>JAKSZT010053929.1:17161897-17454152 GCA_026826555.1 Tolypeutes matacus | reverse complement strand
GAAAGAAAGAAAGAAAGAAAGAAAGAAAGAAAGAAAGAAAGAAAGAAAGAAAGAAAGAAAGAAAGAAAGAAAGAAAACACAGCTTTAAGAAGGGTAGGAGAAGTTTGTGGTGTCCTTGCTGACCCCTTCCCTATTCTCGCTCCCCATCATGGTGTGGAGCAAGACTGTACTCCCATTGTGAGCCCTTGACCCTGTTCCAAAGGGAGCAGAGTAACACCTATGCACAGATAGGGGTACCTGTATGTCAGCACCAATCTATTGGGTAGCAGGATGAAAGTCTGTACCAGACAACTTTCTCTGGCTTGCTTACCCAGAACTTGCGCCTCCAGTCAGAAGCAGCTTGCAGACAGCTAAAGCAGTGTAAAAATCAATTAAGTTAAAGCAGCTTGGGGCAAAGTATTATCGATTTAAGTTATACAATAGAGCACTGGGGAAGAGGAGAAAGTCTATTTCATAAGGAGTAGAGCCGGCATTCAAACTTCTGTAAACTGGGGAATTCCTAAGGCCACAAATAAGCAAAGCCCAGGACAAGATACAGACTCAGGAAAGACAGAGAGGACCTTGCACTTCACATTCATCTTAGGCTGGTCTTCTTGAGAAGAGGGCTAAACTCTGAAGGGAAAGACAGTACCAGCCAACACAGAGCCAATTTTCAAAGACTGAAAGGTATTTTTGTATGTGTATGTGTTTGTTTGTTTTTGTTAGCTACTGGCACTTAAGGAAATCTCTGTCATTTCACTAGATGGATACAAACATAAGGAACAGATAACTCAGGGACTTAATCCCAGAGTTAACCTTTAAAATATTAAAATGTACAGAGCACAAGAAAAGATGATAAAACATACAATGAAATAGGAAATGATGGCTCATCCAAAGGAACAAGATAAAAATCCAGAAACCATAAAAAAAAAAAAAAAAATACCTGAGAAAAAAAAATAAATAAATAAAATATTTAAAAAAAAAAAAAAATTCTTCAATATGCTCAAGGATCTAAAGGAAAACACAGAGAAAGAACTAAAGTATATTAGGAAAACAATGAAGGAACAATATGGGAATCTCAATAATGAGAATTTTAGAAAAGGTACCAAACAGAACTGTTGGAGTTGAAGACCACAATAAGAGACAAGAAAAATTCCCTAGAGGGTTTCAACAGCCAATTGGAGTTGGCAAAAGGAAGAATAAATGAACTCAAAGACAAGGCAATTGAAATGATTAAGGCTGAGGAACAGAAAGAAAAAGAATGAAAATGAGTGAACAGAGCCTAAGACAATGGGGCACCATCAAGCCTACCAATATACATATTATGGGAGTCCCAGAGGAGAAAAAAGAGAGAAATCAGAAAATGAAAGACATGGATATGCACATTCAAGAATCCCAATGAACCCAAACAGGATAAACTTGAAAAGAACCATGCCCTGATACATAGTCAACCTGTTGAATGCCAAGGACAAGGAGAGAGTCTTGAATGCTGCAAGGAAAAAGCAACATGTTATGTTCAAGGGAGTCCCAATAAGATTATGTGCCAATTTCTCATCAGAAACCATGGAGGCCAGAAGGCAGTGGGACGAAATATTTAAGGTGCTGAAAGAAAACAATCGCCAACCAAGAATTTTATATCCTGTGAGACTGTCTTTAAAAAATCATGGAGAGATTAAGATATTCCTAGGTAAACAAAAGCTGAGGGAGTTCATCACCTCTAGACCTACTTTGCAAGTAATTCTAAAGGAATTTCTTCATATTGAAAGGAAAAGATACAAAACAGTGAATTGAAACAGCATTAAGAAATAAAAACTCTCGTAAGGGAAACCATATGGGTTAATATGCCAGTAATATTGTATTATATTTTTGGTATGGAACTCCACTTTTTACTGTTTACAGGTTCTAAAATGTAAATGTATAAAATTATACAATGATTTTTGGACACATAATGTATAAAGATATAATTTATAACAAGTAAAACAAAAAGATGGGAGTTTAGAGGGGTATAGGAACAGTGTGTAATGGTTAAATTCATGTGTCAACTTGGGTAAGTAATGGTGTCCAGTTGTTTGGTCAAGCAAACACTGCCCTGATTGTTACTGTGAGGATATTTCATGGTTTTAAATAATCAGTAAGTTGATTTCATCTATGGCTGATTACATAAATAATCAACTGAGGAGATTGCCTTCAACAATGAGAGAAGTATCATTCAATCAGATGAAGGCCTTAAAAGGAGAAGTGATGATTTTAGCAGTCAGAAGGGAGAATTTCCAACTCTGTTTCAGCCAGCCAGCTTCTCCTGGGGAATTCATCAAAAACCTTCATTGGAAATTCCTAACTTATGGCCTGCCCTTTGGAATTTGTACTGACCCATCCTCACAGTTGCGTGAGCCAATTCCTATTAAAAAAAAAAACCCTCATACGTTTACATTATGTATATGTACATACACACACATATGTATGTACACATAGATACATATACATATCTTCTGTCAGTTCTATTTCCCTAGAGAACTCTGACTAATACTTGGCATATGTATATGCTATTTTTTTTTTTTTTTAAGATTTTATTTATTTATTTATTCATTTATCCCCCCCTTGCTGCTTGTGCTCGCAGGGTCAGCTAACCACGCCGTGCGGGCGGGCTTGCCTTCACCAGGAGGCCCCGGGAACCGAACCCGGGGCCTCCCATATGGTAAACGGGAGCCCTACTGATTGAGCCACAGCTGCTTCCCTGTATATGCTATTGAAGTTAAGTTGGTATCAAATCAAATGTGATTGTTGTAGATTTAGGAAGTTAAATTTAAACCCCATGGTAACACAAAGACAATATATGGAAAATATGTAAAGAAATGAGAAGGGACTCAAAATACTACAATACAAAAAATAAATTAAATATGAAAGTAGACATTAACAGAACAATTGAGGGACAAAAATGGTATAAGATTTAGAAAGACTAAATAGAAAAATGGCAGAAGAAAGTCTGCATTATCAGTAGTGACTTTAAATGTAAATGGAGGGGTCAGATGTAGCTCAACTGGTTGGGCATCCGTCTCCCATATGGAGGGACCCGGGTTCGTTCCCCAGGACCTCCCGGTAAAATAAAAAAAAAAAAAAAAAAAAAATGTAAATGGATTAAATTCTCTAGTCAAAAGGCAGAGACTGGCAAAATAGATAAAAAACCATGACCGAACTATATGCTACTTATAAAAGACTTACCTTAAATCCAAAGACACAAGTAGGTTGAAAGGAAGGAAAATAAGCACACATGCAAATAGTAAAAAGAGAGCTGGGGTAGCTATACTAAATATCAGAAAAAATAGACTTAAAGCCAAAAACTGTTATGAGGGACAAAGAAGGTCACTATTTACTGATAAAGGAGTCACTGTAACCAGAAGACATAACAATTATAAATATATATGCACATAATGGCAGAGCCCCAAATTACATGAAACAAATATTGACATATTTGAAGGGAGAAATAGATGGTTATATATTAATAGTAGGAGAATTCAATATACTCCTTCTTGATAAAAACACCTAGAAAAGTAGGAATGGAAGGAAATCTCCTCAACATGATAAAGGGCATATATGGAAACCCCACAGCTAGCATCATAGTTAATTGTGAAAGACTGAAAGCTTTCCCCTTCTAAAACCAGAAAGAATACAACTGGTGCTGGGAAAACTGGATATCCATATGGAAAAGAATGAAGGTAGATCCCTTGTTTACACCATATACAAAAATTAACTCAAAATGGATCAAAGATCTAAATATAAGAACCAAAACTATAAAATATTCCAGGAAAGGGGGGCAGGTGTAGCTCAGTGGTTGAGCACCTGATTTACATGTATGAGG
This sequence comes from Tolypeutes matacus, assembly GCA_026826555.1. NCBI lineage: Eukaryota > Metazoa > Chordata > Mammalia > Cingulata > Chlamyphoridae > Tolypeutes > Tolypeutes matacus. The sequence goes on along the minus strand of JAKSZT010053929.1, from coordinate 17,450,317 downwards.
TAGCTCTTGAAAACAATCAATCAAACAAACAAACAAAAAGCCAGGGGAAAACATAGGGAAGCATCTTCAGGACCTGGTGTTAGGCAATTGTTTCTTAGATTTTACATTGAAAGCACGAGCAACAAAAGAAAAAGTAGGTAAATGGACTTCATCAAAATTAAAAACTTTTGAGCATCAAAGAACTTCATTATGAAAGTAAAAAGACAACTTACAGAATGGGAAAAATATTGGGAAACAACATATATATAGAGGTTTAATACCCAGAATATATAAAGAAATCCTATAACTCAACAGCAAAAAGACAAGTAACTCAATTGAAAATTGGGAAAAATTGTTGAATGGACATTTCTCCAAATAAGATATACAAATGGCCAAAAAGCACATGAAAAGATGGTCAACATCATTAGCCATTAGGGAAATGCAAATCAAAACCACAACAAGAGGGAAGTGGATGTGGCTTAAGTGATTGAGCTCCTACCTACCACATGGGAGGTCCCTGGTTCAGTTCCTGGTGCCTCCTAGAGAAGAGGAGCAAGACAGTGAGCTGGCATGACGGGCAGGTGCGGTGAGGTGACGCAACAAGATGATGCAACAAGGAGACACAAAAGAGGAAAGATAATGAGAGATATAACAAAGCAGGGAGCTGAGGTGGCTCAAGTGATTGAGCGCCTCTCTCCCACATGGGATGTCCCAGGTTTGGTTCCCGGTGCCTCCTAAAGAAAGACGAGCAGACACAGAGAGCACACAACGAATGGACAGAGAGCAGACAGTGAGCACAAACAACGAGGGGGGGAATAAATGAATAAAATAAATCTTAAAAACAACCAACCAACCACAATGAGATACAATGTCACACCGTCTAGAATGGCTACTACTAAAAAATGGAAAATAACAAGTGTTGGAGAGGATGTGGAGAAATAAGAACACTAATTCTTTGTTGATGGGAATGTAGAATGATGCAACTGCTGTGGAAGACAGTTTAAGGTTCCTCAGAATGTTAAGTATAGAATTATCATATGACCTGGCAATCCTACTTCTGTGCATATACCCAAAAGAATTTAAAGCAGGGACTCAAACTGGTATTTGAACACTAATGTTCATAGCAGCATTTTTCACAATTGCCTAAAGATGGAAGCCACCCAAGTGTCCATCAACACACGAATGTGTAAACAAAATGTGGTGTGTATATATATATATATAATGGAATATTATTCAGCCTTAAAAAGGGATAAACTTCTGATACATGAGATGCCATGGACGAACTTTGAAGATATCTTGTTGAGTGAAATAAGTCAGACACAAAAGGACAAGTATTGTATGGTCTTACTGGTATGAAATAATCAGAATAAGCAAATTCATAGAAATTAGTATACAGCTTACCTGGGATTAGGGTAGGGGCAGGAAATGGGAGTTAATGCTTAATTGGTACAGAATTTTTGTTTGGGGTGATGGAAAAGTTTTGGTAATGGGTGGTGGTGATGGTAGCACAACATTGTGAGTGTAATTAACACCACTGAATTATATATTTGAATATGGCTAAATGGGGAAATTTTATGTTGTATGTATGTTACTAGAATACAAATTAAAAACAACAACCCATGAGACTGTACAACCCAAACAGTGAACCCTAATGCAAACTATGGACTATAGTTAATAAGACAACTATAATAATATTTTTTCGTCAATTATGAAAAATGCACCACACTAATGCAAAATGTTAAGAATAGGGAAAACTGTGTGTGTGAGGGGGATATAAGGGAACTCTGTATTTTCTGCACGGTATTTCTGTAAACCTAAAACTTTTCTAATAAAAAAAATTATAAAAGAAATATAAGTCTTCTTTGTACCATGTTTATTCTTGCAACTTTTCTGTATGTTTAAAATTATTTCTAAGTAAAAAGTTACAAAAATTCCATCTTGCATATCCTACTTTGGTGCAGGAACATTTGTCTCCCTGAATATCGTTTATAATTTTTGGTTCTGAGGACCATGTTGATGTCTGATTACTTCTTGGAATAGACAAAATCAGTAATTAAAAAAAAAAACACCCTTTTTTTTTTTGTTGTTGTTAGTAGAATCCTTTCATTCCAAATGAAATTATGTGTGGAACATCAAGCTGTAGAAGAGATGAAAGAAGAGCTGCTCTGATTGTGTATGTTTGTTTGGAAGAGAATATTAGAGTCCTGTCCATTCCGCCTCCCAGTCCCAGCTGGGCAGCCAGAGGCACCTTCAGGGAATGAAGTTTGAAAACCACTGCTATAAATTCAAGTGGGCATGGTCTACCGGAGTGGGTCGCTCGGGCCTTAGCACCCATTGAATGACAGTGACTGTTCTGTGGTTGGGTGGAAACCTCAGGATGACTTCAGAGTGCTTGACTTGTGTCCACTGGGCTTAATGCATGCTTTCCGTGATAAATGACCAGTTCTTTTTCTACCTCTCCATGAGATTTTTCTGCCCTTGGCTTGTGGTCCACACTTGACAGCTTTTCAACAACAAGGCCCAGTGAGTCAAGTCCCGTGTGTGCCTATTTCAGAGTAGATGTTTCAAAGAGTTTCTGAAGAACTTAGTATGAATAAGTCTTGTACAAATGGAATCACATTTTCTCACAGCTGCTTCATGGTCATTTGGGGTTTGTCTTCACACGGTTGTGGTGCCTTGCAGAGGGGATTTATATTTGTCTTTCCAAGCTTCTTCATTTCCTTTTCTGTCAGATAGTTGAGTCTAACACATTTGGTGGCAAGAAGGGAGCTTGGCTTCTAAAGAAATCCTTGGTAAATCCTTTTGTAAAGTGACTTAACTGCTCTTAAAGTTGAGGTCTCCCTATATTTATAGAGATTTTGAAACTCAAACCTTAATCAACCTAATATTTAAAAGTATTATTTATTCGACGAGCCTTGAAAGACTATACCTGACAAATTTGTTTTGTGTAAGATGTAGCCATCTTCTCAGTGATTTGTCTCAAGAAAGGCAAGAAATAATAATTGGCCTTCAAAAGTGCTTACTGATTAAATGTTTATTGAAAGGTTCTTATTATCTAATTGTGTGTGTGTGTGCTTAAGACCCTATTCCATTGCTCTTTTCACAGGAAAACAAGTTCCTCACACAGGGAACAGCAGGCTGATATAAAGCAGAGGAGAGAGATGGCTCCTGGGTTTCATCTCTTTTGCAATTCCTGTTGATTGGTAGTGACTTCCTGGAGTCTTACATTGAGAAGGGTTCTGGGGCAGCCTTTGGGCTTGGTGAGAATGAGTGCTGTGATCGATTTGTGATGCCTGCCCTGGGTGTGGATCAGGGGTTATCCAGATGTATGTTGCATCTGTGATGCTCCTGGCCTAAAAGAACCCTCTGGAGCTCTGGTAGGAAAGAACATGTTTCCCAATTGATCATGAGCACTGGTGAGTTTTATGTGCCTTCCTGACATATAACCCTAGAAAAGGAGTGGAGGAACCAGGGAACCATCCATCAACTCCTTTGACTCTCGCTGAGGCTTTGTGTTATTTTTCTGCAGGCATATTTCTGCCTGATGACACAAATGTCCTTAGTGGAGGGCATGGCAAAAGTCAGTGTTAAAAAACCCCATACCTTAGGTTCAACTGGCTGGCATGTTCATCTTGAAATTTCTGAGTATCATCCTTTCTTTTGATGGTTTTAGAACCCTGAAATTTCTTGTACTTGTGCAAAATCAGTGATGTTTCTTTGTAATTTAAGTGGCCAGGAAAGTTGACCTTGGCCAAACCCAAACTCCCCCAGCATCTACCTCAAAACTGGCATGAGAAGCAGAACAGCATCTAGAAAATTCCTCCATGAAGCAGTGACTGATCCTCACAGATAGATGAGAACTCTCTTTTTTGAATCCCACAGCATTTTGTATTTCCCTTAGGTTAGCAACGTAGGGCTGTTTGACTTCCTTCCCATGGGCATTCCATTCCCCCCCATTAGATGATAAGAACTTTTCAATAAACATTTAATCGGTAAACATTTTCAAAGGTCAACTATTATTTCTCAAGTTTCTTTGTTTTCTCATAGTTACTGGCAATGTTACAAACCTTCTAAGATGTCAGTATATGTTTGCAAAGTAAATTGTTTTGAAAGGGCTTGCTTTGGAATTATTTTTCTGGGCAAGAATAAAAAGGCTGGCTGAACAATGATAATCCAGGCAATTCTTGATAGAATTGTGCCTTCTCCGTTCTGGCTGGCCTTTCCCCCGCACCCCCCGATGTTCAGATTCCAGTTACTTTTGGAAATTTGCAAAGACCAACTTCCTGAAATCGGAATAGCTGAGGTGTACTTACTCAGGAGCAGGTTTTTAAAGGCAGCATTCAGATTCAATATGCGTTTTATTCCCAAACAGTCCTGAATAAGGAAGACTTTGTGTGAATGTTGTCATATTTACCAACAACTTTCGCTCGAAATAACCGTGACCCTTTTCTTCCCGAAAACAGAAAACAGCTCCCTATCTATGAACTTCTTTCACATCAGACCCTGTTTAAAGACAGATACTTGCCTGTCTATGTTCTAACATTGGAGCCAGACAAGTAAACATGGGGATGGAGGCAAAAATACACGAGATAGGAGCAGAAATAGCTGTGGTGACCTGAGAATGGGAGGTTTGAGGAACGCTATTTAGGGTAGAGGATGAGGGCCTGCATTCTTGTTTTGAAAATCATACACAATGGTTCTTTTCCGCCTTACTTCTTCCTGCATCCCTCCCTATTTATTGAGGAACCTGTGAAGATCTTTTAATTAAAGTGTTGAAAGAGAAAACAATGCTAAAATGATACCTATACATATCCTTTATTTCTTTGATCAAAAGAAATTGGAAATGCATTAAAATTAGAATTTTTATGTCATTCTCCTTCAACGGATTGTCCCAATTTTATTCTATTCAGGCAGGTTGTCTTGATACAACTATGGTTTCAGATACTTGGGCTGAAGAGGATAATTTTATTGTTTAGGGAAGATGTGAAAAACCTGAAGTAATGATTTTGAATCTAGGTAACTTACTGATAATAAACCACTGGACTCTGAATTCTGACAGATAGTTTAAAACTCATGCACCTAAATATACACTTTACACCAGTCCCTGTCTCTCCAAACTCATGTCACCTCTTTCTCTCTCCCTGTCCGTGAGCGTTAAGTGTCCTTTCCTGCCTCAGGGTCACCTCAGGGTGCTGATCCCTGCCTGGAAGGATGTTCTCCTTCCCACTCCACCAAAGGCACTTGGCTGTGCCTCCTTATCCTTCAGCTTAAATCTCACCTCCTCTGACAGGCCTTCCCTGATCGCCTGAATTGAGGAAGAATCATCCTCTTTATTTTAGCATGGAAAGCTGAGAACACCCTGCTGCCTTTTTTTGGGGACCCACAAATAAATCCTGTGCCTGGGACCAAACGTATGAGCCTGACACCTAGGATGGATGGTAAATGTGGGGTGCCCTGAGGTAAAATTTATCCCCTAGGAGATGTGGCCTGCTGGCACATCCCTCCCACTTTTGCCCTGAACATGTGGAAACATCTGCCAGAGCCCGTCTGGTTAAAGTATGTACATTTTATGACACCCAGCTCACTCTGCTGGTATGTTTCTGGCAGGGAGGGAGCAGGGTCCTTCCACTTCCACACAGCACAAGAGGGGTGTGTGTAGGTAATCTCCCTGTGTGGGCCGTGGACGGGAACCTGCTGGCCATGGGGGTCCAAAGCCTGCTAGTGAAGCTGACCTTACCCTTGTCTCTTCTCTGTAAGTAAACATTGTTCCATCCAGTGCCTGTGCGTGTGGTGATTTTGCCAGTGACCCTGACACCTGCAAACCACCGGGTGGGTTGGGCCCCGTTTTACTTTCCTAGGCTGTTCGCAGATACCATAAAACGGGTTGTCTTAAACAATGGGGATTTATTCGCTTATAGTTTGAGACTGTGAGGATGTCCCAAACAAGGCATCCTCAAGGTGATTCTTTCTTCCTGAAGACCAGCTGCTGGAGATCTTTGGCTCCTCTGCCATATCGCTTAGCATGGCACATGGCGGCGTCTGCTGGTCTCTCCCTTCCCTTCCAGGTTTCCTTACTCTCACCTTCTTGTTTCTGGCTTTCTTTTTCTCTTGTTCTGTTTATAAAGGACTCCAGTATGAGGATTAAGACCCATTCTGAATGAGGTGGGTCCCACCTTAAATGAAGTAGCCTCATCAAAAAGTCCTACTTTCAATGGGTCCACACACGGGAATGCATTAGATTTAAGAACATCTTCTGGAGTGCATACAGCTTCAAACCACAGGACCTTAGGCCTGTGTTCCTGGTGACAGACATTGGGGTGCTCTTGCCACCCTCCCTGAGGTGAGAATCCTTCTCAGGAGGTGGACATAGCGGTCTCTCTTCTGACTGACATTTAGCCTCCTTTTTGTTTCCTTCAAAGCATTTATGAAATTTATCATTTTATTGATTGGTTTCCTAGTTTTTGGTTTCCCTGAAACGTAACCTCTTGAGGGCTGGGACTATGTCTGTTTGCTTTGCCGGTCAGGAAAGACTTGTTGAATAAATAACTGACCTTGTGAATCCTGTAAAGCCCCTGAAAGGAGCCGGCAGGAACGAAACACCCACTGCCACTTGCTGACAGGGCCGCCTATGAGCGAGGCTGGAACCACAAAGCACTTCTATCAACAGCTTTCCAGCCCGTGCAGGTGCCAGGGGTGGGTCCACAGTTGCTGGTGTGGAAAAGCGTGATGGAGAAAGGCTCAGCACCTGTGAGTTCCTGTGCTTTTAAAGGGGCAGTGCACTTCTGACTTTCAGTGGCGAGGTCAGGGGAGTCAGCCTTGGCATGAGCTTGTGGCTGACAGTCTTCTGGCAAGAGGTGGCATGTTTATAAGGGGATGTGGTCATAGTTACTACTTTTAATATTAGAAAGGAATATAGTTTGGATTTTTTCCTGGAAAAATCTGACCTTTCCGCAAGCCCTGAAGTTGTCTTCTTAGCCAGGCGTGGTGCTGGAGTTGGGAGGTACAGGGGTGAAGGGGGCAAGTGACTCAGTGTCCTGGGGGACCGAGGTGTAAACAATTATAATGCAGAGTGACAGTGCTGCTCCCGAGGGAGGAAGGTCACGGAAGGCGTTCCAGAAGGGATGGCCTGTGGCTTGAGGGCTCCTTGCTAGTTCCTTAAAGGAGGAGATGGGGACCCCTGCTGGCGGATGAGACCTCAGGTCTGGACCAGGCAAGTTGGTGGCAAGGAGAGGGGAGACTTGCACCGAACAAAGAAGGCTTTCCAAAGTCAAATAGTGGGTATAAAGGATAAACCTTGAGGGACGTTTGATAAAGGGCAGAGGGGCTTGGGCTAAGGACTCCAAGAAAATACTTTATGAACAAGGACTAGAGAGTGGAAAAAGCTGCAAGGGACTAGGGGTGGGGAAGTGAGAGGCAAGCAGAGCAGCCCTGGATTTGTAAATGGAAATGGAGGTCCAGCTAAGAGGGCTCAGTTGGTTGGGGATTTGGACTGAACAATTCCAAGAATATATTTTAAGGAACAAATCATATACATGTGCTAAGATGTCTGTTCTTCATTGATGGTAAATACTAGAGTAGCTAAATATGGAGCTGGATGAAATAATTTATGGTAAAACCAGAGAACAGAATATGATGGGACCATTAAAAATGTTGAAATAGTTTTATTTATATTGAAATGGAAAGATACTCACAAAATATTGATAAGTGAAAAATTAGGTTACCAAACAATATTAATAATATATAATGGTATAGAAGTAAATACAAAATGCTCGCTGTAGGGGGATTAAGAACAATCGTTTATTTTTTGCTTTACTTATTATTATTTTTTTCCCACAATGAGCAGGAACTAAATTTATGACCAGAAAATCAGTAAAGATACTTCCAATTTGAAAGGAAAAACCCACAGGGATTTTAAAGAGATTATTAGGGCCAGAATCCAAATTGAGTAAGTAATTGTTAGGAAATGCTGTGTTACTTGTTTCAGGGCTTCCAAGGAGATTCTTCTAGTAGGTAGGGGCTCTTGGATCTTGTGGCTTTAACTGGGGGTGGAAAGATGAACCTTTCCTTGGATTTGCTCCCTCCTCCACCCCCGCCACTGGGCTGGGAGTGGGACGGGGATGTTCTCCCCCTTTAAACTCCAAATAGGCATGGAAAGAGGAGGCGTCTCCATCTGCTTCCTGGAGCAAAGCTGAGCTCGACGGTTCTTCACGCTGGCTGCAGGGAGAATCACTAGGGCAGTTGAAAAATAATACCAGTGCCCAGGCTCCACCCCTCAGACCAATTAAATCCAAATCTCTGAGGATGAGGCCCTGACTCTGTAGCCAGGATCGTGTACCTCTGGATTAGAGGCTAATGGTGGGAAACATACACACAGCCTCATAAATCTGGACCTGTGTTTTAAAGGCATGCCAGTCCTGAGTGTTGGTTCTTGAAAAAAGAATTCCTTGGTTAAATATGTGCATGTGGTACATCCCTCTAGGAGAGTCTCAAAGCACGTGAACAAATAAAGGCTTTGCAGTAAAGAAATCTGATTTTGCTTTACCTTGTGCTTCCAGTCGTGTCTGACCGTGGAACCTTTATTCCAGTGTCTGGAGTCTTTCTTGTGTGCCACATAGTTTGGCCATCCTTTGTGGGTTTTCACAATGTCCCCAGCATGGTAGTAAGACAAAGCAGACCCATAGACCTCCAGCAACGTGAAGGGGTGGAACTCCCATTCTGGAACTTTGAGAGAAGCCTAAGGCCCAGTAGAACACCCTGACCTGGGGCAGTGGGGAGGGTTCACCCAGCTACAGAGTCTAGGGTACACCCAAGGAAATGAGAGCCAAAGAGGTTGTTGAATGGCTTGCCCCAAGTGATGAAACTTTGCAGGGGCTCAGTAGAAACTAAAATCCAGGCTTCCTTCTTCTTGGTCAGATCCCTCCCCCGACCCCAAGTCAGGCATTTTATGATCTTTGAATAAAGAAGCACTGCCATGATTAATGGGAAATTCCTGCCTTCTTATCCCATTTTGTGTTCCTATCTCCATCAGCCAAGAAGGCACCCAAAGCTCTAAATATCATTTGGTTGTAAGGAATATTTAGAATTGAAGAGCTGGTTTGACACAATTAAAAGCTTCCAGAAGGCTGTTATGGTGCCAATTATTTACTCAATGATAGCAAGCAATTTAAATTTCATTATGGAGAAGAAAGTAGGGAGATAAGAACAAAATATGGTCAGGCTGACTGCGACCTCAAAACCTTTGCTCCTTTTGTTCATAAAAGATAGCAGAAGCAGAACATTCAGATTCAAGGTTCGTTTTGTTAAATTGTGCCTTCTCTTAAATGGAATCCTTGCTTAATCTCTTTGTGGGCTGCTAATGGGCCATTTATCAGGGCGTCCCAAGGCAAAGTGAATCTGGACTAAATCGGGCTACTGATGTGGGTGACTCAGTGACTCTCTGCTTTAAGACACATGAGGTTCACCATTGTAAAGTCATAAACATCTCCAGGGCCAAAGCAAAGAAAGGAACATTCTCTTTCTCTTTTCTCCTGATTCCCTTTTACACATATCACTTTGATTATTAGCACTCCCTCTCCTCCTCCCTCCAGTACCCATTCGAGAATGTTCCCTATAGTATTTTGACTTTAACATTTCCAATGACTCCACTTCTCATTATGGGAAGGAAGAAGGGGCTGTAGGGCATGACAGGTGGGGCTCTGGTCCAGGGGGTTGAAAAAAGGGGAAACGTAACTAATATAAATTTTAAAATCAAGGTATAATTTACGTACAGTAAAATTCACACTTTTTAGAGAATAATTTTATGAGTTATGACAAATCCAGTTGTGTAACTACCATTAGAATCAAGACATAAAACAGGTCCATCACTCCAAAAAGTTCCCCCATACCCCTTTGTAGTCAATTCCTTCCCTGTGCCCCCTGCCCCTGGCAGCCACTGGTCAGTTTCCTTTCTGCATAGTTTTGCCTCTTCCAGAAAATCATCTAAATGGGATCATACAGTACATAGTCTTTCAGGGCTGGCTTCTTTCACTTAGCATAATGCATCTGAGATTCATCCAACCGGTTTTTTCCTTTTTGTTGCTGAATATTATTCCACTGTATGGCTGTATCACTTTTTTCCTCCAGTCACACTGGTTGAAGGACTTTGCGGTTGTTTCCAGTTTTTGCTGATTATGAATAAAGCTGCTATAAATATTTTCATACAAGTTTCAGTGTGGACATATGCCTTTGTTTCTCTTGAGTAAATTCTTGGGAGTGGTATTGCTGGGTCATATGGTAAGTATATCTAACTTAATAAGAACTTGATGTTTAATTTTATAAGAACTTTGTATGTTTAACAGGATAAATAATATAATATTTTAAAATTTTAACTGTTTTTAACTTTATAAAAGGGAGTCACTGTTTTCACTTGATATCATACTGTTAAGATTTATCCATATTGTGATGTGTGGCTGTGAGTCCTTCCTTTTGACTGGAGTATAATATTCTAGCAGGTTAAGATACCGCAGCTTATTCTTGCACCCTCCTATTGATGATTTGGTTGTTTCCAGGATGTTTTATTGTTTTGCTTTACTACTTGCATTCTTGGATATGTCTCGTTGCGTTAGGTTGTCTGTTGCTATATAACCTTATTACCAGAAATCCATTGGCTTGAAATAACACACCTTTATTATCTCACAGTTTCTGTGGGTTAGAAGTCTGGGCAGGGCTCAGCTGGGTCTCCTGTGCAGGGTCTCACAAGGCTGAAGTCCAGGTGTCAACTGGGGCCACGGTCTCATCTCAAGGCGCCACTGGAAGATTTAGGACCGTGCAGGTGGGCAGACTGAGGGGGAAGACTCACGCGAGGGCATGAGTGCCAGGAATGTCGACCATCCTAGAGCCTGTCTGCTGCACTTGTTGCACGTGTATTATGATTTTCTCAGGGGTTTATACTTTGGGATGAGATTTCTGTGTCCTGTGGGACTTTCTCTATGCCTAATAATGCTCTACTTAAGGACTGTTTTTATCTGGAATTAACATAGCTAAGTCATCTTTCTTCTGGTTAATATTTGCCTATCTTTTTCTATTCTTTTGCTTTCAACTCTTGCATGTTCTTATGTTTGAAATATATGTCTTGTAAATAGCATGTATTAGAATTTTAAAAATATATGAAAATATTTTTACTTGGCCCTCATATTTGAATGATGGTTCTGTTGAACATAAAGTAGTAGTTTCTGAGTTCTTTTTCCTTCAATTCTGTGAATACATTACCCCACTCTTTCTTTGCGTCTAATATTGCTGATGCCAATTTGATTCTTGTTCTTTTGTGTGTGGTCTGCTCCTTCTATGACAGCTTTCAGAACTTTTCTTTGTTTTTAATATTCTTAAATTTTATTATAATATTTCTATATGTACTCCCTATTTCATACATATATATATAAGTGTTGAGATATTTATCTGCATTATATCTTCAAATATTTCATCTCCATTTTTCTTTCTTTCTTTTACTGGAATTCCTATTACCTAAATATTAGCACTTCTATGCCTATCCTCTGTATCGCTCAGCTTTTCTCTCTCTTTTTTTTTTTTTAAAACAATTTATTGAAATATATCATTCACACATGAACATGCATAAACTATAAGTGTCCAGTAAACATCATGAACTTACAAAACAAACATGCATAACATCATACAGGGCTCCCACACATCACCCCCCGCCCCAAACACTGCACATTGTTGTGAAACATCTCTTAACAAATCATGAAAGAGCATTGTCAAATTATTACTACTAACTATAGTCTGTATTTTCCTCCCGTATACATTTTTTTTTAGGATTTATTTATTTATTTATTTATTTACTTTTATCCATTTTTACCCCCTCCCCCACCCGTTTTTGCTGTTTCTGTGTCCATTCGCTGGGCAACTCTCTATGTCAGTTTCCTGCCCTCTCTTCTCATCCTTCTCCTGTCTTCACTGGGATTCGATCCTTGGAACCTCCAATGTGGGAGAGAGGTGTCCTACTGCTTGTGCCACCTTAGTTCCTGGTTTTTCGGTGAATCTCGTCTTGGCTCTCCCTTGTGTTACTCTCCTGCTACGTCATCATCTTGCTGCGTGGATCACGGGGCCTAACGGCTTACTTGCGCATGGGGCCTGGCGGCTCAGCTGGGGCCTGGCGGCTCACCTGCTTGCGGGGCCTGGTGGTTCACCCACACACGGGGCCCGGCAATGCACCTGCGTGTGGGGCCTGGTGGCCCATGCTCATTCTATATTTTTCTTTTTTTCTTTTTATCGGGAGGTCCTGGGGATCAAACCCAGGTCCCTCCATATGGGAGATGGATGCCCAACCACCCGAGCCACATCCACCCCCCTGCTATATCTCTTAAGGCTGACCAAAGATAACTAGAGTTACAGTTATTTCCCATACAGAATGGTCATAAAATAAATCAGGCTTGATTTATCACCAGCATTCTAAAAACCAGACCTAGGGAGAAAAACTAGGTCTGGGGACACATGCCTGGCTTCTAATATAGTGAATGTTTGACCAACCCTGATTATCACAAAATCAGGACAGTGAGAATATTCGCAGAAGCTTTTCTCTGATATTGTCTATTACTTTGTCCTTTTCTTCTTCCTTCTGGGAAATTTCTTCAACCTTATCTTCCAATTCATTAATTTATTCTTTGGCAGTATCAATTCTGTGCTTCATTTCTATTGTTATATTTTTATTACCAATATTTCTGTTTGATTCTTTTTTTGTTTTCTTGCTTCTTATTATTGTATTCCCTGTATCTTTTAAAAGATTTAAAAGCTAATTAAAAATACCAGATCCATTTTTAAATATTTCTGTTTCTGTTGATCTGCAATTCAGGAGGTTATTTTCCTTTTTTCAGATGGTTGTGCTCCTCATATGTCTTGTTATTTTGTTTTGTTTGCTCATTTTTCTCCTAGGGCACTGGCTGCTCAGTCAGGCTGTGCATATTGGGAAAGGCAGACCCTCCAGTTTTGTTAGCTGCAGTGAACTCAGAGGACAGAAATATACAAGAACGCTGACACCAGAAAATTGCATTCAAATGCTTATTTCTCAACAAAACAATTCCTTGGTTCAGGTCTTCACCTTTTGTCCCTCAGAGTGAAGCAGATTTGGAAAAGACACTCAGAATTTAGTGGTTCTGAACCTTGGCTGCATATCCAAATCATCTGGGAAGATTTTAAAAGGCCTGATGCCAGGCCATGCCCCAGACCAAGTTTATTGGAATCTCTGGGGGTGGAACCCAAGCATCAGTACTTTTTAAAGGTGATTCTACTGTGCAGCTAAGTTTGAACCCCACCACCTAGAATAGGTTGTAATACTCCAGCCCTGGGGGTTTGAAGAGGAAGTGGTATGGAAAAAACTTCTGGAGGCCAGTTGGTTCTCCCTGGTTTTTAAAATTTCTTTTGAGGATACCTAGACCAGATCTCTGAGTCGTGGCAGATGGGGCGGAGGTACTGTTGGCCCCAAGGTGATGGGGGTTGTGTGGCCGGGGAAGCAGGAGCAGCATCTCACTAATTTTTCTCCTATTTTATTCTCCTGCAGCTCTGCTAGGCTGCCTCTTGGTCCAGGGCAAAGCCACCACTCCACAAACAGCAGTCCTAAACAGCCCCCACAAACTTAGTTGCGGCTCATAATCTCCTCCTCTTTACCTTCCTTGTTCCTGCGGGGTTGATAGGAGTTGGAGTCGGGGTGGGGTCCACCAGTTAGGCTAGTTCGGCATCTTGGCCTGAGCTGTAGCTTCCCCAGGTGTGGTGCATGGACCAGCAGTGTTGTCATCACCTGGGAGGTTGTTAGAAATGCAGAATCTCAGGTCCCAACTTGGACCAACAGAATCAGAATCCATTTGAACTAGATTCCCCAAGTGGTTCCCCTGCAGGGTAAAGTTTAAGCAGTGCTGCTTTGCACAGTTAGATGCTGAACAAATATATTTAAATTGAATCAGGCACCTTTTGGACCGAGTACCTCCGAGTTGGCTTGGTCATGTTGTGCCTATAAAATGTTGATTTTGGTTCTTTGATTTGAGCTTTTGCTGCCCTAGGCCAGAATTCAACAATGCTGAATTTGCCATGGAAATGAAAATCTGTGTAGGTGGATTTTTTTTTTTTTTTTTTTTTTTTTTTTTAAAGATTCTTTCATTTAAGAAAAACAACGCTCTGCTAGCACCATCTATCTCTTGGTTGTAGCACTCATTGCTGTTCTCATTCTCTACTTAGTGCTGTGAATAGTTGATGTCTGGCTCCCCCAAGATATTGTAAGCTCCAGAAGGACCAGAGAGGTGTCTGGCTGGTGTCTCCCTAAGGCCAACACAGGGTGTGGCCCACAGCAGGTGCTCAATAAATGTTTTTTTTTCCTCCAGATTTTAACAACTTATTTTTTTTTCTATTTTTAATTTTTTAAAAAGATACTTAGATTACATAAATGTCACATAAAAAATATAGGGGATTCCCATATGCCCCGCTCCCCATACCTCCCACATTTCCCCACATTAACAACATCCTTCATTAGTGAGGTACACTCACTGCAATTGATGAACACATTTTGGAGCATTGCCACTAAGCACGGATTATAGTATACATTGTAGTTTACACTCTCTCCCACCAATTCTGTAGGTTATTGCAAGATATGTAATGGCCTGTATCTGTCGTTGCAAGGTCATTCAGGACAATTCCCAAGTCCCGAAAATGCCGCTGTATTACACCTGTTTTCCCTCTCCCTGACCTCAGAACTCCAGCGGCCACTGCCTCTACATCAATGATATAATTTCTTCCATTGCTAGAATCACAATAAGTCTATAGTAGAATACCAGTAAGTCCACTCTAGTCCATAGTTCATTCCCCAATCCTGAGGATTCTAGGATGATGATGATGTCCACTCCACTTCTAACTGAGAGGGGGCTGCGATCCCATAGGGCCGATGGAGGGGACTCTCTTGCTTGCCTTTGTAGACTCTCTCGGTTCCTTGGTATGGTGGTTATCCATCATCACCTCCTTGATAGTTGTCCTGTGTGAGTCCAATTAAATGTTAATTGACTGAGAGAAATGACTTAGTTATTTACAGAGATCTGCTTAATTGATGGTTATTCATTGAATGCTAATATTAATGACTATACCTAGAAAGTGTTCTTTTGCATATATATATATATATATATAGTGTTGGGAATATACTTCTTCCACCATGACTATTTCTTGCATTAATATTAGATACAATGACTTGAATCTGTTAGATTTTGATGCATTTTTTTTTTTTTAACTTGAATGCATACTGGCATTTAAATAGCGACTAACATTTAGTATTTACTAATTTCTTAATTCAATGTCTACATTTTTTAATAAAACAAAACAAAAATATTGCCTTCAAGAGATTTCGCATCTCCCTGGTATTCTTATAAAAGAATGAATATGTTTATGATATGATATAAAAGAGCAAGGGGAGAAAGAGTCATAGCATGTATTGGGGATGAATCTTGTTTGAGCTCTTTCCATCACAGCTCTCAGCTCCAACCTCCCCAACCCAGTTTAGGCTCAGGACAGCAGCCCAAACCATAAACATCAAGTCTATTCTTTTCCCTTCTCTGTCCTCTGCCAGATTTTCCAGGAGGTGTTGACTATGAAATAGTCTGGCCTCTCATCATCAGTCTGAGAGAAGTGGGAGAGAAGTGTGCACTGGCCTAAGAAAAGCATCCAGTAAAAATCCACTTCTTTTATTATATAGGGACATACAAACATAAATTTAAATAAACATTTTATTTAATTTAAATTTTACATTTTATTGGCAAAGATAGAGCATAGGTTCCATGGTATTGTATCCTGATGTTTTTTTATAGTTATAGTTCCCAAAAAGGAACTTATATAATTCGGAGAATGGAATTCCAAGTTGGTTTTCCTCTTTGTCCCTTCTTCTCCTCCCTCCATAAAGCCTGATTACACATACATAATAATTACATGTGCAGTAGCATTAGACAATTAGATTTCCAAAAGATCTTGCCCAGATTTTCTATGGGAAACTGGAAAGAAAGTATTTCATTTTAAACTTGGCAAAGCTGAAAACCAAAGTGATCAGGGAGAGTCTGACTAACCCTTGAATATTATTAGAAAGCCAGTAGCCCTACTCATGCTTTTTGCTTGTCAAAAGGTGATGAAAGATATGCAGAGGCAAAACCAGGCAACATAATGAGATTGACATGAAAATGATTTTATTTTAAGCCTTGTTTAAGCATTATTTTAAGTATTGCTGAGTTTTAAAGCACAGTAACTTATCTCAGGTTTTTCATAAAAATTGAATTGAAGCATGTAGAGACTTTTTGTTTAATTATTTAATTCAGAAAATGTGGATTTACCCAAAAAATGAGACCTTAAGGATGGCGTTTCATTTACTCTAATTCATCTATACATTTTGAAATCTGTTGCAAATTCTTCATTTGATCAATGAAACATCAAAAAAAGTAACAGAAGATATTGTGAGTTCCAAATGAAAGCATTTAATTTTTTTCTAGAGACTGATTATTGAACACATTAAAAACCCAGCTGAATCTCATTTCTATACAGCCAAGCAATGACGTTTTGCTGATGACATTGTAAGAAATACTTGTGGGAAAAAAGTGATGGTTTGTTCAGGCAGGACATTGTCATAGCCCTAGGACCTCTTCCCAGCCGGATTACTTTCTTTGCAGAGTTGGAGAAACAACCAGATCAAGAATTCTCACTTCACCAGCAGAGGTCACCCTTTCTCCTTTCTCCAGTAAATGGCTGCTCAGTTGTGATTCCTTAGTCCGAGGAAATGCAGGCGCTTTCAGCTGGAAGTACAGCCAGAGGGTTGGTTGGTGGAAATATATGCATCATTCACACCAGCTGTATCTTCTAAAATATGCAATGCTTAAACAGATTACTCTACCTGGACTCGTAAACGGGCAACTCACATACACATCATAAAAACCATTAGGTCATGTACAACAATCCTATTCTTTAGTTAAGCCCTTCATCAAGTGTTTGTTCAATGCTTACTCGTGCACAGCTCAGATTGTGCCCAGTGTTCTCTGACTCATGGACCAAAGAGGAGGTTGCCTCATGCCCTGGAGGGGACTGGCACAAGCTCTCAGAGAGAAACCCCTTGTGAATTTCTGCAGGCGAAAGAGGAGGAATTAAATAGGACGAGGTTGTACTGAACGTTGGTCAAGCATAGTAGCAGGTTTTCAGTGTTAGGTACTGAAAGATAAGCTAGAGAGGTATAAAACCCCATCCCAGCTCCTGCTTTTGGTTTTGTTTTGGAAACAAAAGCTTACATTTCTAGTTCATTTGAAGACTAACATTGGGTCACAGGATGAAATTCTAAATGGCCTTTACACAAGAGTCCAGGGTATGGTACAGTCCTTGAGAATCATCTACAGAAGGTCAGGGGTAGGCGAGTGATGGAACCGTCTCAGTCCGTTGCCTTGGTGTGGGGCGAATCAGTCAGCACGCCACAAGCCAAATCTATAAACGGACTCAGGGATTCCTTTTCTCCTCCCCTGATGAAAGAAATAATCAGCATTTTTCTTGGGGTCCCAGGGAAAGTTGGGCTCATTGGTTTTCCAGTGGTTGGTGAAGCTCTATTCTGAATTAGATTCCCTCCCTCCCTTCGCTTTCTTTTCTTTCGTCTCTACATCAGAGTTCTTGCTGGCATGTTAGAAGTTTAAAAATGCAGTGATTTGGAGGATTCTCTCTGGCTGCTGCTCTTCCCTTGGGCTCCAGACGGCACAATCACAATTTACAGTGGATGAGGTCAATGCTTTCTTAAAGGACAGATAAGGACAGAAATGCACTTCTGCTTTCTGATAAGCGGGGTAGCGGAATGCCCAGGACGGAGGCTCTCCAATAGTGCTTAGGAGGAAGCACATCCCGAAGAAGAAGGGCGTGGCCCAGGGTCTGTCCATGCTCCCAGCACGGCCTTCTATCTCCTTCCCTTCCTGGTCCCCAGCTCTGGTCCTCCCAGCTAATGCTGGGCCCCGTCACCATCCACCTATCCACCGGGCATGCCACGCAATGGGCTGCCAGAGCCAGCCAGTGCTTCACAGTGCCTACTGCTCAATATTCAGGAAGTTTGTGACTGGTTGTCAAATCCTTGGTAGCTTGAAATCAGCCTTGGCGGGAGTATTTATAACACAGAAATTTGCAAATGCTACAAATCAAGGTGCCACCGCCTGGATTTAGCAGCACCCCGCAGCTTCCGTGCTCCTCTTAGTACACATTGAAACGTACAAACATGCTTTGCTTTCATCTTATTTTAACAGAGACAAACTTGGGAATCTTTTTGACAAAAACATTTGCTAGGAACGAAAAAGAACAAATAGCGTCACTTCCTTCTTCTCCTCCCTTGAAAGCTTACAAACAAAAGTTTTTGTCAAGTACAGATTTCTACTCTTAATTGTTAACGAAGTTTGTTTAAAAGACAGGCAGTTGGTCCCATCTTTCAGGCACAGTTGGTTCCTTTTCTTAAGCCCAGACTTGGTAGAGAGGGTTGAATAGTGGCTCCCAAAGAGACACGTCCAGGCGCTAACCTCTGGAACTTCTGAATGTGACCTTATTCGGAAATGGGTCTTTGCAGATGTAATTAAGTTAAAGGTCTCTAGAGATCATCTTGGGTTCAGGGGGGACCTTAATTCCAAGGACGGTGTCCTTATAAGAGGTATAAAGGCAAAGGGGATTTGAGGCACGCACACAGCATGTGGGGGAAGGCCATGTGAAGAGGGAGCCAGAGACTGGAGTTGTGTAGCCACAAGCCAAGGGAGACCTGGAACCCCAGGCAAGGCAGGATTCCCTACAGAGCCTTTGGAGGGAGCCAGCTCTGCTCACACTTTGATTTCAGATTTCTTGCCTCAGACCTGTGAGAGAATAAAGGTTCAGAAAGCTGTGGCTGGGGAGCGGATGTAGTTCAATTGGTTGAGCGCCTGCTTCCCACATGGGAGGTCCCGGGTTTGGTTCCTGGTGCCTCCTAAAAAAAAACCAACAGGCAAAACAAATGAAAAAAAAAAAACAAAAAACAAAACCAAACCAAAAGCAACAACTCAGGGTTGCTGATGTGGCTCAGTGGTTGAATGTCAGCTTCCCACATATGAGGTCCCGGGTTCTATCCTTGGGCTCCGACATCTTGAAAAAAATAAAAGCTGTGATGGGTCTCCAGGTCCATGGGGGCTTCTAGTGCTTCTTGATTTTGTCAGTGAGGTTTGATGGGCACCATCTTATTTTTTGTCAGGCCAAATACAGGTTCTGTGGCATTGCTCCTGGACTATGGCTGGGGCAAGCATTCAGGAGAGAGGGCAAAGTGTTCCTTACCCAGAGAAGTGCCTGCTCTTCCCTCCTTTGAGAAGGTGGTCCTCTTAGAGGAAAGGATGTGAATTCTAGAACCAACGGGCCGGAGGTCTTGTGAGGAGGTTGCCCCACCCCTGCCAGGGTCATTGTCATATTTACTGCCATCAACCCAGTGCCCAGAATATCAGTTAATTCCTATTTGCTGACTGGCCCGGTTCGTCCCCTCCCTCAGGCAG
The DNA here is from genome assembly GCA_026826555.1 of Tolypeutes matacus. Taxonomy (NCBI): domain Eukaryota; kingdom Metazoa; phylum Chordata; class Mammalia; order Cingulata; family Chlamyphoridae; genus Tolypeutes; species Tolypeutes matacus. The sequence continues at coordinate 17,430,812 of JAKSZT010053929.1, read as the reverse complement.
GAACATGTCTTCCTGCCAAATGGGAACTGATTCTGTTTTTAAAAATATTCGCCGAGAAAGAAAATGTTCTCATAATTCCCTTTAATTTCATTTTTCAGATTTAAGAACTCTCTCTTCAGGAAAGTCTTCCACATGGTCTAAATTCTGTTAGATGCAGGGTGAAGCCATTTTTCTTCTTCTGGCCTCAGCAGGGAGGGCAGAGAGTTAATCCTAATTCTGTATATCAGTGGTTTCCATCTATGCATCTCCACTTATCCCTCAAAATTGCTCCACTCAAAATTAATTTTTATTCATTCAAATTTAAATAATAAACATGTGTAGTAATTTAAGGAGAGGTACGTGCAGCCGAGTTAAATACAGTGATGGGGCTTTATGACTCTCACAAGTGAGAACTTAGATTCCTTAAAATCCCCAATGACCCATGCAGTGGCCTTGAAAATGGCCATTACATTATCCTTTATCTTTCTCTTCTCTGACTAAAACAATTCCAGTTTCTTTCTTTAGTTGTTGAGGACATAAAATAATTCAAGATGGAAGCCGGACAGCATGCCTAATTGTGTGTTTACTTCTCATTCTTATATAGTTTTTCCTTAAATTCAAGTTTTGTGCCTCTCTCGTGGTGGAGGAAGCTCTCCATGTGTTTGTCAGATGCTTCTGCTCTGTCCACGCGGAGCAGGGGAGCAGCAGTGGGAGGTGGTGAATGTTAGCAGCAAGAGGGTGGCATTGGGAAAAGATATCCAAGGCTGCTCTTCTGTGCCCATATGCATTTAAAAGGAAACTTCTGGAAGCAAGATGCCCAAATGCAAAGAAGCTGAGCATCTGTGATGAGGATTTAGGGCAGGTCTGTGAGGGAGATATTTTGTGGAGTGCATGGGAACTTTCTTCAAATCACACCGTCTAGACAAGGAACCGCTTCTCCTCCACTCGCTTGAGCCAGGGACTTGGGGAGGGTGGCCCGGGCTGAGACAGCCATGGAGAAATGTTCAAGGTATGACTGTGTTTGTGATAGACGCTTACTTCTCCAGTCACTGCATGGGTTACATCCTGACTTGGCATTACTCTGCTCGTGAGTGGCCCGAGGTCCACAGGCTTGAAAGGAGCCAGGCCTGGGTCATGTCAGGGGTGGGGTTGGATTATGGAAACCCTGGGGTATAGACTTCCTTCTCCCAGGGGAATCCTGAATGCCAAGACTTAGGAGCTGGGAGGCACCTTAGAGGTCCAGTGAGCATCAGTCTTTCATTTCACAGATGAAGTCACTGTGGCCCCAGAGAGGTCCACCCACTTTCTGGGCTTGTCAGAGGCACTTAAGGAATCCATGTTGACTTGACATGACCCACTGTGAAACAGGCATTACCAAACTCCCCACATGGCAGCTGGATTAGGCTGCTAGCAGCTGGGAATGATTCTCTCCCCTGCCAGATGGTGGTGCTAGATGCCCCTGGTAGCAAAAGGGCATTATGGGAAGGTTTTTCAGGTTTGGGATGGTACAACCACAGTGGAGTTTGAAAGCTTCCCTTCACAAATAAGCTCGAGTTTAATAGAATGTCAAGCTGGAAGGGACCTTATAAATCATTAAGATCAACCCTCTAGGGTTATAGATAAAGAAACTGAGGCCCAGAGAGGGCAAGTGCTTTGGCTGTTGAGGTGCTGGCAGAGCGGGGCCTTTCTGCCAGTTGAATGGTCTTCTCACTTTGCCACAGTGCCTTTCTTGGCAGTGAGTTTCAAATCTGAGGTTGACTGTAGTGTTTGGATTCCGGCGATATGTGGACCTTAATGAAAAGGAGGAGAATGTAGGGAAGTGAGCCAGAAGATGGCAAAGCTAGGCATGCCCAGCCCCAGTCTTGTTTTCTTGTCAGCCACCATTTTGTGATTTTAAGTGGAACGAGAGTTATTGTCCCACCAGTGAAACAGAAATGTATAAATTAAAACTGCAATGAACTGTCTGCTGAAGGCGTGAACAAGACAGATAAATCCCTTGGAGATTAGGAAACATCTGCTTGTTGCCTTGAAGGTAGAAACTTTACCATAAAGCAGAAAAAGCCAGGACTGGAATCTCTCACTTTCTCTGCAGGGATATGTAAAGATTGGGTTCCACCTTCAGATAAACTCAATAACTGAGAGAAATTTTGTGAACAATCAGCTAGCTTCTCTCTTTCTCCTCTATTAGTCTTGAAAATTTCCACTTTGGCCTGTCTCCGTTGTATTGTTATGAGGTCGGGGGAGGGAATCTTGACCTTGTCACGGTACTTCCTGCAGAGCCCCAGGGACGGGTGGGTAAATCTGAGACAAGGAGGAATGCCAAGAGGGCTGCAAGGCAGAACAGGAATCGAGAACTGGGGCAGGCCACCAGGCCAGGGTCTGAATCCCGGGTCAGAGGTTAGGCCTGAGGGTGGGTGTGGGGAACTGGCAATGGGAAGGGGTGACAGCAACCAAGAATTGAGTTCAAGAGCCAGAGACATCAGCGTCTGATTGCTAATCTGAGCTCAGGAATCTTGGAACCAGAGGAGTATGGGGGAGAACTATGATTTAGGCCTTACAGGAAAGGCTGTGGGACCAAGAAGCAGCTTTCCAGCAAAGAGATGGCTGAGCTTCCTAGGGTGCCTGTCACAAACTAGGTGGCTTGAAACGACCTACACTTATTGTCTCACGGTACTGGAGCCTGGACGACTGAAATCTAGCAGGGCCATGCTCCCGCTGAGGCCTGTGGGGAAGTGTCTGTTCCATGCCTCTCTCCTGGCTTTTGGTGGTGGCATTCTCTGCCTCAATTGTCACATGACATTCTCCCATCTGTCTGTGTCCAATTCTCTCTTCTTATAAGGACACCAGTCATATTGGATTAAGGTCCATATAATCCAGTTTGGCATCATCTTGATTAATAACATCTTCAAAGACCTTATTTCCAAACAAGGTCATATTCATAGAATAGGGGGTTTAGGACTTGAACATGCCTTTTTGGGGGACACCATTGAACCCATAATAGAGGAGATGGTATCAAAGGCAGAGATTGCAAAGAGGTTATATCCTGCTTGTCGACCCCAACTGAATGGTGGTGGCTACTGCAGTGAGGAGTCTGGGAGGCTGAGGCTTCTTGGAGATTGAAGAGTGCTGTGAACCACTGGTGATGCCTGCTCTGCACAGGCCAAAGGAAAGAGTGTTTTCCATTCCTACTCTGATCCTTTACCCATCTGATGGCACCTCCTGATACTCCTTCTTCCACCTATCCCTGGCTTTCAGGTTCTACCTATGTGCCCAGCCCACCCCTAATCTTTCAGTGTCTTGAACAGTTATTATACTGCCCTGGTAGGCCAAGCCATGGGTCTGCCTTAGAAATGAGCAACCTCCTTTCGTTTACCCACAGGGGTGGAGTCTAAGATTTGTTTTCTTTATACACTATCATGTTCAATAGCAAAGAGTAGCACATGTATAAACTTCTTTAACGTTTAAATAGAAAATATTAAGTAATTCCAAAACCCAGAGCCTGTGTTTGACCTGGATCACTGCTGTTGAGCCTGTGGTGGTGGAGGTGTGGAGGTCCCATCTCTAGTGGGTGGTCTTCAATGAGGAAGCAAGATGGTCCACGCCAGGCTCTTCGCTCTACCCTGGGATGAACTCCCACTTTTCCGTACTGAAAAGCAGCTGATGTTTAGAGAAATGAACTTTACTAGGCACAGTGGACCTTCAGGAGGTGAGTGTGACCAGTCCGTGCCCTCAAGAGGCTTACACTCTAGGAAGTATATTGGCAGTGAGGCAAGGGAGTGGCAGGGGGAGAGAGGATTATTTTGTCCTTGCATCCCTGGTCCCTGTGTGGCTGATGGTAAGGACATGTGAAATGGACTATATTTAGCTTTTTTGGTCACAGTCATATAGACACAGTTGTGCTTGGATGGGGTTGGGGGTGGGATGGAGGGATTCATATTTTTCTCCTTCCATTTCATCTGCATACATGAGATTGATCAGAGTTGCAACTTTGAACTTTTTGGTATTTCTCCAGGGGCAGGTGTTAAAATCTACTTGTCTAGGAAACTGAGTTAGGAAGCCTGGGATCGGACCTGGGTGTTTTTTCCTTTCTTTTTTTTTTTTTTTTTAAGATTTATTTATTTCTCTCCCCCGCCTCATTGTTTGTACTCGCTGTCTGCTCTCTGTGTTTGCTTGTCTTCTTTTAGGAGGCACTGGGAACCAAACCTGGACCTCCTATGTAGAAGGAAGGCACCCAATTGCTTGAGCCACATCTGCTCCCTGCTTGTTGTGTCTCTCATTGTATCTCCTTATTGTGTCTCCTCATTGCATCATCTCGTTGCATCATCTCGCTGCGACATCTTGTTGCATCATCTTGTTGTGTTATCTCGTTGTGTCAGCTCGCCACACCAGCTATTCACGTCAGCTCACTGTCTTGCTCATCTTCTTTAGGAGGCACCAGGAACAGAACCCAGGACCTCCCATGTGGGAGGCAGGTGCTCAACTGCTTGAGCCATATCTGCTCCCCTGGGCATTTCTTTAATTGCTTCATAACATGTTTGGGCAAATTTCTTGATCTCTTTGAGGTTCAGTTTCTTTTTAAAAAAAATCTGTAAGGTGGGATAATATCATCTAGTAGGATTTAAAAAAGCCCCAAATATTAACATGTGTATGAAAGTGCTTTGTAGATTGTAAAGCACTATGAAAATGCAAGGGATTATTATTATGAGATCAAACACAAATAACTGTTAGGTACAAAATGCATATATATCACATTAAAATAGGAAAAATGGGGCTTCTCTCAAATGAGATATTCACTCCATATTTAACTCACCAATCTAAAATCCACAGCAGCATTCTCTTCTTTGCTCTCTCTGATGGTGCCAATCTCTCAATCCATAGTGAATACTTCTGAGTTGTTTTAGCAAATTGGTGGAAAAATCCCACCCCCCTTCTCCACGGGTGGGCTGGTTCCTCCATGGAGAGAAGTGACATGGATTTCAAGATGTGCAAGCAAGTGAGGGGTGGCATCTTTCACTTAAACGCCAAGCACAGCTAATTGGCCCACATGGCCTGGGTCTTTGGTCAGCTCATGTCAACCAACTGGACCAGCTGGTCAAATAAGTGTGGGTGATGCCAAGACGAGAGCTGAGGTGGGTTGTCAAGCACCTGACTGTTTTTCCTGTAGCTTTGCAAGGACTCAGTTTTTGTTCCTAGCAGAACACTAGGGTGGGAAGTTTCACTACAAATTCTTTTTGCTTATTTGGGTAGAAGAAGGTAGTGTGCCATCCGAGTTTAAGGCTCTGCAATTATGAGCAAGTGCACTGTCAATTCAGGAGATCAAATGCTGTGCTGGAAAATTGTTTCAACTTTCTGTTCCTAGAGTTAGGATAAAAAAAATTTCAGATGTCTTTTGCTGTAATGATGAGCTACAGTGAGGAATTCTATCTATGGTTATTTGCTTCAAAGCTTTAATCTGCTGAAGTTTGTATATTTGATCATTAACAAAGATCTACCATGTTAATAATCTTGTTTAATAAAAATGCAGCTTTGATTTCCTCTTGGGCTAGGTTGCTATTTTTCTGGCACCAAGAAGTGTTGGTTTAAGATTTTACCACATATGAGACATGGCAAAATTCCATCTTGGGAAATCTACAAGCTTGGGGCTGCTCAATAAGATGAGACTGGAAGGAATATTCTTGGCCCAGCTGTGGAAAATAGTTTGTTTAGATCACAGCAGACCAAAAGAGGCTGGCTTATGTGGAAACTTTATACCTGTCCCACATGTTTTAGGCAATTTTGAGAAAACAAACAGCTCCAGATTTGCAATTACCAGGTCAAAAAGTCACATGTTGGCCCCAGTGCCAATTTAGCTAACTGAGTCCTCAAGCAGTCAGCACTGATGTTGTGAAGTAAGAGTATGATGTGGCCACTTAACCAATCTCCACACCTGGAAAAAATAAAAAATAAAACAAGCAAGCAAGAAAAGCAAATTTGAAACCAGAGAGTGAGCTACAGTGACAGTGTTCAGATGCTGAGCTCTGAAGCTGTCTCTACATTCCAGACTTGGAAGAATATTTGCAAAGCATGCATCTTTATGGGCAGAATCTGCTTAATCCTTATCTCAGGGGCAAGATTAACACTGTGCAGTGCCCCACATGGATGTGGATTTCTGGAAATATATTCTCATGAAAAGTGTCCCACTGACCATATCATCTGTTTTCTTCCTCCTCTGTCTTAAGCCAGCTGGTTCATCTCCTGAAATTCAATAGGCTCCCCCCTTTTCAGCTATGTCATTGCACAAAAGAGGCTCATGAAAAGCAGCAGCTGCACTGACACTAGCAGGAGCTGCTGCAACTATAGATTGGAGGCATGCACCTGCATGGGGTTGGGTGACTGGAGATTTGTCAAGGAAGGAAATATCATGGAACCTCAGGACTCTAAAGCCAGAGGGTGGATGGCTTGGGAGGTGGCAAATTGGATACCCCACTGTTCACCTGGAGGTCATGGGATCACAACTGACTTGCATTAGTCAAAAGTATTCCAGGTTGGTGGTTAGTTGGTAAATTATGAATGAAATGATTAGCTGGTTGTTAACAACAGTTCCTAATAAACAGATTGTCTGTATCAATAAATCTGTTCAGAGAGCTACCAAAAAGTGGCATCTCTGTAGCCCCCATGGCAAAAGGGGACAGGATTGATGTGACTTAGAAGAATTTTTTTAAGGTTGTGTCCCCATGTAGAAGTGAGTGAGCTGGGAGCCACTGGGGGCTTTTTGAGCAGAGGAGTGACTTGATTTGACATATGTTTTATAGACTTGCTCTGACTGCTATGTTGGGGATAGACAGTAAGGGAATAAGGCAAGATAATTCAGATAAAAAATGATGATGGCTTGGAGCATGGAGGTATTTCTGAAGGTGGTGAGAAGTCATTAGATTCTGTGTGTATTCTGAAGACAAAGCAACAGAATGTTCTGCTGGATTGGATTCAGAGTGTGGAAGAAAGACGGTAAAGGATGACTCTTAGCTTTTTGGCCTGAGCAACTGGAAGGGCTAGATTTCTATCAAACTGAGATTGGGAACGTTTTAAGGAGGAGCAGATTTTGGGGATGGGGAAATATGAGGATATCAGTATTGGCTGAGTCTATTAGACATCCAAGTGGAGAGGATGAGTAGGCATTTTGATCTATGAATCTGAAGTTCAGGGAGAGGTTCTTCCTGGAGATATCTATTTGGGAATCATCAGTGGATACATGGAAATTAAATCCAAAGAGAGTGGAGTAGGTAGAGAAGAGTAGAGACCCAAATGCTGAGTCCAGGACTCCTCAGTATGAGGAGGTTGGGAGATGAGCAGAAGCACACAAAAGAGAACCAGAGGGCATGGCTATGAAGTGGGAGGAAAACTGCAAGAGTGTGGTGTCCTGAAAACCAAGCAAGGAAAGTGTTCCAAGGAGGACGAAGAGAACAACTGCGTGATAAGATGAGGAGTGTGTTGACAATTGGAATTAGCACCGTGGATGTCATTAATGACTTTGACAAGTGCTATTTTTGTGGAGTGATGGGGTAACCATCTGATTGGAGGGAATGCAAAGAGAAAAAAAGGAGAGGACTTGGCAATAGGAGTGCTGACAACTCTTACAAGGAGTTTTAATATATCAGGGAACAGGTGTTTCATTTTGTTATTGTTTGTTTTCAAGATGGGAGAATTAACGTGTTCGTTTGTCAGTGGGAATGATCCAGTAGAAAAGGAAAATTTCGATAATGTAGGAGAGGGAAGGGAGGGTTGCTGGAGCAATGTCTTTGAGGGAGAGCTGATGGGGTCCAGTGCTTAAGTGGACAGGCTGGCCTTCTCTAGCAGCAAGGATGGTGGGAGGGAAGGCAGAGTTGACGGGAACAGATGCTGACGGGAGGTAGAAGTGGAGGTAGGAGACTGTGGCAGCTCTTTTCCGAGTTCCATTTTGCCATTGAGGCAGGAAGCAAGGTTAGCAGCTGCGAGTGAGGCTGGGAGAGGAAGTTCTAGAGGCTGGGGAGAGGATGACCATCTAGGGGAGTGGGAGGGTGAGTGGGCAAGGGAAATGAAGCCATTGCCAGGTGGCATGCAGACCCGTTTGAGGTTCATGGAAGCGAGTTAAAGCCAGACTGGTGGGTGTGGTTGTATGATTGTCTCCGGCCACGGCCAGCTGCTCGGTGCAGGTGTGGAGCAGGTGGAGCGTTGGCGTTTGGCGATTGCCAGTGGAGTTCTGCAAAGCAGGAGACAGGAGCCTTGAAGGTTTCTCTTCTTTTCTTTTAAAAAAATACTAGTTATGGATTTACTAAACTGATTTAATGCCCTACTCATGGATTATGACTCACAGTTCGGAAAGCACTGGTCTAAATGGCATACGCATTTTTTTCCTCCTCCCACTAGGCTTCTTAAGGCAGAGACACAGCCTCAGTGGGTATGTACCTGCTAATCCACCAGACACTTGTTCAGTACCCACAATGGGCCTGGCACACTTTTCCCTGCTGGGGAGGGAGGCAGAGAGTGGAAAGACACAGACCCTGCCTTCAAGGTGCAGGGTCTGACTAATGAGTAGGTGAGGACACAAGTGAGGTGTAGACTCTTAAGCTGCCCCTCCCTTATGAAGCACCTGGATCAGATTTTATTACCTAAAGATGGTACCACCCGGTGATGTGCTCTTTCCTAAAGAGTTGAATGGATGTTGAGTAGTCAAAAATCACAAGGTCCGCCTCAATATCAATCTTGAAACACCTGTACTACTCTTGTGGTCACATCAGTTCAGGCAATCACTGCCACCTCCTTTAACCCGAGCATCCTAAGATGGTATCAACCCTTAAGGCAACCTTGATAAAGAGTTGGCTCACATTGAAATTGTGGTAAAACTTACCCTCTGAGACTTTAAAAAAAATAGTCTCAGTTCTCACCACTCCTTTATTTATACATGATTTTTTTTTTTTTTTTTTGAGATAAACTAAATGCCCTTTCTGTTAGAGGTTGGAGCTGTGTGTTTTGCTGAGTGGGTATAAAGTCAGGGTGCTGTTTCTCTCAAATTTCGGTTCATCTCAAAACATAAAGCCCTGCAGGAAGCAGTATGCAAGAGTCTTTGATGCAAAGGGGAAAATCATTTCTTCATCTTTTTGTTACTATTTTGGGCTTTGACTCAAAAGGAAAATGAGTTAGGATAAAGGCAGTGTGTATTCAACCCCATCTTCTAATCATAATTTAATTCAATATAAAAAGAGCTCATCTCTCTCTGTGACATTCCGTGTTTATGGCCCCAGACATGGCATTTTCATTTTCTGTTTATGGTTTGGATTCTTTGTGCTAACACACTTGCCACTGATGAAGTTGGGTTTGCCTTTCCAGGCAACAGTTAAACCGGCGGGAGACCACTTGTGTGCAATTTGTTGGAATGAAATCTACATTTTGGGATTAGATTACTTAGGAGTGTCGTTCTGAGTTGAGTCGACTTTGTAGGTGGTCTCCAATAAACCCTGCGCGTACGAAGAGTGTCAGCCCTGATTATCTCCAAGCAAGCTTGTAATGACTGCACAGCTTGGTATTTACAAGAAAAAACAGCTTCCCTTACTTTTAATTCAGGAAATGCAGGGGTGGGGTGGAGTGGGGTGTTGGTGGGGTGGTGGTGGTGGTGAATGAACTCCCACAGAAGGGTGGCAAAAGGCCCATGGGGGACATTCTTGGAGGGGTGCAACTTTTTGTCCTCCCGGGAGATCACGACAATAGTCACAAATGTCACTTGGGATTAACCTGTTAGGACACTTGTCTTTTGCAATGCCTGGAGGAGCTGTTCTATATCATATTTTATAAGGACTGAAGGATTAGTTGAAGAGGAGAGATCTAACACTGTGTGGTTGGCTTAAGTGGGAAGAAAATAGTTTCAGGACGTCTACCATGTGATTCTAGTACTAACAATTGTCTAGGTTAGTGGTCCTCAATCAGAGGTGATTTTGCCCTCCACGGGACACTTGGCAAAGTCTGGAGTCAACTGCGGTGTGTGTGTGTGTGTGTGTAAGGAATGCTGCCGCATCTAGTGGGTAACGGCCAGGGATGCTGCTAACCATCCTACAATGCACAGACAGCGCCCCACGCCCCCCATAACAAAGAATTATCCCGCCCAAAAATGTTGGTTGTGATGAGGTTGAGGTACCCTGCTTGAGGTATCTGTGTAGCAAGGAGAGGAATGCACTCGTGCCCTTCCAAATCCTCTTCTCCCCCCCCCTCCCAGCATCCTTTGTTCCACCTAGATTCCTTCTGCATCCTTGCTTGCCTGGAACCTTCACGATAGTGGAATTAAAATCTTACAGACTCACAGTGGTGGAGAAAGTATCAGCATCAGAGCAAGGCATATTCGGGTTCAATCCCAGCCTAACACCCTTACATTGAGTAACTTGGCAACAAATTATTTAATCTCTCTGAGATTCAATTTTTAAAAAATCTGAAACAATGGAAACGACAGTCTTTACTTCACTGTGTGGTAGTGAGAATTAAATTTATGTAAATGTATTAGTACTTGGTCTACTCCATAGTGGATTCTGAATAACTATTATTCTTATCATTGCAATTATCCAAAGTGCTGTTTTCCACCTTTAAACATCATCCCAGCAATTTATTTTTATTGAAGAAAATTTAGAAAAAAAGATAAGCAAGCAGAAAGAAATACTAATTCACTTGTGTTCTTACTCCTCAGAGATAATCATTATTAATGCTTTATGAGTATATATTTCCAGAATTTTTCTTTTTCTCTGTGTATGCCTGTGTGTGTGTTCAAGCCAAGTATACTATTTAGTAACTTGCTTTTTAGACTTAATGATGTACTTAGGAACATCTTTCCATGTCAATAAATATAGATCTACATCATCTACATCATCGTTTTTAAAAGCTGCCTGGTGTTTCATTGTATCAATGAGCTGTAATTTATCTAATCAACTCCTTATATTCTTGGGCATTTAGATTGTCCAAGTTAGTCCTCAAAGCCCAGAGAACGTCTGCCCAGGTTGTGTGGCACTCACAGTTGGTAGTTCTAGAACATCAGCCCTTTCTCTGCCCATTTGAGAGCTCAGGCTGCCCACGTCCAAATCCCAGCTCTCCTGCTTGAAATGACCTGACCTACCTAAGCCTCAGTTTACACATCTGTAAAATGGAGATGCCAAATGTGCCTCCATCCTGGAGTTGTCCTAAGAATTAAATGAGGTAGAGTATGCCAGGAACACAGTGCACATAGGTGCTCAGTGTGTTTGAACTCTTATTAGACAGGAATGAATGCCTGACAAGCTGAGTGCTTCCTGAAGTCTCTCTCTCATTACTCAAAGTGGCTGCTGCTAGGTATAAATTATCTTCTAACACTGTCAAGTGCCCACCCATTTCCCCGCTGCCTCCAGGGGCAGCAGCAGCTGGGGTTAAAAGAGCTCTACTGCTGCCTTTGTTTTTAACCACATTGTATTAGTTTCCTGTATCTGCTGCAACAAATCACCACAAACTTAGTGGCTTAAAACCACACAAATTTTACAGTTCTGGAGGTCAGGAGTCTGAAATCAGTTTGCTGGGCTAAAATCGAGCCTTCTAGAGGCTGCCTGCATCCCTAGGCTGGCGGCCCCGTGCCTGACTTCTGTCTTTGTTGTTACGTCTCCTCCTCTGAACTTGACCCTCCTGCCTCCATCTTAGGAGAACACTGGTGATGACATTGGGTTCACCAGATAATCCAGGACGACCTCCCCATTTCAACATCCCTAACTTTATCACATCTACATGTGACGGAACATGTCCCTCGATTCCAGGGTGTAGGATGAGGACATCTTTAGGGGGTTGTTCTCCCACTTATCACATGCTGCTTTCCTGGTTCACCTTTTTGAACAAAGATGCTGCTGGTGGCTTCGGCTCTGTGTGCACGCAGCACAACTGACAGGCACCTGTGTGCTGGCACCCTTACCATAGCCCAAGTTTAGCATCTGACCAGTGCCTCTGTTGCAGGCACAGGGTGAGGGTAAGAGGACATTGCCCCAGAGAGGGGTCAGGGGCATGGCAGCTGGCTTGCCCAGTCCCTCAGCATCTCTCCTTGAGCGCCCTGCTGTCGGTTGCACATGTCTATGCAGCTCATGCTCTGCTGGCCGTCACACAAGTCCTCCTCCTAGGATCTACCAACTTCCATCTCCTGGCCAGGCTCCCGCTGGCTGGGAGGAAGCCCTCCTCCCCTTTCCCTCTCTTCACCCTGTTTGGCTTCTGAGCACCCCGTGGTCCCCAGGATGCTTCCCGGTCGGCCGCGTTTCTCTGGCCTCGTCCTCCGAAGTGTACTTAGGGGAGCCCTGCCCACTGTCACATGCTCTCCCTGCCTCCCCCACCGGAAGCACCCTCAGCAGCCATGCTTCAGGGCCCCAAGGAGACGGGAGAGTCTAAAGCTGATGTGCAGGGGAGCACTCCCTTCCACCTGGCTCCAAATGCTCGGGGTTCAGCGCCGCCCCAGGACCCCATCTGCCACCTTGCCAGCTCAGAAGTTCTCTCTGGGCTTCCCTGTCCCAAGACTGGGCTTTGTACCTACTTACACCATAGCTGGATCACCAGAGGCGGGTGCTCGGAGGGCACACAGAGCGTCCACTAACACGGAGCTGGGGTGCCTGGCTGGTGGGATACCATGGGCCCTTGGCGGGAGCAGTCCTTCCCTTGGCATCTCCCGGGTACAAACCATCTCAGAGAACCTTCTGGGATGGGTCCTTGGGTGAACGGGCCCCATTCAGGTCCTTCCTGCTATTTCTTCCCATCCTCCCAGTTCCCACCCACACCCAGCAAAAATCTCTATTTTCTGCCTCTTTTCCTCCCCCTATGACCCTCAGGTCTCAGTTAGGGTGGAATCACCCTTTAGATTAGAGCTGCAAAGTGTTACCATCACAGAGGTTGTCCTTCCGAGATAGGGCCTGCTTGGTTACGGAGAAGTATGATGCTCTGTCTTTTAAGCAGCAAGAAACGAGTTGAATTTTCATATCAAAAACAGGCTGACTACTCCCATCCTTCTATATAGATTCCACGTTCTCACCCTTAGGCAAATATGACCGTCTCTTCTCTCGCACCTCTATGCACATCCTTAAGGCTGGATTTTATTTCAGTTTTTGAAAATGTGCCTGGTGTTACGAAACTGCTAGCCAAGAACAACAGCAGAAAAAATTCACCCATGGTTGCACTCTCATCCCTGACAAATCTAACTATTTTTATTTTTTCCATGTTCCCTTCCAGTTTTTGTCCCTGTGAACATATAATTTAAAGACTTGTAATCATAGCGTAGCTGTCATTTTGTGTTCTGCATTTTTCCACTTAGCATTAATTATATCATGAGCATTTTTCCATGTTGCTGCAAAGTCATCGTAATTATCATATTTAATGACTGTATAAGAAATCGTATAGATTACGTAACCCTTTTCCTGTAGTGGGGCCCTTTGAGACTCCTCCTTAGGTGTTCTGGTTCTCCTTCGGGGTTGCCTTTGGTGTCACATCAACCGGCTTTCCTCTGGGTGAGGGAGCGAGAGGACGCAAGCGTGAAGAGGGTGGGGAGAAGGGTGAGGAGGAAAACCATGCAAGGAGGAGCAGGCAGGGGCTGCTTCATTCACATTTAGAGCTGAGGATTCTTAAAACAAGCACTTGGAGGAAACCTGGCCTTTACCTGGTAAAGCCTCTTCACTAATGGTTATTTTGAGTAGAGATTTCTTTGGAATTACTTGCAATGCCTTTAAGAAAGGTGGCTGGAGGAAACTGATTGAGAAAACAAAATTTAACCTATCAGTTTTAACTCCCTAGCCAGCACAATCAACACCCAAAGGCTATTCTAAATTCTAAAGATATAGATACAGTTTTTGTCAGACAAATATATAGAGTTGATTAGAGCAAACAAGCTGAGAGGATTTCAACTAAGACTGTCTTTCTAAAGTGTGTTCAATGAGTGCCAGACTCACAAGATACTCTATAAAACAAGGGTCGGGGAGTGGATGCAGTTCAAGTGGTTGAGTGCCTGCTTTCCATGTACAAGGTCCTGGGTTCAATCTCCGGTACCTCCTAAAAAGAAACAAAACAACCCCCCCCCTCCCAAAAAAAATAAGGTTTCTTGACAGAAAGTGTTTGGGCAACAGGGCTGCATGCTGGAGTCCCGTTCTTGGATATTCACAAAGGACACTGACACATTCAATGCTCTGACAAGTCCCGCAGGAAGGAAAACTGCTTAACATTGGTTGACTCAGTATTTCCTAAAGCCATAGGGTCTTTTTAGCATACTGTACAGCACTGTCTTAGTTCCCAGGGCTGCCATAATAAATCATCACACACTGGGTGGCCGAAAACAACAGATATTTATTCTCTCATAGTTCAGGAGGCCAGAAGTCCAAAATCAAAATGTCAATGGGGTTGATTCTTTCTGGAAGCTCTGAGGGAAAAAGCCCATTCCTAGTTTTTGAGGATTGCCAGCAATCCTTGGCATTCCATGGCTTGTAGATGTGTCACTCGGATCTCTACCCCTGTCTTTACATGTCTTCTCTATGTCTCTGTGTGGCCTTTTCTATCTTTTAACAGTCATGCTCATTGGATTTAGGGCTCACCCTAATCCAGTGTGATCTCCTTTTGGTCCTTACCCTAATTACATTTGCAAGACCCTGTTTCCAAATAAGTTCACATGAATTTTGCGGGGACACTATACAACCCATTATAGTGCCTTCATCAGTCCGAAAATAGGAAAATGGAAGCTAGGTGTTCAAACAGCACTGAATACAGAGAGCTCATTTAAAAAGTTGGGGGCATGGAAAGAGCCAAAAAGGTATTGTGAACCAGAGATTAGCAGCTGCAGGAAGTAGCTACAACCCAAGGATGGCCGAGGTGCTGCTAGAACCCGGGAACGCAATTGCTTTTGCATTCCTCGGGGTGTCTTGCAAGATGCTGGGACCACCCAGGGGGACATGGAGTGTGGTGAGACGCAGCAGGTGGAGGGACTCCTGAGGAGGTGCTGAGCCCTGGTGTTGGGATGCAGGAAGAAGCTCAGAGCGGTGAATGCTGGACCTACCGAAGGCCTCGAGAGCCCTCTGCTGCTGCTGGAGGGCTATCGCCCTCTGAGGAAGGCAGAACTTTGGTTCCCATGTTCTCCACTCCCTGGTGTCACCTTACAAGGTGAAAGGGATGTTGCAGATATAATCACCAAGCAGCTGACCTTAAAATAAGAAGCTTATCCTGGATTATCCAGGTGAGCCGAATGTAATCACATAAGCCTTTAAAGGTAGAAGAGAAAGCTGGAAGGGGAAGTCAGAGAGATTCAAAGCTTGAGAAGGATGTGCTGTGCCAGTGCTGGGTTTGAAGATGGAGGGGGCCATGAGCCAAGGGATGTGGGCAACCTCTAGAAGCTGAAAACAACCTCCAGCTGGCAGCCATCAAGAAAACAGGGTCCTCAGTCTTACAGCTTCATGGGAGTGAATTCTACCAACACCTGAGTGAGTGGGAAGTAATTCTCCCCCAGAGCTTCCAGATACAAGCCCAGGCAGCTCACATCTTGATTTCAGCCTTGTGAGACCCTAAGCAGAGAACCTATTAGAGCCTGCTGGGTTTCTGACCTACAGAACTGTGAAATAATACTTGGGTGTTGTTTTTAAGTCATTCAGTTTGTGGTGAATTATTATGGCAGCAATAGAAAATTAATAAATGAATATACCCTTTTACCTTCTAATCACCTGCTGGGCCCTCTCATTTGCAGGCTCTAAGTAGACACTGATTGGTAAGGGGGCCTGGGGGTCTGAGGTTTGTGGGGGTCCCAGCCCCCCTACCATTCAGCACAGAAGGGTGGGAGTGAAGGCTAAATGCACACAGGCGAATGTCCCATGCACAACATCTGTTAACGTTTGGTGGGACGAACATTAAGTAAACTGCTTTGGGGATTTCTGACGTATGATATAGTAGAGTAGACTCTTTAAATGGGTACCTTGGGACCTCCTGTAAACTGAACGAAGATGATATATTTATGCCCATTTTATGAGAGTGTCATAAGGGTGCAGTAAGGTGCCTTGGAGAGAACACTGCAGATTGGAGTTCTAGTCCCAGCTCTGACTCTGACTCACTGGGTGGCTTTGAAATCGCTCACCCTCCCAGGGCCTCTGCTTCCTTTTGTGTGGAGTGAAGGGAGCTGACGAATGTACCTTTCAGGTCCTCTCAAGCTCTAAAGCTTCTGCTGCTTGGAGAAGAATTTTACTCTTTTAAATGATTGTCGGTTCTATTTATATGATATATTTATGATTGATTGGATGCTGAATTCTTGATCAGTAAAAGAACTCCCAATCATGAAATTGTTGTCAAGGGACATTATCTGCTTGCCAGCAGGGAAAAGTGGGTAGATGCAACGATGATAATCTTTGGCCCCGACTGAATCCAGAGGCCTCCAATGTGGGATGGCATAATATTAATTTTCATTGATAAAGCAACTGAAGGAGATGCTGTTTTACCTCTGTGCTGGTTACTGTGGGGCCAATTAGAGTAATGAGTCACGCAATCCCTGGCCTCGCAGGGTTTCTAATCTAGTAGAGGAGGTAAGATGAGCATGAGAACACGATTAGATAATGGTAGGAATGACTAGAACCATGTCTTAAATTAAGCATAGGTTTTTATGTCAACTTCTTGTTACTGCTGTCACTGGCTTTTTATAAAGGCTGTCTTTACCTTTATCTTTCTAGATCACAGAGAGGTGCCAAAACCTCTGAGCAGCAGTGGTTCAGAGCAGGGTTTTATTGGCCTTTGCATTTTTCCCTTGGCTTTCCGTGGGAACTGCTCCGTGAAGCTGTGGGTTTCTTTCATGACAGTTTCCCATAGGGTGTGAAATGCAGCTTGCCACCCACCTTCAGCAGGTTGTTTTTTGAGGCACTTGAAAGTAAAACAAAGTACCCTGCCATTAATGAAAAGCTAGAATTTTCTATCTTCTTGTGTTTCTGACAGGTTGGTTGATGCTGTCACCAGCTGCGTGTGTCTTTTCAAAATGCATCTTTTTAGCTCGTTAACCAAAAGTGCTCCTGGGTGGATTAATTCCTAATGCTCCTCTTTGACATGTTCTTTTCTGGCACCAACAGAGCAGTGATGCCATTCTTTCTATACAGTCCTGTTCTGGGGGGAGGGGATGCTGCCCACATTGAAGCAGCAGCAGCCCTGCCTTCTGAGAACCCACACATCTAAGCAGGTGGCTGAAACTTTCATTTTCCACCTGGCTGTTCAAGTGTATGGAGACGCAGCCTCCAAGCTTTGAGCCATTTTGATTTCAGAAGCACCTTTATGCATTGCATGTCCAATGTTTCTTTCTTTCTTTTTTTTCTTTCCTAGGAGACTGTGGTTTTGGAAACTTTCAAAATGGGGCATGGAAGAAATTTTGCCTTATCTGTCATAGGGCCACTGGTTCTCTATGATAGCATAGAATCAGGGAGTGCTGCTTGGGATTGAGTTCTTATTCTACCATTTCTCTGGACAAGTTCTTTAACCTCCCTGAGGCTCAGTTTTCTCATATGTGAAATGGGGGAACTATCTACTGGATAGGACTATTGTGAGGATTAAATTAAAAGCACATGTTAAGTGCTTAACATAATACCTGGTATACAAGTGCTTAATACATGTTAGCTATCATTATCATTATGCTCATGATCATGATCATCACCATAACCATTGTCATCATCACTACCACCTCCATCAGTACCATCATCACCATCTCCATCAGCACCATCATCACCATCAGCACCATCACCACCACCTCCATCAGCACCATCATCACCACCTCCATCCGCACCATCATCACCATCATCACCATCAGCACCACCTCCATCAGCACTATTACCTACATCAGCATCACCACCACCACCACCACTATCTCATCATCACCACCATCTCATCATCATCACCATCATATCATCATTTCATCATCATCATCATCATCATCAGCAGCAGCAGCAGCAGCATCCTGCTCTCCCAGAAAGTCTCTCTAGGTTCCTGACATGTAGCAAGATCTGGTAATGAGGCAAATCTCAGGCCCCTGCTCTGCTCCAGCCTTGGCTATAGTTACTGTACCTCCAAAGAAGAGTGTGAACTCTACCTTCCCCCAACCATGATCCATGATGTCTTCCTTAATTTCCCACCTTCCATAGTTCTCACCTTGGCTGAGTCCTGACCCTCTCCCCCAACTGGGGAGGCCCATCACGTACCAGTCACGGGTAAGGGTCCTGCTGTGGAGTGGTCTTCTAGCATCTTGCTGCTGCAGCCTGTTGGATTCTGAGTGTTCCCTGCTTCTCAGACACATATTATGGCAGATTTAGGCCATACCTGGGTTGACCTCACTCCTTAAGACACTGGTTCATTGGCCTGCCCCACTGTCTTGTAGAGACCATATTCTGTGGCTTGCTTTCGGACCCTCATCCACTCCAGTCTCCTTTTCTTTTTTTTTTCAAAGATTTTATTTATTTATTCATTTATCCCCCCCCTTGCTGCTTGTGCTCGCTGGGTCAGCTAACCACGCCGTGCAGGCGGGCTTTGCCTTCACCAGGAGGCCCCGGGAACCGAACCCGGGGCCTCCCATATGGTAAACGGGAGCCCTACTGATTGAGCCACAGCCGCTTCCCGGGTCTCCTTTTCTTAAAAAATTATTAAATAATCCCCATGAGCCAGACACAGTGCTGTATACCTCAAATATTTGATCTTATATAATTCTTGCAATCCTATGAAGCAGACACAATTATCATTCTCATTTTTACACATAAGGAAACAGAATCTTAGAGAAGTAATTTGTACAAGATCTGTCTCTTGGAAGGCACAGATAGTATTCAGTTTGCTTAGCTCTGTGGGACCACAGGTGCTGGCATAAAGATCCATCCCCATTTTTCTCTACATAACCTGAGGTTCTCCCTGGTGTCCATACACACAGGCCAGGAGAGACAAAGCAGGCACAGTAACAGGTGTCACATATGTTTTCCTGACTCTTTCCCCAACATGTTATGCCAGACCTCTACCCATCTTCAGGTATTTTTTTGAGAGTTCTAGGGGATTTCACAAATAAGTTGATCAGGTATGGTGGAATGGTGACCCCAGAAAGATGCTCTGCTTTTGTTGGGAGCTACCACTTCTGACAGGTCTTGCCATTATTTTGGGGCATCTGAAGTTGCATTGAAGTTGTCCTAGATGTGCTGGAGCCCTAGATATGCTCAAGGTTTGGGGGTGGCCTGGGAGGCTGGGCTGGAGGTAAATCCAGTGTCAGACCAGGACAGACTACTCATGGCCTGTCCCATGGGGTGTTGTTGCTGGATTGAGCTTGGCTTGCCTTACTTCCCTTGAGTCCATCCCAGGAGGGCCCTCAGCATCACCTGCAAATGGATTCCTGGCAGGATATGCCAGGAGTTTTCAAGTTGATAAAAGTTTGGATACAAAAACCATTTTACTGTTCAGGCTGACCAGTCTTCCTACTGTGGTGGCAAAAGGCCCAAATCTAAGATTCTAGCACTAGAAAGATGTGAAGAATCTTACATCGTTGGCACATACCTTTAAATTAGCTTGACCTCCCACCCATAAAGCTTACCTACCAGTAGATGATCTGTGGAAATCATGAGCTAGCTTGACCTTCCTCCCTTGGTCTGAATCTGCTCTGCCCTCAACCTGCTGAACTCCATCCTGGACCTTTGGATCTGGCGTTGACCTATACTCTCTCTAAAGGACTTGGATTTAGGCCTGTTTCCTCTAACTCATCCATGGGCCAGACTGGGTCTCTCAACATAAGAAGGACCTTTGGATGAATAGAGTGAATCTACTGTAGAATTTGGAAAAGTCCACCAGGAGGTCCATTGAGCCAGGTCCTGGTCATGGACAAGAGCCCATTGCTGGTTTCTCTCAACACAGCAGCCAGAGTGGTCCTGTTTAAACCTGAGTCTGACCATGTTACTCAGACGTGGGATGGGAAGACACTAGGATGCTTCTCATCTCACTTAGGGTAAACACCAGAGTCTCAAGTGGCCAAGGAGGTTCTACATGGTTCACCCCTTCCCCCACCTTGACCTTTTCTCCTTCTGTTTGCCTCCTTGATCACCTTGATCTAGCCATGCTGGCTTCCTTTTGGTGGCTCAGGAACACGGAGCAGGAGGCTTCCCCAGGGCCTTTGCCTGGAATGCTTTCCCTCCATTCTTCTGTAAGGCTCTTTCTTTCATTTCCCTTAGCTCTTTTCTCAAAAGTTACATTCTCAATGAGACCTTCCCTTTCTACCGTATTTAACACCCCTCTCCCCATCTTCAACATTTCATCTCTCCCTTCCCTGCTTTATTTTCATTCCTAGTACTTATTACCCTCAAACATGCTAAACATTTCACTTACTTATCCAATTTATGGTTTGTCTACCCCATCAGAATGTCAGCTCCACAGGGCAGGGGCTTTTGCTTAGTTTGTTCACAGCAGGATCTCCAGCATGTGGAACAGTGCCTGGTGCATAGTAGATACTCATTAAATATTTGGTCAATGAATGAATAAATTCAAACAGAGTTTAGTCGGGCATTATCACGTGGGTAGTATCCTCCTTCCCTGTGCCATCAGAATTCATGGGATCATGGGAGTTTAGAGCAGGGAGGGACCTTAGTCATACCTCAGTCATCTCTACCAACCCCTTTATATTCTAGAAAAAGGTCTGGAGTCTAGGCAGAGGAAATGACTTGCCCAAGTTCACACAGCTGGTCTTATCCTCCTCCTGCCTCTGCAGGTTTTTCCATTGCACCATCAAACTCTGGAAGGCTGGAAAGCTCAGGTGTCCCAGAGCACAAGACAAAGAAATGATTCTTTTAATTTTCAGGAAAAAAAAATTTTTTTTTTCTTGACCTCAAATATAGAGCTTTCTTTCCTTACCAGATATAATAGATGGAAATACATTTTGAAAAGTGAAGAGCATTATACAAATGGAAGAAATCATTTTTTATTACCACTTGAAAGGTTAATCTCTAGCTAATCACACATAGTTTCCGATGTTAGGTTTTCTTACAATGCAGCCAAACAATGATGACTTTACCCTGTCTTCTTTCCAGCCTTCCCTTGAACAATGTCAAAGAATGCCTGCTGCTACCCTCAAGCCCACGCCCTCTGCCCCCTCCCCTTCTGTCTGGCAAGGAGGCAGGGTGAAATCACAGTGTGTCAAGCAGGCTGTAAACATTTGAGCTGCTCTGCCTCAACTTTTGGGCGGGCTTCTTTGGGATGGCAGGGGAACAAAAGGTTGCAGTGTAAATTACTGTGCAAATTGCCGCAGTGTTTGAACTTACCACACCTTTGTCTGCCGCCCCTCAATGACCTGCTCTCCAGGGGCTCCCACTAAAGGGGAGAGGTAAGGCACCTTCCAGGTGAACCGCCCGAACCACCTAAATGCCCCACGTGCAGGCTCCTGTAAATGCACATCAGTGGCTGCTAAAAATATAACAACCAGGTGGAATACGCCTGAAGGTGTTCCACTGCTGATCTTCCAGCGGGCTTCCTCCTTAAATGCCAGACCTTGGAGGACAACTCTGAACAGTTGCAGTGTGAAACCACTGAGTATGACTTGGAGACACAAGCACTGCTAATCTTTAGGTAGGGGACAGAGATGCTGTTTTTGCTTTCTTCTTTCCTGTTCCTCCCCGCCCCCTCCTTCCTTTCTACCTCATTCACTCGCTCAGCAAGGAAAGATTGCTGACATGGCAGCTCCCATCTTTGGGGCTTGCACACTTTGCTCATTGAAGCTCACGAGTCCTGTCTCCGAGCCTGTGACAAGAGGCATGACATGGGAACATCTCCTTGTGGGCAAACGTCTTTGACTTTTGTTTGTCGGCTCACTTTACCTGCATCAGGCTCTCTTGCCTCTGACCTCCTGGCTGCATCTGAAAAAGGATGACAAATGCTGCCCACCACACCCGGAGCTGGTGCTTGTGGTTTCTGCCTGGAGTTGATCACCACGGATTGTTGGCTTGTTTGGAGCTCTCGACTTCTTTTATTTGTAGGTAATGACTCCATGAGGACACAAATTTATTTTAGGGGAAAAAAATGGGGTATCAAAGGAAATGCCCTGAGAAGTTTCTGTGTAAGAGTCTAGGGAAGTTTCTAAAGGGTGGTTAGGAGTAGCCTTGGTCCTGTTCTTTTTCCCTCCACACCAACCTGTCCGTATCCATCGTGGCAGGATGATAATTCACATTTGAGTTTTTTCTTTTTCTTTTGGTAAATACAAAGCACAACCACCACAGCTAACATTTCTTGAGCTCTATATGCTGGTCGCTATGCTGAACATATTGTATGTTTTATCTTCTCTAAACCACACAACGACACTATAAAGGTTGGGATCATTTCCTTTTCACAGGTGAGGAAAACAAGCCTGGGAGAAATTAATTCTCTAAAAATTGCTGTAGTAAGCTGAATAATGGCTCCCAAATATGTCCACACCCTAAGCCTGGGAACCTGTGGATGTTATCTTTTCTAGCAGACAAGAATTTTCAGATATGATTAAGTGAAGGGCCTTGAGATGGGGAGACTAACTTGGATTATCTGGCTGGGCCTGACTTAATCACCAGGGTCTTTGTAAGAGGGATACAGGAGAGTCAGAGTTGGAGGGGAAAGTGATGTGAGGGTGGAAGTGCATTGAATTTGGAGGCAGGATCCACAAGCCAAGTTATACAGGTGGCCACTAGAAGCTGAAAAACACAAGGAAACAGATGTTCCCTTTCACCCTCCAGAAGGAACCAGTCCTGACGACACCTTGATTTGAGCCCAGTAAAATGGGTTTTGGACTTGGACCTCCAGAATTGCCAGGGAATAAATTTGTATTGGTTTAAGGCTCTGCATTGGTGGTAATTTGTTACAGCAGCAGTAGGAAATGAATATATTTGCCAAGCCAATCTTTAATCAATGGTAGCTGTGGGGTTTGAAACCAGGCCAAGCTGATTCCACAGCTTCAGGCATTGAATGCTATCATCATCTGCAGGCCACTTGACCTCTCCTAAACAATAATTCATGGGCTCATCCCTCTGCTCTCCTCCCACAGTCCTGGTCCCAACTTTAACCCCCTGCCCTTGAACTTTTATAACAGGGGAAACTTGGTCATATAGGAGAGAGTGACTGGGGACGGGAGGCTAATGGGTGATGAAAACAAGAGCCCCTGTTCATTTGAGTCCCCCTAGGGGGCAGGTGCTTGATAATTGTTGTTGTGTTTATTTCTCATACCCTCCCTGGAAGGTGGGAGCTGCTATTATCCCTTTTTCATAGTTGAGGAAACCGAGACTGAGCCAGGTGAATTAACTTGTCCAAGGCCTCACAGTTAGGAAGTGGCAGAGCTGAGGTTTGCACCTAGCTCTGGCAGATACCAACTCTTTTGCACACACTCTTCATTCGAATTGCTTCTCAAGAACCTTCATCGAGGCACCGTAGCAGCAGGAGAGAAAAATGGTGGTAAAAGTTAGGCTCCCTGGGATCTTGCTCCTTATCCCCAAAGCCTCTGGCTCATGCTGAGAGCATTCAAGTCCCTCACACAGGGATCCTGCAGCTTCGCCTACACCCTCAGGCCAGCTTTCGCCTGCTCCTGGGAGAAACCTCTGTTTGGGTTTCCTTCCTCTCAGCCTCCTCTCCTTTCTTTTCCCTTCTTGCTTATTGACCACTCTTAACTCCTGCTAACGTAGCACTTGGCTACCCCGCCCCCCACCTCTTTTCTTTTTCCCGTTCTGGTTGCTGCCCTTTCCCTCTTACTTTTCTCTTCCAGCCGCCCCGCAGAAGAGGAAGAAACAACAGGAGGAAAGAGAGCAGAGGGTGAGCAGGCTTTCTCCAGAGGTCCGACCCCACTTCCTCCGCCCATGGAGGCGGGTGAGTCAGCTCCCGGGGGGCTGCCAGGGCCTGATCCCGTCCCCCTGGGAGCTGGGTATAGGGAGGATGGAAGATGGTGACTGCCAACCAGTGGCAGCGGGAAACATGTTGCTTATTCCCATCCCAGTTTATGACTTAGCAAAACAGGTTATAAACAACGTTGGGCTAAAAATACCATGTTTATTTTTGAAATAACTTGTTTTGGCAGTTATAAATACTCTATGAAGCCAGCTTAGAATGTAGTCTAGCAGCTCTCAGACAACTGAATCATATTTCAGATGCACACATTTTCTATGCCGAATCCACTATGCAATTTCCAGCCAATTCTTTGCTATCCTGAGTAATGGAGGGGAGATTTGGTGCCAATAAGACCAGTGAATAATCAGCTTAGTGAAGGGCTACAGTCTAGGTGTCAAAAATGGAGAATCTTACTTTGGAGTAGATGCTACTGGATGAAACATTCAAGAACATCAGCCCCTTTGCCCTTGGGTAGCAGGGAACTGCAGTGAGCTGTTTAACTGACTTCCTGCCTTCCTTCCCTCACCTGCCACTCCCTCCTTCCTTTCTTTACTCATTTATCTTTCAAACAATTGTTGAATACCAACTTCTTTCCATATCGGACGGAGAGTCCCCTGATCCCAGTCTCTCTTCTCTTGTCTTATTCTTTCTTTCTCATCTGCGGCACCGTTTTCATGGACCCTGGTCCTGACCGGCATCTGACCGGCAACATATGGCCAAACAAGTTGCTGGGTGCTGGCCACAGTGATAAGCAGTGATAAAACAGACCTGATCTACCACCCCCTCACCA
This sequence comes from Tolypeutes matacus, assembly GCA_026826555.1. Lineage (NCBI taxonomy): Eukaryota > Metazoa > Chordata > Mammalia > Cingulata > Chlamyphoridae > Tolypeutes > Tolypeutes matacus. Next base: position 17,406,208 of record JAKSZT010053929.1, on the reverse strand, counting down.
ACGCGGAGTTTACGTTGCATTGTGATGATAATTAACAGACAAAGAAGTACAAATGACAAAATGTGATCTGTCCCCTAGGTAATGATTAGGAGGAAGGGAGTAAGGATGGGTTGAGGGTATCTCCTGGAACCTGACAGGGAGGGCATCTCTCAGGTGGGGACACTAGCTGAGATTGGAAGGATGAGGCACCTACCTAAGGGTGGAGGTGGGGAAGGAACCAAATGCATGGGGGAAGGTCTGGGGAGAGACCCACCTGTTTGAGGAACTGGCTTCATACATTTTAAAAATGTATGCAATTTCTCCCAAGAAGTGACGGAGGGCTCCTTGCCTGGCATGCATAAGAGCTTACCACTGCTTTTTCCCCTCCCTTTCCTTCCCTCTCCTCTGCCTGTTGGGGAGGACTTTCTCCTCTGTCAAAAAAAAACCCCCAAAACAACAAAACAAAACACTTGAAGTCTAGTAAGTTGGAGAACAACACTCTCTGCTTCCACTGCTCTCATAACCCCCACAACTCCCCATGTCCATCATTATCCCCCCTCACCTCTCATTTCACTGTCTTCATCTCCGAACCCACCACCATCACCATCACCACTTCTTCTGTAACCTCCACCATCCTCACCTGAAAGAATCGCCCTGACATGCCAGTGAGAAAGCAGCTCACCCCTCTTCCCACAAACATATTCACCATCATGTTCGGCACCACTAGACTTGCAGCTTTATCCTTAGCACCACGTTCACCACTGCTACTGTGAGGTTCAGGTACCAGGAGCTGCTACCGACAGCCCTGCTCCCTGGCTCTCTCCACTCTTCCTCTCCTTTCCCGTCTGTTGTGGATGGTCCTGTCTTTCTCCTCTCTGAGTCCATCGCTGGCCTCGGGGAAAGCCCAAAGCAGGGAAAAAGCTGACTGCAACATGTGGTAGCAGAAAGAACACTGACTTTGGATTGAGACCTAAACTTGAGTTCCAACTCGACCCCTATTAGCTGAATGGACTTTGGGGAAGCCCCTTAGTCTTAGATATAGTGGTTGGTTCAGAATTATTCAGAGGATTATGGAAATAATGGATGTGAAAGTGCCGGACATGTGGTAGGTGCTTAATCAAAAGACAAGCTTTCTTTCTCCACCCCAGTGGATGCTGGTGACTCCCAAACAAGAAACGAGCCAGCCAGCTTTCTCTGGCACCCAGACTTGTCTTTCAGGACCCTCACTACCGAGGAATCCTTTTGGAAATGCAAGGACTCCTCAAATACGTATTTTAAAAATTTAGTTATTGATGCTTAACATTTTAAAATTACACAAGTAGTACTTAATATATTCTTGTAAAAAACACAAATAGCAAATAAAAGGGAAATTTCCCCTCAACCATTACTACCCTCACATTTTACAATCCCAGCTTCCTACTTAGTAGTAACTACTATTAACAGTTTAGTTTCAAGTATAACCTTCTGAATCTTTTAAAATACACGTACATATGTGTGTGTATTGCAACTTGATATTTAACTTAATATGTTCTTTCCTTGCTGACACATATAGATATATATTTTTTGTTTAGGAGCACATATTTTCTTCACTTTTAACTTTTTATTATAGAAAGTTAAAAATACATACAAAGAAGACAGACTAGTGTAATAACCCATATCTACCCATTACCCAGCTTCACCAATGATCAATCATGGCCAACCATGAACATCTAATCCCACTTACCTTCCCCTCCTCTGTTATTTTGAAGCAAATCCCAAACATCGTTTTATACATAAATATTTTGTTATGCATCTTCAAAGATAAGGACTATTTAAAAACATATAAACAATATTATTGTCACACTTAGAAAATTAACAATCCCTTACTATCAGCCATTATCTAGTTTTAAAAAATTTGCTTGCTTGCATCAGGAGCTACCTATGGTCCATGCATTGAGACTTATCTCTTAAGTCTCTTTTAATCTATTGGTTTCTCCCTCCACTTCCCTCCTTCTTTCTTTTTTTCTTTGCAATTTATTTATTGAAAAGGTCTACCTTTTTGCTTGCTGCATATTATTTCCCAGTAAGGATCGAAGATGGTTACCATTTGCCTATTAATGAGCATTTAGGTTGTTTCTAGTCTCTTATACACATGATGGCAGTGAAAATCTTAGCGTAAGATCTCCGCACACACGTGCCAGCATTTTTATAGGGTAGACACAAGGAAGTGGATATGCAGAGTCAAAGGGTATGCACATTGCATTTGGCTGACCCAGATAAAGTTTATAGGTAAAAGATGGTAGGATATTGGTAATGTCATGATTCAATCAAATACATTTTAATCAAAATTGCCAAATTGCCTTTATTTTTATTTTTTAAAGATTTATTTTATTTATTTATTTGCCCCCACCTCATTGTTTTGCGCTCTCTGTCTGCTCTCTGTGTCCGTTTGCTGTGTGCTCTCTGTGTCTGCTCGTCTTCTCTTTAGGAGGCACTGGGAACCACACCTGGGACCTCTCATGTGGGAGAGAGGTGCCCAGTCACCTGAGCCACCTCATCTCCCTGCTTTGTTGTGTCTCCCATTGTCTTTCCTCTTTGTGTCTCCTTGTTGCGTCGGCTCGCTGCGCCTGCCCATCACGCCTGCTTGCTGTCTTGCTCGTCTTCTCCAGGAGGCACCGGGAACCGAATCTGGGACCTCCCATGTAGTAGGCGGGAGCTCAATTGCTTGAGCCACATCCACTTCCCCCAAATTACCTTTAAACATATTGCATCAACTTACCTCTTCCCAAAAACTTATGAGAGTACTTGTTTCTCTATACCACCTCCACAGTGAAAATGATCACCTTTTAGAGTGTTCTGCAAATCTGATGGGCAAAGAATGGCATTCACTGTGCTTTGTCAATGCTGCTCAAAAGTCATGTGGGATATGCCAGCTGGGGCCCTTCTATGATGGGAGCCAGAACCCCTTAGGGATAAAACGAGTCATCTCTCAGGTGTGTGAGCTAGAGGCAGAGAGAGGGGGTGGCTACGTCTTCAGGTGGATACTCTCTTTCACTCTCTAGACCGAGCAGCTGTCTCTAAGAAAGGCTTCTACCTGTTCCAATAGGAAGCCATTCAGCAGAAGCCAGGTGGCTCCATAGCTGTGGCTGCGTGTGTAGCCTTGACTCCTTGCCTTGGTGGTGAAGAGGGATGGCAGGCGCTGAATGCTTGGAGGGACACCCGGCCATCGCACCCCTGCTTCCCTGCTGCACCCCCAGCTTTGCCCTCTCAGGGGCTGAAGGGTTTCTGGAACCTGCTTCCCTGGTTAAGAGATATGGACACAGGGGTTGTGGGCGTGGGTGGAGAGAAAGGTGTAAGGCGGTAGAAAGAACACTGGAGTAAAGGTCAGGAGACCCAATTTTGAGGCCCTGTTCTGTCCATTTCAGCAACATGACAGGGCATTCACTTCTTCAACCTATGCCTCAGCTGCACCATACGGGAAATGGGAACTTGAGGGTCTGTCCTACTCACCTCCCGTCCCCTCCCCTCACAGTGTTATCACAACGATGCCGAGTCTGTGAACCATTTTGCAAGTGTCTCTGTGCTCTGCAAAGGCAAGGCTTTAGCATTCAAAATCCACAGGGTCTGCAAGCTAGAGAAATGCCCCCTTTCCCGGTAATTATTCAATAATGATTCACATAAGAAGGATTTCATTGTTATGTTTCATATATTCATTGCAGCTGATGGCCTTTTAATAGCAGCATTCAGTCTGTGTAGAGAAAGGTTATTCATTTTAAGATTTGGGGGCCTTAATTGTTATTTGTTTTGCTTGGTTCCAGTGCGCTATAAATTAGCGCTATCGACAGAGCCTGTTTGTCTTGGCCCCGTGGCGCACTGTCTGGAGTGTGCGCTGTTTGGCCTGGCGCTGGCCTGGACCCCCACATCTGTTTCTGATGTTTACATTGTTAAAGAGACGATACACACACAGGACACGGCCACATGCAGAGAGGGAACTTTTTCCCACTCCTGTCACTCCAGTGCATCAAACGGGGTCTGAGCCCGTAAGAAGCCCAGCCCCAAATTACGCTTGAGCCTGCTAATGACCAGCCCTGGCAACGGGGTGGGGTGGGGTGGGGTGGGTGGGGGCTGAGTGCTCTGGCCCTGGGGTATTCACTCCCTGGAACGCAGAGCGGCTTAACGGCTGAATCTTGAGAAAATCACTTTTGCGTGTGTATTTGGAAACTGAGAACCCCACAGACTGCATTCCAAACAGCAGTCGGGAGTGGGCTCCTGAAAACCCAGGGCACGGCAAGTCCCGGCTGGGAAGGATAAGGTATCAGTTCCAAAAGAATCCTGGTGCTGTGTCTTGGGGACAAGTCCATCCGAGGCCAGGCACCTGCGAGGCACTTTTCCACTCCAGGTGGGTGGCTGGATGTTTCTGTGGATGGACTAGTCCTAACCCCCAAGCAATTCTCCCACACGGTCATCACCAATCTGCTAAGGGCGGGAGTGGGGGGGAGTCGACGGACTCACATTTTTAGGTGAGAAGGACAGGAAGAAAGGAGCTTGGGGCTGGCGTGGGCTAGGCAGAGGGAAGGGACATTTGGAGTGTTGAGAACAAAGGCTTTGAGGAGAGAGGGGATGGGGACAATGACCTCTTTAAGCTTCCTAAATGAATCTGGAGTGTGTGTATGTCACATGTGTATGCATGTGTGTATGCACGTGTGCATGTGCATGTGTGTGAAAGAGAGAGGGAGAATGAGGGATTATGTGCAGTGGAGACATTTTTTTTTTTTTTTTTTTTTTAAAGATTTTATTTATTCATTTATCCCCCCCTTGCTGCCCGCGCTCGTCGGGTCAGCCAACCACGCCGTGCGGGCAGGCCTGCCCTCACCAGGAGGCCTCGGGAACCGAACCCGGGGCCTCCCACATGGCAAACGGGAGCCCCACTGATTGAGCCACAGCCGCTTCCCCAGTGGGGACATTTTGAGAGGCAGTCTCAACATTTGGATTAGCTTTGGGCAATGCTTTGCGATCTCTTGTCACATCATTGTTTTCAACCTGGGGTTTCCTCCTCTGAACACACTTTGGGCATTGCCCTTGGGTCAGAGCAAAACCTGCACTCTCTTGCTACATAACCTGCCTGTTCAGTCCCCTGAAATGGAAACGCTGGGAGGTTGATGGGATTTAGTTCTCTATGTATCCAAGAAGTCTGGGGCTTTCAGAACTTTGAGAGGAGAAAAAGCCTTCATGTGCTCAGCTTCTTTTGGAATGGAAACCAATCCTATTTTTTAACCCCTGCCTTACATACTCATATTTTTTAAATTTTGTGCCCTTTTTGAGTAGTCTAGCTGTGGAGGGGAGCAGGAGCAAATCACGTGGAATAGTTTGACGTTGCACGTGTTGATGTTCAAATGCCTGCTTGCTGCCCACGGAAAAAATGCTTAAATCCCCTGGTCGAGGCCCTCCACCTTGTGCAGGAAACCCTATGTCCTAAACAAACCCCTGTTCCCCTCCAATCCATTCTCTGTACCACAGTCAAAATTAGCTTTCTAGAACATTTGTGGAAGGATACTGTCTTGAGATATTCCTTGGTACTTGTTCCTGCTCTTTTTCCCCCTCTCACTACAATTCCTCCCCAGGCCCACCCTGAAGAAAGCAGCCAGACTCTGTGCTCAACCTCAGGGAAGGTTTGTGTTTTCTGGGCGGGAAGCCGGCGCGTGTTACCAGCAGAGAAGCAAGTGCCCTTCTAGCTCTGTTTTCAAAAGCTTGGACTTCTTGAGGGAATTATGTAGGAAGGAATGGGGACACTGTGGTAGTAATGAGATGCCCAGGGAGAGTTCCCACGGCGGGGAGGGCATGAAGGCTGTGGCTCTGTGAGAGGTGGGGATCCACAGTCCTGCTCCCTGGCGGTGTCTTGGCAGGTGTTGGGACCTGGGGGTAGGATGGAGGACAGTTGCAGGCAGAGGCAGCCCCTCCAGACTAAAGGAAGGGCAGTGCGTTCCCAAGCATGGAAATATGAAAGCAAGAGTTATGCTCGGACGGCGGGAAGCAGGTCTGTGAGGATGGAGAGTGTGTTTGTGTGTGTATGAGTCGGGGAGTGGGGGAGGGAGGGGGGTGGGTAATGGCAGGAGATGAGGCTATGTTTAGAGGCTTGGGCCAGATCATGTAGGGGGCAAAGGGGAGCCATCAAAGGCTGTGTCAAAATAAGATGTACTTTTGGAAGTTTAACTCAATAGTGTTGAAGAAGATGCACCGGAGAGGAGAGGATGGAATCAGGGGTACTCCTGGGAACAGAGGCTGAATTCCGGCTCTAGCAGTGACAACACTAGAGAGGAGAGAAAGCTCATAGCCATAGACGTGTGCTTTTTAGCTGGGTTCAAGTATGATGTAAACGGAGAGAGATAAACAATGACTAGTTATCTAACTAACCCCAGTCACCTACCAATGGGCTAGGCACTTTATATGGGCTACCTTATTTAACAATCTCCACAGCTGTGCAAGGCGGATAATATTATCCCCATTTTATAGACATGGAAACTGAGGTTCAGAGAGATGAAGTGGATTGCCAAGGAAATAGAGCTACTAAATGATAAATCTGGCAAAGTGCTAAGGACTTTAGGCTCCAAAACATGCACTCTTCTCATAACCTGTTTTTATGGAGAACAGGAGGAAACTTGGTATAATAAAGACCCTGGGTTCCAGGCAAGTGGATCTCTGAGGGACTTGGACGTTTCCTGTCTGATTCGTGTTTTTCTTATATCCTGTGGCAGGCAGAATAATGGCCCCCTAAGCATGCCCACATCCTACTCCCTGGAACCTATGGATATGTTAGGTTACACAGCAAAGGGGAACTAAGGGTGTAGATGGAATTAAGGCTGCACCCTGGGCAGATTAGCCTGGATTATGTGGGTGGTCCCAGTATAATCACGAGGGGCCTTAAATATGGAAGAGGGGGGCAGAAGAGTCAGTGTCAGAGTGATGCAGCGTGAGAAAGAGTCACCTGGCCATTGCTGGCTTTGAAGATGGAGAAAGAGGACCTGAGCCCAGGAAAGTGGGTAACCTCTAGAGCAGGGGTTCTTATCAAGGGGTCCGTGAGCTTGAATCGAAATTCAAAAAAACATTATTCTGTGGGGACGTGTTGGTGCGGGTATGATATATTTATTAAATAATACGCAGTGTAGTGTGGACTTAGTAAGGGCTCCATGGAACAAAAAAGATTAAGCACTCCTGTTCTAGAAGGTCAAAAAGGCAAAGAAGTGGATTCTCCCCTAGAGCAGCCCTCCTGTCACCTTGATTTTAGCCAGAGAGACTTGTGTCAGACTTTTCTGAGGTAGGGAAAGAGGAAGGAAAAGGGAGATGACTCGGCAATGGAGGAGGGCCAATGGGAAAATTACCATCAGAGAATACCTAACGGTGGTGGGAAATCACCAGCCCGAGGCCTAGTGCCAGAAGATACCAGATGACAAAAGGCTGCCACTCGCCTGACCACCACAGGCCCTCCCCTGCACGGTTCCCAGTCACGCAGGAATACGGAGCCCTCTTTTGTATAAAGGGGAAACAACTTTCAACCCCTCTTTTGCATTAAGTAGGGAGGAGGAAAAGCTCTAAGCCTTTGTAAGATGACTCTCTGAGCCACTTTGGGTGCGGTGCCTGGGACCAGAGCGCCTGCACTCGAGTGTGTACTTTGGCTTTACATTAAATTCTCCTGCTACCATATGACTAGTCCGTGAATTCTTCCTCGCGACCGTGTAGAACCCTCCTACTCTGGGTTGAGGTCTTTCTCCAAGACCTCCCAGGGCCTCACTGACATCTTTTTTTGGGGGGTGTGTGTGGGGGGCAGGGGGTGTTATGTGTAAAATGTAACTCCAAACAGGGCAGGTTTGGGCCCACAGATCGCACTGATTGGTGAGAAGCCTCGTGTTCAGATCCAATACTGCCCAGCAGCCACAGCTGGTTTCTGGTCACCGTTTCAGCATCATGGTCTTTTCCTAGTTTGCCTCCACACCCAAACAGTCTCAAAAGTTTTTAATAATAAAGTTGGCTCAGTGGAATTGTCTAGAGTCCCCAATGAGTGAAAGAAAATTGTAACTGAACAAGGTTGTTCCCTGGGATAAATATTTTCCTCAAAGTCCTATGAGGACAGTGGATTGTCCTGGTTTAAAATACTTTTCTGGCCTAGTAGTCCTTTGTGTGCTTACAATTTTGTACATGCAGCCTTATTCACCCAAATCTACCTGGCTACTTGCATTTTGTGACAGAAGCAAAGGCATTCTGATGTCCCTCTTTAACCTTTATTTACTTTTTAAAGGATGAACTAGCTGTCTTAAGGGAGAAGAATGTTGAAATTTTTTCTTATTAAAGTTTACTTATTAAGTTTTCTAAGTGTCCCTGTTGGGTTTTCTAATTGTTGGCAATCTCAAACTAACAACAAAAATTACAAGATGTTTTGATTAAAAATCTAGCGTGGTTTACGTCCTGTTTGAAAGTTGATGCCTTTCCTTGATGTTTGGTTGGTTTCACATTCTGATTCTCTACATTATGATTTTCAGTTTGGGGCCCATCATCTGACATGGGATCACATACTCTGGAACCTTAACTTAAGACATGGACTAAATAATGGGAGGTAAATTCACTGACATCATTTTGACTGACCAGAATATAAGATAATAAATTTGTGTGGTGTTAAGCCACTAAGTTTGTGGTAATTTGTTTCAGCAGTAATAGGACACTAATACACATCTCTAGTTTCAAAGGAAGCAAGACATATTCCTTGGGGTAGTCATTGGGACTACGGAAATAAATACCCACTCATTAGCATTTCCCAAAGGTACTATTTGCTATCAAATACTTTGTGCTTTCTCTATAGAAAGCACCAAAATTGGGTGATGAAGCCAAATCTCAGTTTCCTGTTTCCACTGGACATGGACTGTGTTGAGCACACATAGGTGGGCGGTAAAGGAGCATATACAACAAGCCTGCAGGAGCAGGCTGAGGGGGAAATGCTTGGGGTCTCTGTTGCCATTACATTCTTTGGGAGCTTGAGCAAATGAAAATGACCACACTACCTCTTCCTTTGTAGCGCCACCATCTTCCCTTCTCAATAGCCATGGTTTCAGCAGGGGTGGTGTGGTCAGGGAAGAACATGCATGAACCTATCTCCCAAAGATCCAAAGTCTTCCCTCTTAAGTTGGGCCTCTGTTAGCAATTTAAAAAATCTCAGTAAATGGCATCACCACCCATCCCATTCTGTAAAACAGAAATCAAAGAGCTATCCATTGACACCTTGTTCAGCTTCACCACTGTCCCCAACCAACCCACTACCCTGTCCTAGATGGCTTTTAGACATCTCTCAGATCCAACAGCCTCTCTGCATTTCCAACCCATCACCACCACCAGCAGTCCTGCCAGCACACCTGCCACCTTTCTCCTGCTTCCATCATCTTGCACATGGACTATGCAAGTGCTACCCAGCTGCCTCTACCCTCCCATTTAGACTAAACACTGCAGCCAGAGTGAAATTCTAATCTGACCCCCCACTCTCCCTCTTAAAAGTTAGGAGAAAGATAAAATGGCAGCCCTAGCCTCCAAGCCTTGCCTGCCTCTTCCACTTCTCCTCATACCAGGTACCCCCCTCAGATTTACTCTTCTGGTCATTCTTGCCTTCTGGTCCTTTCATTGCAAGCCCCAGGCTATTCTTCACAGAGCCTTTGCAATGCCTATTACCTTTCACGGTTGTGGTTTTACATTTGTGAGTATAATTATTTGATTAATATCTGTTTTTCTTAGACTCTAAGACCCAGGAAGGCAGAGCCATGTCCATTTTTGCTCGCTAATTATCTCTGTGCCTAGCATCGTACATTTGTTGAATAAATAAATGAGTGAAAAAGAGGTGTAGACATGCCCTGGTCAACATTTGTATACTTATTTTATTAGACCATATCCAGTTTATGATACCAACTGGTCATTACTAACATTTAATAAGAGAAAATTTTACTTTGCCAACCTTGTTCTTTGCATTTTATTAATTAAAATTTTAATATTCTAAAGGGAATAAAGATTTGCTCCATAGTAAAAGGCTCCATCTGGCCTTAAGAATTAATCTTAATAGAATGATGAATGGTTCTTCACTACATTAACAAATGATCATTAATTTTAATTCATATGTCTGACATCTGTTCTTGATCTTTGTCCTTTCAAGTGTAATTAAAATAATTGTAAATATGCAACCCATCATCGAAAGTTACAGGTGATTGTACTACGCTGTGTCTGCCCTGCAGTTAGCGGGACTGTAGTTCCTTGAGGGTGTGATCCATTGCAGCTGGGTGCTCATGGAGCATGGGTGAAGCGAGTGGTAGTGTAAGGAAAAGGTGTTGGGGTTGGCTTGCATGGGAGGTGAACATTCAAAGAGATGGCTTGAGAAAGGGATTTGCCACTGACGTGACTGTGAACCAGTTCTCCATAGGGCCGCTCTGTTTCTGCAGCCTCTTTGCTTTTTGGGCCATGTTTGTTTTAGGTATTAGGATGGTTTGGAGCTAGGTACTCCAGCAAACTTAATCCATTCCTGTGGGTGTGAACTCTTATAAATAGGACCTTTTGGAGAGGTGACTTCAGTTAAGATGTGGCCCACCTCAGTCAGGATGGGTTGTAATCCTAATACTGAAGGCCTTGTAGGAAAGGCTACAGATAGAGAGAAAGTCAGAGGGAACAGCCAGAACCCGGAAGAGAAAGGAAAGCCAGGAGAGGCCGCCATGTGCATTCCATGTGTTAGAAAAGCCAAGGACCAAGGATCACCAGAAGCCAGTCCCAGAATGCTACAATCTTCTGGGAGAAAGAATCACCTTGATAACACCTTGATTTGGACTTCTAGCATCCTGTAGATTTCTATAAGAGACAAAATATTTTCCCTCACAAAATTAAAATGTCTTTTGGAAGAGGAGATTTATTTCACAGTAAAGTGACTGACATGAGGTCATTTCCTGGGAAGAAGTTTTGATATAGCAAGGGTCCTGGGTGTCTAGAATGAGGAAAATGGCTAGAGAGGGGAGGCTTAACAATACTCTGTTGCCCGGGCATTTCTAGAACTTTCAGGTTCAGCTGCATGTGGAAGCAGTTAGTACTGGGCTCAGAAATTCGGTGCCAAGTCTGTCCCCAGGGTCATTTCTAGGTTGAGTCACGGGAAACCCAGAGAAGGCATCTTCTCTTTGTCTGCAGGTGTCCCTGTGCCCTGGAGAATGGGAGAAAACTGCTCTACAAGCTGACTCAGAAACCACCACAAAGCCATTCTCTTATTAAACCTCTCATATCTCTTTCTGGGAGAAAACGAGATCTATCATGGATGAAATAAAATTTTTACTACACTGGGGAAAATCCATGCAAGTGAAGTGTTTTTCCATATACCAGGGTCTAAATTGTTAGAGGAAAATTTTATTGTAATAAGACCCATAATCTCAGAAACCAGGCTTTTATCTGGAAGCTGTTCTACTTTTAAAACCACATCAAATCAGTGGAACATATAAGCTTATGATGATTTTTGTTTCTCAGGTCTGTTGTGTTTGTGAAACCAAATTCTGCTCCTCACACAGATTCAGCCATAATGTTGTATCAAGAAAGTAACAGGATTCCTCCCTCCCTCCCTCCCTCTCTACCCCCCCCCCCAGGTAAGTCCTCTAACCAAAGAAAGGATTTAACAGTTTGCCGGGAGGTCTCTTCTTTCCTGGAGAGAGAGCACTGGTGATGCTGGGCTCTGGGAACAGAGAGGAGGGTGACTTCCTCACCAAGGTCTATTTTTTCTCTGCTTTTAGAGGGTGGCAGGGAGCATGGGTGGGAGAGTTAGCTCCCTGACCAGAGTCACAGCCCACATATCATGCAGAAGATGGGGTTCTCATGATGTAGTAGCTGCGAAGTACCCATTGGCTCTAGAGGAACTGCGATGAATGATAAGAAGCTGCAAGCATCTTTTCTTTTTTCTCCTGGGTCTCTTCCCTTTTTAATACAGTGAAGCTGTAACTTTCCTTGACTTAAACTGGTTATTCCCAAGTAAAGTTACTTAGTTATGTTCTTCTAAGGTATCACGTTGCAAATATTTAATCTAAATGTTTAAAATATTACCTTTGGACATCTCTAGGTGAGCCGTATTCCACAGAAAGGGACAATTATTTCTGGCCTTTAAATGGACTGACTCTTTGGTGAAATAAAGACATTTCCAGACATACAAAGATCAAAAAGCAAAAAACACACACACAAAGCAAAAAGCAAATAAACAAAAACCTTTAGCAAAACAAACAAACAAATGTGTGACTCTGAAGCTGTATTTGAATTTTCCTTCAATGTCAACAACTTGTAATAGATAAAGCACATCTTTTATAGTGGGAGGGAGGACATGAAATTCTGTATGTAGAAAGCTGGATGGCTAGGCGAAGAAATAACTATTTTTCTTTACAAAATGTCCTCCAGTATATTTATCTCTATGTTCTGTTAAAAAGAAAATAGTTTCTCTATAAGAAATCGCTGTGAGAGGAAAAGTTGGGAGAAATGCCACCTCCCAGAACTCACCACTGCTGATATTCTTCCAGTCTCTTTTCTAGGCAAGTATCTTTATATTAAAAAAAAAAAAAAATCATCCCATATTTGTGAGCCGCTTTTTTCACTTAACAATATTCTGTGGGTATGTTTCCATGACAATATATATGTAAATCTACAACTTATTTTTAGGGAGTATGTAGAAAATAGTTGTATGGATTTGCTTAGCCAGTCCTCTACTGGAAGATGTTGAGGTAGTTTCCTATTTTGTTACTGTTAAAAGTAACTCTCGGATAAACATCATTTTTAGATCTTTTTGGATGTTTCCAATTATTTTTATAGGCTGAATCTTAGAATTCCTGTATCAAAGGTATCCACCTGGAATACATGACATATGCCTGTTGTAAAAATTCAAACAAATGCTCCTCTGACTCCCTCCCCGTTCCTGCCCATAGGTAGTGTGGTCTATTTGCGTGTGTTTTGTTAAACTGTGGTTTTACTGAAGATTAGTGAGACACAGAAAGATAACATTCCATTAAACAATAGCAACAGCAAGCCCTAAACTCCTCGTAGGCATTTTTCCCCCTGATTCTTTTGCTCCTGTTTCCCCAGACCTTCCCTCTTATATTTCTCAGCTACTCCTTCTAGTCCCCTTTTCCTTCCTTCCTTTATTTATTTATTTATTTTTTTACCGGGAGGTCCCGGGGATTGAACCCGGGTCCCTCCATATGGGAGACGGACGCCCAACCAGTTGAGCTACATCCGACCCCCTTCCTTCCTTTATTATGCATAGATTGTCCTCTCCCCCATGACACCCATCATTCATTCATTCACTCATTCATTCATTCAGCAAATATTCATTAAATGTCTACCCAGGTTATGTCCTGATTCAAGCTTTATGTGTTCAAAGGTAAGCCAAAGAACCCCTGTCCTCCTCCAGTGTATGGCTTGACAGAGAAACAATTGTGCTAAGAAAGAAAGTGAATATTGAAGTCTATCTGTTTATTCCTGAACCTCTGCTATATTGCTTTTTCCTTATCACAGCTTTATAGTACATTTTAATATCTGACAGGGCAAGTCCCTGAAAATTATTTATAAAGGGATCAGCTTAACAGAGATACAAGACAAATACCAGGAGAAAGGGGGTTATCTAGAGGAATTTATGAAAGGGACTAGAAAACCCCCTTCTGATTGGGAAACATTCTTATACCCTGTGAATTTTCCAACTTCCTCGGAGGGAGCAATGCTGACTTCACATATAGGAAACCTGGGGCATCCTTAGGTTTAGCCCAAAGCAATTTGCTTCCCTCTCTTGTTTAAAAAGAATTGGGTAGATAATAGCAATGTTCATGTGACTGAAATAATAAGTCCCTGCAATGGAGCAATGACTTCAGCTAGCATAAGAATCAAATGGAATTGCAGCATCCTGGTGTAGTTCATGTGAAATTGATCATGACGAGAGGAAAAATCGTCAGAATCCTCAGGCCAGGGCTAACTTGTTTGGTTACCTTGAAGGTAGCCTAAGTAAGAAATGCTCACATTTCTTAAGATTTTCCTTTTATTTGGACTCCTAATAAGTTCTGTTTCCTTTTGAAAATTCAAATGAATTTTGACTTTTTAATTTTTGTTGATGACTAATTTGTGATGTCTATTCTTCCCATTTTTGAGTTTTGATTTACTACCATACCTTCTAGCCTAAGTAGAAATTGATTTCAGAAAGCCAAAGGATAGAATTCTGTTAAATGGTTTTCATTTTACAACGATAACATAGTAGTATAAGAGGATATTAGAATAAACATCATGAGGCCCTGGTTGTGAACACCAATTGTATGTGTGTTTTTTAAAAATAGCTATGAGAGTTATTGAGTTTTCCATTTTATAATGCCATTTGTGATTATGCTGGAGTGAGCAGAAAAGAGGAGGCTTTGGTAATATGGACTATTATTTAATGCATTAAGGAGTAGTATTAGAGTCAGAATCCAAGATTTTGTGTTTCAATCTAGCTCCCCTCCCTGCTAGCTGTGCTGCTTTGGACGTCAATTCTCTTTTGTGAATCTCAGTTGAATCTTGTGTAAAATAGGGAAAATAAGACTTGCCTTACCCATATTTTGGGTTGTCAGACTGATAAAGATAATATGTAGAAAGGCACTTTGTCAAAAGACAGGGCACGATCAATCATAGCTACTGTTCAGGGACTGTGCCTATAAAGCTCCAACCAAGAACTTGGGTCAAATTCCCTTGGAGGGGGTGGTTTGGCAGTAGATGGGGATGATGATGGTGCAGGGATGTGAGTGGGGTTGACAGTGCTGGAAAGTGAAGGTGAGCAGGGTTGGGGGGATGGGTTGGACTATTAATGGAACTGGGGGGAGGGCTGGAGGAAGGAACAGGTGAACTCTGGGGAGGTGGAGGTCTGTGGTTGTAAATACAATTGTGGGAATGTTGTTTTGGCAAATATGCCAGGGGAGGGTCATTGGTACAGGGTGTCAGTAGTGGGGGGATGTGTGGGAAAGAATGAACCTAGTCAATGCGTCTATGGAATATGAATGTTCATCTTGTCATAGGGTGTTATCTCAGTGGGTGGAGACCCACACAATAAACAACAAAATATTAAACTCCCATCCTGGGGAGTCCTGCTATGTTCTCAAATAGAGGGGCAAGAATCTCTCAAGTACATACGCAGTGCCTAATAAAAGAAAACAGACCAATATGTCAAGTCCTCAATATTAATGCATATAACTATGAACCTTATTCTTGTAAAATGGAAACAGCCTAATAGTAACTATTGCCTAAGAGTTACTCAAATGTGGCTTCTCTCTAAGTAAAACTCAGCAAATAAATGCATTACCTTCCCCTGGTGCGGGACATGACTCCTGGGGATGAGCCTCCCTGGCATTGAGGGATTAATACCAAGAACCAACCAGCAATGCATTTGGAAAAATACTTTGACCAAAAGAGGGAAACATCAAATACGAAAGAGTTTTTATAGCAACTAAGAGTTAGGTGGTCATTCCAGAGGTTATACTTAAACATGTTTCAAGCAGATCTCACTAACTGCCACTGTGAACAAAACTTCAAATAGGGGTGCTCCTGAGAACTCTAGAGTCATCTGGACACTACAGGCAAGGCACAGAATCCCTTGAAATCAGCACCCTGTCAGTGGGCCTTGCTTTGAAATATATGACAACCTATTTCCCCAATGTAACAGAATTAAACTCATTTACAGTTTCCATACACAAGATTCTTCTACCCCTTTATTTGAGCCTATAATTAGAACTATACCCATGAAATATATGTCTCAGAGACTTAAATCTTTCACCTGTTTACATGCCGGCTGAGCCCTGAATCTCAGAAGATTTGCAGCCAACACCTAATCTCCAGTTCATTGGACTCACCCAGGACAAATAAAAGAGAATGATGGACACCACTCATCTCCCCAAAACAGAGAGTATCTATAACTGCAAGGAAAACAGCTCTTTCCATCTGCCCCATACGATCTAAGCCCTCTCTCAATCTGAGACAGAGTAGGCATCAAGACCCCCAAATCTTCAAGGTTAAGGAATGAGCAAACGTAAGAAGGGAATGCAGCCATAGACAAAGTAAACTTACTAATATGATAGTAATGGAGGAACATGTAACATTTGTATAAAGATAGTGGTTACCAGAGGTTCTGAGGGGAGGAGGAGGGAATGATAGGTGGAACATAAACCACATGTAAACTATAGACCTTGGTTAGTAACCATTCTTCAATATTTATTATCAATTGCAAGAAATGTACGACACAATTGTAAGATGTTATTAATAGGAGAAGATGTCGGAGGGGGAGGGGGGTACATGGGAATCCCTCATACCTTTGAGGTAAATTTTCTGTAATCTAAAACCTCTTTAAAAATAAAGTTTATTATACATTAAAAAATCCCTTTGAATGGTACACAGTAAATAATCCATTTATCCCATGAAGTAATTTTTGGCCCTCATTAAAATAGTCTCATTTCTGTCTATTTTATTGTTTGTAGTGATGCTCATTTTATGAACAAATTTAGGCCCTTCTCTGAGTTCCACCCCATTCCCACCCCCATGAACTACCAATTGCCTTTTGGTACCTGGGCATGGAAAGACTGGGATGGTAGAGAACAGATATTCCCAATCCTGGATCTCCACCAGACGCACTTAGGTAACTTTTTAAAAATGTTGCCTCCTAGTTCTCACCCCAGACCTTCTGCATCAGACTTTTCAGCGGCTGGGCCCCCAAATTTGTGTTTTTAACCGGCTCCCCAGTATTTCAGATGCACAGCCAGGTTTAGAGCTCCATGGGATACTAGGAATCAGGAGGTGAAGGTTCTCTTTCCTCTCTGTCCCATACTAGCTGTATCTTACTGGGCCTCACTTCCTCATCAGCAAAATGTCCATGTTCTTAAGCTGTGATCAAATCCAAGGGCTACAGAGGAGTTGCAGACACTGTTAACAATGAAGCATTTAAAGTCAGTCTGGAGGTTTAAACTGTCCAGAGAACTCTCATTGCTTTTGTTTGATTACTATTTTGGGATTCTGAAAGACTCTGAGTTCCATTGCTAAAGAAGTTTGGAACTGACTCAGAATCTATGAGCACTGTGTTCCCTTATAGCGCTGACAATCTTGGGTTATAGAGCCATGGTTAAAATACTCTTAGAGAGGGAAGCGGCTGTGGCTCAATCAGTAGGGCTCCTGTTTACCATATGGGAGGCCCCGGGTTCGGTTCCTGGTGAGGCCTCCTGGTGAAGGCAAGCCCGCCCGCACGGCGAGGTTAGCTGACCCAGCGAGCACAAGCAGCAAGGGGGGGATAAATGAATAAATAAATAAAATCTTTAAAAAAAAAAAAAATGCTCTTAGAGAAGGTGGTTGTTTTAGTCTCCTGGCTTCTGAAGCAAATACCATGCAATGGGTTGGCTTAAACAATGGGAATTTATTGGCTTACAGTTTTGAGGCTAGGGAAAAATCTAAAATCAGTGTCATCAAGGTAATGCTTTCTTCCCAAAGACTGGCGTTCTGGGGCTGGTTGCTGGTGAGCCTTGGTCCTTGGCTTTTCTGTCACGTGGCAATACACATGGTGACCTCTCCTGGCCTCTCTCTTTTCTTCCAGGTTCCACTGACTTTCAGTTTCTGGCTGCTACCTCTGTTTTTCTCTCTCTCAGTGACCTTCTCTATGAAGCCTTCTTCAGTAATAGGATTAAGACCCATCCTGATTCAGCTGGGCCACAACTTAATTGAAGTTACCTCACTAAAAGGTCCTATTTATAAGAGTTCATACCCATAGGAATGGATTCTTAGAATATTTTTTTTCTAGGGCCCATAGCTCTAAGCCATCCCAGTGGTATAAACCTCTGTTTTGTTTCATGTTCTGGTTATTAAAAGTCAGCACAAATTTCAGCAATGTTTAGAGACTAGTTTTGAGGATTATTTGGGTCTTCAAAGAACTCTCCTCTGCCTCTTTGAAAAAGTCGTGTTAAAGCAATTAAATGTTACTTGACGGAAAGAAAAGCACAAGCTGACTACTGAATAACAGGAATAGTGTTAAAAAAAAAACACAACTGTCCTTACCCTGGATTCAAGGCTGGAGAGAGGCAGAGTGATTCCATGCAGGGAAAATGGGGAGAAGAGAAGAAGGAGAGGTGTTAGGATGGCTTTAGCTCAATTAAAGATGTGAATGTGCAATTTGGGGATAGTCTTCAGGGTTCAGAGCAATAGCTGGCAACAGAAACATGAATGGCCTGGTGAGAATTCACAATGCGAGAAACAATGGATTATGCATCTCTGTTCAGACTAGGGGCCAAATAAAGGAACAAAACAGACAAGTGGACATAATTGTTTGCCATTCAAGGGAGCCCACAGAGCACACAGCATATGGCAGGTGGAGATCCTGGAATGCATAGGAGATCTCACTTGGAATTGTTTTTCTTGCTCCATAGACCTGGGAGCCAGGTGAGGATGGGCCTGCCTGAAAGATGAGGTGAAATTGCTCTCCATTTCTGAGGCACAACAGTATTTCTCAGCTTTATCGCCCAAGTGATTCACCACACTTGGTTCCAAAAGACTTTTATTGCTTCCAAACACAAATCTTTCCCACAAGGGACAAAATATGCTGTTACTAAAGATATTTTAAAAATAACGTCGCAGACTTTGGAGAGAATCCCCCAAATGGAGGGGCAAAGCTTTTGAAGAACCATAGGCAGTAGCGCTGGGAATGAGTCCATGAGTCCCCTAGTGCCAATGGCTCGGCCCCATTTGGGGGTGATACTGGTGCACTCACTGTCTCGGTCGTGGAGCTTTCAGGGAATGGGGCGGATTGGGCTGGAGGAAAATGCCTCATCGTCTGTGGGACCTTCTGAGTTAGATGTGAGAATTCACAGAGCGCCGTGTCCTTTGGGGGTTGGGAATCTATCTGAAGAAACAGGACAAAGACATTAAACATTCTAACTCTACGGAGTGTCCCAGGGACCTTAGCTAATTTGTTCTGGGCCAGTGTTACAAGGGGTTATATGGAGTGATCAGGAAAGGGCAGAAAGAGAAATACATCTGGGAAACAATTGAAGTAAACCAGGTTTTTTTTAAAAAAATGGCAGGACTTTTCATGACCTTTGCTGTTCTAGGAAAGGGATATTGCATGCAGCATTTTCAAGTGTATTTGCTCATGGAACCATTTATTTGCCTGGCATCTCTTGGGACTAATGTTCTGTTGAACACACGTTACAAAGAAAAGAAACCGGGTCAAAGAATCTTGGAGGCCTTAGAGGCTGTTTCCTCATTTTAGAAAATCGGATTATAAACCCTGAGAGAAAGACAGACTGATTTTCCCAGGATCACACAGATGGGTTTTGGCTCGCACTGGATGAGAGCCCAGTGTATTGTGTAGAAAGAAACAGGTCTTAGGAATCCCAGGCATGTCTCTATGACATCACATTGCCTTTGTCATGGCCCCTTTGCACACCTTTGAGAGAAGGGCTCAATGCTGTTCTACAGTAAAGCTGAGAGCAGGGATTGCTTGTTTCCACTCAGCCCTCTTGTGCTTCTGTCATGCCCTGTACAAAAAGCACACCCTGGATGACTCCAGAAAGAGAGACATGAGGAGGAGAGCAGATCCAAACTTGACTTGAGTTTAAAGCAGAGTCACTTTAGCCAGTGCTAAGATCTGTAAGTAAGAAAAAGAAATGCTATGATAGCCACTGAAATTTTGGGATTGCTTGTTATGCAGCATTTTTTAGCAACTGGGGACTAATCCATTCTTCTACCTGGCTGTAAACTCTGTAAGGGCAAGACTCACTTTGTGCATTATTGTATTCCCAGCTTCTAGCATGGTGCTGCTGCTCAGTAAATGCTTTTAGAATTAATAAGCAAAAAGGGGTAAACCAATGAAGGTTTTTGAGCAGTTAGATGATGTGAGCTTTGAGAAGCTTAGTGTGGCAGCAATGTGGAGAAGAGATTAGAGGAAGGAAGACCAGTTAGGAATGATTGCAATAGTCTAGGGAGAAGGTAATGAAGACAAGGACTAGGGTGGGGTGGATCTGAGTGTTACAGGGTCTGAAGCTTATATAATTGTGGAGGCCCTCTGTAAAGTATAGGTCAATAAATACAAAATTATGATTACAAAATTAGGGACAGGCCTTTGGAAGGAGTTTGTGGAAGTGAGGTGCCTGGAATCCTAAGTTTGATTAGAGTCATAGTGAATCCACTTTTGCTGGGGGACATAAAGACAATAGTCACTATCTGAGTGTAGAACATCTGTATGGCATTATGCTATGTGATATAGATATATATGTTTATATACATATTTATTGTTTTATATAATTTGTTTTAATTAAGGAGATGCTAGCTGCTGTGATAGATAAATCATAAAATCTCAGGGACTTAACACATGATGTCTGACTTAGGTGTTCCTGTTGGTGGGTGTGTGTCAAGGAGCCACCAGGAACCCAGGCTTCTCAAATACCATAGCTTTGCCATGTATTTTTTCACTGCCCATGAGCTAAGAATGGATTTTACACATGGCTTCCAAGGGCCCTGGGCTTATTTACAACAAGCTGGTGGAAGGGGAAAGAGCTTGGAGGAGCTTACACGTGGGCCAGGGCTGGTAGTGGAATACACTGCTTCTACTCACCTTCCATCGGTTAGAACGCAGTCACGTGGCCACACCTGAAGCAAAGGACGCTGGCAGCTATAGTCTGGCTGCGAGCCCAGGAGGAAGAGATCAGCTGGCCAGCCTCTGATGTATCTCATGACCTTCCTGTGGTTAGGGTGCATGAGAAAAGAAAATACTTAGTCTCAGATCACACTGTTAGAAAGTGGCCTAGATTTATACCTTTAAGAAAGAAAATCCTATAAAAACAACTTATACTTACACAACAACAACAAAAAGCCTACATGGAAGTGTGTACTATAAAAAGCAACAGCCCCCATTTGTTGCCCCTCCCCAAAGCATGGTCCCAGAGTGCACCCGTCCACCGCGACGGATTCCCCTGGCCTCACCTGCGGCACCGTCCTAGCTGCCGGGTGGCTTCACTGACTTGCCGAGGTGAGGATTTGTACTGGTGCCAGGATAAACACCTGCTTGGGATGTCTCTCCTCCTTAGTACAAAAGGAGTGCCACCCGGGCTGCCCTGGTTGGGAAATCACTCTCATTTCTACACGCAGAGACCCCAAGGAGACCGCCATTTCTGACCTGTATTTATTTGGTGGCAACTGATTGAGACTCAGACAAGGTCAGAAGGTTACAAAAGCATCAGATTGTTATGGCTGAAATGAGTTGCTTATTAGTTGGGAGGAACAACCTGAATATATGCTCAGAAGCAGTAATTCTTTTTTTTTTTTTTTCATGTTAGTGGCCTGGTTGAATTTTCTTTGCTAAATAATAACACGACTTTGACAGTAGCTCCAACTTTGAGATGACAGTGGTGTTTTTGACTCCTTTGCTTCCCATCCCCCAACCCCCCACTGGAAAATGTTCATTCTAACAACCCCATTTAAACCTGGGGAAATTTAAGACTTCAATTTCTCATTGAAGGCAAAGAGGTAAATTTAGTTGGATTATCCTCAAGTCATCTCTTACAAGGAGTATTCCTTTTAAGCACAGGGATACCCCTTAGGTTTTGCTACCCTTGACATATGGCAACTTGTATCTTTGTTTTCTGCAGTATGGTTCTCCTGGGTGCCTCTTATCTCCCAGGAACACCCGCCTCATTTAGGTACTATTGCTTTGTTAGAAAATAGCTTGTAATTCTCTTAAGGAGAAACATCTCCCTCATTTACTTTTAATTCCTTCAACAAACATTTATCAAATGTCTTCTAGTGCCTGGTCCCCAGAGTATCAAAATGAATGAGACAATCCCTACCCTCCAAATTCCAAGGTCTCTGGGGTTGGTCCCATTGTTGCAGGAACTTGTACTTTGTATTGTGGGAAGGCTGGATATCGGGTCAGACATTTCAGGGGTAATGCATTGGCTGAAAAGATTGAACACAGTCTTGACATTCTTAAAATCCCAAAAGTTGTCTTCCCAGACATATACATAAATATAAGTAATTTTCCTTATTGTTAGAGAAGATTGTTGAATAAGAAGTGAAGATGGCATCTCTGGAAAACAGCTCATTACTCAAAAGTGTTACAGAGCAAATCATCAACTTTAGTCATTTTATTAGATGGCAGCTCTTTCTAAATAAATTATTGAAATACATTAGGGAAGAGAAAACTATCTTTTGGACTCCAAAGACATTCACCTAAAGCCTGATAGGAAAAAGTCTATATTCTGCCTCTCCCTCCCTCCCTCCCTCCCTTCCTTCCATTTCTTTATTTGTTCCTTTACTATTTATTGAAAACCTACCATATTTACGGTGGCTCTTTGTTCAGGATTTTCCAGTATGCGCCCTATTTCATATAATTTTATTCTTTTAAATTAAGATGCCTTATTAAAGTTTTCTCTACCCTTGGATTTTCACATAAAAGGATCCACAACATGGAAAAAGAAAATCTTTGCTAGACTTTGGGGTTCTCTCTTTGGCTTGGAGAATATGGTCCCAGGACTGGGGGTGGGGTGGGGGTTGGGGAGACACAGGGACGGGGGTGCAGCACAGGGGCAGCTACAGGCTAAAAGGAGACAGAAGGTGGAAGCCCGACTCTGTGTAATCAAGGCATGCCGGCTTTCTCCAGCCGGTCTTTCAGGAAGGCTGTGGAAAGTGAGGGATTACTTCCGCCACTTGATTTCATCTCTGCGCTTTTACGTTCAAAGCAACCCCTTTAGCCAACATATTGCCCAAGAGTTGGCTTCTTGTTCGCTTGATAGAATTAAAGTTCCTCAACTCACTGTGAGAATTCCTGATTTCCTGTGTGGTATCACGCTAGGGGTTGGCAAACTGTGGCCACAGCCTGGCCCTGGTTGGTCTTTGCACTGCCTGTGAGCTGAGAGTGGATTTTATCTTGTGAAGTGGTTGGGAAAAAAAATCAAAAGAATATTTCATGACATGAGGAAATTATTTGACATTCCAATTTCCATGTCCATAAATAAAGTTTTATTGCAACACACCCGCGAGCATTCATTTATGTGCTTGTCTGTGGCTGCTTTCACTGGCAGAGCCGAGCAACGTGGAGATCTTATGGTCCACAAGCAAAGCCTGAAATACGTGCTAGCTGGCCCTTTAGCACAGATTGCTGACCCCTAGTATATTGCTTTATTTGTGTCTCCTTCACTCTGACTATTGTATTGCTAGCAGAGAAGAGTTACAAAAACAATCATAGCATCTGGCCTCAGAATTGCTTTGAGGGAAATCATTGTCTTTGTTGAGGCAAATCTCTGGCCATTTGGATTTGAAAGGACAGGCCCAGTATAGGTGGAAGGGAACCCCAGAGCCAGGGCAGCACACAGCTCTTGTGCATCAAAATGGAGGACATCCCCTACCCTTCAACCCCGCCACCATGTAAAGTAGGAAGAAGATGGTCCTTGTGGTGAAACAGATTCATGCTCTGTGTGGCTTTGGGCCAGTTGTTTAAACTTTCTGAGCTTCAGGTTCTTTATCTGTAATAAGGAGATGATAACAGAATTTATCTCTCAGGCCTATATGAGGACAAAATGAATGAATGTACATAAAGGACTTAGCCTAGAGCCTGGCATGTAGTAAGCTGTGAATTATTATTAGCATGATCATTATTTATAGGATACTGGAGATTTAGATGAAATAATCCATGGGAAGGGCCTAGAATACTGGCTAGTAAAATCCACTTCACAGTCTCATGGATGATTCCGTGAGGCTCAGTCCTTTTCGGGACCCAGATCTGTGATGCAGTGTGATGACTGATCCAGAGATGTGCGCCTGAGGCTGGAGCTGCTAACAGGGGAGCAGAAGGAACTGGGTAACGTGGCCTCTGGATGTTAGGGCGGAGGCGGTTGAACGAGGGGGTTTTAGCACCAGCAGCATCTTCACCTGGGGCTGACAGTGATGGAGAGGGCTTATCTCCTCAGAGGTTTGAGCAGGAAGAAAGAAGTTAGCAGTACGGTGTGAGCGACAATATTTAGAAAGAATCTAAATATATAGAAAATATAGTGAGGACTCTTAGGTTCGTTTTTCAAGAAAGTGAGAAATTTCTAGGAAATGAGAATATTTGACCTCAACCAATACAGGCCAGGAGACACTAAGGAATGTTTTTTGATGATGACGATTAGACCTTTTATCCTCAGCAAAGTTCTCCTGTCAGCTATTAAGTTAGAACCAACTCTCCTGGCTGGCGTGGTCCACATGAAGCTGCTTTCGAACCACGTGTTAAATTGAATGAGCAGACACCTTTATGTGTGTGAGGTCCTTGTCAACAGCTTGGATTTTGGAATGAGCAGATTCAAATCTTGGCTTTGCCATTTATTAACAGTGAACTTGGGCAAGTTACTTCACCTATCTGTGCCTCAAATTCCTCATCTCTAAGTTGGGAAAAATAATACTTACTTGCTGTAGCCAGCCTGGCTACCGGTATTTACATCCCGTGTAGTGCCCTCTCACACTGTACCAGAGTTGTTCTGTGTGGCCAGTAGACTACAACAGAAGTGACAAATACTTAGATGTGTTTACTATGTGGCAGGTATTGTTCTAGAGCTTTATGAACATTAACATCGTATGAAGCATGGTATTAGTTATCCATGCTGCATAACAAATTATTCCCAAATGTGTCCGCTGAAAACAACAATATTAGGTTATAAAAGATACATTGTCTTCAATTTTATTTTCTCTTTGTCTTTCTTTCCCTGTCTATCTGACTGTATCTCTCCTTGTCTCTCTGTCTCGGTCCCTTTCCTTCTCTCTCTTGGATCACTTGCTCTGGGGCAATCCAGATGCCATGTAGCAAGGACATACAGGCAGCCTATGGAGTAGGCTATGTGGTGAGGAGCTAAGCCCTGCCAGCCACCATGTGAGTGAATTTGTCCCATATGACAGGAGCCCAGGATTGACTGCAGTCTCTGAGCGTCTCTGAGCCAGGCTCACCCAGCTAAGCTGCTCCTAGATTCCTGACCCATAGAAACAGTGAGGTAATAGATGTTGTTGTTTTAAGCTGATACATTTTGTGGTAGTTTGTTATGTGGCATGGGTAACTAATACGATACCGCTACCTCGTAGGATTGTTAATATTCAGAAAGCTCTAGAACAATACCTGCCACATAGTAAATACCATGTAGGTATCTGTCAAATACATAAATTCGCATATAAATCCATACGTACTGGGAGATTAGGGTAAGGGAAGGTCACCCTTCTGGTGGGTCAAAACCCAGATAGCCAAGTATTGGCTGTTTCAAAATCAAAGACTCTGCTTTACCCAAGGCAATCTTGCCTGTTTTCACAACAGTCTGAAATAAGGAGGAGACCCTGATTTATATCTTCTGCAGTAGAGACGAGAAATTGAAATGGTAACTGCCAAAGAAATTAAAAGTCATTTCGGTTTTTCAATTCATTACTTCTGGAAAAAATTTGAGCCCATCTTCATTACTAGAGCTCTGTTTTAGTGCTGATGATAATTGCAAAGGCAGTATTTTAAATTAGAATGTGTAAGACCACATGTAATTAACCTGTACAGAAGGGCTGAGACTTCATGTTAGACTATTAAATCAATCCCAGCAGAATCACAAACGCTGAGCAATTGATTTGAAAATACTGTATGGGCAGAGTAAAGAAGCTGGATGCTAATTACCATCAACGAGAATTTAGCACACTCCCCGGATGTAGTTAGAGTGGCAGACTTTTTCCTCTGGCCCTTAACCCACTCGAAGCTGAGAATGCAAATTAGTTCAGATTGAATACTTCAAACAGCCTGGAGTTTAAGGCAGGAAAGGACTTTTCTGCCACTCTGTGAGTGTGATAAGACAAGGAGACTCTCACACCATCTGGGTGCCACGGCTCTTGGCACACTTAGTAGCTTAGTTTCCAGGGCTGCTATGACAAATAGCACACAATAGGTTGGCTTAACAATAAGAATTTATTGGCTCATGGTTTTAGAGGTCAGAAGTCCCGAATCAAGGTACCAGCAAGGCCATGCTTTCTCCCTGAAGTCTGTGGTGTTCTGGGGTTGGCTTGCTGCCATCCTTGGGGTTCCTTGGCTTGCACCTTTGCCTCCTATCACAGGGTGATATTCGTGGTCTCCTCCCGTGGCTTTCTCTGACTTCTGGCTTCTTTTATAAGGCCTCCAGTAATATGGATTAAGGCACACCCTAAATCAGTTTGGCCACACCTAAATAGGAACTTAGAAGATCCTCTTCACAAATCAGTCTACACCTTAACTGATAATACATTTTCAAAGGGTTCTATTTGCAAATGAATTTACACCCAAGGAACACTGACTAAGATCAAGAACATGTCTTTTGTCGGGATACATAAACCAATCTACCACCCTCCTTAGCTTTGGTGTGTATTTCAGGATCCTGGTGAAAATCCCAAGAAGAGTCTGGTTGTGGTATTTCCTGATATGGGGGTAGGTGCTGCTTCCTCTAACATTTTATACAGCTCCTCTTCCAAACTCATCTCTTTTCTTATTTCTTATTGTTTCTATCCTGCAACATCCATTTTCTATCTTTATTCTTCTCCCTCTTTTTGGAATCAACCAAGTAACAAGCAAATATCTACTGGGTACCCTACAAAAGTAACAATAATAGCAATAACTTAACATTTATTGAGCACTGGGGTAGAGAATGCAAGTTCTCTATGAGAATCCAGTCTCCATTTCTGCTAGACCAGGCACATGACTAAACTACATTTCCCATGTTCTTTTGCAGCAAAGCAGTGTGAGAGGAAGTGATGTATGTTCAGGCTGAGTCATTTAAAAGAATGGGTGTACATCTTTTGGTTTTCTCCCTTACTCCCTTGGCTGGCTGGGAATAGATGATGACATGGCCCTAGAGCCATAGATGCAATGAGTCTGAGTCCTTGAGACTCAGGGAGAAATGCCAGTGCCAAGCAGGTTCACACTCCTGGGTCTATCATGTGAACAAAAAATATTTTGTGTTGGAGGCATTATACATTTTAGGGTGCATTTGTTGCATCACTTTTACTTACCCTTAGCAATATTTACATGAATTATCTCATCCAATCCCCATAACAACCCATTAAACATATTATTACCTTATTTTACAGAAAGAGACATGAAGCCTCAGTAGATTAAATAACTTGTCTGAAGACACTCAGATAATAAATGACAGACCTGGGATTGTTTCTACCTAGCAATCTCTTAGGTACTGGAGAAGTGATAAAAGGTGAGCGCTAGGAACCTATAGGTTATATAGAAGATCATCTTCTTTATGACTATTTTGGGGGTCTCCAAGATCACCCTCATGATTTGCTAGATCTCACAGAACTCAGCAAAGATGTTATCCTCAGTGTTATGGTGTATTACCACAAAAGGGTTCAGATTCAAATCAGCAACGGAAAAATGCACATAGGACAAGGTCCAGGAAAGACCAAGTGTGAGCTTCCAGTTGTTCTCTCCCAATGGAGTCATAGGGACAGTGCTGAATTCTCCCAGCAATGATGTGTGGCGACATGCAAAAAGTGCTGCCAACCAGGGAAGCTCCCCTGAAGCTTGGTGTCCAGGGTTTTTACTGGTTTTTTTTACATGGAGTATCTGTGTGACTGACCTTAGTTACTCAGTTTCTGGCCTGTCTGGAGGTCAAACAAATACAGCATGTCCTAAGGTCCCCACCACAAGTCTCATTGTCAGGATAAACTATCTGGTATAACCCAAGTTCCCAGGTATACAAAGACACTCTTATCAGGTAGGATATCCCAAGGGCTTAAAGGTTATCTTCCAGGAGCCAGTCAAGGGGCAGTCCTTTCTTTGGAATGTGCAGGGTTTGAACATCCCAAGCCTGCTGAGTTAACCTTTTCTGCACAATGACCAACAAGTAGAGAACCATGGGATACTGATTGCTCCCATCTGCCATCCATTCTAATTGGCTAGTGTCTATGCCATGCAGGTCTTAAACAGTTTGAATATTACACCTGCTAAGGTAAAGCATGGTGATGGGTGCCTTTCTCTTCTGCTGGCCATTGAGGTTCTATGGGATTACAGGGTGAAGAGGACACTGACAGCTGTGAAAAGCCTTTCTAGCTCTTTCAACATACCACGATAGCATTGGAGCAAACACTTCTGGGTGTTCTTGCTGCAGGGAGGTAAATCTGAATTTTACTTTTTTGGGGGTGGAGTGGGTAGGTGGAGGTAGGAGGATAGTCAGCAGCAGCATGTTGCTTTGGTTCAAGGTCACTTAGGCCTAGTCAGGTTTAAATCAAACTAGGAGGAAACACTGTCATGACTTTCATGTCTCAGGTCAGGCTCCTTGTCCTTGAGATGAGTGATGATTACCGAAAAACTTGCAGGGGAGACAAGGCCGGGAGTGGGAGAAGCAGGAAGGCTCTTGTAGCTCAAGGGCAGTCCTCTGCAGGTGTGGCAGAGCAAGATCCAAAGAAGCTGAGGGAGGGTCTCACAGACCCACAGAGGGATCTGAGGGCACCTGGGTGGAGCACCTAGAGGCCGCTATACCTCAAGACTGGGCACTTGTCCACGGAAGCTTGTGGCTTGCCCAACTTCTCTTTCTTGTCTAATCTCCCCCTCTTCCCTGGGCTAATCCATGCTCCAGTCAAAGGGGTCTCTACACCATTTTCTGATTATATCTTCCCATTTACCCCTTTATACTTTCATTCTCTTTGCTGGGAATGAATCCCCCTCCCTCCTCTTCACTGACTCAAATTCTACCCATTCTTCATGGCCCATTCAGAGGCCATCCTTGCATGGAGACTCACTTTACATAGCCAGTGAGAGGCAGCCTCCCATCTTCCAGCATTTGGTACATTCCAGTGCCTCACCGCCTACTGGAGTACAGTGGGTACAGGCTCCCTGATCTTCCTTTCACCATTCACACAAAGTAAATTTGATGGGTAAGTAAAAAACTAGAGGGCATTTGGCAGAAGATGCTGAGACTCTCTGAGGCAGGGCTGAGCATCCAGGGATGTTAGCCAGTTTGGTACCTTTGTGTGAATTAGGCAAAGCAGCCTCTCTGGGCACACGCAGCCTTGAGCAAGGTACATGGTTAGGCAAGGGTATACACCTTGGCTGGTTGCCTTTGTGCAGTGCACAGCCTTCACAACTGTACACTATGGCCCTACATGGCACCCTTCTCCCTGAGCTGGGTCTAGGGAGGGGCTTAAGGGTATATGTGGTTGGGTTGTAAAGGAAAGGAACTACTGTTTCACTGCCTAGAGAGTAGCCAGAAGATTGCTTGACAACATGGTATGTGTGGGGAAGGGTGGTGATGCCTGAGGGAGATGTGGTCTAGGTCAACTGTGCCTCTGCACTGGGGTAACCAGTTCTGATATCATCTGAAAGATTTAAAAGCTTGCTGCAAACACTTTGATGCTCCTGCCATAGAAAGGTTGGACAAATTCCTCTCTTCTTGAATCTTAGCGGCTTTAGCGACCCATTTGTAACCAACAGAATGCAGGTAGGATTGATGTTGAATGATTCTAGAGTTTAAGTCAGAAGCAGCTGTGTAGCTTCTGCTTTTGTTTCTTGGAACACTTGCTCTTAGGACATCCCTCTCAAGAACCCAGTTGCCAGGCCTTGAGAAGCCCAAACTACATGGAGAAGCCACATGCAGGTGCTGGCTCTGGGCAACAGGCCCAGCTGGGCTCACAGCTGACAACCAGCATGAACTGCCAGCCATGTGTCATGCCATCTTGGATGCCCAGCCCATTTGGGGCTTCAAATGACCCCAACCCCAGCCACCATCTGACTGCCTGTGCATGAGAGGCCCTGTGCAAGAACCACCCAGCTGAGCCCTTCCCCAAGTCAGGTTCCACAAAGTTGTGAACAAAATAAAATGGTTGTTTTGACCACTAAGTTGTGGGGTAACCTGTTCTGTGGGATGGGCTCATAAGATTGCCTTTGTATATCCTTGTATCAATAAGTGAAAATATGAGCTGTGGTGTGGTAGGCTGGATAATGACTCCAAAAGATATCCAGGTCCTCATACATGGAACCTATCAATATTACCTTATAGGTAAAAGAGACTTTGCAGCTCTGATTAAGTTTAGGATCTTGAGATGGGGAGATTATTCTGGATTTTCCAGGAGAGTGCTAAATGCAGTCACAACTGTCCTAAGAAGAGGGAAGCAGAGAGATTTGACAAAGAAGAAGGTGGCAATGTGACCACTGAAGGAAGCTGCTGGGCTGCTACTGGCTTTGAAGATGGAAGGCAGAGACCCTGAGCTAAGTCTTGTAAGGAATGCAATACTAGTAGCTAGAAAAGGCAAGGAAATGGCTTTTCCCCTAGAACCTCCAGAGGGAGCCTGGCCCTCCTGGCACCTTGGCTTTTGCTCAGTAAACTGATTTTGGACTTCTGGCCTCCAGAACTGTAAGAGAATACATTTGTGTTGTTTTAAGCTACTAAATTTGTTGTAATTTGTTCCAGCAGCATAGGAAACAAATACATTTGACTTTAGAGCTTTAGGGGAGATGGAAGTAGCTTTATGCTTCTTTGATCAGAGGTTACTTAGGACTAATTAGTTTAGGAAAATGGTACACTCCACACTGGAACTTAGGGCCAAAGTCTCAGGTAGTAATAAAATGTTACTTTACTTTGCTGAAAGTGTTTTTTGTTTCGAGGTCTGGGTGAAGAGCATACAAATTATTATTTTTCAAGAAATCTCCATGGAATTGCCTCACTGGTCCCCCTGTGCTTTTTCCTAGATGTTTTATTACTTATGTTTTGTGACATTTCACAAATGTTTGAGGCTTGGAAGGTTCTTATGTTAATGGATTGAATTTAGTGGCTGCTGTTACTTGCATCATTGGCAAGAAAAACAGCTCGACTATTAAGCTTGAGAAGGCCTTTTAGTTATTTGCAGTTGGTGAGAACCATGTGAGGGATGTTGCATCATGCCACATTAGAGAAAATAAAAGAAATAAAAAAAGGAAAGAAATCCTGATGCTCTCTAATGGAGTCTGACGTTACTGTTAAACTTCTTGGCCAAGACCCCACTGAATTGTGCTATATGGAGTTTGTGCCATGTTTAGTTTATCACCCAGACACCTTTCAGGGAACTTAGACATTTGGAGGAAGACAAAAGAGAATCCCATCTGAAGTCTTCAGCTAGCCTGAAGTTGCCAAAATGTTTGCAGCTCAAAGTTGAGTAATTTAGTTTTTCTTTCTTCATTTTCTGAGAAAATGTGAAAACCAAAAATGGGATTTGGGGATTCAAAGAGATTATCATCCAACCTGAATTTATGCTCAGTTTTGCATAAATAAGTACACGAATACACTTCAGGAAATTAATGCAAACTTCTGCTCTATAATATTCCAGGGGCCCAAACTTCTTGTGCTGTAAGATTTATTTGGCGTAGTTCTCACGTTGGAGGCATGGTTATTGTGTTCTGCCTGTCTGCTGAGTTCGATAGATTGTTCATGTTTGGCTGATTTAACATGTCCTCTGGTTGGGAAGGGTCACTGCAGATGCAGGATTTTGACTTAGGAACACAAGTAATGACTTAGGGGTTGTCTCAGATTGATTTATTGAGCCCTATTCTTCAATTTCCAGGTTGCGCTGTGGTTTTACACACATTTCAGAAGACTGGTTCTCCCGTATGTTAATCCATATGGGAGACGAGAGCAAGGCACATGGAAGGCAGCAACCAAAGTGGGGGTGTGAATGCGGAGTTCTGTGTTTGTCAGGGCATCAGGGGTTATGCACAAGACCCTCCTCCTTGGCAGCATGCAAATTTGGTCAGTTTTGCTTCTAACCTCCTGGTGCCTCTTTGCTCTTATTTTTCACACTTTCTTCCCTTCTTCCCCTACCTCTGGGTTAGAGTAACAGGGGTCTGGCTTTAAGAACGAACACTTAGATATATCTTGTGTAATTACACTTTAGGCCTTGGGCTTAAAGGATAGAGCTCTCAGCAAAAGATCTGAGCAGATATCAGATAGGGCCCCACCAGGAAAGATGCTCCTGTGGTGATGATGGTTATCACCTGTCCAGGTGGGGATCCTTTAGCCTGGGCTTTCCCAGACTCCTGAGTCCTCAGCCACATCACCTGAAACTCCAGCCTTATTCTTTGGTTGCAACAACTGCCTTTAGTAAACCATGTCACCTGGCATTTATTATTTTGGCTCTGGGTGCAAGGTCATCCCATGCTAAGAGTGCCAGATTTTTGCATAGCCACAGGCCATGCTATAAGTAGGAGTCACACGTGCCTGGTAGCATGGTGGTTACATAAGGATGTTTGGTGTGTGGACTCCGTCATCTACTGTCTGTGTCATGAGGCCAGGAGGACTGAGTCCAGCTGTCTACTTCCTCCTACCACAGTCAACACCTTCTCTGGGGAAGAATCTTCACTGGTGAATGAATGAATGAATGAATGAATGAATGAATGAATTTAACAATATTCATGAAGAACTTGTTTTGTGCCAGGTACTGTGCTGGGTATGGGCCTATATAGATGGGCAGGAGGGACTTAATCTCCTGGAGTTAGAGTTGAGTGGGGGAGATACGACCCCAGCACAGATTGCAAGGGGGCATGGAGGGCACACCCAGGGGCCCTGATGGAGATTTCCAGGTGGGACTGACTTTGGAGAGTGGACAGAGCAGGCCTCTCTGAGGGGCAGCATTTAACCTCAAGCCCGAAGGATAAGACGATGCCATCTTTGAGAAAGGGAGGCTTGGGTACTGGAGGAAGGGGCAGGAGGATGTTACAAGAAGAGTTTTGAGGCCCATTGATGACACCTTCCTGCTATTTTTACCATCTGAGCCTTAGCTCCGATGGGGGATGAAAGGCTTGGACTCGTTCAGAGTGGAAGGATTTCCAGGACCAAAGGAAGGTATTTATTTGGGGGCTGAGGGCCCTTGCTAACTGCATCTGCCTTCAGTTTAATTTTATCCTAGGGAGTCTCTTGGGAGTTCTTGAAGTCCAGGTCTCCCCAGCCCCTATCCACCCCCTTTTCTTCCAGCACCAACTTGAAGGCTCTTTTTGACTTTACTGGAGAAAGGAGCCCAGAAACTCTGGAGCCAGCAGGTCTGTGCTGGACATGGACGACGAGGACCTGGTCCATTCTGTGGCCCCACAGCTTGGTGGGAGGGGGAGTAGGTCTACAAGTAAGTGCAGAGCTGCCTCTGGTCCTGCTGCAAACACTCCCTCCTCTTCCCCGAGTCCCGTGTGTAACCACCGGCCACGATGAACTCTGTAAGGAAGAGCAGGTGGACCGTGTGCACTCATCGATCCTGTGAAGGTGGGGCAGACACGCTTTCTACAAACTCTCCAAGCTCATTTAAAATCCTAAGACAATTCCCCAAAGGCTCCATTAATCTGTTAGAAGGTCAATTTTCTTCAGAGGCAGTCTTACATCAAGGTTATTTACACAGAATTTGCTGGAGGGAAGGGTATTGCTGATCTAACAGAAGTAAATCCACTTTTCTAGAGTTTTTGCATTTGAGACAATTCAGCATCCATCTTTTTGGAATCTGGCTCTGGGCTCAAGGGTCTGTAGCAGCCTCTAACCCATGGCTCACCCAAATGCCTCGTGTGCCAGGTTAAGCACGTTTTCACTCGTCAGTCTACCCATGGGGGACTCACAGGACATCTTATTGTAGGTAATGTCGGGGGAGATTTAGGGAGAGTTTAACCAACTGTAAATCAATGCCTTGCAGCTTTGGGAGTATTCCTCATTGCCTTTTCTCTTGGATTTATGCAGTTTAGTCCCCGTGGGTACGGTTTAGTGGGATTTCAAACTAAGAACTTATCGAAAGTAATCCCCAATGCAATGCAGAACTTTCTTGAACATCTCCGTCAGCAAAAAGAATAAAGTCCCCCTTCTCCCCCCCAATAAATGCACACAGAATCCAGTTCTGCTACTCAGCCCTACTTGGGAGAGAACAAATGTTACAAACCCAGATCAGGGTCATTTCTATTTGTCTCTGAAAGTTTCTGTGGTAGTGGCACCGCTCCTGGGCTCCCCTGCAACATCAATAAACTGCACAAACATGCTGAGCACCTGCCCTGTGCTAGAGGCAGAGGATGGGACACTGCTCTGTGCACAGCCTCTGCTTCAGGAAACTAAAGTCTGCCTCGGGAGAGAGAGGCAGGGCTAGAAGGGAGATATTCATATATCATGGATGTACATACCACAGGATTGAATAAGTGGGAGAAAAAATCCTTCTGCAAGGTGAATGGAAGAGGCAGGGGAAGGAATGCTCTGGGCAGTCAGTGGTTCTCAATCGGGGCCAACTTTGTCCCCAAAGGCCATTTGCCAATGTTTAGAGATTTTTTGGTTGTCACAGCTTGGGGGGTGGTGCTAGTGTCATCTAATGGGTGAGGTCAGGAATGCTGCTAAACCCCCTCCAGTGTAGGGGACGACCCCTGCAACAAAGAATTATCTGATCCTAAATGTCAATAGTGCTGAGGTCGAGAAACCCCAGACTAGAGTGATGTCTGAGCTAGTCCTTAAAGATGCCCGAAGTCTGTTAAGAAGTAACAATAGGGGAGGCCCTTCTGCTCAAAGGTTTCCTTCCATCACTAATGAGGAAATAAATGAAGACCACCCAAGTGAGAAGAAGGACCACCTGCTCAGAGCTTGCTCTCTATCAAGGGAGTCATCCAAGGGCAGGCAGGGGAGTGGGAAGGCTTTATAGTGGAAAAAAGGGACGATTTCAGGTATGTCGTGATTGGAGGCTGTGGGCACAGGGGGCTGGAGGTGGGCTAACTAGAGGCGAGGAATCCTATGTGATTGGTTAGGGGAGCACATTTGCCTTTCTCTGATTGGTCCTATGTTGGGAGTGGGGGTAGGGAAACTTAGGAAAGCTGTCAGTTATTGATTAAATCCTGGCAATTTTGGGTCAATTGTTGCAGGGATTGTGGTTTGACTTCCTGGGTGTTTGCTATAGACAGTGGTCAGCTTCCTGCACCCATTTCAGGTAGCGGGCCAGGCTTTCCTGGTCTGGTTCTTACTGACAGTGGGCGGAGTTTCCTGATTATTGTCCCTTTGTGTATTCAGTCTCTCATTAGCTTTGGGGATCCTTTGTGGGGGTGGGGGTGGGGGGCAGAGGCGGCAGGGAGACAGAGAAGGAGATGAGGCTCCAGATTTGGGGGGCTAGTTCACAGTGATGGTTTTCCTGGGTGGCTTCAGAGTTGGTCCCTATCATAGTGCAAGGCAAGGGTAGCTGGCAGAAGAATATTTTCTGCTTTTGGTGGCAGCTCAAAAGGGAGATTGGATGAGTATGTCCTTGGCCCTGAAGAGGGCGAGTGGCTAGTGTGTCTAGAAAGGTGCACTGGGGAAAGCAGAAAAGATACTTCCCACAATGAGTGAATTAACTTCTGCTTGCGTTTTGCCCCAGTATGTGGGACGGCTGACCCATAACATATGGACACACAGAACTATAGAGTCTTAGGTATGAGCTGTTCAATTTGTTCCACCCCAAAATCTGGAGTGGAAAGACTGAGTTTTACCACTGACTCTGCAGGATGTTTTTGGATCATTGCCAGAAAAATTTATTTTTAATGAAACAAAACAACATCTGAATAGACTGGCTCAAGAACCCCATCAGGTTTTCCAAAAAGGAGACAGTGCAATTAAGTACAATAGCACTATTTGGGAAACCAAACCTGAGAACAGTTGAGGGTGATGATCTGTCCTGAAGTGTTGCTGATTGTGGGAGCAGAGCGCCTGGAGTCCTGGTGTGGCCGGCCGGCTAGGCTGAGCGGTTTGCTGGGATTCTCCAGCGCCCTTGGCCAGCTCTGCCCTCCATCCCTCTGGCTGCTCTCAGCCCTGCTGGCCATTGAGGGTGTGTTCTCCCCAACACACATTTAACATCACAAGAACATTCCAAGATGTAAGGAGAATGAGATCTCCCACAATACCTCACCTTAGACAATTATCTGGTTTGGGTTCCTGCCATTCTGCATATGGAAATATAGTTGCAAAAATAACGTAATTGGGGGGTGGATGTGGCTCAAATGGTTGGGCGTCCGTCTGCCATATGGAGGGACCTGGGTTCAATTCCTGGGACCTCCCGGTAAAATAAAAAAAATATATAAAGAAGGCGCATGGGCTGCCAGGCTCTGTGTGCCGGTGAGCTGCCAGGCCCTGGGAGCCATGCAGCAAGATGATGACGTAACAGGAGAGAGATGCAGGGGAGAGACAAGACGAGATGCTCCGAAAGCTCTGAAAATCAGGAACCGAGGTGGTGCAGGTGGCAGGACACCTCTCTCCTACATCAGAGGTCTTCAGGATTGAAGACTGGAGAAGGATGAAAAGGGATGGCAGGAAACAGACACAGAGAATTGCCCAGTGAATGGACACAAAACAGCAAATGGGGAAGGGGGGGGTTTAAAATGGATAAAGTAAATAAATAAATCTTAAAAAAAAACAAAAAACAAAAACGTAATTGCAACTGTGTCCTTCACATACCACGATGTGCTTGTCAAGTGTTCTCACATAGACTCCATGGATCATTTTAATGAGGCCTTATTATTCCATCAAGGTCACGTGCCATCATTTACTTATCAATTCCCCTCTTTGGTCATCTTGGAGTCTTCTAGGTTTCAGTCTCACAAATAATATTGTAGTGAGCATCTTTGTGTAAATGGGTTTTTTGCTTCCTTTCAAAGATTTCTTTAGGATATATTTCCAACACTGGGATTAATATGTTGAAGGGTATGAACATCTTCATAGCTCCTGATACATATTGTCAAATTGTTTTCCAGAAGGAATGTCGCACTTTACACACCTGACATGAATAAATGAGCATGGCAGGCTGGCAAAATATTGACCTCATTGAATATTATTTTATTTTCAAACTTGCTTTCCTGATTTCCTACAGGTAAAATGATCCCATTTAAACATGGGTTAAGAGGGCTCAGCCGAGCCCTCTGCTTGACACGTGCTGCTGTGGTTGTTTTTGCTAGGGTTTCGCTGCGGCTTATGCTACCTATTATGACAGACAGCTGAGCCCTTCTGTCTGTCCTACGTGCCACCTTACCTGACCTTGGCTGCCATCGATTCTCAGCAAGTGCCTGGCTTTGGCTTGACCCAGCTTCACATACATGTTGGCCATTGACGAGAATTTTGAGCATCTAGGTGGAGTCTGGATAGATCACAGTAGTTAAAAGCCTGCCCCGTTCTTCTCCTCGCTGCTCAATTTACCTGCTGTGTGACCGTCAATAAATTATTTAATCTCCCTAAGCCTGGGATTAATTGAGACAATGTATGTCTCAATACAACTTACCCTTGACCCCGGGTAAGTAATGGTAGCATTAATAATAATAATAATAATAATAATAATAACAGCAATCTAATTTAATAAGTCATGTCAGCGTCGGGACAGGTGCTGTTCTTATCCTCAGCTTAAAGACGGGACACTGAGGCTCAGAGAGGTTAAGTACTTTTCCCGATATGGGGCAACCTAATGCAGTCTGGCCTCTGATATTTCCCCTTGGTGGTGTGGGGGAGTGGGCTCAGTGGGTAGGAGGAGTAGCCATTGATGCCCTTTCTGCACCAGAACAGGCAGCACTAACTCACCCATAAGTGGAGGTACCTGCAAACTGTGTACAGGCAGCCATCTAAACCCAGACTAAATGGATCTCAAACTGCCCCTTAAGTGGATTCCAAAAATGCCAGCAGCTACTCCAGTGCTACCCAACAGGAGCAGAAGTATGTTGGAGAAGTTTGAGTGGAAAGAGAGACGGATCTTAACTAATTTTGGTTAAAACATGTCATACTTTTGAAAAGTTGACAAAATTGTATACCCGCGGGAAAGGCCCCAGGCTGTGAGGGGCCATGACGCTGAAGCCCTATTAGCTTCAGGGTACATGGGCCACTGGCTAGCACTCTTGACTAGCAGTTACCCAGGAATAGCGCAGACTAGTTACATTTGATCGCTTGTCGCCTTTCTCTGAATTAAAACTTTGTAATTAGCATAGTTTCAGTATGAGAGTTACCACCAGGGTGGAATTACTCTAATTAAGAGGAGAAGAAAAATATGTTGCTAGTCATTAAATTTTTCTTGATTGGAGGGTGACCCAGTTTGAGGTTAAGCGAAGAGGTCTGAGGTAGTAATTTAGCACCCTGGGGGGTTTGTGGAGATTTTTGTGGGAAGCAGCAGCTGGATCCCGAGACTGCCATCTGATTAGAGTTCAAAACTATGTGCAAATAGGTGTATAGAGCTCTTCAGGAATGGCACGCTAGTTTTTAGAATGAAAAAAAGCAAGAGTGTGGTTGGAGGTATACGCTCTATAATTTGGACTTCTGGTGAAAATTGAATGCCAACAAAGCTGCATCTGAGTTCCCATTAATGCATGAAAGAATCTTCTGTCTTAAATATAAAAAGATTTTATTTTTTTTTTATCTGTAGATCTTGCCCTTAACTTCCCAGATTCTGAGGTAGCAAGCATATGCCAACTTGCTTTTGGCATATGCCCATAACATCGAATATATGTTAAAATAGGTACAATATGAAGAATACATTATTTTGAAGTTTCTGTGATGAATCAAAAGCATAATTTAGTGCTAAGAGCACAAACTTGGAGACAGAAGACCTGACTGTGAGTTCTTCTTCTGCTGTTTGTTAGCCCTATGACTTTGAACGTAATCTTTTTCAGCTCTCTGAACTTATTTCCTCATTGTAAATGGTAAAGATCATCACCCCCATTCCAAGCCTCTTTGGAGGAATCAAGCGAGTTGAAGTGTATGAAGATGCTGTAAAGCGATACGCAGATGTTACATCCTCATTGAGTTTTCAGGGCAAGTACAAGTCAGGACTTCAGGCTGTATGTTTGGGAAGGGAAGGGGGGTGTGAAGGCCTTAGGTTGACTTCAAGGCTATAGGACTGTCAATGTGGAAGGTCCTCTTTGTCACTACAGGTCAAGCTGGCCACGGCCCCTCTGGAGTGATTGTCTGTTGGTTTTATCTCCTTTTTCTGAATTACAGTGGCCCACCTTCCAAAGGAGGTGTGTGGCTTCCCATTTCAAGTGGTCCCGAGGACACTGCCTGGGCTCCTGCCATAGCAGGGACACAAAATGCAGGTCAGTTACAATGTTTGGCATGGTGACGACCCAGCTGAGCCAACCAGAATGCTTCTCTGGGACTGTACATGTGGACACTGGCAGGAGAGCCCTTTCTTTCCTCTAGGATTAATAAACTGGAATGATGTCCATCTTCCAATACAAGGAGGAAAGTACACGTTGTCTGAGACCCTGCTGTCTCTGGGAGTCAACTCCATCCCATTACAAAGAGTTAGAGGGAGCAAAGAAAGTTTCTATTTTGGGGACAGATTCCTTTTGCCCTTTAAATCACATGATATCGTGGGTGGCTTCTGTAATAGAGCACAGTGATGTCTCCTTCCTCTCTCCTTCCTACTGACCCTTTCTAGTCATACAAAGAGAAATGGGATGTGGTAATAAAAGATCTGGCAGGAGAATCTTTGCTAGCCAGCCTCACTAAAGTCCATCCATGTTCCCCATCAGAAATGCCCCAAGAGGCCACAGGCTAATGAAGAGAATCTGCGTTTTAAGCAAGTTCTTCCTGTGATTATCCATTCAATGACTGTTTATTGGGCACTGACGATGTGCAGGCACCATTCCACGGACCTGCAGCTACAGCAGTGAACACGGTAGCTTACAATCGGGGATGGGGACAGAGAAAATAAACACAATGAATAACCAAAGCATATATTTTAGATGATGATAAAGTAGGGAAGGGAGACAGGGACACTGTGTTGTGTTGGGGGGAGGTGGGGCAGCCAGGGAAGGCCTCACTCTGAAGGGGACATTTGCATAAAGCTGCAGAGGAGGTGAGAAAGGGAGCCAGGTGGTGTGGCAGGAAGAGGGCAGAGGCAACAGCCAGTGCAAAGGCCCCGAGGCAGAAAGGTGCCTGGTGTGCTCTGGGGCTGACTTGGGGCCAGGGTCAGGGGGACAGAGTGAGCCAGGGAGGCGAGGTCTGAGGGAGGTCAATGACTGGGGAAACCACGCAGGGCCTCCTGGGCCCAGTGAGAGCTAGGGCTTTTACTCTGTCTCAGGTGGGATGCGCTGGCGGGCTCGAGTGGGCTTCTCTGCCGAGGGTGCTCTGAGGCCGAGTCTGCAGGGGTGAGATGAGACAACGCAGGGAGAGTACCCAGTTGGGGGAGGGGCTGCAAGGGTGAGCCCTGACGGAATGGACACCAGACAGGGCCTGCTGAGGGGTAAGTGACTGATGGCAGGTACTTTCCTCAGAGCAGGATTTATGGGAGCGGGGGTGGGGAGTGGAGGGGGGGAGCGGGGAAGAGAAAGAGCATGAGTCCTTGAAGAGAGGGCGAGAGAGAGAGGAAAAAGCAGCCATAAGGAGGCAAGGGGAGGCAGGGATGCTGCCCACCTGCTCTGCTTCTATCACCACTCTTCCAAAGGCTGGTCCTGAGGGCGTGGGGAGCTGCTTTGATCTTCATGCTGTTAGAAGTCTTTATGTTACATGCAATGGTTCTTGGCACAGAGAGTGGACCATGATAAGCCAGTGTTAAAAGAATGAATGGGTGCAATCCATCTCGCAGCTTCTTGACGGAGCCTGCAGGGACACCTGGAACCCCATCCCCTGCCCTGACCGCCCGTTGCGTGTCACTGCTGGGACAGGAGCAATGCCTGCGAGATCGCCTCTGCGTGCCAGGAGCGGGTGGTAACGGCTGCTACACGCACTTCCACTGGGGGTCTGCGTCTTTGTTTTTGTCAGTGAGCGTCTTAAGTTCCATTTTGAGAGTCAAAGTGCAGGAGTTATGCGATGTGGCGGCATCTCTGGGCTGCAGGAAAAGGCTGCCGGGGACAGCAGGACCATACTCTGCTCATTTTGATCTGCTAAGTTTCCCTTGGCACTGCCGGCCTATGAACATTTTGGAGAGATATAACTTCATCATTTTTTTTTGTGGTCCACGACCGAGTTTAAAGAAAGGTGGCAGCTTGTGAAGTTTTTATTTATGATGTGATTTTCCAAATTCAGTGTTCACAAACACTGGCAAGGTTGAATTTATGAAAGTGAGGCTATATTAATACGTTATCCTTGCAATTTTGTTGCCTTTGATGGGTATGTCAGAGAGACTGGCTATAGCCAGTGGCATTCTGGGAACTGCTGGTCCTCACTGAATGTTTTGCCAAAGTGAATACGACTCACAGTTGAAAGGCTAAATGCCATGAAGTCAGCTTTTAATTCACATATAGATTTCAATTTGGCTGAATTAAATTTTGTTTTCCTGGGTCTATTCTTAATTAGCAATTCCATTCAGGTTTAATTAACATTGCCTAGTGATTGTTTTTGCCTCTTTAGCATTCTTTTAACCTGTTAGGCTTTCAAGTTTGAAGTCGCTAGCTCAAGTGGATAAGACTAGTCTTTTTTCTTAAAAACAGTTTCTTACATGGGAAAGATTATAATTCACAGTCATTCGCAGTTGGCATCAGCCGACGGAACAGGGGCCAGAGGTTGGAACACAGGCTGTGAGGGTGGGAGCAGTGCCCTCCCTGGAGACCACCCCCCCGACACCCCAGTCCCTGACCTCCTGCTGGGGCAAATGCAGGGTTGGACGGACTCATTAAATCAAAGTCCTCATCCAGTGTTGGAACATAAAAATCTTCCTGGCATATTTTTGAAACTTGAGCTGCCCTTTGCAAAGGAGGTCTTGCATTTTTATTTAAAGAGAAAGACTGAATATGTAAGAAATGTGGGAATGATGGATCATCTTAGAGTGATTCTCTGGGAGGAGAGAAAGAGACAATGCCATACACTCAACTTAAAAAAAAAAAATTTTAATAAAGCTTTTCAGCAATGTGATGGGAAACCTGATTCTGGAAACAATTGATGGTTCTTAGAAACTGTAC
This sequence comes from Tolypeutes matacus, assembly GCA_026826555.1. Classification (NCBI taxonomy): domain Eukaryota; kingdom Metazoa; phylum Chordata; class Mammalia; order Cingulata; family Chlamyphoridae; genus Tolypeutes; species Tolypeutes matacus. The sequence goes on along the minus strand of JAKSZT010053929.1, from coordinate 17,364,393 downwards.
TGGTGTTCTTTTAAAACGAGAGTATTCAAAGACAGAAGCCAAGCAAAAAAATTCATTCAGCTGACCTCGGTTTCCCAAAATGTGAACTACAATGTAGCAAAAGTGTTGGAAGAAAATCTGTAAAATGGAGATACTAATCCTGAGTCTTTCTTAGATGGGTGGGAGGATTAAGTGGGAGAATGTGTGTTAAGGGCCCCAGGACAATTCCCTCCTAGTTCCAGCCTCTCAGAGAGCCACCTCTCATTTTGAACTTGGAGGGGCCATTCTCAAGAGATTTAGGATAAACCAGCCCTTGTGACCCTCGTCCTTAACTTGGAGCTGTTTGCCCTGGGATGACTCCTGGTTTTCCCCATGGCAGAGCCTGGTATCTTCTGATGGCTTACAAGCCAGAAGAGGTGGAGCATCTGGGCACTTAGGTCTCTCTGTGCCCGGGTGAGTGGTCGGTCCAGAAGGTAAATACAGTTGATTCCCAGGCCTGGGAGACAGGCTGGGAAAGGTGAAGCATCCTGAGAACAGACCTGCATAGGGCATCATCTAGTTGCTGGGCAGCTCTCTCTGGTGGGGGGTAATGTGGCTTGATTCAGGTGTTCCTTCTAAACCAGATGGAGAACACTCCTCCAAGTTTCACTGGGCCCTTCGTCCTGTCTTCCCCGATTCTGGTGCATGAATATTGGTCTTACCTCCCCAGCTGTATTTTACAGATTAGGAACCCTCTTTAAGGATTTCATGAATCCTTTCTGATGGAGATGTGAGCACCATATGTTCTAGCCCTGCTGTCATAGGAGGCTGAATAATGGCCCTCAAAGAGATCACGTCCTAATCTCTGGAACCCGTAAATGTTGCCTATTTGGAAAGAGATCCTAATCTCTGGAACCTACACATTTTACCTTATTTGGAAAAAGGGTCTTGGCAGATGTGATTAAGTTAAGGATCTTGAGAGGGGGAGATTATCCTGGATTTTCTGGTGGGTCCTAAATGCCGTCGCGTGAATCCTTAAAAGAGGAAGAGAGGGAGATTTGACACATACAGAGGAGAAAGCCATGAGAAGACAGAGAGCAAAGAGGGGTTTGAAGATTGGAGGGCTGTGGCTACAAGGAGCTCTGGCAGCCACCAGCCAGCTCCTTGGGGGAGCGTGGACCTGCGGGCACCTTGATTTCGGCCCAGTGGTACTGATTTCAGAGTTCTGGTCTCGAGAAAGGGGAGAGAAGACATTTCTGCTCTTGGAGCCACCAGTCACCTGGTCGTTTGTTACAGCAGACACATGAAAGCAGGACACTGGTGCTCTAGCATGGAGGCATCTGCCTTAGGCTAAATCCTACTCGGGTATTATGTTATTTTTAGAGGCAAGAAGTAGATGATTTTATGCATAGTGCTGAGTGCTGGTTTGATTTTCCTTCTTTGCTTTTCATTCTTCATTCCTATTGGCAGGGTGAGTGAAGAACTCTTTGGGACCCTTTCCTCTTTTTTCTGACTTCATCTCCCCATATATTTAGTGTTTCATTTACAAAAGTAACAGTAGGTGATCTGAGGTGAAATATGACCACATGTGTAAGTGTGTGTGTGTATATATTTGGATTGTATATATGACTTTCCTTCCCTACAAAATGAGTGAATGGAAGTTTCAACCCAGGCTCTATTCTTGTAGACACCCAGAAGGGAAAATAAAATGAAAGATCAAAAGCACAGTCTTCATTCTTCCTTCCTTTTCACCTCTGCTCTTGAAGGTCCCAATTTTCAAGATGCACTCTGGGCCGCAGTGAATCGCAGCTACCTCCATCCCATTCACCAGAATAACAAACTAAAGGGAAAGGGCAGATAAAAGGTTAGCACGACAAGGGCTGACCTGATTGGTTCATGGCACTGTGCCCCCATTTTCCATTCCTCTATACCCAGGAGGGCTTCTTCAGGTGTGGACGGTGGGGAACGTGTGCTGCGTGGTGTTGGAGCCTTCATGTTACAAAGCTCAGCGCTGTTCTTTGAAAGTGGGAAATGGTTTCAGAGGAAATCACAGTCTTTGTCAGGATCAGACTGGAAAACCTGCAACCCTAACAGAAATTTGGGATTTCAGAGTCGAATGGGTCTTGTCCAATTTCATTTTTCAAAGGAGGAATGGGAGGCCCTTGGAGATGAAATGTTTTCCTGCAGGTCCCACAGTCTCACCTGATGCTAAATCTAGCTTTGAGGGAATGGAGATATAGTGAAGACCCAAAGGGTGGGCAGCAAAAAGATAAAAGTAGGCAGTCCCAGAACTAGAACTCTTCCCTTTTATAAGAAAGGAATTAACATCGTTTCTTTCACATATCATCTTGTATGAGGGGAAGTGTTTTTAAAAACCAAATTTGATCGTACATTGCTGAATATTCATCACCTACTTAGTGGAGAAGACCAATACGGTGTAAGAGAAAAGGTTCTGGGGATGGGTCAGAAGACTGAGGTCTAGTGCCAAGAGTGTGGTGAGGCAGTCAGTTCTCTCTTCTGGGCCACTAAACCCTCATTTGTACTGCGAGGAGTTGGACTGGATAATTCTAAATTCTGGAGCATTATAATTGTACAGGAACTATTAGCTAAGACATAGTTTCTGTTGTGTTTGACAGGGATAAAAATAACTGTGGTTTAAAGACGGTAGACCTAAATTTCTCTCTCATGTAGAAGGCTGAGCTGGAATGGTGGCTCTGCTCTCTGAAGTCACCAGGGCCCCTGGCTTCTTCTAGAAGGCTTGTGGTCTGCCATTCCTGTAGTGTTTCCCACATCTTCACCTTCCAAGACGCCTGCCCACCATGTCCATGTGCCAAGCAGCAGCATGGAGGGAAGGGGAAAAGGAGAGGGAGCATCCTTACCATTAAGAGCATGACTCAAAAGTTGGACTTACACTTCTGCTCAAACTCTGTTGGCCAGAACGTGGTCAAATGCATACCTAAAGGCAAGGAAGCTAAGAAATATGATCTTTTTTCTGTCTGGCCGTGTGCCCAGCTAAAAGTTCCAATTGTATAGGAGAAGGGGAAATAGATATTGGAGACAATGAGCAGTCTTTGAGACAATACAGAACACAGAATCATCTATTGGCTAAGGTGGTGTTGATGTCTCTGGTTGCCATGATAAAAGCATAATTCAGAGGAATTATGGTGGCTTTTGGGGAGAACTTTTTACTGAAATTCTATAATCCATGTCAGTGGGAAATAATGTTACACTCCTTTGGGGGTATCTGCCAGTTCCTGATGTTCCCCTATCTCCAAGCTCTACTCTCTGCATGCCAACATGGTGGCTGATGGCCAACATCCCTTCACCTGACGTTGACCACCGACTGAGCCAGGTGTGGAACCTGACCTGAGCCCAGTCGTCACATCCTTTCTCATGGACATTTGGAACTGTGACCAAGTCATGTTGATTTGGGCCATTTGCTTGAACTCAGGTGTTATAAACTCAAAAGTGAGGTAGCTTCATCTTCTGCCCTAAGTGTGGGAAATCAGAGAAATCTGTCACAGAAGAGAAGGATGAAGCAGGTGTTCAGAGAGGCAGAGAGGAGCAGCCCCCAAACACTGTGTGGCCTGAAAGAGAAACTGGGCTGGGCTTTCCAGTTATGGATGGCTCTGCCGACCTGGCTCAGCTTCCCACAAAGCTGAGATGCATTTATTTCTATTAAAGCCACAAAATCATGTGTGTGTGTATGTGTGTGTGTGTGTGTGTGGAGAGAGAGAGAGAGAGAGAGAGAGAGAGAGAAAGGAGTGGGGGGGAGAGAGAGAGAGAGAGTGAGCGCGAGCGAGCGCTTATTTTCCTTACAGAATCCCTAATCTGGCTCTTTGAGGTTTTTTTAAAATAAAATAATCTTAAAATCTCATGTACCATCTTAGCTAATGGTTTGCAAATTTGAATTTTCTGCTTGTCAGTCAGAGTGACAACTCAGAGGAGACTATATAAATTGATTCACCTAGCTAAACTTATCCAAAGTGAGGAAGTTTAATGGGTCAGTTGATGGAAAGCAAAACCACAGTGTCCTTTCCCAAATAAAACAAGCAAGAAATTCATACAGGAAGGGATAAAATGCAATGCAATGGTTCAGAAGGAATATTGAAAACAACTCTTTATTTTAAAATGTCTTTCTATAACTTAAATGAACATGTGGATTTGAGAAAAATCATAAGTTTGTATTAGAGGACAGCACTCACTCTACATATATATAAGTTGACTTCAAAGGAAAAATAGCTAGGCAAGTCATCAGCTTGTTTAAATAAAATTTAAGAATGGAAATTCTGCTGAGAAATAAAACCCCTGCTGTTAAACTCACTGTAGGAAACATGAAATCCACTAAAAGAGATAGAGTAAGACTTCAATTAACTGGAGCCTAATTGATCAGAGCTTTTAATTATTATTATTTTTAAGCCCATTTATACCAGGGATATAATTAAAAAAAAAAAAATCAATTCCTATGGATTGCCCTAGCCTTAGTCTTTTTTTTTTTCCCCAAGGTTTATTTTTATTTATTTATTTCTCCCCCCTCCCCTTGTTGTTTTGTGCTCACTGTCTGCTCTCTGTGTGATCTTCTGTGCCTGCTTGTATTCTCTTTAGGAGGCACTGGGAACCGATTCTGGGACCTTCCGGAGTGGGAGAGAGGCGCTCAATCTCTTGCACCACTTCAGCTCCCTGGTCTGCTGTGTCTCTTATTGTCCTTCCTCTGTGTCTCTTTTTTTGTTGTGTCATCTTCCTGCGCCAGCTCTCTGTGCGGGCCAGCGCTCCTGCATGGGCAAGCACTCTGTGTGGGCCAGCTCGCTGCACAGGCCAGCTTGCCTTTCACCGGAAGGCCCTGGGAATCGAATCCTGGACCTCCTGTATGGTAGATGGGAGCCCAATCACTTGAGCCACATCCATTTCCCTAGTCTTTTTACTTATCTAGAATGGTAAAATTGGGCAAATAATTGAGTTTTAGAAGTAGTAAGACCTTAAAGACCATATAGTCCAATGGTTTTCAACATTAGCTGCACATTAGAATCAGCTGGGTGCTTTTAAAATCCTGATATCCAGGCTGCACACCATACCAATTAAATCAGAATCTCTGGGGATGGTACCCAGGCATCTGTATTTTTAAAAGCTCTCCCAGTGATCCCAATATGCAGTCAAGTTTAAAAACCAGGGACCTTGGCAAATGCCCTTCTTCTATAGCTGTCCTGAGAAGTGAGTGACTGACCTCAATTGCCAGCTGGGGACAGAATGAGGACTGTGATTCAGGACTTTGCAAACCTGTCTAGCCTTCTCCCTGTTGTGTCACTCAGGCTCCCAGCGATCCATGGCCAAAATGTGCCATCGCCATGCTGATCGCTAACCCAGAGCACCTCTAAATTTTAAGTGCCTGCCAATCACCTAGAGAGATTATTCAGTGCAGCTTCTGATGACCAGGCCTGGGGAGGGGCCAACAATTTGTAGCTCCCACAAGTTCTCAGGTGAAGCTAGTGCTATTGGTCTGGGAACCACATGTTGAGAACCTCTGGTCTAAGTTATTGTAGAAATTTCCTTTTACCCACAAACACACCTGCCGGGCTCCCAGGTGATAGCTTAGGACTCTCCTCATCCCCACTTCAAGGACGCCATTGCTGTTTGTTGAGGTATCTCCTTGTTTCTCCAAAAGTGTGTTAAGCTATTCTGCTCACGCAGAAGCTAGGAACCATCCAGGATGAACTGTCCATTCATGCCAAGGGATTCTATAGCCCTTGTGCTTTGCTGAATAGCAACATTCGGCCGCATCCTTCCAGAACAGGTTTTCAGCTTATCCATGAGAGAATGAAAGATGTACTTCATAATGGGCAACACCCAGGAGGCTAAAGTTCACTGACAAGGACCATTCCTTAGATGGGATGAGTGTCTGAGCTCTATCTATCAGCCTACACATGTTGCCAGAGATGGAAAAACTGACAGGCAGTGGAATGAAACCCCGGCACCTGAGGAAATCCAGGACTAATCCTTTCCCATAAAACAGGGTGGAAGATAAGTGAGAATGGTTGAAAGCTGAAGGCAGATGGCTGAGTTTCTCTACACGGGCTTAGAAAGGGGGACCTTCGTGACAGAGTATTTATGGGTTTGGAGAAACCCGACAAAGTATTGCTGTAAATGCCAAGAAACACACAGAACAGTGATTTTGTTATTTGAACACAGCTTGTGGTCACGGCCACTTCGCTAGGATGGGGAAAGATTGCTGCTGTGTGTGCATCCAGGGGGAGCTGGGGAGGGCATTAGTTTTACTCACTCTGACATGAGCAAAACCAGCTTGGTGGGTGGGAGGATGGGCAGCCACGGAAGAGCCCAGCAAGTGCCCTAGCAGGACCCGGCTGCTCACTTGGTCCCAGAGGGGCTCTATTTAGAAAGTGGGAATTGGGAGCTAGGGGTTCTGGGCTAATAGATTTAAGGTTCTCCTTAAAATGTCTGCTTCAAACAAGATTGGGTCAAAAGTGCCATTGGTTGAAGCAGAAATATGTTTAACTGGTTCTGTACAGGGCCATTCCCCTGCTCTATGAGGCCACATTCTTTTGCATTATACATTTAGCATCAGTACCTAGAGCAAGGCTACCTTCTTGGCATAGGGATCAAGCCATGACTGACGTCTTTACACTGGTCAGCTGATTATTCCTGATCTTTTAAGTTTCCATCCTTGCTCCTGGCTTGACCCATAAAATTCCTTTGATGGATAAAAAGAAACCTTAATATACAAAGGAGTAACTGGATCTTGGAAAACTGTTCTTTTGTTAGACCCCCTCCCCCCACCATGTGGACTATTTAGAAATTCATTTTTTAAATCAAAGAGTCCCTTCTAATTGCAGCCCTGAAACAATCCTGCAGAACTGTGCGGTTGGGGGGAGGGTGGCCCTTTTGTTTCCACCTCTGAAGACCATGTGCTCCCTGTTTCAAAGCTGGTAAATCAAGCAGGAAGGTTTTCAATAGTAGTTTAAACAGAGTGGAGCTTTTGGATTTTCCTGGAGCTGGTCGGAATTCGGTTTCTGGGAAACTGCATTGTGATAGAGAAAGACATGAGCGGGGCGAGAGGAATCAGAATGAGAAACATGCAAAGGGAAAACAGATGTCTGGATGTCGCCTGCAGAGGCCCTCATTTGCAGTGTTCGGGTAAACACCGCCAAGTCTGGAGACGCAGCTTTGCACGTGAATGGTAAATATAAACGAGAAGGGGCGAGTGGCCCTGGGACCTCGCTGTGGGACCCCTCCACAGCTGCTGGCATCCTCCTGCCAAGTCTGAGTCTTCAGACAGCACCCAGAGGCTACCCTCCTGCTTGGGAGAGAGCGAACCATGTACCCTACTCACAGGAAGGGGAGCAGGGGACCCTCGCTTTGCATCTGATTCCCCACCACCTTCCCCTGCACCCCTGGAAGTGGCCGTGACAGGCTGTGTCTGTGGACGGGACTGGGCTCCCAGCTAGGGCAGTGCACCTTCCAGCACTTGCTCTTTCCTGGCCCTCGCTATTGAAACTGTCCCATTCTGTCAGAACCCTGATCCCTGACCAATGGCAGAAGCCAATTCCATGACATCTGCAGGGTCTAGCAGTGTAGACCAGCAGTTCCCAAGGTGTCATCCCCGGCCAGCGGCATCAGCCTGCAGTTTGGATAAATGCAAATACTCGGACTCCACCTTAGATCTACTGAGTCAAAACCCTGGGGCTGAGGCCCAGCACTTGGCTATTTAACACTGAGGGTTCAGGATGAAGTTTGAGAATCACTGATCTAGACTTTTTTTTAAAAGAGCAAATCAATTTTATTGATACATATTAATAAACCATGCAAGTCATCCAAAGTGTACAGTCAATGGTATTTGGTATAACCACATAGTTGTGTGTTTATCACTTCAATCATTATTAGAGCATTTTCATTATTCAATAATAATAATAATAATAAACAACAGACAAACAAGAGAATTCCTCACCTCTCAATCTTGATCTAGACTTTTAGGAGTAGTATTTGCTTTGGAGGAGAGGAGCTCATCGGTGGACAGATGGATTTCCTGGTGGGAATTTGGGGTGCTGGGGCAGATCAGTGAAGGAGGTAAAATTTAGGGGAGCAGTCAGGCCCCTTTTTAGCCCTCTTGATGACTGCCTAATTTGCCTTGGCTGGAGTTGGCCTTGGAGAGGTTATGTTACTGCTGGTGACAGGGTTAGTAATTTCCTTAAGAGCTTCCCCCAAGGAGCAGCACAGCTCACCCCACTGCCCACGCCCCTCTCATTCCTTTTTATTAATCCACATGGTTCGGATGCATCCTCTCTTGGGCCTGTTTTCTTTGGAAGCATTCTCCTCCCTCCCCCCCCACCCCCCACTCCCAGGACCCAACACACACACAGACACACACACTGAGTAGTCAAGGACACAGAGGGCATCCTTGCATGTTTTTACTTTTTTCTCTCCTGGGAAATGAGCTCAAGAGAGGCAGGCAGCAGAGTTTCTTTGATGAAAATGCTAAAATATTGCTCATGGAGCTGCTTTCCACATGTTTTGGCTGTAGAATTTCCAATTGCAGATTAAATAGTGCATGTGTCTACTTAAATTAACTCCGCCTTGCCCCGATCCTCGGGTCAACTACACAGTGTGACAGCTTTTCCCCCCTGCCGGCTGCTGGGCTGCTGATGGGTGATTTAAAATGGCATCTTTAGAGGAGTCTTTGGAACAGACCTTACTAGCCAACAGCAATCTCTCCCTCCTTGGGATTTGGGGTTTTAGTTTGGGTTTAATATGCAAGGGCCACATTTTCTCAGGTCTTCTCGTGTATTCTGGGCCTCACTGTGAGTGTACTGGAGGAGACTGACTTTACCCTCTCCATTCCCCATCCCTCGCCCTGGCAGGAGAACAACAGAATTTAAGCCTGACCTTTCTAGAATAATCCGTCAGAGTAGCCAAGGGGCAGCCATTAAAAGATAAAGCTCCTTTCCTCTTCATTTTGGATCCCAAGATGGAGCTGGAAAGAAATCATACTGCATTTCTTTTTGGATATGATACTGAGGAAGGATTAAGTTATTAAGAGCTTTAACTCATCCTCTCCTATGTCATAATTCCCTTTTGCAAATTGTCCCAATTCTTCAACAAAGAACTTCCTGTGTACTTGCCTCACCTGTTGTAGAGGTTTTAGGGAGACTGATGGGACAGAGTGTTGAAGGGGGTAGGGAGGCTACCCCACTGCATCTCCTTGGTGACTTCAGGAGATGGCATCCTAAATGCTGAGTGGCCTAAAACCCAGGGAAACAGGCACTGAACTCCTCAAATGGTGGCCACTGATTCCCTGGGAGGAGTGACGGAAAGACTACAGTGGGGAAGGAGAGCTCCTGGGCAGGAAACTCAAGGAGGCAGTCACGGCAACCCTATGTGTCTTGGACATTGTGCTACATAAGGGGACAATTGTGTGGAAATCCAGGCAGAGCCAAAGAGCCAGGCTTCCAGAAGAGCAGGAATTGGAGACTGGACCTGGAGCCTGAAGGCAGCTTTGGGCAACACAAGAGTTTGTGAACTTGGTTCTACGTGCCACCATTTCAGGGACTCTGCTACTCCCTGCTCTCTCTACTGATCATTTCCTCCACCATCCACTCTGAAAAGCCTCATTTGCCACTCCAGGTCCACCTTTCATTCTCCTCCACCCTGCTCTGTGCCCTGGGAGACTGTCATATAAAACAAGGTCAGCAGAGGTAAAACATACAAATTGAATTTATTAACGTTTCAGGCAAGGAAATACACACCAGTTGTGATGATTAATTTTATGTGTCAACTTGGATGGGCTGGATTGTGGTGTCCAGTTGTTTGGTCAAATGCTGGCCTAGTTGTTACTGTGGAAGAATCTGAGAGATGGGCTCAGCATCTACAGTCAGTTGACCTTAAGTAAAGGAGATGACCCTCCATAGTGTGGGTGGGTCTCATCCAATCCAGCTGTTAAGCCTGATGTCTTAACAGCAAGAACAGAGTGTTCCAGGGATCAGAAGGGATTCTGCCTCAAGACTACAATCTCCATTTCTTCCTGAGTTTCCAACCTAAGGAATTCGGACTCAAGACTTCAACATCACTCTCACTGGAATTTCCAGCCTCCCCTATGAATTCCAACTTGCTAGCCCCCACAAGTACACGCACCAATTCCTTACAAGAAAACCTGTTGGTTGTGTTTCTCTGGAGAACCCTGACTGATACATCAGTGGCTAAATCCAGTTTTTTAAAGACTTAGGAAGAGGATTTCAGGGTGGTTGTGTTAAATAAGGATTGGAAACTAGCACTCTCAATAGGTCTGAGTCTGATTAGTAAAAACAAATCCCATTATTCATTGGTCAGGAAAGAGCCTGCAATAAGGGTCCAGTGAGGGCCTGGCCTTCTAGAGTCCCTTCAAGTTCACAGTCATTTATCCATTCCAGCTGGTCAGAACCAGCGGTGATGAAACACAAATTCAGTTTTGATATCTCCTGGGCAAAGTGCTGATGTGAGTGGGAAGCTTTCCCTTCACGTCTGAATGGCTTGCCCCCTCGCTTGGGTTTGGTTTGACCAGTGGGTGGCAGGGCAGGAGGAGGGTGGGGTTGAGGGGCTTATTTCTCTGGGCCCTTTCCTGCGGTGGGCTGGCTGCGTCCTTCTGCCCAAGGCTGCAGCTCCTGTCACACAGCCTTTTCCATTCAGCTACCCTCTCCTGGTTCTCATGGCCTCTCTTTCCCCTGGCTCCTCAGGCCAAGGGGTGCCAGTAGCTCCCTGCTGTTGCCATATCTCAGGTCCTGCATCACCCTTTGTTAATTTCCTGCAATCCTGCCCCCAACTTCGAACACAGTCTCTTTATCAAAACTTTCACACATCACTCAGTTCGTGTTCCATTCTTTTCCTGCCAAGAACTTGACAGCTACATCCTACACTGATTTCTTTTTTTCTGCCTCAAAGCTTCTTCTGACTTATACCTTTTATTTCTTCATAACTTTAGCTTGTGCAGGGCCCATCATGGCCCCGTTGTCTACATTACAATGTCTCAGCTTTAGTCCCCGCTGCTAAGGGCCTCCATCTCTTTGCATTTCCAGCTAAAATTGCTGAGCAAATATCGGATGCACCCAGAGAATGTTCTGAGATCGCCACATCGCATTTGCCTGGCTGACCTATGCACTGGCTCCTTTGTGCACATGCTCTTGGCTCCGTCTGCTGTGACTGGAGGTGCAGGGTGCTTGTGCAGTGTGTAATGTGTGTGGTAGGGGCTGGGTGGGGAGTTCCCCCAATGGAGGAGTGTCATGGCAGATGCTTTTATTGGCATATAACTTTTTTTTTTTATTAGAGAAGTTGTTGGTTTACAGAAAAACCATGCAGAAAATATGGAGTTCCCATATTCCAGCCCTACTGTTAATACTTTACATTAGTGTGGTAACTTTGTTATAAATGAAAGAATATATTATAATTGTACTATTAACTATAGCCTATGGTTTATATTAGGGCTCACTGTTTTGTACAGCATTATGCTTTTTTTTTCTTTTAAATTTATTCTTGTGACATATATGTAGTCTATAATTTCCCTTTTAACCACACTCAAATATATAATTCAGTGCTGTTAATTTTGTTCACAGTCTTGGGCTACCATCACCACCATCCATCACCAAAAATTTTCCATCATGCCAAATAGAAACTCTGTGAGGTTTAAGCATTAACTCCCCAGTTCCCTACCCTTACCCCAGGCCCTGGTAACCTTGAAGACATCATGTTGAGTGAAATAAGGCAGATGCCAAAGGACAAATATCGTGTGATCTCACTGATATAAAATGATTAGAATAAGCAAATTCATAGAGTCAGAAATGAGACAAAATACCTTTAATCCAATTCTGTCTTCTCTTCCTGTCTAAACGGAAATCACTTGTGGGGAGGGACCCTGTCGTGGCTGTCCTTATATCCATCAAAGTGCCTAGTGCAGTTCTTTGCCTGCAGGTGCTCGGCGAGTCAGGGTGAAGGAGGGGTCCCTTCTGGAGACCTTCCCTGCCTCTGAGGTTCCACAGAATGTCTGGTTCACGGACAAGGGAGGAGGACTGGCCTGGGAAAATGTCGATTCCCATTACCTTTTCAATGTCTGAAACACCTTAATCATCTTCCCCAGCACTGGGTTCAATTTCTCCCTGCTCGGTAGAGATTCTTTTTTTAGTCAGCTCAGCAGCGAGGTGCAGGCGAGGTGACAGGGCCCGAGGGGGGCTGGGGAGTTTATCTTTCTTGCTGTGGCCAGGTGCCTCTGTAGCAGACACGCTAGTGGGGGTGGGGTTGGGTCAGAGCTCACGTTTCCTCTGTGCCAGTCCCCAGCCCTGGACAAAGATGTTCTTCATGAGCAGAGGAAAAGCCGACATTGATCCAGCATCCACTTGGTTTCCTAGCAGTTTACATATGTTATCTTGTTTGTGCTTCACCACCTCTCTGTGACATAGGTATTGCTGTCCCCATTTTACAGTTCGGAAAACCGGGCCTCAAATTAAGTAAGTTATCTTGTCCAAATTCATTGGCACAGCCAGGACTTGGAGCCTTGTTTCCATGACACTAAGCCTTTGCTATTTCCACTCAGCCACAACTTACTCACACCCAAGATATGAATGGCAGTGTTCACTTCCTGGCTGATCTCCCCACCCTTGTCCCCCATCTGCAAGGGGGCCTTTAGGAGTTTGCCCACTTGCTGGGAGGTTCAGAGCAACTTCAGGGACTACCCGTCCTAGGCATTTTTCCTATATACCCTACAGCACTCAACACATAGTAGGCGCTTTTGAAAGTCCACAATAAATTGAGTTGCAAATGGAAAGATTGGAAGTAGTTTTGATTAGGTAATTACTTTTCAATGGTGTGTGTGTGTGTGTGTGTGTGTGTGTGTATGTATGAGAAATGGCAGTCAAATAGTTTACCCTGGCTATAGTCCTGACATGGTTTCTTACTTTTAATCTCTTTGTTTGAACCTTAGGTGAGTAGACGTTCGATGCCCATCCCCCACCCCCCATATGTTAGAATCCAATCAAATTGCTGCACAATCTAGGCCTTTGATATCCTCTCTCCACAGACTATAATTTTGTGGATTGCTTTCTTGATTGGCTATTGTGGATGGGTAAGAAGAGGCCAGTGCTCAGGTAGGGTGGCAGAAATGCTCCTGAAATTCCAATGGAGGTTTGCTCTGAATGCTTGGTATTTATTCATGAGAACTCTTTTACCCAGAATCACACTTTCTTTGCAAATGAAAATATTTATATGATGGTATTCATGCAATTTGGGAAAAAAAATTGTGGGCTGCAATGCTTCCCTTTCCTTGGCATCTTCGAGTATTTTCTTTCCTCTGGCAATATTAATGGAAAAGAAATCAAATGTTTGCAGGCTTCACTTAGTTCCTGACTTTCAGTCAGATAAATTTGTGACCTGAATATTTCCTCCTCCTCTTTCAGTCTTCATGAAGGCTTGTTTGTGGTTAGGCTGGTGGATTTCAGCATTTGTCTAGTTTAGGAAAGACAGATTTATTCCTTGGGAGTGGTGTGTAACTTACATATTTCTTGCCCCTCCCCTGCTTTCCTCATCTTTTTTTTCTGTTTTTTTTTAGAGGATACTCTTTTTTCCCACTGGTTTGTTAGTCCAAAGTTAAGGCTTTAAAATATTGATCTAGATTCTCCCACAGAGGCTTCCATCTCTGTGTTTTGCAGTTTGTTATGGCTGATTAAAAGTGGTCTGGGTAAAATTTGCTTAATGAGATGTTACATTCCCTTCCTGGGTGAATTTTTATCCACTTTATCAAGTTACTTATTGATTATAGCTCTTGTCACATGCTCATTAGTTTGCTTGGAAACTTATAAAAAATATGTTTTGTTTCTTGCTTAAAGTAAGCTAAGAATGTGGTGGATTCGAATTCACCAGGTACCCTAGACCTCTCTAACTTTTAAAACCAACTCCATTCATTCTTAGGCACTTGGTCAGGATTGAAAGAATGACTTTGTCTTGAATAGGAAAACAGATATGACGGTGCTTTTTAAAATTTGTTTGTTTGTTTCCCTCTTCTGGAAATATGTGGAGCCAATCTCATACTTGAATAGAGAATAAAAGGAAAATTCTGGAATGGAAACTTCTAACTGGAAAGGAGGAACAGAAAGGTCACAAATCATGCTAGGAGGTCAAGCTCAGGAGAGGTCTGGGTTGGGTGGTTTCAACCCAAGAAGAAAGTGATTTGGAGAAAGGAAGGAGAATAAGCTTTCTGCTTTTGTACCTTGGTCCTGGCCAGCTTTTCAAGCATCTTTATGCCCTTTAATTTGCAATCAGATATAGGAAAATCTCTCTTGAAAGCAGTGGATTCTAATGAGCTTAGTTCCGAAGATATGGAAGCCCTCAGCAGGTCACGTATTACCTCCAATACGGGAGTTATTGCTGCCAGGGGAAAAAAGAACATCTAGGAACATACTAGAAATTAAAACACTTATTTTTCTCTTGAATCTCACCTATGTATGTACAAACAGTTATTTCTAGGATCAACTCCATATAAAATTGTGAAGTTTTCTTCAATGTTCTCCTTTTTCCATTTCTAAAAATGTAACTCAAAGTAGGGACTGATGTCACCCATATCACTGAGAAAACATTGTTTTACATGTTATTAGTATTTTCTTCTATCAAAGCACCAACCACCTAGGAGGCAGGTTTTGTGCCTAGGAAATACTCATAGTGGAAATGAACTTTTATAGGCTGCCCAGTGTCCTAACTTCTTTCCTTGTTTTGGGGTAACCCAAGAGAGTAGCCAGTCTCTAAGATGACCACCAAAGACCCCAGTCTTTTGTATCCATGAACTTGTGTAGCCCTCTCCCACACAGCATTAGAGTTGGTCTATGTGACCAACAGAACAGACCAGAAGTGATAGTATGTGATTTTGGGACCAGATCATAAAAAACACTGGGACTTCTACTTTGTTCTCTCTTGGACCACTTGCTCTGGGGGAGGCCAGCTGCCATGTGGTGAGGACACTCAAGCAGCTTTAAGGAGAGGCCCACATAGTGAGGAGCAGAGGCACCAACTAGCCAGTCGTGAGAGTGAGCACCTTGGAAGTGCATCCTTCAGTGCAGCTGAGCCTTCTGATAATCATAGCTCTGGCCAACACCTGGATGGAGCTCTCATGAGACACTTGGACACAGCTACACTGTGCTAAGTGAGTCCCAGAAACTGTGTGGGATAGTAGATATTTATTGTTGCTTTAAACTGTTAAGTTTTGGGGTTATTTGTTATACAACAATAGAGAACTAATATGCCAAGGAGGCATGTCCCACAGCCCACAAAGGAAGCCAGAGAGGGATAGAAATCTCCTCTCTCGTCTTCTTGGCAGCTAGTGCTTGGGCATGCAATCTCCACGGAGCCAATCAGGTGCTTGAGTTTGGGCATGTAACCTACACTGGGTCCATCAGATGCTTGTGTCCAGGACTTTGAATCTGGAGGGAGTAGCAATAAGGCAGAGGCCAGTTTAGAATGAATTCCTCCAGGAGCTGCAGTAATAGCAGATGGTGGCTCTTGTTGGGGCCGATGGTGGTGTAAGGTGTGTGCTGCTAGCTTTTTGCTGTAGCACAATTTTAGAGGTGATTCTACCCCTGGCCTCTGAAGTGAGCGCTTTAGCTTCCCTAGAGATTCCTCCAATCTGATATTCTTCCCAGGAACACCTTTTCCACTTTTAAACTAAATGAGTTCATATTCTATGTAAGCTGGAACCTTGACTACAGCAGTACTTGAGTACATTTAAAAAAATGAGGTGGTATCTTCTTTTTAAACGTGTCCATTGCACCCAATGCAGGCTAGACACAAAGTAGGTGATGAATAGATCTTTATGGATGGGAGATCTAATCAGTGATCCTCTTTCCTTGTATGATTCCATGCTCTATTTGCAGCTT
This sequence comes from Tolypeutes matacus, assembly GCA_026826555.1. Lineage (NCBI taxonomy): Eukaryota > Metazoa > Chordata > Mammalia > Cingulata > Chlamyphoridae > Tolypeutes > Tolypeutes matacus. The sequence continues at coordinate 17,348,548 of JAKSZT010053929.1, read as the reverse complement.
TGTGAAAATGGTGATATTAGGTATAGTTCCTGCCCTCAAGGAGTTTACAGTCTAGACTAGAGACAAGCCATCCCACCCCCCACCCACCCCCATGCCCTGCGATCTGACTCAGTGATGTGCTGGGAAGGGGTCTCCTTTTGGAACCACTCCACCTATTCGTTGTTTGACTTGGGGCAAATTATTTAACATTTTGGAGCCTCCTTATCTCCCTGACAAAGCAACAAGCCCTGTTTGGCTGGATGACTGTGACATTACAGGAGATAACATGAGTGTGGAGAGCTGGCTCTTGGGCTAAAGGAAAGTCTTTATTGGGCACTTATTGCCTGAGCTCTGGCTTGGAGAGGGCTGCTTGGCTCTGAGCACTGGACTGTGGACTCTCAGCAAGTCACTCACCTTTACTTCTGCTCTATTTCCTCATCTGAAAAACGAGCAGGTTGCGTTAGAGCTCTGGTTCACTCATCTTTTTCTCCTGGAAATCTAAAAAGAAATCTTAAAGTTTATTAGCATGAATTTGTTCTATAAATTTGCCTATTATAAACTCAGTTATTGAAGATAATGGGGCTATATGATGAATACAAACATTTGAAAATCAGGGTTATGGATAGCATTTGCCATCCATGCTCAAGTATCAAACTGAATTCTGTGTATGACTTTGAATATACATCTATGAGAAAGTCCTGTTTCATATATGTAAGAGCTGTAAATGGTAACTGTTTTTAGTAGCTTGTCTTGCAGTTTCAGAACATTATAGTTAAATAGAGAAGACAGGGGAAGCTTAGGTCTGAGGACTGTACCAATGTCAGCTCCTGGAAGCACAAGTTAATGTGCAGTGGGTTTAAGTGTGGTCTCTGCTAAATTTAGGTGTGTCTGTGGAGCCCTAGGGTTCTAAGGAAATCAATTTACAAGCCCCTGGGCTAGAAGATGCTAAGGCTCCTTTTAGCTGCACGCTCAGCAGTTCTAAGTACAGATTTACAAAAGCAATACGTGAGCATATGCTTACTGTAAGCAATTCAAACCACACAGAAACATGTGGAATAAAAAATAGGAGCCCCCATTTAACCCTCTCTTATATGACCATTCTCCCTCCTTTTCCCCTGGGTAACCACTGTCAGCAGTTGAACACTTCCAGAACTATTGCTTTGCATTTATATGTGCACAAATGTAGGTCATTTCTTTTTTTCACATAAAGGGGATCATACTATATATATTTACTGTTCTGTGACTTTGACTTTCTTTTCTCTTTCTCTCTCTTTTAACCTAACATATCATGGCAGGCGTTCTATGAATATATACCTCTGTCTTATCCTTTTAAACTGTTTTTAATATTTTATAGTATAAATATTCATAATCCATTACCTGTTCCTTCATTTAACAAACGTTTAATATTACATTTTTTTTTGTTTTTGCATAATCAGTGTTATAACAATCACTCTTATACATTTAACTTTGCTGGTCTTTTGGTAGGCTAGGTCCTGAGAATTGGAATTGCTCAGTCAAAAGGAAGGTGGATACATATATAAATTTGATAGATATTGTCCAATAGCCCTTCTACAGTCTTGTCAACATTGAATATTATTCCTCTTTTTTTATTTTTACCCATATGACTCATAAAATAATCATATCTCATTATTTTAATTCATACTTTTCTGGTTACTAGTGAAACTGAGCATCTTTTCATGTTTATTGGCCACTTATGTTTCTATTTTGATGCATTGCCTATATCTTCTCTAATTTTCCATTGGATTAAATAGCTTTTAAATTCCTAACTAGTATCTCATTTCTTTCAAGCAGTATTGATACAAAACTATTCCAGAGTAGTAGCAAATCCAAATGGATTTCTTGGAACTTGTAACAGCAATTGATCCATATAAGTAAATGTTTGTATTCACTCATTCATTTATGTACTCAACAAACATGGAAAGGTCTTGTTATGTGTCAGGCATTAAAAATACAAAATTCATAACACTTGCTCCTTATACTCAAGATGCTCATGTTTCCCAGGGGAGATAGATACTTAAGCAGTTATACATACTGGGGGTGGGGGACCTCTGGAGTGTCCCAGCTTATTATTTATGAAATTGAGCAGGGAAGATAACCAGACAATACCTAGCCTTCTTAAGGAATACTTTTCAGAAAGCTGGAACTTCAAGAGACCTGGAGAGGCGGAGCTTAGCAGGCATAGCAAGAAAATGAAAACCTGGTAGGAGAGAAAGCTTTGAGTCTAAGATGGGGAAATTGCTTGAGTAAGGGAGTGAGTAGGAGCGATGGCAAGAGTGAAAGGAAAAAGTGAAGAGTAAATAAAAGAGACAATGAGCAAGGCTTGAGGTGAAGATCATCTTATTGGAGACATTGTGGAGTTGGGGCACAAGGAACCATAATATTAAACAATATAGGAAAGAAGATTTCATAACTAGCACTTAAAATTTATAAGGGTTGGGAAGTTTTCAGTCTTTATTTCCTCAAATATTCTTTCTGCTCCTTTTCCATTCTCTTCTCCTTCTGGGACACTGATAATGTGAATGTTTGTGCATTTCACTTTGTTATTCAATTCCCTGAGACTCTGTTCCATTTTTTCTTTTCCATTTTCTTCTCTTTCTGTTCTCCTGTCTTTTCTAGTTCAGATGTTCTGTCTTCAAAATCACTAATTCTGTCTTCGAGCATTTAAAATCTGCTCTTATGTGCCTCTAATGTATTTTTTTTTTTTTTTTAAGATTTTATTTATTTATTCATTTATCCCCCCCTTGCTGCTTGTGCTCGCTGGGTCAGCTAACCACGCCGTGCAGGTGGGCTTGCCTTCACCAGGAGGCCCCGGGAACCGAACACGGGGCCTCCCATATGGTAAATGGGAGCCTACTGATTGAGCCACAGCCGCTTCCCCAGTATCTTCTTAATATCCTTTATCTCTTTAGTCATATTTTCTTTAAATTCTTTGAACTGATTTAGGAGAGTTGTGTGGTTATCCCTGATTAATTGTCTTAAATCCTGTATCTCTTCAGGATATTTGGTTTGTTCTTTTGGCTGGGCCATCTCTTCCTGTTTCCTAGTATAGCTTGTAATTTTTGGCTGATGTCTAGGCATCTTAATATGTTGGTGAATTAACTTTGATGGCCAATTTCTCTCTCTTGCCTATTTTTTTTTTCAGAGCTCTTCTTTGATATTTGATTCAACTTATTCTAAGTCTTTAAGATTGCCCTGCTTAAGTTATCAAAATTGGCCAAGGGACTCACTAGTGAGGTTCAGATTTTCTCCCAGGTGTTAGGATACAGAAAGAGCAGAGACCAGTTTTTGTCCATGCAATTTCCAGACTGGCTAGCAGATGGCGCTCGTCAGCGCACCTTTCCACTGAGGTGTTACAGTTTGGGTTTCCTGTGTTCCTGTGCTGACTCTCCAGAGGGAAGATTCAATGTGGGCTCTGCTGGCTGAATTTGTTGAAGAAAAGTCCCCAGACTCCCCCTTCCTTTTCCCCTTGAAACAGCTGACAAGGAGGAAGACGTCTGCTCCCCTCTCAGTTGGCTGCAGTGAGTCAGGAGTTGTACCCCAGCTTAATATCTTGGGGGTGGGGGAGAGGAACCCTTCCTGGCCAGAGCCAGGTCTTGGTAACTCATGTTTGTTGTTTCGGCTTCTTCGTCTCTCTGTCCTTCACCCTCCTGGGAGTTGTGTAGCACTGTCTTGGTCTGCTGACTCCCAAAGCAGGTTCCTCAGATAGCTTTTGACTCTGTTGTTTTTGTGAGAGCATTGAACTCTGCCTGTTAGTGCAACACCATCTTCCCACAATTTGTTAATGTGGACTTCTGTTGGAGGAGGATGAGACTCTGAGGGGAATTACAGCAGCTCTCCTGGGAGGCAGGTAAGAGCTTGACCAAGGAATTGGGCTGCAGAGCCAGGGAGAAATCAGTGCATATTTTTTTTTTTTTTTTTTTGAGGGGAGAGTAGGCAATATTTGGTTGTGAAAAGTGGTAGAAAAAGTATTTAAGCTGGGAGTCAAGATACTGGCTTAGTCTGAGTTTTCTAGAAAGCAGAGCCTGAGGCAAGGATTAAAGCACTGACCCTTTATCTGAAAGGTGCAAGCGGGCAGAGAGGGTAAGGAAAAAGAGGAAGTGAGGCAGAGAAAGATGTGAAATATCAGGATCTAATGCATGGTTACACTGGTGATCGCTTTTCAGGGAATCTCAGCCAAACATAGCCTATCACTCAGCAGATGTGTTTGCCTGACAGGTAGGAGATTGTGGGGAAGTTGCCCACAGAAGGGGAAGTTGAAAGGGCCAGCTCCCTTCCTTCTCCCCTTTTCCAGTGGTCAAGTTGATTCCATGGGGGGTGGATTGCCAGGCCCTCCAGGTTGTGACTGTCAGCATTTTACCCAAGTCCAGAAGTTAACGTGTTGACCAAGCAGTGAAGGAGGCAGTCGAGGTGGGATGGGAAGGAGCACAAGGTAGATTTTTGTCCTTCTTAATTCCCAGGCTCTGCTCTGCAAATCTCTGACCTGCTGTGGGCCTCGCTGATTCCTGCCTGGTAGAGACAGTAGCCGGCCTGGGCTCCCATCCCCTGTGCCTCTACCTGGCTGCGTGGACTTCTCTCCTTCTTTGCTGGGGTGGAAGGTCTTTACGTTTCCTTCCAGTGCCAGTGTTCTCTACATGTCCCTGCTGCTCCCGCTTCATAGAGGACAGCAGAGTGCAAGGAAAGAGCCCTGGATCTGCAGGCAGAAAACCCTGTTTCAAAGCTTGCCTGTCAAATGCTAGCTATGTGGCCTTGGGCAAGTCGTTTAATTTCTTTGGGCTTCAGTTGTCTCATCTGTAAAGTGGAACACTAATACCTATTGCATAGGACTTCTGTGAGGATGAAATGCTCCATGATGTGGAAGCGTACGTAGTACCTGACAGGCACATGGCAGGTACTTGGCATAAAATGTCATAGTGCTGTAAAGGTAAAGTTAGATGATAAAGCAAAAAAGCTTGATAAAAATTAAAAAGCTGCTACTTTATTAATGGGTTGACAGAATAAAATATAAACAGTGGGGAAAATAGTCTAGGGTTGGCTATGTAGAGAGCAAAAAGCATTTTAATTAAACCAGTGTTAAGTCCCAAACCGGAATATGCCACATTGATTTGCCACACTCCAAACTGAACTGAAATATAAAAATAAAATGAAATAAAAATATATTCCCTCTATTTAGGGAATGTCCATCTTTCAGAGTCCCATTTCTTCAAGGCAGAAGCCTGAGAACTCACTTTCCTACTTCCTTGGCAGCCAGGGTGCCGGCAAATGACCTTGGATCCCTCCATCAGAGGCCATAAAGCTAGGCCTTGGCTCAGAAGTGAGAAACGTGAAGACTCAGGCTCAGTGTGGGTTCCTGTTGACTGGTGAGGGTGGCAGTGAAGGTATCTGGCTTTTGAGGGTGGTGGTGGCTGCAAGTTCAACTTGTAGATCAGAAGTCAGGGGCATTAGCCCTGGCAGGAGCTGCTGTTACAGAAAAGCTCTGGCTACGGCCGCAGCGCATGCACGAAGGGCTTGCCGGAGCAGTGCGGTGGGCACGGGCTTGTTTTTTAAACCAGGCAAGTCCTGGGTCAGGATGCATGGTGTGAAATGTCATTTCTGAGAGTTTAGCTTAGAGCTGTTTCCCCAGCCTTCCCAGAGGCTCTATGAGCTGCCCAGCATCCTTTTAAAAAACTTCTTTTCTTCTCAATGCACCAGAGGCAGCTTCTATGGCTTGCAATTAAGCACTGACAGAGCCAGTGCTGTAATGCCTTGAGATTCTATCCTTAGAAAATTCTACTAGCTCAGGTGACTCCCATAAAATCGGTCCTACTGCCAGCTAGTTCCACTCTGACCACTATGCTGCCCTATTTCTAGTAATTTGATTTCTATCTTTTTTTTTTTCTTCAAAATAATCAAACTCCATCTTACACCCCAGGTCCATAATTGGTTCTATGTCTCCAACTCTACATCCCCTCCCTTGTAACCCAGGTTGGATCTATAGGGAAGTAGATTTGAAATTAATAGAATTATAACTCAACCAAACCTGGGCCTCATGTGTTCTAGCCTTGGCAGAGAATTGTACTCTGAGGAGCACAGTCCAGCAACCAAAAGCAATTAAAGTAAATTAAAACTTTACTGGTATCTCTGGGAAGAATATCAAAGAAAGCAACTATTTTTTTTTTAATGCTCAGCAAGACTTAAACCTTTCCCTATCTTTGGTATTCTCTGTATCTTCCACCCTTACCCCAGCAGACTTCTTTTCCCTCTACTGCAACTCCAAAGAATTGGGATTCCCCCTGCCTTTGTGGATTCCTTATTTTCTTCCTCTTCCCCCTTTCCTTCTGCCTCCATTTCTGGTAGACATATCCATTTTTGCATCTCTAGTTCTGTTTCTCTCTCTTTCCATTGTCTCAGAAACTGATCTGGCAAAGACAGAATTCTCTTTAAAAAGGGTGAAGGAGAGGGCCACTCACACATTAGTCACCTTTGTTTTCATCATTTGAGAAAGAATTTGCTGGTAATCAGAGCTGCTCAATAATGCAATGGGCTCCCTCCCGAGGTAGTAATCCTCCTGTCACGGGGATAAATCAAATAAAGGCTGATGATCAATACTTAGGGATTTTGGGAGGAGTTCTGGTTCTGGGTGAGGGGGTCCGATGATTTATAAGCTCCCAGGATGTCAAGAACCTAGGTTTAGATCTGTGTCTCTGTTTTAAACTTGGCCATAGTATTGGGGTTGAATTGCTTTAGCCCTTTCCGGCTTTAGAAATCCCTGTGCCAGGCATGAGGAGACTTGGATCCCTGGCTTGATCTAACACTTGTTTTGGTTTTAATTTTTTCATGACAAGTTGCCTAAATTATCTTTCAGCATCCTTGCCCTTCCTGCTGCAATCAACAAGCACTATTATGTGTACTCACAAGTGGTTCGGATTTCTCATTAGTGAGTCAAGTCCACAGCTGAGCTATGTGCCAGATCCTTGCTTGATGACTCATCTTGCTCTGAGACAGCATCTTCCAGGGGATAAGTGGACACTGGCAAATGTTGGAGTAGAGGAGGCAGCGGCTCACAGGTGGATTTCCCAGGTGAGGGGATGGGGGCAGGGGGCCCTGCCAGATGCACTGTGCTCTTTGGAAACTGAGCGGTGGGAGAGGAAGAGCAGGCACGTTGAGGTCAGACGCACCTAGGGCTGAATCAGCTACTCATATGGAAGGGATATTTGTCAGAACTCTTGCAAGAGACAGAATCCAAACTGGCTGGGAAAAAGTAAAAGGGGGAGGGGAAATCTATTGGCTCCCGTAACTGAGAAGTCCAGCCATCGCTGTATCTGAGGCTCGAGGGTATTGTGAGGACTGGCCTCGTTCTCATTCTCTTCTCTGTTCCCCTACCACTTAGCTCCTCCCTCTCCTGCTACTTCATTGTCACTCCTAGGGGGAAGAAGCCCTCATTCTGAATACTGTTAACCAAACCCTCAGAATTAAATTTCCTAGGCCTAGATTGGATCCGGAGTTCACTCCTGAATCAATCTTGGTGGCCAGAGGATATAGTGTGCTGGTCGGTCAGGAGAGTTTTTTCCTGAAGGGACTTTGAGGTTTTGTTACCAAAGAAGGGAATATGCATGCTGGACTGGCAAAAACAACTCAGGGCTACTCCAATGTAACCTCAGAATTTACATGATTTCTCTGAGCCCAGAGTTTTCATAAGAAAAATTCCTACTCCATAGGGCTGTTGTGAGCACAACAAATAATAAATGCAAGGCACCTGTTCATAGCAGAACTTTGAAAACTTGAGGCAATTCTTATTGTTGGGTACAGGGTACCATTTGGCCAGAGGGAGAATTTTACTCATAGGGACGGTGTACAGTAAGTTGAATTCATGTCCACTTGGAACCTCAGACTGTGATATTATTTGGAAATAGGTTCTTTGCAGCTGTAATTAGTTAGATGAAGTCACACTGGATCAGAGTGGGGCCTGAATCCAGTGACCAGTGTCCTTATAGGAATAGGACTCACAGAGACACAGAGGAACCACACGGGGAAAAGGCCAAGTGAAGACAGAGGTAGAGAGTGGAGGAATTTAGCTACAAGCCAAGCAATGCCAGCGGTTGTCAGGTACCCTCAGAACCAGGAAGAGGCAAGGATGGATCCTTCACTAGACCCTTCAGAGGGAACACGGCCCTGCCAAAAACTTGCTTCTGGTTCTCTGGCCTCAAGAAACGTGAAGGAATAAATTTATGTTGTTTTAAGCCGCCCAGTTTGAGGTACTTGGTTATGGCAGCCCTGGGAAACTGTGTGTGTGTGTGTGTGTAAGGGCACGTGTGCATTCCTATGTTAGCTCTCAGGAAGGCAGAGGTTAATCAGATTTGGTCCCTACCACTTTGACTTTGACCTTTCTTTCCTTTTCCTTCCTCCTTTGCTCACTGACTTACTTTTTTTTTCTCTTTATTAGAGAAGTTGTGGGTTTACAAAACAATAATGCATTGATGTGCAACATTTGTGACAATTGATTATAGCACATTTTTATAATTGGACTATTAATTAAAGTCCATGGTTCAACTTAGGGTTCACTGTGTAGTGTGGTTCCGTGGACTTTAAAAATTTTTTTATTCTGTTACCGTATATAATATAGCATTTCCCCTTTTAATCATATTCAGATACATATTTCAGTGCTGTTAATTGTGTCCACAATGTTGTGCTGCCATCACCACCATCCATTACCAAAACATTTCCATCATTCCATATAGGAATCCTGTACATTTTAAGCCTTAAATTCCCATTCCATATCTTTACCCTGTTCCCTGGTAAACTGTATTCTAGATACTGACTCTGTGGGTTTGCTTATTCTAATTGTTTCATATCACTGAGATTATAGAATATTTGTCCTTTTGCATCTGGCTTATTTCACTCAACATGATGTCTTCAAGGGTCATCCATGTTGTCACGTGTATCAGGACTTCATTCCTTTTTTAATGTCTCAGTAATATTCCATTGTATGTATATACCACATTTTATTTATCCGTTCATTGGTTGAGGGACACTTGGGTTGCTTCCATCTTTTGGCAATTGTGAATAATGTTGCAATGAGCACTGGTGTGCAAACATTTGCTTAAGACCCTGTTTTCAATTCTTTTGGGTATATACCTAGTAGAGGGATTGCCAGGGCATATGGTATTTCTATACTTAGCTTTCTGAGGAACCGTAAAATGTCTTCCACAGAGGCTATTGCCACCAGCAATAAATGTGCATTCCAATTTCTCCACATCCTCACCAATGCTTGTTCTTTTCTTTCTTTTAAATAGCAGTCATTCTAATGTGTGTAAAATAGTGTCTCATTGTGGTTTTGATTTGCATTTCCCGGATGGCTAATGATCTTCGAGATTCTTTTCATGTGCTTTCTGGCCATTTGTATCTCTTCTTTGGAGAGATATCTATTCAAGTCTTTTGCCCATTTTAAAAATTGGATTGTTTGTCTTTTTGTTGTTAAATAGAAGGATTTCTTGATTTATTCTGAATGTTAATCCTTTATCAGATATGTGGTTTCCAAATATTTTCTCCGATTGTGTAGGTGGTTGTTTTACTTTCATTATAAACTCCTTTGAGGATCAAAAGTTTTTTATTTGGGTGAGATCCCTTTTATTTAGTGTTTTTTTGTTGCTTGTGCTTTGGGTGTAAAGGCAAAGAAACCATTGCCCAACAGAAGGTCCTAAAGATGCTTCCCTACATTTTCTTATAGGAGTTTGATAGTTCTAGCTCTTATATTAAGGTCTTTGAACCATTCTAAGTTGATTTTTGTATGTGATGTGAAGTAAGAGTCTTCCTTTTTTTTTTTTTTTTTTTTACTGGAGATTCAGTTTTCTCAACACCATTTGTTGAAGAGACTATTATTTCCTGATTGAATGGTCTTTGCCACCTTATCAAAAATCAGTTGGCCATAAATGTGAAGGTTGATTTCTGTGTCAATTCTATTCCATTGTCCTTGTGCCAGTAACATGTTGTTTTTATTATTGTGGCTTTGTAATGAGTTTTAAGATGGGAAAATTTGAGCCCTCCAACTTCACTCTTCTGTTTCAAGATGGCTTTAGGTATTTGGGGCACCCTACCCTTCCACATAAATGTGATGATTGGCTTTTCCATTTTTGCAAAGGAGGTTGTTGAAATTTTTCTTGGGGTTGCATTGAATCTATAAATTGCTTTGGGTCGTATTGACAACTTAATGGCATTTAGTCTTCCAATCCAGGAACACAGAATATCCTTCCATTTATTTAGTTTGTCTTTAATTTCTTTTAGCAATGTTTTGTAGTTTTCTGTGTATGTATACATTACATCCTTGGTTAGATATTCCTAGATATTTGAGTCTTTTAGTTGCTACTGGAATGGGACTTTTCCTTGATTTATTTTTCTGATTGTTTATTGCTTGTGTGTAGAAACACTACTGATTTTTGCATGTTGATCTTGTACCTCTCTACTTTGCTGAATTCATTTATTAGCTCTAGGAGCTTTCTTGTGGATTTTTCAGGATTTTCTGTATATAGGATAATATCATCTGCAAATAGGAAAAGTTTTACTTCTTCCTTTCAGTTTGGATGACTTTCATGTATTTTTCTTTCTTTCTTTTTTTTTTTGGAAGTATCAAGCATTGAACCCAGGACCTTGTGCATGGGAAGCAGGCATACAACCACTGAGCTACATCTGCTCCCCAATGAGAGTTGGTTTTTTCATTTGTTTGTTTGTTTTCAGGAGGTACCGGGGATCAAACCTGAGACCTCATACATGGGAAACAAGTGCTCAACCATTTGAGCTACATCTGTTCCCCTCTATTTTTCTTGCCTAATTGCTCTGGCAAGAACTTGTAGTACAATGTTGGACAAGAGTGAAGACAGTGGGCATCTTTGTCTTGTTCCTGACCTTAGAGGGAAAGCTTTCAGTCTTTTACCATTAAGTAGAATGTTAGCTGTGGGCTCTTCTCATATGCCCATTATATTGAGCACTTCTATTTCTAGTGTTCAGAGTGTTTTTCTCAAGAAAGGGTACTGTATTTTGTCAAATGCCTTTTCTGTATCAATTGAGATGATCGTGTGTTTTTTCCTTTTTATTCTGTTAATGTGGTTTCTTACATTAATTGATTTTCTTATGTTGAACCAAACTTATATCCCAGCAATAAATCCCACTTGATCATGGTGTATAATATTTTTTAATATGTTGTTGGATTCATTTGCTAGTATTTAATTGAGGATTTTTTGCATTCATATTCATAAAAAGTATTGGTGTATAGTTTTTCTTTATCTGGCTTTGGCATGAGGGTGGTGTTGAGCTCATAGAATGAGTTAGGGAGTGTTCCCTCTACTTCAATGTTTTGGAAGAGTTTGTGCAGAATTAGAGTTAAATCTCTTTAGATTACTACCTGCACAGTATATTTTTTCCATCCTTTCACTCTCAACCTACTTATATCTTTGGCTTTAAGGTACGTCTTGCAAAGAGCATATTTAATAGTTGGGTCATGCTTTTTTATCCATTCTGCCAATCTCTGCATTTTGACTGGAGAGTTTAATCCATTTACATTTAAAGTCATTACTGAAAATATAGAACTTTCTTCTACCATTTTGTTATTTAGCTATTGTAAGTCTTACACATTTTCTGTCCCTCATTTCTTTTATATTTATTTGTTTTCTTGTGTTGTACCATATTGAGTGCATTTTCACTTCTATCTGTATATATTTTCCATCTGTTTTCCTGTTGTTACCATGGGTTTAAAATTTAATGTCCTAAATATATAACAATTTGGAGCCAATTTAACTTCAATAGCATGTATATACTTTTTCTATACCCTTATGTCCCTCCACCATTTTTTTGTATTTGTTACCACTTATATCTTTGTACATTGTATGTCTAACAACCTAGATTTATGATTACTTTTTATGCATTTGCTTTTAGCACCTGTAGGAAGTAAGAAGTAGAATTATATACCAAACAGTAAACTACAATAACACTGGCATTTATAATTATGCAAATGATTACCTTTATCACAGGTCTTTATTTCTTTATGCTGCTTTGAACCACTGTTATTTTAGTTTGCTAAAAGCTGCCTGTATTAGTCAGCCAAAGGGTGCTGATGCAAAATACCAGAAATCGGTTTTTATAAAGGGTATTTAATTGGGGGTAGAAGCTTACAGTTACCAGGTCATAAAGCATAAGTTACTTCCCTCACCAAAGTCTGTCGCCATGTGTTGGAGCAAGATGGCTGCCGATGTCTGCAAGTGTTCAGGCTTCTTGGGTTCCTTTCTTCCCTGGGTTCATTTCTCTCCGGGCTCAGCTGCTCTGCTTTCTCCACAAGGCCAGCTGTAGACTATCAGGCGAACGGCTCGTCTCTCTTCCTGGGGCCTCTGCCGTGTCTAATTGATCCTTCTCTCTGCTCCTCTGTTTCCTTACTTCCTGGGCTCCAGCATCCAAAACTCTAAACTTCCTTCTCTGCGATGTGGTTTCTCTGTGAGTCGCTGCCCACCAAGGGCCTACTGACGTGGCCCATAGACTCAACTGCTTTTTAATCAAGTAAAAGTGAAACCTCTGAATCCAATATAATCTAATATGCCCAGAGGAACAAACCAGTTTACAAACATAATCCAGTATCTATTTTTGGAATTCATAAACAGTATCAAATGCTACACTGCCAATGCAAATATACCAGAAATGAGTTGGCTTTTACAATGGGAATTTATTAGGTTAAATCTTACAGTTCTGGGGCTGTGAAAATGTCTAAGTCAAGGCTTCATCAGGAGATGCTTTTCTCCCCAAGGACCAGCTGCTGGTAGTCCTGGATTCTTCTCATGTGGCAGGGTACAAAGGTGGAGTCTGCCTGTCTTGGTCTCTGCCTTCTCCTCTGGGCCTCGTGGCTTGAAACTTCGGGATCCTCTGTCTGTGGCTTTTTATTTCTCCACTTATAAAGGACTCCAGTAAAGATTAAGATATACAGGAATGGATTAGCTCTAAGGATATTATCTTCTGGGTCCACCCAACTTCAAACTGTCACAAGTGTCATCTTTTCCTTTTAGTCTGAAGAATTCCCTTTAGCATTGCTTGTAGGGCAGGTCTAGTGCTGACTATGTACTCCCTCAGCTTTTGTTTATCTGACAATGTCTTCATCTCTGCCTCATTTTTGAAAGAGAGTCTCAAGGTATATAAAATTCTTGGTTGGCAGTTGTTTTCCTTCAGCACTTTAAATATTTCAACTCCCTGCCTTTTTGTCTCCATGGAGTCTGATGAGAAATAGGCACTCAATCTGACTGGGACTCTCTTGTAAGTAACATGTTACTTTTCTCTTTCAGGTTTCAGAACTCTTTCCTTGTTCTTTGCATTTCATAGTGTAATCAATATATGACAGGGTGTATTTTTCTTCATGTTTATCCTGTTTGGTGATCTTTGAGCATCTTGGATGTGCATATTCATGTCTTTTGCTAAGTTTTGGAAGTTCTCTGTCATGTTTTGACTATTCTTTCTGCCTCTATCTCTCTTTCTTCTCCTTCCGGAACTCCCATAACATGTATATTGGTGAGCTTGATGGTGTCCCATAGCTGTCTCAAGCTATTTTTGCTTTTACTATTTCCTTTTTCTTTCTAGTCCTCAGCTTACCTCATTTCATGTTTCTTGTCTTCAAGTTACTGATTATTCTGCCAGCTCTAATCTGCTCTTGAAACCCTTGTGGGCATTTTTCATTTCAGTTATTGTAGTCTTCAACTCCAGCAGTTCTGTTTGGTTCCTTTTTAAATTATCTATCTCTTTACTTAGACTCTCACTGTTCATTCATTGTTTTCTTGATATCCTTTAGTTCTTTCTGTGTACTTTCTTTCATCTCCTTAAGCATTTTTAAAAGGCTTTGTTCAGTATTTCCCCATTCTTGTCCTCTTCATTGGAGTTTTCTGTGTTTTTATCCTTTTCCTTTGGATGGGCCATCATTTCTTCTTTCTCTGTCTGTCTTGTACTCTTTTGTTGTACACTGTACATTTTAATATTTTAAACTGTTAACTTTGGGGTTTACTCCCTGGGATGTCCATTTCTTGTTTTGTAACCAGCTGGTGATAAGACAGATTAGTCTTCAGCTTCATCTTTTCAGGAAGGTCTTCCAAAGGCAAATGCACTGTGCAGGGCTTCCTCTGTCTTCTTGGACTCTGTCTTTTCCTGGGGTTTTGCTTGTTAGTTGTTTAGGAGTTCCCCTGTTGGCAGGAGTTTGCTTGTCCCCTCTGTTTCCCAGGAGGAAGAATTCCCTCTCCTGGGTATTTGAGGCCAGTAGGCCTTTGTCCCAGACTGTCTGCCTCTATAGTTTTTTGCCTTTTGTTGTCTCAGGCTACTTTTGCCTGGAGGGCAAATTCTGGGAGGTGGGTCATTGTAGAGATGGCTTTCCCAAGTCAGTCTTTCACAGCCAAAACCATGAGCCAGGGATCCATGAAGGGGATGGAGATAGGCTCCAAAGTACCCTGGGGAGGGGATCAGAAAGGTTGCTGAAACTTCTCTGATGGCTCCCCAAAGCTGAGCTTTCCAGGCCTACCCAGCAAATGCAGCACTTCAGCTAACTCTCCCCTACAGCACTGAGGGAACACTGTGTCTTTAAATCTTCACTGTCTCTGCCCCTATTTGGGTCAGGATTGAAACAATGTTGCCTTTGTCCCTGGTGCATTGAAACAATTCTTGCCCTCAGAGCTGGGACACAGTGCTAGAATTTGCTAATCAAAAGCCCTGATCAGTGAGTGATTAGTTGTACTCACTCCTGTTCTTGGGGAAGAGGATTTTTATATTGCTTTTCCTTAGCAGCCTCTATCTAGGCACTGGAACCCACAGAGGCTTGCTGCAAGAGTGGGGGATGGGTGCCAGTAGCTGCTATGTGGACAGAGCAATTTACAGGTTTTTTTTACTGTGAGTTATCAGCCTCTTCCTCCTGCTCTTCCCTGGATGCTTTGGCCTCAAATTGTTGTCTCAGACATTTCCTGCTTGTTTAATAGTTTTTTTTTTGTTGTTGTTGAAGTACTGAGTCCTGGAGCTCTCTACTCTGCCATCTTCCCAGGAAGTTCCTGCTAATTCCACTGACTCTTTTTTTTCCCCCATTGTCTGTTTTGTTTTTTCTTTAGGAGGTACAGGAAACTGAACCCAGGACCTCCCATGTGGGAGGTGGGTGCTCAACTGCTTGAGGCACATCTGCTCCCCTCACTCTTTATTTTTCTGTCTTTCCTGTCTGCCCTTTTCTTTCCTTTCTTCCCACCCCTTTTTTCCTTTCCTTTTCCTTTCACTGGTCATATTATAACAATGCAGTATTTTCTTAATGCTTGTGATATGAATTGAATTTATTTATGAATTTTTTACACCCTGCCTTAAAAAAATAACTTGAGGTATTTCACCAAAGTACATGTCTGAGTAATATTTGAGGAATTTGGGATGGAGGGAATAAAGAGGAATGAGTAAAATTAGGAAACAAAATGTATTTTGCCATATCTTATATGACCGCTAGAGGTGGCCTCTATTTACTGAAAATAAAAACTCATTTCATATTCTTAATTTAAGAATTGAGTGGGTTGAAAACTTTCTATTTTCTCCAAAACAAACAAGTAATAAAGTTAGATGTACATGAGTCTGTGCGTGGCCTTGATTTTGTCCATGGGGTGCTAGGTCTCGAGTGTAAAAAGTCTCTCAACCTGGATTATAGGGACCAGAGAGGGTGTTAAAAACATATTAGGGTGGGGGTGGAGGCTGATAGACTGCCATGCAGGTGGGAGAACAGAAAGAGCAAAACTACCCTCAGAGGTCCATAGATGTTTAGAGAGGAAAGAGATCTTTTTTTTTTTTTTTTTTTTGATTTTTTAAATTTTTATTTTATATATATATAGGAAAGAGATCTTTATGATGGAGATACATGCATTTTGGAATGAAAGTATAAATAAAGATGAAGCAGCATGTCTGCCTCATTGAAACCCAGCTTCCCAAAGAATCAGACTCACAGGTTTGCCTCTCAGTGAGGAGGCCATTTGCAGCCCCCAGGCTGGCTATTTTCTGGCTGATCCATTTAGGAAATTTTATTATTGCTCAGAAAGATGTTTCCATGGCCAAATGGAATGTGGCCATCTGGATAACTATACATAAACCAACTCATTGCTTCTTTAATGTCATCTACAAACATGACATTTCTTGTGTGAAAGGGGCACTGGGCAGTACTTGGAAGGATGGGAAGAGGAAGGGGCATTAAGGGAGAAGGGGTGCATTCTGCCCTCATGCAATAACTGGAAAAAGCAGAGAAGCACCAGTTGGGAAAGCTGTTGACTTTGAGATGTGGGCTTATCTGATAAGGAGAAGATGTGCAGGGAGGTTTGGGCCTGGGAGAACCATAGAGTTCCAGGATTGGAGGGGGCCTTAGGAGCTAATGAGAGTTCAGGAGAACATATGCATTTTGTCTTCACTAGTGATGTCACAGGAGTGTGAAAGGAGGATTGATCTCAAAAGTAACTGGACTCCTTAACCCTGGCCACCTTTGGGGGCACTTCCGTGGGCTGTGTCCTTCTCTGTGAGGGGCATGGGGGGCACTAATTCTTGTGTTATGTCCTCTCTGGGCCTGTTGCACTGATTCTCTCTTTTGGAAAGTACTTACTGGGCTCTGACCACACATTGAGCATTGGGTTGAACACTGAAGGGAAGAGAGCGCAAGGTTAACTCTCAGCCCTTATCCTCAAATAACTACCAGATGTGAAAGGACTTTAAGGGGCAGTTAGGGGTGTTTGTATGTGAGTTACGCAGCCTGGTGTGGGCTCAGTCCCTGGCTCTGCCTCTCGCTGATTGGGACTGGGGCAACCCTCTTTGGACCTCACCTACAGAACTAGTGGGGTGGGTGTAGTTGCTCTGGGAGTTTCTTCCAGGTCTGCCCTATAGGAATCTCCTGACCACTCAAATCTTTTGCTCATGAGGCCCAGGGTAGGAACAAAGTAGCTGTTCAGGAGGGGCTGGAATTTATTATGGCAAAGTGGGATCATCTCCCCACCCCAAAACAAACAAAATTTCTCCAAAGTGCCACGATCTTCCAAGTCTGGGCAGCATGAAAGCAGCTCCGCTCCTCTGACCCTTGCTTCGTGCGTCTGTGGGGCTGTGGGTCCATGGGTCTGCTCCAATGGGGGAAAGGTGTGAGCCAGGGCTGCAGACTGCTGCTTGTAGAGGGATGGGGAGCTGGTTAATGTCCTGGGACAGCTGGGGGGGTGGGCAGTGTGACGCTCATTTCAGCATCCAGCATCCAGGTGGGTGCGTCTGTCCTCTGTAATGACATGGCCTTTGTTGTTTTTCTCCTTGAGAGTCTGACTGAGGCAGCATGAGAATTGCAGAGGCTTTTCATGGCCAAATGTCTTTGTTTTCCTCTTGGCTAGATTTCTGGGGCTGTCCTCTCAGCTGTCATGGGCAGACTTGTGTTTCAGACGTGTTACCATAACTCTGAGGGTCTTCTCCAAAAGCCATCTAAGTGCACAATAAAGGCCGTTCCTGGAAGTTCACTGCCATTTATCCACCAGCCAGAGGCAAATTCCTACACCTAGCCTCCTGACAGCGTTTGCAGCCTGGCTAAACATAACCACCCCATGCTTCCCCATTTTCAAACAGTGTAAAGGAAAACAGGGGCCCACTGGTCTAGTCACATCCCCTATAAAATGGTTGGAGTCTCTACTTTTTGTGGGAAAACAGCAGAGGGGGGTTGGACTAATTAGTTCCCTCCCAGGAACCTCATTAAGGGGACTTTCAGCAGTGTGGGAAAGAAAAGTCAAAGCCAGGAAGAACCTTCACTAGTGAGAGCTGAGCTGTTTTTGGAAGTTGAATTGGCTGCCTGGATGGGGAGTGAGCGTCCTGTCTCAAGCAGTGTTCAAGCAGAGGCTGGGCGGACACTGTGGGAAGAGAGTGCACAAAAGTGACTCAGGAAATCAGCAGAGGTTGGAGGCAGAGGACCTTTAAGGTTTGCATGGCTCTGAAGTTGCCTGGTAAAGCTGAACTGCACCAGAGAAGGTGGCTTTTCCTCCAAATCCCCTGCTCCCATTGCTAGGCAGATAGCCAAAATTTTTACTCTTAAGTGCCCTCTTTTTTTTTTGAGGTAAATACTAACAATTTATTGAATTTGGAAATACGAAGATTTTGATGATGTTAGCGGAAGGTTCTGGGTTCTGGGCTTCTAGGTTCTTGGCTATGTCGCATAGAGCAATTTAAGGACATTAAGTGCCTACTTTTGAATTTTACTCTACTCTTGCTGAGCCACTTCTCTTTAGTCCCCTAGAATCCAGTGGAAGCCTGGCAAGAGATGAGGGACCATCAAACAAGAGAAGTAGAGAGAATGAGATCTGTCTGGTCTCAGATGCCGGGGAAGCGTGCAATGTAAATAACCCTGGAATGTCAATTCCAATCAGTAGCTGGACCAAATAAAGCATTTAACAGAAGGGGCCAGTCTCCATTACAGAGGTAGAGGAGGAGAGATGCAGGTCTTTGCTTCTGTTTTTTAAAATCAGGGATGAAAGCGCATCTGCAGCTCTTAAAGGTAAGGTTTGTTCATTTTCGTGTGTGTCTTTGAGAGCAGGCACCAGGGCCATGTATCTCTCTCAGCTCTCAAAGTTCTAACACAGTGGCTCATCTTTCAGGAGCCAACGTTTACTGAGCACTCACTATGCATGAACCCTATGTTCATTTCCTCATCAGTTCTCCACCCTTTCATACCTGGGAGGCATATGTCCCGAGAATCACCAAATTAAAAAATAGCTTAAAATCCTCTTTCCCCCATAAAACGAAGTAAAGCATGACCAAAAATTCAACTGAGCACCCAAGACTTTTAATGAGAGTTTTTGAGAAAGCAAGAAAAGTGTGACAATAAACTTCTGTGAAGATTTGGAGACTGAGCCCTTGGCTCCGCTGTGCCTTTTATTTTGCTGCTTAATGAATCTTCACTAATTATCCTGCTTCTGCAATGGCTCAAGGTTATGTCAATTAGCTGTTTCCTAGCCTGGATCTTCTGCCAAATTGTCGACTCAACTTAAGACAAAGATGTAAGCAGTGACTATATTCTTGTTCCCCTGGATCAGGAATGGAATCTGGAGCCGTCTTTCCAAGGCCAGAGAGGAGGAGGGTTTCTCTGGTTTCTGGCCAGGTATGATCATACCTGTTCATGGCCAGGTGTGCCTATGGCTTAGTGGATAACTTTCTCTCTTCCTCTCTAGCTCCTACCTTCACCCTGTCTCTTTGACTGGACACCTAACACGTGGTTTCCTAAGCATCTTGCTCTCTCTCTTGCCCATGATCATCAGGGGCATCCCAGCCTCCCAAGCACTCAACCTTGGAGTCACCTTTGACTGCTTCCTTTCTTGGTCTGCCCCTCTCCTAGAATGGGGGGCAATTCTTTCTCTGGGATCTGACCTTCTTGAGCCATTGATACAGCCATGTCTCCTGTGGAGTCCAGGCTCTGATCACCCCACATGCTGATTTCCGCAGCAGCCTCTCTCCTGGCAGGCATTTTCACCTGAAGCCTCTCCCCTCCTGGTACAATCTCTACCCAACAGCTAAGCTAATTTTCTCAGAGTGCTATTTTGATTTTGTCACTCGTCCATTCGGAAATCGGCAGGAGCTCCCATTTGCCTCCACCTTTAATCTAAACTCCTCAGCATGTGTTTCAAGACCTTTGCAAACTCACATTTAACTACCATCATCTTCTGCAACCTC
The DNA here is from genome assembly GCA_026826555.1 of Tolypeutes matacus. Taxonomy (NCBI): domain Eukaryota; kingdom Metazoa; phylum Chordata; class Mammalia; order Cingulata; family Chlamyphoridae; genus Tolypeutes; species Tolypeutes matacus. The sequence goes on along the minus strand of JAKSZT010053929.1, from coordinate 17,328,874 downwards.
CTGGCTTCTTTTCTTTGCTCTGGCCTGACACAGCCCACACCAGTTGCTAGTTTTGGGGGTATAGCTCTGCCCTTGTCTTGCAGAATCATGTCTTTCCCTATTAAAACGTAACAAAGGTGTGCAAGGAGGGAGCTTGCCAGGCTTGTTTGATGTGATATCCCTAATGCCAATGAAATTCCTGCCACATAGTAGGTGCTCAGTAAATATTTGTTGAATGAATGAATGTTAAAGACATATCTCTTCTTGATTAACACTACTTGGGACAATCAACACACTGGTAAAAGACTTTGTGCTAAGTGTTTAGGACACAAAATGAGTAAACTACTGTTCCAGGGGCTCACAGTCTAGTCTAGACCTATAATCAAATGGCACATTTCCTTGACTAGGAGATTGATTGTAAGATGCAATATTGAGTTAAAACAGCTTTTGGGAAGAATAGTAACACTGCTACTTTAATTACACACAGGGTAAGCTGAGCCTTGGTTTCAGAACTCTGAAACGTGAAAAAAGCATGCCCCTTAGAATGGAGAAAATATAGTAGTTATAATACGGAGCTTTAGACGCTGTAGTCGAGGGATGTACAAAATACAACGGAATGGTGGCATTTCCTTTATCTGAAGCAGGAGCTAAGTTGTTAACAGTAGGCTTCGAGGACTTGCATATCTGGCTCTTCAAGGCTGTGTAACCTGAGACAAATGACTTAATCTTTTTCAGCCAAATTTCCCCTTTCCGTGAAGTGGAGAGAATAACATAACTTACCTACTTGCTAGTAATAGTTACATTTGCTAAGCACCTACTTTGTACTCAACCTGGGTACAGTGCTTTAAATACATTATTTAACCTTGAATTGTAGGTATTGGTAGCCCAATCCTGAGTACAAAGTAAGCACTCAGCAAATGGATTTAATTAGTGGCTATCAGTTTGCTTGTTGTTGAGCTTGTGGTATTTGCCTGTTCAATATAGAGAGAACTCCTCTCCCTGCTGGGATTACTAGACAAGGGGGATATGAGCTTGTGGGCACCTTGCTACAATATTTGAGCACCCCTGAACAGGAAGGAAACAGATTCTGTTTGAGTATTTGGATCCAGCCATGGCTGCCTACCCCCAGGCTTTTCAGCACCCCTGAACCTCTCAGTTACTTGAGACAATACATCCCTGTCCCTCCTTTTTCTTGTGACTTAAATATGTTTCAGTTGGAATGCTATAATTTACAATGAAAATACTTTTTTGATCCAAACAGAAATGATCATTATAATGAAGCTGTTACAGGAGCGTGAGAAGCTCATTGTAGCTGCAACATAGGTGTCTGTGTGCTTGGAAACCTTAACGGTATCTAAGACATGGTCCTCACCTGTGAATAGCCTACGAATTAATCAACCACACAAGCCTGAAAGCATGTTAAAAGAGTGGGCATGTGGTAGGTGCTGGAGGACTTCAGAGGAGCCAGAGGTCTTAGTGGTAAGAACTTGAGGACTTGGAAAAGGCCAAGACTTGGGTCTGTTGGGGCAACAGGCAGGCAAGGAGGAGGGATTGGTGCCACAGGCAGGTGGCCGTGAGCAAAGGGCACAGAGCGGTCATGAGAAGCCACGTACTCAGGAAAACGGGGGTAGACCAGCTGGCTGCTTTGTATTAGGGAGGATGGAGAGATGGAGCAGGGAAACCAATCTGGGAGCTCATCAATGAGGACTCTGGGTTCCAGACCTGGAGGGTGGGTCTGTCCTTATCTGTATCTGCATTACAGAAGCACCATGTTTTACTTTGTGGACAAGAGTCCTTATGTTTTCTTTGGTTTTCTGATGTGTCTTTTTTCTTTTCTACCTTAGAACATGATGTCTTTACTGGCAAGTAGCAGTTCTGCTTTTTGGTTTTGTACAATTTTAGCAGGGTGATGACACTCTCAGCCTGTGGAGCAATATGCCTGGCATTTGAATCAAGGGCCCAGCACTAAACAGCTGTGACCTGTTGGGCAAATCAGTCATTCTCTCTGTGTCTCAGTTTCTTCGTCTGTAAAATGGGAATAATAATAGTATAGACCTCAGAGGGTTGCTGGGAAGATTAACTGAGTCAGTGAATGTAAAGTGTTGAAAATAGTGCATAGCACATTGATAGGCAATGTAAGTGTAAGCTCTTTATTATTATGATTATTCCCTCTCCACAATGCTCACTGTACAGTGTTGTGCAAAGTGGATGCTCAGTAATCTAAATTTTAAAATGTGGCCCAGAGTGTAGAAAAGTGCTTTTCCTAAAGTGAGGGAGAGTAAGAATATTGTAAGGGTCTCAGGGAGAACCTCAAAGTCAGAATCTGGCTTGAGGGTGGGGTGGGGGATAGTTTGATTTTTTTCTTCGTCCCCCTGCCCGTGCACTCTTTAGAGGTTCTATCATCTATCATGGAGCTCCTGACCCTGCAGAGGCCTGATTGACATAGCAATGAAATCCCCCACTGCCCTAATCTTCCTTGAGTTTTCTTTCTTACTCTTTTATTTTGAATGCCAGGAGCATCTGCTTCCAGGATTTCCAATGCTCCTGGGCTCTCATAACTATGAGTTTTCACTAATGTATGGTCCCTCCATTACTACATGGAAAGACGATTTACCTAACAGATGGGATCTTTTGAATATTTATGCCTGGACACATCTGTTCTGGACTTGAAAGTTTAATAAAGCTTTTCATTTTCTGAAGCGCTTGTGAAGCCTGTCTGTGGTGAGCTGTCAGACCTGTGGGGTCAGCTCCTCCATGGTGACTCTGGGGCATTGGGGGTATGGATCAGGTCACCCCATTTGGCAAGCAGCCACTTTATCCAACCCTCTCTTCCTCCTTCCCTGCAGCACAGGAGGGAATGGCCAAGGGGCCAGAGGCAGGTGGGGGATGCTAACTCAGTGGACCAATTGAATATGTTTATATTGAGAAAAGTAACAACTATTTGCTAAGTGGGGGGAGAGAATGTTTTCTTATACTCTGTTAACCCCTGGGAGTGCCCTGGTTTCGGTGAAAGATGGAGCAGTCTAGCCCTGTATAGGTCTTTGCCCCCACAGCATACTGGGGCTCCTGGCAGAGTCTGGAAGGATGTGTAGGAGAGGACAAAAACAATATTCCTGAATTTGGGATGTTGGGGCCGTTTGTCCTGAGTATCTTCAGTTTCTTACTTCTTGCTGTCCCATTCATTCCTCTCCTGACCTTGGTGACCTTCTCTAATGTTCCCTTAGGCTCTGTTCGTTCCTAAACAAACTCTCAAGAAAGAATAATAATAGCAAGAATAACAAGAACAGCAAATATATGCCAAGGACTGTGTTAAATTTTTGTCTTTATTATCAGGTCTAATCATCTCCCCAACAATAGAAGGTAAGCTCAACAATAAGGTAAGAACTCTTATTATCTCCATTTTACAGGTGAGGAAAGGCACAGAGAGTTTAATTGACTTGTCCAAAGCCACACAATCACTAAATGAGATAGCCAGGATTTGAGCCCAAGACATCTTATGCCAGAGCCCAAACTCTCAATGTGTCATTCCCTACTGATTGGAATCTGTCAGTCAGCATTTTCTAAAATGCACTGTTTTGGAACCTATGGTTTGATGATCAAATAATTTCAAATAATATTTCCCCTCAGGCCAATTTATAACACACATCAACTTAGTAAATTCTTCAAGGAGTTCTGCAGTAAAGAATCTTTGTGTAACCTCATGTTTTGCAAAATTGTTTAGCCATAGAATCTCCTTTTCCTTAATGCTAATTACCAAATATCTCATGGATTTAATATACTGAAAGTCATTTTGGAAAATATTATTGGAAATGAGAGTTTGCTTACATGCTCAACATTATTAGATGTTAGGGAAATGCAAACCCAAACCCAATGAGATACCACTTAACACCCACAAGGATGGTTATTATTAAAAATAATGGGATAGCAGATGTGGCTCAAGGTTAGTGGATATGGCTCAAGTGTTTGAGTGCCTGCTTCCCACATGGGAGGGCCTGGGTTTGGTTCCCGTTGCCTACTAAAAACAAAAAAACAAACAAACAACAAGCAAACAGATGAAAAAAACAACTCAGGGGAGCCCCTGTGGCTCAGTGGTTGAGCACTGGCTTCCCACATACGAGGTCCTGGGTTCAATCCCTGGCCCCAATACCTTGAAAAAAAAAAAAAAAAAAAAAAGGGAAATAACAAGTGTTGGAAAGGATTGAAATTGGAACTCTAGTGCATTGTTGGTGGAATGTAAAATGGTGCAGCCACTGTAGAAAGCAATATGATAGTTCCTCAAAAAGTTAAATATAGAATTACCACATCTTTTAGTTTCCTTGGCTGCTCAGGCAAATACCAGGCAATGGGTTGGCTTAAACAATGGGAATTTAATGGCTCATGGTTTTAGGCTAGGAGAAAGTCCATATCAAGACATCAAAGTGGTGCTTTCTTTCTGAAGACTGGTGTTCTGGGCTGGCTGCCTGTGTTCCTTGGTCCTGGGCTCCCCTGTCACATGACAATGCAAATGGTGGCTTCTCCTGGCCTTTTCCTTCTCTTCTGGGTTCTGTTGACCTTCAGCTTCTTGCTTCCCATAACATTTTCTCTCTGTCTGAATTTCATTCTTCTTATAAAGGACTCATTTATAAGGGTTAAGATCCATCCTACTTGAGTTGGATACCATCTTAACCGAAGTAACCTCAATCAAAAGGTCCTATGTTCAGTTGTTCACACTCACAGGAATGGATTAAGTTTAAGAACATATTTTTCTGGGGCACGTGCAGCTCCAAACCACCACATCACATGACTCAGTAATTCTACTCATAGGTTTATCTGCAAAGAAAATGAAAATGGGGTCTCAAACCATTTGTAACCATTGTAGATGGGACCTTTTGGTTAGATTCAGTTAAGGGACCTTTTGAATAGATCGCTTTTGATTAGATCACTTCAGTTAAGGGCCTTTGATTAGATTATGGGATCCAAGGTGGACCTTAATCCTCTTACTGGAGTCCTTTATAAATGGAGGACTAAAAACCTGCAGACACAGGAAAAAAGCTACAGAGACAGGAAGAAGTGTCCAGATGTTGACAAACCCAGGAAAGAGAGAAAAGCCACAGATGGAGTAGCATGAAGCTGAATCAATGAGGCCTGGAGGAGAGGGGAGAAACAAGCAGACACTGCTGTGTGCCTGATCACCCACAGCTGAGCTTGGTGAGAAAGTGAGCCTGGAGGAGAAAGCAGAGACCAGCAGAGCCACCACTGTGCCAGGATCGCCAGCAGGCAACCTTCAGTAAGACAGGATCTCTGATGATGCCTTGATTTGGACATTTTCACAGTCTTAGAACTGTAAAAAAGTTAATAAATTCCCATTGTAAAAGCCAACCCATTTCTGGTATATTGCATTGGCAGCCTTCAGCAAACCAAAACAAGATGGAAACAACCCAAGTGTCCATGAGCAAATAAATGGATAAACAAAATATGGTACATACACACAATTTGGCCTTAAGAAGTTCTGAGACATGCTCAACATGGAAGAGCCTTGAAAACATTATGCTAAGTGAAATAAACAAGGCACATGAGGACAAATCTTATGAGATATCTAAGAACAGCAAATTCATAGACAGAAAGTAGATAAGAGATTACTAGGGCTTAGAGGGAGAGGGGAAGAGAAAAATTTTGCTTGGTGGGTAAGGAGTGTTTGTAAATAAAAATTAGTAAATAAACAAGAGTGTTTACTTAAATTGTTACCCCTCCCAGGAATACTTGCATTTTAACAAAATTCAAAGATTTAAGTCACAGAAAGCAGTGGATGATAGTGGGTAGAAATTATTCTGATGGGATTTTAGATATCAATAGGTAGAGAGAGTTTTCTTAAGGGAAGATCTCCAACATTACCGGATTACACTCTATTGAATTAAAAGATATTTTAAAACATTTCATACTTATAGAAATTTATAAAAATTATACAGAGACATCCCATATACTTTTCATCCTGAGATCCCATTCAAGTTTTGCCCATGTCCCAGTTACAGTCTTTATAGCAAAGGAGTAAATTCAGGATTACATGTAGCACTCAGTTATTATGTCCTTCTAGAATCTTTCGATCTGGAATAGTTCCTGACTCTTTCAGTCTAGAACAATTCCTTTATTTTTCTTTGACTTGCATGTTCTTGACAGTTTTGAAATGTACAGGCCAGGTATTTTGTAGACCATCCCTTAATTTGGGTTTGTTCATTGATTCCTCTTGATTAGACCCGGGTTATATATTTTTGGCCAGAATGCCTTAAATGCCATATTCTTTTCATTGAAACTTATTGAGTGGTTGTTCCATTACTGGTGGGGTTAACTTTGGTCACTGGATTAATACGGCATTTGCTATTTTCCCCGCTGTGAAGTTATCCTTTTCCCCCTTTATACTTAATAAATATTTTGTGGTGAGTTCCTTTGACACTGTGTCAAATCCCATTCCTTTCATCCACTGAGTGTAGCATTTCTTGATGTTTCCTGCTGAATTAATTACTATTATGGTCATTGCCAAATGGTGAATTTCTAATGCTTGACACCTCTGTTAGGTAGCTTTCTACCAGAAGCAAGGCTTCTCTTCTTCCCATTTATTTATTCATTAAAAAGTTTGTATCTGTGTGGATTCACTGGTTCCTATTTTATCCAGTGGTTATAATCTGATAGTACCATAATTTATTTCCAAATTTTCCAGTGGAAGACCCCTCCAAACTGGCTCCTATATCCTTTTGACATGTCCCCATCACTCTTGGTGCCTTTCCTTATTTCTTAGCAGCACAAGATGTTCCAGCTCATCTTCTACTTTCCCTACCCTAGTCCTAGAACCAGCCATTTCTTCAAGAAGCCCTGGTTCTTTGTAGTGGAGAATAGTATTTAGAAACCCAAATCTGGGTGATAGGTGTGCTCATTGCCAGTGGGATATCACAGCTCTTATGTCTTATCAGTGAACAGAGCTAGGAAATGAGTGTTTATACAGACATACACACACATAAATATATACACATGCACACACATATGTTACACATATTAATACCTATATTTATTTCTATATCTATATTAAAAAACACGAGCTCATATTGGTACATCCAATTAAAATCTCATACCACAGGGTACATTTTCTCCCTTTCCATGTTTGGACTGCCTTTTTCTGATTGTGTGAAACCTGGCTCCCATGATCTCAGTCCTCCTCTGTATAGCCAATCTCTTGACCATGCTGCCACCTGCCATGCTTGTGTGTGGGCTCTGACACCAACTTGTGCCTGCCAACCCCAAGCCCCCTCATTTGGGCCTGCCTAATGGCATTTTGGTGAAGGAAGGAAGGCGGGAAGGAAAAAAAGAAGAAAGGTACAAAGGAAGGAAGGAAGAAAGAAAGAATGGATGGAAAGAAGGAAGGGTAAAAAAGAAATGACATTAAGGAGGGAAGGGAGGAAGAAAGGAAGCAAGCTAATAAATATTTTTTTTAAGAAGGGAGAGGAAGGAAAGGAGAGAGGGAAAGATATATGGAATTTGCAACTTTGTTTTTATACTCAAAATGAAAGAATTTGGGTTTGCGGTAAACTCAATATCATTTGATCTTCTGAGCTATTACTTTATTTTGCTCTTAGAGATTCCAGTGGGAAGAACTGAGGCTAATAAAAAGAAATTATATGGAAGCAGATTTCAGCTTACTATAAAAAGTATTCTCCAATCAGAGCTGCCCCGAACAACAGAATGGTGTTGGTTGCAAAGGAGTGAGCTACCTGTCAGTGAAAGAATTTACTTAGAGATTGTAGGACCACCAGTTGGGGAGACAGTGAAAGGATTTCTTGGATAGAAGGGAATTTGGGTTAAATAGGCATTTAACGTAGCTGGAGGCAGTGCCATCCATTGGTGGCTGAAGAGGCAGCTGGGGCTCCAGAGGAAGGAGACACTTGTCTCCTTCCTGCCGGAGTCAGCTGAGAGTAGGGTCTCCCAGAGCCCTGTGGGGATGCAGCTTCGGAGCCATGTAGCATCAGGCCATACCAACGTGCAAAACTTCTCTGTGTGTTTGCCTGATGAATTTGCATCTCGAGATGAAACATAGCTCCAGATCGAGACAGCCTTTAGTTCCAGTGCCAACAATCTAATGTTGGCTTCAAAGGGAAACTGAAAATGCTCTCCTTGAAGCAGGCTGACCTTAGTGGTACTTTTATTGTTCCCAAATGCACCACATACTGGGGAGCTTTTGTGATTTCTTAACAACAGCAACCTTTCAAACAAGTAAGCACCCTCTGATGTTTCTATACGCTTCCCTCCTCAGTTTTACAGTCCCTGCCCAACCAATCTATCCAGAGTTTTACCCTAAAGAAATTGGAGTTTTAACATCTTCCAAATACCGTCACAAGCATAAGACAAAACTCCACATAATGCCAGCCAGTGTGCCTTCAGCTATGTAGGCCCAGCAACATTTCGACAAACATTAGTTGAGTGTCTTCTTTGTGTCAGCAACTGTCCTAGCCCTGAACTATACAATGACTAAACAAGGTGTCTGTGGTCCCATTTTATGGTCGAGAAAACAGAACCTCAGAAATGTTAAGTGACTCGTTCAATATTACAGCACTTTAAAGAGGCAGAATAGGTCAAAACTTTATCATGAGGAGTGGGTGGGGCTTGCTCCCCCTTTCCTAAGTAGATTGCAGCTTTCATAACTGTATTTTGTCTTCCCAGTAAAATCTGTAAATCAGGACTGTTTGGACCAGAGGCCAAACCCTGATGGGACCCTGCATCTACACACTCAGTTAACAGTTTCACGAAAACCTCGTGGTTGCTAGCCGGGTTGTGTTAGTGCATGTGTAGATGTTTATGTGTGTATGTATTTTCTGTGTGACGTGCATCTTTTGCAGGTAGGCACACACTTTAGTCACTGTGAATCCCGAAGAACAGGCTGTTCCACCAGGAACAGCAATGATGCTGCCCATTCATTGAGCAAACTGCTGCCTGCTAGGTACTGCACACACAGTAGCTCCTTAACCCTTCGTGACAGCAGAGTGAGGAGGGGATTCTCACAGAGGAGAAAACTGAAGTTCAGAGAGGCTGTCACATATTCCACCCAAAGCCACACAACTGGAAAGTGGCAGACACCGGCTTCAAAGTCAGATTTGTCTGACCCCCAAAGGGGTGGTGTCCACCATGCTGTACTGTCCCTCCCAGAGCACTGTCCCAGAAGCCAAATGGCAAACAACTGGGCCACAAAAGGCCCAAAGAAATAGGTTATGTAAGAGATATAAAAAATCTACCAGGGAGTTTTTTCATGTGTCTTTTCTAAAGGCCAGAGTTCAGATTTATGATGTTGGAATATTCATGAGTTTCTGCAGTGTGCAGTAATAGGGAGAAAAGATTCCTGAGACAGAAATTATTCTTAAGCCAAGGGCTCTTCTGATCTAAGGTTCAGATATGGCAGACGTGATCAAAGACAATAGCACAACCCACTTGGGAGACTATGAATTCACATCTTAAAATGGGAATTAATGAATGATACAGAAAATGGCAGTGTATATTTTCATCCATCCATCCATCCACCCATTCACCCATCCATCCATCCATCCATGCATCTTTCCATCCAACCACCCACCCATCCATCCATCCATTTATTCATTTATTATTTGCTATTTTCATAACCACCTACTAGAGCCTAACAATGGGTGTTAGGCATCACTCTTTGGCAAGTGGGAAGAGAAGATATAACCTGATACTGTGTTATGGACTGAACCATGGCCTTCACAAAGACATGTTCAAATCCTAACCCCCAGTCCTGTGGATGTAAACTCATTTGTAAATATGATCTTGGAAGAGCCTATTAAGATGAGGCCAAAATGAAGCAAGGTGGACCTTAATCCAATATGATTGGAGTCCTTATAAGCAAAGGAAAGTTGGACACAGGGACAGTAGTAGGAGACAGAAGGAGACTGATCACTATGTGAGAGGCAGAGATTGCAGTATGGATTGCTGGCAAGCCACCACTGAATGCTCCAAACTTTGGAGAGAGCATAACCTGATGATTAGCCTCCTGAACTGGGAGACAATCAATTCCCGTTGTTTAAGCCAACCAGTCTATGGTATTTGCTATAGCGGCCCTGGCAAAGTAAGACACACTGCAGCTTGTTATAGCTTGCAATAAACTTTTTGGCCTATTCTGACTCTTAAAAGTGCTATAACCCTGGACAAGTTATTTAATACTGAGTCCAGTTTTCTCGCTTGTGAAATGGGGCCATGGATACCTTGCTTAGTTGTTACAAAGTTCAGAGCTGGCACTCAAAATGTTGATGTAACAAAATGAAACACAACAAAACCCTCATAAGGTATTCAATGAAGTTGAGGAAAGAGACACATGCAAGAGTAGACAAAGGCAGGGCCGTGTGGTGTCAAAGTCCAGGCCATGGGTGTTTTGTAAGGACCCAGAAAAGGGAGGTCTTGGGGGGTGTGGTCTGGCCAGTCTGGCCATCGGGGTTGCCTTCAGAGACCATTGTGCACCCAAGGGACTGCCAGGAGGCCCACTAGTTCCAGTCTTGATGCAGGCTGAACTGGAAAACTGGACATCCATTCTGCCCACTGCCGAAACACAGTTTGGGTCTCTTTAACTCTCTGCTTGTAAATGAAATGCCACATTCAATCTTAAATACCAGTGAATGGTCCCACAAGGATTGAAGGAAGATGTAACGAGCAGGGATTCATTTGAGGAAGGACTGCTGCTCTTCACCCGCCGTGGAGCCCCCAGTTTCACTGCTAAAATATAATGAGAGTTTGTTTGTGTGTCCACAGGCAGAAGGGCTGGTGTGCAAAACCCACTCTCCAGCAGCAGACTCCCCTGGTTTTGATGACCTCAAGGACTGCAAGGTTGGCAGTAGGGGACCCAGACACTGAGGGTCCTTCAGTGTGAGGTGCAGACGTATGTGACATAATTAGGCAGCCTTTATGAGGGGAGCTGGGAGAAGTCATTAGGGCTGTTGTTTAACAAAGGGAAACTTCCTGCTCCCGCCCCCTTATTAAAGAGCTGCTTTTCAACTAGGCTGTGCTTCTTTGATCCCGAAGGCCCCTGATGTTTTGCTCACATCCTGTCATGATCTTTAATGATGTATCACATGTGCACCAGGAGCACGGCCCAACTTAGCATCATTTGGGGTAAGGCATTGTAACATGACAAGTTTTTGATGTGGTTCCTCATACGGCAAGGTTATGCAGACGCTTGTGAGAGCTGTGATTCCACTCAGCAGTGGAACCAGTTGAAAGGAATGATCGAGAGACCAAAATATTGCCAAGTTCTTTGGCAGAAGCTTTGTTTATTATGGGGTCTGCAGCATCAGTTGGTACAATGCTCGGGAGAGAAAAAAAAGAATTTGGTCTTGGACTGTGTTCTTTCAAAAGGCTGGGGAATGTTTCAGGGAATGGATCCTCTTGCAGCCTGTGGTCCCCTGTGACTGTGAACAGGAACCGCTGCTAAAAGGAAGATTAATAGGTCTTTAGGGGACATCCAGTCCATACCAGATATATGAATCCTTCTACACAATTCCTGGGTAGGCAGTCTTCCCCTGTCTGCCTAAACACCTCTGGAGACAAGGGACTCACCACCATAAGGCAGCCCATCCATTCTGGTTGCTCTGCTGGTTTGAAAGCTCCTTTCCATTTCAATGGCTCTTGCCCTTCTAACCTTGGCCCAAGGTTGGCACTCAGTAGCTACGTGGAGCATTCTCGTTCCAGGTTAAGTCCCCCATTTCTGCAACTGTTCCTCCTATCCCCTGGTTTCCACACTCCTGATGTTATCTGGTGGTCCTCCTTCAAATTCCCTGGTGGGACCATTTTACCCTCTTTTCCCTTGAAGTTTTGCTGATCACTCTGGTAGCTGTTAAGACCAGTCTCTGAAATGGAGCAATAATTTCAACATACAGAGGCAATAATTTGGGTTTCCTATGAAATTCCAGAGTGAATTCCAGTTCCTATTCCAAGGGTATAGTAGTTGGCCTATGTGAAATTTTCCTTTCCCTCTCTGGCCATTTAGATAAAGGCATATCAAGGGCTAACTGCTCAGAACTCTCCCTTTGGTTACTTTACTGAGAAAGGCATCCTGACGGACTCAGGAGTGAATGTCCAGTGGGACTGAAGTCAACCGTTCAGGCTCCCCCATAGTGGAAATGCTTCTCAATCCATCTACTTCCCTTCATCTGCATTGTTACCACCTTTCCAAGCTTGATCATTTCTCTCCTGGATCATTCCTGCTCCTTTCCAATCTGTGCTTTATACAACTTTGGAGTACTTTAAAACACACACACACACACACTCAAATAGTTAAAATCTTTTCAGTAGCTTCCTATTGCCTTTTTAATTTTTTAATTTTAATTTTATTTATTTATTTTCCTATTGCCCTTTTAATAAAACCCAGAACCTTTATGATAACCTCAGGCTCTGTAAGACATGAGCCCTGCCTACCTCTCTCCAGGGGTGCTTTGCATATTTCTTCCCCTTGACCATACACTTTAGCCATCTGGGCCACTTTTCAGGTACTTGGACACACTGGCTTCTTTCTTCCACACTGTGATTTTACCTGTGGTCCCCTTTGTCTAGAATGCTCCCCCTTGCTCTTTGCATGGCTGACTCCTTTCCATTTTCAGGCTAAAATGTTATAGGCTAAAATACTATATCCATGGAGAGGGCCTTCCATGTCTCAGATTCCCTGCCGTCATTGTCTGACCCAGTGCTATTTTCTTTATAGAACTGACCACAGTTTGTAATTATATATTTGTTTACTTGCTTATTTTCTGTCTCCTTTTGACTCCTTTCCTTCCTGCCTCCCACTTCAGATTTTAACTCTAAGGCCAGGTTATCATCTGCTCTGGTCTCCAGTAGATCTCCAGCCACTAGCTTAGCTCCAGGCACATGGTAAAAGCTCATGTGAATGAATGCAGTGACATATTTCTCTCCATATCCTGTCCTTCATCTTGAATACAAGATTCATTTTTGAGTCATAAGCTGTAAGTTTTGGGAGAAACTTTAGAACATAGAACTGTCTTGCTGAAGTAAGCATCCCTTTTGCTTTCTTTATTCCCCATGTCACAACAGATGAAGTTTTGCTAGACTCTCATAACAGTATAAATGTGAGCCCCAGATTACCCCAGTTGTGGTAGATAGAACTCTATACCCCAATTTAGAAGGTTCTTAATCTGAATCTGCATTCCTATGGGGGTCAACATTGTAAATAGGATCTCTGGAAGATGTTATTTTTAGTCAAGGTGTGGCCCCATGAATGAGGGGGCATCTTGACCTGGACTATTGTAAGCAGAGGAAATTCAGACATAGAGAAAGCCACAGAGAAGTGTTGGAAGCCAGAAGTCAGCAGGAACCTGGGAGAGAAAGGAGAGGTCATCACCATGTGGTGGGAAAGCCAAGGAACCCAAGGATTCCTGGCCAGCCAGAATGCTACCAACCCCAGGAGGAAGAAAATCCTCTTACCTCTGAAACCATGAACCAATAAATTCCTGTTGTTTAAGCCAACCATTGTGTGGCATTTGTCATAGAAGCCTGAGAAACCAAGAACTGATCAAATGACAGGTCTTCCACTTGGATTTATATTGCATTTAGTTTTGGTAAGCCATGAAAATATTCAAAACAGCCCTTATTGGAGTGTTTTAATGCCTCATCCAGATGAAAAGAGGAAAGAAAAAGAATATCAGATTGTGAACATCATTCCTCACTCTAATTCCAAGGCAAGAGAATTCAGATGTCTTCCCTTTTTATGTAAACTCACTTTCCCTGCAACCCCATTTGAAATCACAGAATGAAGAGAGCTGCCTCTAATCAGACTGATGCTTTCATGTGAAATCTCTGAACTGGAAAATCTACATTAGTATCATTAGGCTGCTGTAACAAATTACCACAAACAACAGAAATGTATTCTTTCACAGTTCAGGAGGCCAGAAGTTCAAAATCAAGCTGTTGGCGGCCTGGTCCCTTCTGGAGGCCCTGAGGAATTCTTTCTGTGCCTGTCTCCTAACTTCTCATGGCTGCGCACAACCCTTGGTGTTCTTTGGCTTGTAGATGCATCACTCCAGCTTCTGTCTCCGTCTTCCCATGACCCTGCCTTCTGTGTCTCTGTGTCCATGTCTCAAGTATCTCTCTACCTTCTCTGATAAAGACACCATCTGGATTTAGAGCCTACCTGAAATCCAGGATAATCTCATCTCTAGATCCATAACTTGATAACACCTGCAAAGACCCTGTTTCTAAATAAGGTCATCTTCATTGGTACTGAGGTTTAGGACTTGGACATATCTTGAGGGGGACACAATTCAGCCTACTACAGATCCCTTTCTTTTTATAGACTGGGCAGAGAGGTCCAGAGAGGCAAAGTGACTTGCCCAAGACAGGGCGTTACTTACCGATGGAATCTGAGCTACAGGTTAGGTCTTTTGGTTCTAGACAGAAGAGTGCTCTTTGCACGCTCCTATATTGTCTAGCAAAAGAGTGAACTCTTTGACTTCTATGACGGTGGTTCTATAAATCTTTTTTTCCTGCATTAGAGCCTCTTTTATGACCTGGGGCTTAACTGAAAACTGCCACAAATCCAAACCACCTTAGTCAGTTTAGTCCAAATGATAACCAAGCTGGTTTGTGCAGGCGATGTTTCCATTTGCAAAAGGAGATAGAGGCTCACAAGTCTGTGCCGAGTTGATTGTGTACATCTCGCATAACTGTATTTGTTGATGTTCAATGGCAGCTACTAACTCACTTGTAAATTAAGATGATAAATTTCCTCAACTTTGTCTTTGCTCAGGTTAGAAGCATTTGGTGCTTCTAGCTAGAGTCCAGTGAGTGGCAGCCAAAGCTATAATGGCTGTTGGACCCCAGGATGGGTTGGTGGTCCTCCACTGTGTTCTGCCTTGACATATGCCTTCAATGGTGCTTGTATGTGGGATACACCCCCACAAATCCCCACAGGTTTTCACAGAATTCAACCATTTTGCAGGACAATAAAGCAAATAGCACCATAACCATTTCTTTTCTTCCTTTCTTTTTTTTTTGGAGGGTATGTGAGGAGACTTGATACATATGAAAGTATTTTACAAGCATGTGAATAATGAAATCCATCTTTTAAAGATGTAATGCATTTTACAGGCTCTCTTAATCTATCCTTGCCTTCCTTCTCCTTATAAAAATTTAGCAATCATTAAATTAAAAAGAAAACGGAAGTCATAATAAAATAAGTACTCACAAGCACCACAGTAATTTGTAATCGCTGTGGGCATTAATGGTACATCCCTAATGGCCACTCACTACTCACGTGGCCTAGATATGATAGGATGTAAATGCTTGCAAATTCCTTTTATTCTGGCTCCTATGCCACCCCTTTGTCTTCCACTCCAGTGAGCACTTGGAAGGCACGTGACTGGATAGATAATAACAAAGTAATCCATTCTTAAACTCTACAATGCAAAGCTCATTATGAAATGGCTACATAAAAGGAAACCCAACTTGAAATCCCTTTGACAATAAGGATATTATCTCCCATAACAAAAGTCCTGAGACTGGGCAGTCCACAGAAAACTCAACAGCTTAACCATGACATCGAGTACCCAGAGGCTCTCCAGCTTTCAGCTTCATCAACCTTAGCATATTAACTTGGTTTTCAGACCAGTGTTCCTCATGGCTGCAGCAGTTCGTGCATGGGATGTATACGCATGAGAATATCAAGCAGGAAAAGAAGAATCTCTCATCCTGTGTCTTTCTTTTTTTTCAAAGCAAGAAACTTTTCCTACAAGCCCCTAGCAGACCCCTTCTTCCATTTCACTGGCAGATTTGGGTTGCAGTAACACCGTAGACCAATCTCTGGCAAGGAATTGGGACTACCACCGTAAGTTTAGTTTATCACATAGTCTATGCAGGGACATAGGTTCCCCAAACCAAACTGGGATTCTGTTCCGAAGGGACAAGGGGATCTATCAGGACACTTTTGTTTACAAGCATCAGAACATCAAAGTAAAAATGACTTGAACAATGAGGAAATTCATTTTCTCCCATAACAAGATCAGCTGTAGATTGTTCCAGAGTTGGTGGATTCAACAGTTTGGGATGTCAGACTCCCATTGGTGTCTCCATGATTCTCTTGGATTTCTCGACATGGTAGGTTTCAGTGTGGCTACCACAGCTCAAAGCATTGCCCACATCCAAATGCAGGAAGAGGGCAAAGTCCCTAGCTTGGGTCCCTTTTTAAGAATATGGCATATTTTCCCAGTGGCCCATGATAGGCTTCTTCTGTCTTACAGGCAGAGTGAATGGAGTCACTGTTAACTAATCAACTCCTTTACTCCCAGGATGGGCAGGGGTTTCCGCTTGGCCGAGCTTGTGGGGGTGGGTTGCTGTGAACACCTGGAGAATACACCTGGAGAATACACCTGGAGGTACCTTCCAGCAAGGTTGGGAGTGACTCTTGGGTAGCCCACCACACATGGGAGTCTTTATTTCTCCGGTTGGGGGAGTTAAATCATGTACCTAAAATAAATGAGGGGTGTTCCAATCTTGACTAGAAAGTTAAAGGCAACAGACTTTTTAGAGAGAAAGATCTGCGATGCTGTAGTCGCTTCGAACTCATGGGAGCAGCAACCAGCGAAACTTTTTTTTTCTGGATTTTTTTATTCTTTGGGATAGAAACAGAGAGGGGTTGGGTTCCTTTAGGAAATATAAACTGTTGGGATAGGCTGCTCATGAAAGCTCTCCTGGTGAACCTGCGTGTTGGAACTGGGAGGGACCCAGACCTCCTCCTCTAGCCAGATTCCTGAATTACAGCTGGGGAAGGAAAGGAGACTCATTTCCCGTTCCTGGATGCTGCCCCTATGGGGCTTTTCCTCTCCCAAATTGTCCCCCTCTGGGATCTACAGATATTCTTCCTCCTTAACTTTTCCACGTGACATTATTGAGAAGTAACCAAAGCAAACATGGGGGTTATTTTTCTTTTTACCGGTGTTTCAGAGAGCTGTGCACTTTTTCTGTTCCTGGGACTCATATTTTAAAGGCCTCCAACTTGACTCAAGTCTCAGCATTGTCACTTCTAGTTTCTTACCTTCATCAGTTTGATTTACCGTAATTCTCAGAGAAGTTAACAGCAAATTGGGCCTTGATTGGGCCCCAGCTTTGTTGCTGGCAGGCCTGCGTGCTGGAGGGAGCCAGGCTTTGTCACTGAGGAGCACGGCCTTCAGTAAGCCTTTTAACAATTCTGAGGCCTAGTTTCCTGTCTCTAAAATAGGAATAATTATCTTCACCTTGATAAAAGCAATGTATACTATACAATGGAAGGTGTTTGTATTGTGCAGGAGTCTCCTTCCCTTTTCCTTCCTCTGAAGCCTTGCTTCCTCCAGTTTGTGTTTTGTATAGTAATCTGCTTGTTTGTTTGCTTGTTTGTTTATGACAGTGAAAGCTGGGTCCCTTTACCTGGTGGTGGGTTCCAAAACAACTCCTCCAGACTCCATCTTCATTAATATTCACCCAGTGCAACGTAAATGGCTCTGGAGACCTCTCCTTGGTGGGTCCTGTTAATGCGGCAGGTATGAAAGCAGCTCAGACCAAGCCTGATTAGCATAATAACAAAGCTTCCGAGGCAGCGTTATCATCCTCAAAGGGTATAGCCGGAGTGGTCACAGTCCCTGCAACATGTATGCTTTAGGGCCAAATAGGACAGGGTGGGAAATGAGAGGTGGCAAGTGTGGGATATGGGACAGGGGTTTTGAGGGGTGGAAACAGGAGGAAAGGTGAGGAGGGAACTTGTCTATTTTTTCCTTCTTGTACCAGAGAGATGTTATTTGCAACTACAGAACTTCCTTTGCTAGTGGCTCTTTAAAAATGTGTCACTATCTGCATTTCCAGAAAAATTCAACATTAGTGTCTTTTCTGAGTATAGAGGGGGGAAAATAACCCTAACCCACAATAACAGCAACTCTTTCATGCGCTCAATAACCCCTGAAAATAAGAAAGGTGGGCATTATTATCTCCCTTTTTCAGATAAATGCCTATCCATTCATCCATCCATTTATCTTCCATCTTGCTCCAGAAATGATTTGAAGCAATATCCAGATGTAGTACCCAAAGACTCAGTGCAAGGAAGAGGCGATGTGTGGATTTGAACTCAGATCTGCTATCTGTTAATCTACACCCGCCCCCTGCCAGATGATTCCCTGAAATCACTGAAAAATCCAAACCAGGAACCTTATGTCCTGACTTTTGTAGTTCATTGTCAAGAAATAGGTTCAGCTGGATCTCCTGTCTGGTCCACATTTACTCCCTCCTAGTTGCTTTCTCACCTAAGGGATCCTAAGATGAGTATGAAGTATACCTCTACAGAGCCATTTAATTAACCATGGTAATAACTCCAATTTGCACATTTCAGCTATTGGCCGTAGAGCTGGATTTTCTAATAAAGGGATCAGTTGTTCTCTCATTACACAGGCATGGAAAATGGCAGGAAAGTTGAAGCACGCTTAGGCTTTCTCTAGTCATGTAAATAACAAGCACCAAGGAGAAGGCATTGTCTGGGTAATTCAAGAAAATCTCAGGGACCTCCATCTCCTTCACCAGCACATGCATATAGAGCAGGAAGGCAAAAAATTTCTATTGAAAACAAGAACTAGTGCAGCTGGTTTGGCATACCTACTGAGTCAGAGGTGTATTTCACATTAGGGAGGTGGCTGTTTGTTTAGGAAACTGTCCTAAATGGCCTTTTTTGGTGTGAAAGATGAAGCCTCCTCCCCACTCCCAACTCTAGAGGATGATTTGGAGAGGCGGTGAGACAAGAGAGATCAGAATTACTCTGCATAATAAAAGTGAGAGGGCACAGAAAAGGGGCCGGGAGGAGGGAGAATGATAGAGAGATGGGAACGATTTCATGGAGGCAGCAGAAGGATGCTGAAGACAGTCAGCCAGTTGAGGGAGACCCTGGGGTGGGAATGGCCCAGGAGCTCGAGTGTTAAGTTGTTTGTGGTGCTGTGATATAACACCCTCTGTAATCCCAAACCTTTAGTGAAAGACTGTTGGCAATACCCAATAGCTTTGGTGTGAGGGTGCTTTGGAGACTTAGCAGGAAAGGTGCTACATCTCACATTCAGCCTGCTACAAGAGAGAAAAGAGCGAGCTCAGAAGGGGAGATGTGATGGAGTTTGAGAGACCACCAGGTACAGGAAATCCAAGTGAGTGGTGATCACAAGGACAGCATGAGACCCCTGGGAACAGCCAAAAATCTTTCCATATATGGAATGGGGCTTAAGTCAAGTTTCCTACCAATTGAAAATAAATGGGATCCCAGAGGTCCATCCCTGGACAGAAAGCATTTATTCCATTATCTTGAAGGTTTGATAGAAGTCTGAATTAGAATGATTGTTGCTTCAGGGCCCCACTTCTCTTTGCAGAGTTTGCCTTCTAAGATCATTTGCTAGAGACTTCACACAGTATGGTTCTTTACAGTCTATAAGCAATTTGCATTATTTCATTCAATCTTCACAACCACCAGGGAAATTGAAAACCCAATTCACCTTAGTAGCATTGATCTATTGCTATTAATTTAAAGTTGGTTCTCATGAAAGGACTTAAATAGTTTTACATGTGTTAAAAGAAAAAAAAAATCATGCAATTTAGGATCTCACAGTTTTGTCGAACGATTTTTGAATCGGACAGCATCCAATTAGAAAGTAGAAGGGAGCTCTCCTGAAGGAGTGGAAAGGGATGCTCATATAAGGCGAATGCAGAAACAAGTGAGGAAATGTTCTGATTGGCTGACGTTAAGCTTCCATTTTACATAGGGGGCCTTAGAAAATGAGGGGCAGATAGACATTGATTAGTACGGTATGCTTGTCCATTTTGATTAGCTTTCTCTACTGGATTGAAACTAGTTTTATCACCCAGTGTTGCATTCTATTTTCTTAGCAAGCCCTCTCGGGTCAATTGTTTCCATCTTCTGGAAACGCCCTTCTCAAAAAGGGGGTCACTCCCGGCAATGCCCAATGCCGGTGGTGCTTTTACTTTGCTCAGCATATGCAAACCCAATACTCAACCCAATATCTATCTGGGGAAGAAGAAAGTATTGCAAGGCCCTTGGTTGATGGAGGTAGGAGCTTGCTGTAGGGATTGCAGCTACCGAGCAATTTCCCTTTCAGCTGCTTTTCCAGTTTTGAGTAGAAGCTAAAAGGAGGATCCGATGTAACCCTATCGAAGCTGTGACCCTGTGGTCCAGTCTCAAAGTTGCAGTCAAAGAAACAGCCTAGGAACCAAAAAGTAATATTACAATACCTCAAGTTCTTGATATGTATATTTTAAACAACGTGAATTGGATACAAAGTCCACAGCAATATTCCCCAAAAGCTTGCCTTTTCTACCTGATCAAGTTTTGCACACCCCCTTGATCCTCAAGAGTGATTTTCCTCTAAACTTCCTGAAAAATCACTCCCCTCAGGTCTAGCCCTGGTGTCTCTGTTCCTTCTGCCCCTTGCCAGGCTTTTTTCTTTCCAATTTTGCTTCATAAAAGCTCCTAAGAACAAACCTGGCAATGACAGAGCCCTCCTCACAGGGAAAGGAAGGGCAAGAAACGGAATCCAGGAAGCTGGGATGTATTTTTTGTGGTAAGAAGAAGAGAAAGGCTAAGAATATTAATGATGATTTTGTCCCATTACATTTACATAAACATTTTAGGGTTGTAATAGATAATGCTAAAAGTTAATCTGGCACTTACTAATATGCATGATTATTATTTCGTGGTATATTAATTAGGTAATAAATGATAATGGTTTATGCAAATGATTGCTCTTATTATTTATTTTTAAGGAAAAAAACTGCTTTTATTGTTCTCTTCCGGCTTTGTTAGTTCTCCAGTGGCTTTTAATAATGGCCATCCTGTAGACTCTTTCCTGACATCATGGAGATACACTTATTTTCATCTCAGGGACCCCAAAACATATACACTCACTGGCAGAGACATATTAAAAGACAAATACTTCAGTCTGACTCCTCACAAATATTGGCTCCACAAATTCTTCTCATTCTTTGTGACTAAGGGTTGTGGATTGATGGGCAAACATTTTCCTTTTGGAATATAATATATTTAATATAATTGAAACTGATTTGCCTTCAAGATCAGCCTTATGAGTGGGTGGGGTGTTATTTTGGGGGCGAGGGGTAAGTCCTCTTGCCCCCCGGATCGCCACGCCACCCCCTGTTTGCTAAAACTCACTACTGCCTAAAATTATCTCACTATTCCGAGCATAACACTTTTACTGAAGTCGTTTTCACCTCTCCAGGTCAACACTGGGTGGAGGAGGCATTTTAGGGGCTAGAAGGTGTCCCATCTGCAGCTCGGTGGGAACCATGTGCCGGGCTGCCCACACTGGCTTTCTAGGTGCCGAGGAGCCAGGCTTGTGCTGGTTCTGGAACACAGGCAGGAAGCTTGTGCTGCTGTGTTGGGATGTGTAAGTGGTCAGGTCAGGGCGGAGGGTAGGCCAGGGCAGGGATTTGTGCTGGAGTTTTCTGTAGCTTGGCAGAGAGACATCTCCCACGGCACTGGGAAGCTGATGGAGGTGTCTCTGCTGGCCTCGGGGACTGTTCTAGTCCCCCGGGGCATATGGCCCCCTCCCAGGTAAGGAGTGTTGTCCATCACTATGTGGGGCTTTGGGTCCCCTAGTTTTTCACTGCTGTAAGACAAAAGAGAATGAAACATATTTCAAAGTCTTACCCAAGCCTGCCTGTGATTTTCTTATTTTCTCATCTATCTTTAGCTCTTCTTTCTTCTCTGCAGGTAATCCGAGGTTGACTTTTCTCCCCCAACCTCATCTTCTCCCAAGTTGTTATTTAAAGTCCAAGGGCTTCTGGACACCTCCTCTCTGGCTCTGAGCTGCAGGGAGGGCGGGCAGGGTTCGGGGGGGGGCAGGTGCTCACTGTCAGTCTTCCCGACAAGGTGGGGCAAGCTCTCTCCAAAGCCTTGGAGCTGGGGCTGATAAGCAGCTCGGGTCAACTGCTCTCTGCCAGAAATGGCCCTGGGTTCTCCCCGGAGTGAAACACCTGTACCTTGGATGGGGGGCAGGCAGAGGAGGCAGCGGAGGGGGAATTGTTGGAGGTTGAGCTAGTCAATTAATTAACATCATATAAGGAAGGGTACTCTTGAACTTGATATGCAAATATATGCAAAATCACATGTAGATTATCCCTGGCTGGAGTTCTGGCATTTTTATTAAACAGGAATTCAGTACCTCTGAATCGCATAGAGAAGAGGAAGTAGAAACATTTTAAGTTTAACTGTTAAGTCCTTCATAATTCCCTTCCACAATAATAGCCACCCTTTACAATTTGGTGAATATAAGTAGGACCCATTCCATCTACCCATTCAGCTATATGACTCTGTCCTCCAGAAATTTCAATCCTGAGGGCTCCAATGACCTCTTACCAACGCTGGACCAGTATATTCAGTGTGCCTGGTCGCTATGCATATCCATGTCTGTTTTTGCTCAAATCTTTACAGGGCATCAAATAGCCATGCATTGTGCTCTGGTGGTGTGGATTTCAGAGCTAGACTTGGCTTTGAATCCTGACCCTGGGCAATGCTAAATAATCTTAATGAACCTTAGTATCGTCTTCTGCAAAATGATGACCACAGGTTTTTGTGACTATTAAATGAGATCACATAGCGTGTTGCCTGGCACCTAGTGGGTTCTTACTATTTTCCAAATTTGATGCAAACTTTAAGGCCCAGCTTGAGCCCTATCTCCTTCATGAAAGTTTTCATTTCCACCACAACTCAAAGTTATGCCTACGGTCTCTTAAGGTATTAACTGTGCAATTCATCTGGAAATTACAAATGCATCACTTCATGACATGCTTCTTGTCCTTGTCTTATTAATTAACCTTGTGATGTTATTTAATGAACTCTTTACATTTTTATTTCTTGTCTTCTCAACTTGACTTTAAGGTATTTGAGGACAGAAGCTATGTCTTATGGCTTTATGCCTACCAAGATGTCCAGAATAGTGTTTTGCAATACTTGATGACTTTCCTGTCCACAGGCTAAGAACCGGGAACAAAACACATCATTAAGCTCTCATGTGGGTCACCTTGAATACGTTTCTTCTCACAAGCGATTGCACTCCAGCTTGTTGCACTTGTTGAACAAGATAACCCTCATGTGCTCATACTCGAGTTGGCCGTCTTGCATGCTCTCTATTTCAGTAAGGAACAGCAAAGCCCGTTTTCAGCCTATAGCTTTCAGCAGAAGTGAATGGCAGCAGGCACAAACTTGAAAAAACAGATGAAGAGGTGGAAAGTCTCCTTAATTAGATCATGACTGCTGAAAAGGGTGGCATCAGGAAGAGGACTCAACATGCTCTATTCCTCTTCACCTGATCCTATCAAGCCTGAAAGACTGTTCTGAAAGAACCGACTGTGGCTTCAGCCACCTTAACCATGTTCTGAGCTGCAGCTCCCCAGGTGTCAGGGTTGGTGCACTTGGCACAAAATTCCTACCTTTCCCTGGACCGAATCAGGTGCCCTTACTCGTAGAGGTCGGGAAGTCATCTACTGAGGGAAGCACCTCAATGTGCTGCTTAGAGCTCTAGAAAAATCAAATGAGCAGATAGAAGGTTTCTGTGAAATTGTTTTAAAGCGCGCGCGCACACACACACACACACACACACGCATGCACATTTTTCTTCTAACCAACCTAAGATGAACAGGGTAATTTTGTGGTTAAAGCAACGCACTCTCCAGTTAGTGTCATGTTTATTGGGTAAGGCCTCTTATTTTCTATACAAGTTCCAGCATGAGCTCAGAAAATGTGAAGATTATGGGTTTCATATTCTTCCCAGGGTCATTGTGAGGATGAGTGAAATCTGCCAGAACCTTGGTTTTATATCCTTGGTAAAACAGCTGAATACAAAAACAGGTTCATAAAACCCTGGGTTTTCCTTCAGAATGGCATTGTTAGTGCTAAATACCCCGTTTGGATATGTTATATTTGCATATAAATATGGACTTGTCTGAGGATCTGGGTGTCACAAGAACTGATTAAAAATAACCATATTGATCAACCAGTGTCTTCTGTCCCTTGTCCTTGGGTTGGCCACATCCTGTCCTCTACTCTTTGATGGGAGAATTGGCACATATTGTCAAGCTCCCTTTCTTTTTCACTAAGGTCCTCCAACACAAGGCTCTAGCATGTACCAGATATTACTGAAGGCTTGGGATCATAGCACAGAAAATAGACAACCTTTTATTGACTGCTACACACCCCTGTCAATAAAACAGCTTTTCCCCTTCCCAGGAATTTCTCTCTAACTCTCTTCCTTAAGTCCCCAGACTCTGTCACTGAACTGGGCCCCCTTCTCTTTATCATTTTCTCCTTTTTTGGGTATACCAAATCTCATCCTTCAGTTATTAGTAAGCAGCCACCAATAAGTGCCCCAATTCCAGTTATTTCTTAGGTCGAAAAATTTGCCTCCTTTTTGTATAGAATGTTTCCAGGGGCCTGCATCTTCCCAAATCCAATGTTTTGATACTTTTTCCTAATCAAAAAAAAAAAAGTTTTCTCTATAAGAGGAATTTTGTTTTCTTCCTAAGTTTCCTGGCTCAAAATGCACTCTGCTTATAAAAATAAAAACTTCTTTCCTGTTACATCATCTATATGAAGCCCATAGCCATGCTATATATTTTATTTTATTTTCTGTTGGCCTCTGGAAAGAAGGTGACATATGGTATAAACTTCTCGGTTACATTCAATTGGTATTTAACCCTTATTTGTGCATCACTGTGTTATCCTTTTAAAAATCAAATAAATCGTTCTGCCTTTAAAAGGATAACTGAATACAATCACTTTTATCTTAAAATTAAGTTGAAATCCTCACCACTCACCTTAAGGATAAGGCCAAGATGAAAACTATGCACTGAAACCGTCAGATTTCATAGCCCTTTCATTTATTTGTAGCCTGATATTATGTTCCCCAAGTGTGGAAGAGATTGCAGGGAGAAATAAATCGATGTTAGTGGTTTCATGCTGGTTTACCAGGCAAAGTTGAGGCCTTCCCAATGCTTTTCCTGGCTCCTTCTTGGAAGAGTGACTGAGGCTCCTGAGAGTCTACCAGGCTGAGGAGGAGAAAGTATCAAGCCGGGGACAGGGATGGAAAGCCTCTTCCAGGCATTCGTTCACCAACAGTGTGTGCATGTGGGGTGGAGGTGGGCTGAGAGAAGGGAAGACGGTCCGGCTTTAGAGGGGCTTCGCCCGTAGGAGGAGCTCTTCGGCTGGTGTGTTTTGAGAACATTTATTTTGGAATTGTATGGGTATAGTAGTCCAGAGCATTTGTGGGGTGTTTGCATTCATCAAACTCTCCAGTGTTTACAACATCCTAACAAATTTCCTTTCTCCGTTGGTAATGACTGTGCAGGGCCCTAATTTTGCATGGTGTCCAGACTGGCTTCTCCCCCTGGGCAGTGTCTATGTTTGCTGTAATTAGATGATGCCACACAACCCACTGCCGTTGCCAGATTTCATTATGACTTGGCATCTTCTGTATTAATTTCCCCACTTTGGGGCTGTTTTGAAGCAAGTGAGGCCAATTTCCTTTTCAATAGCACAAATTGGGAAGCCCAGTTTGAGCTGAGAGCTAAGTGGGTGCATTTGTGCAGCTCTCAGTGACTGACAGTGTTCTCTTTGTCTGATTTGATTTTTTTTTTTTAAGGAGCGCTTGATCCTGAGAGGCAGCTGGCATTCGCAGGAAGCCTGAGGACCCATCCTTGAAAAGCCCTAGAATACATTTGGGCAGCTGGTTTTATCCAGAATTATTTTTTCTCGTCAAGTTGTTGGGGAATGAAACCGCAGCCCTGCAGTCCCCAGAGCTTCTGCTGTTCCTCTGTAGGTCACACCTCCGCTACTCGAGAGACCCCCCTGGTCTGGTCACCGGAGGAATCTGGAGTCAGAGGGATGCAGGGGGATCTGGATAGGTTTGCTAGGTAAAATACAAGACGTCAGTTCAATCTGAATTTCAGGTACACAGTGAATAACTTTTCATTATAAGTATGTCCGGTGCAATATTTGCCAATTATTTTAAGTATATCTCATGTAATATTTGCCAAATACTCTTGTCTTAATAAAATATTACAGAGGTTGTGAACTTACAAAACAATCATGAACATGTATGGAAACAACAACCCTCCAGCAACACACTACGTTGTTGTAGAATGTTTGTTACAGATTCTGAGATAATATCATCAGACTACTACCACTAACTATGGTCTGTAGCGTACATTTAGTATATTTTTCCCATACCCCCGAATTATTAACACAGCATATCTTTGGCATTGATGCAAGACTATTACAGTATTGCTGTTGACTATAGGTTACATTATTTGTATTTTTCCCATGCTTCTTGACATTTTTTGCAATAGTGCTGTACATTTGTTCTAGTTCATAGAAGGACATTCTTGTATTTGTACTATTAATCACAATTTTTATCCACCTCGAGTTCACTATGTTATTCAGTCCCTAGATTATTCTCTATCTTTCTTTCAACTGACATTTACAACCCTAGACTACCCTTTCAGCCAAAATCCCATTTATAGACCAGCTGTGTTAGTTCTACTCACTATAATATGTTACCATCAACTCTATCCATTTTAACTCTTTTAAGGTCAAGTTAATTAAAACTTCCACATACATTAAGCATTAGTACCCCTTCACAGCCCTCCTCTTATCTCCTAAGAACCTTTACTCTAGGTTTTCACTCCATGCATTTATTCTTTGTATTTAGTTCATATTAGAGAGACCATGCAATTTTTGTCCCTTTGTGTCTGATTTCACTTAACATAATGTCTTCAAGTTTCATCCATGTTATCCTATGTGTCCCAATTCCATTTCTTCTTATAGCAGCATAGTATTCCATCATATGTATACACCACATTTTGTTTATCCATTCAGGGGTTGATGGACTTGGGTTGTTTCCATCTTTTGGCAATTGTAACAGTGCTATGAACACTGGTGTGCAAATGTCTGTTCGCATCACAGTTTCCAGTTCCTCTGGATGTATTCCTAGCAGAGGAATTGCTGGATCATATGGCAGTTCTATATTTAGCTTCCTGAGGAACTGCCAAACTGTCTTTCATAGAGGCTGCACCATTTTACATATCCGCCAACAGTGAAGGTGTGTTCCTATTTCTCTACTTCCTTTCCAGTACTTGTTTTCTGTTTCTTTTTTTTTTTTTTCCCTTAATAATGGCCGTTTTGTGTGGTGTGAGATGATATCTCATTGTTTTGATTTACATTTCCCTAATAGCTAGTGATATTGAACATTTTTCATGTGCTTTTTGGCCATTTGGATTTCGTCTTTGGAGAAATGTCTATTTCTGTCTTTTGCCCATTTTTCAAAAACAATTTCAGACCATGTAGTAAGAACTTTAAAATTTTTTAAAAGATTTATTTATTTACTTTATTTTTCTTTGTTTATCCCCTCTTCCCCCAGATGGTTCTCTTGTCTGTCTGCTCATTTTTGCTCACCTTCTCCAGGAGGCACTGGGAACTAAACCCGGGCCCTCCCACATGAGAGGTGAGTGCCCAGCATCCTGAGCCACATCTGTTCCCTGCGAGCTGCGGTATCTGCTGGATTGTGGCATCTGCCCGTTGCAGTGGGGGCAGTGTCTAGCTTGTTGCAGCTTGTGCGGTGTCTGCTTGTCTTCTTTTAGGAGACACCGGGACCCGAACTTGGGACCTCCCATGTGGTAGGTGGGCTCCCAACTGGTTGAGCCACATCTGCTTCCCTTTTGCCCATTTTTAAATTGGATTGCTTGCTCTTTTATTGTTGAGTTGTATGATCTCTTTACGTAGAATGGACATCAAACCCTTATCAGATATGTGGTTTCCAAATATTTTCTCCCATTGAGTGGGCTGCCTTTTCATCTTCTTGGTGAAGTCCTTTGAATCACACAAGTGTTTAAGTTTGAGGAGATCCCATTTATTCCTGTTTTCTTTTGCTGCTCGTGCTTTCAGTGTAAGGTTTAAGAATCCACCACCTACCACCAGGTCTTTAAGATGTTTCCCTACATTTTTCTCTAGGAGCTTTATGGTTGTAGATTTTATAGTTATGTGTTTGATCCATTTTGAGTTAAGTTTTGTATAAGGTGTGAGATAGGGGTCCTCTTTCTTTCTTTTCACTATGGATATCCATTTTTCCCAGCACCATTTGATGAATAGAGTGTTCTTACCCAGCTGGGTGGGTTTGACAGGCTTGTCAGAAATCACTTGACCATAGATGTGAAGGTCTGTTTCTGAACCATTGATTCAGTTCCACTGCTCTATGTGTCTGTCTTTATGCCAGTACCATGCCATTTTTTAAAAAAGATTTATTTATTTATTCCCCCCCCACCCCAATGTTTGTGCTTGCTGTCTGCTCTCTGCGTCCATTTGCTGTGTGCTGTCTGTGTCTGTTCGTCTTCTCTTTAGGAGGCACTGGGAACTGAACCTGGGACCTCCCATGTGGGAGAGAGGCACTCAATTGCTTGAGCCACTTCTGCTCCCTGCTTTTGTTGTCTCTCTCATTGGGCTTCCTCTTTGTGTCATCTTGTTGCATCAGCTCACTGCTCCAGCCTGTTGAGCCAGCTTGCTATCTTGCCTGTCCTCTCCAGGAGGAACTGGGAACCGAACCCAGGACCTCTCATGTGGTAGGTGGGAGCTCAATCGCTTGAGCCACATCCATGTCCCTACCATGCTATTTTCACCACTGTAGCTATGATTAAAATTTGGAAGTGAGAGTCCTCCAACTTTGCTCTTCCTTTTTAAGATGTTTCTGGCTATTTGGGGCTCCTTACCCTTCCAAATAAGTTTGATAATTGTGTTTTCCAGTACTTTAAAAAATGCTGGTAGAATTTTTTATTGGAACTGCATTGAATCTGTATATCAATTTGGGTGGAATTGACGTCTTAATGATATTTAGTTTTCTAATTCATGAGCATGGAATGTTCTTCCATTTATTTAGGTCTTTTAAAAATTCTTTTAGCAATGCATTGTAGTTTTCTGAATACAAGTGCTTTACATCCTTGGTTAAGTTTATTCATAAATATTTGATTCTTTTAGTTGCTCTTTTAAGTGGAATTTTTTCCTGACTCCCTCCCTAGGTTGGGCATTACTAGTATAGAGAAACACTACTGATTTTTGGGTATTAATTTTGTATCCTGCCACTCAGCTGAAATTGTTTATTAGCTCTAGTAGGTTTGTTGTAGATTTTTTGGGATTTTCTAGGCATAGGATCATATCATCTGTGAATAGTGAAAATTTTACTTCTTCCTTCCCTGTTTGAATGCCTTTTATTTCTTTTTCTTGCCTGATTGCTCTAGCTAGAACCTCTAGTACTGTATTGAACAATAGTCTTGATGGTAGACATCCTTGTCTTGTCTAGGGAAAGCTTTCAGTCTTTCATCATTGAGTACAATGTTGGTTGTGGGTTTTTGATATATGGCCTTTATCATGTTGAGAAAGTTTCCTTCACTTCCTATCTTTTGTAATATTTTTATCAAGAAAGGATGCTGTATTTTGTCAAATGCCTTTTCTGCACCAATTGATCAGATTGTGTGATTTTTCTTCTTTGATTTATTAATGTGGTGTATTATGCTGATTTTTTTCTGTTGAACCATTCTTGCATTCCTGGTATAAAACCCACTTGATTGTGATGAATAATTCTTTTAATGTGTTGTTGGATTCAATTAGCAAGTATTTTGTTGAGGATTTTTGCACCCATATTCATTAGGGAAATGGGTCTGTAATTTTCTTTTTTTTGTAATATCTTTATCTGGCTTTGGTATTAAGGTAGTATTGGCTTTGTAGAATGAGTTTGGTAGCATTTCTTCTTGTTCAATTTTTTGGAAGAGTTTGAATAAGATTGGTATTAAGTCTTCTTTGAATGCTTGGTTGAACTCACCTGTGAAACCACCTGGTCCTGGGCTTATCATTTTGGGGAATTGTTTGATGACTGTTTCAATCTCTTTACTTGTGATTGTTTTGTTGAGGTCCTCTATTTTCTTCTAGGGTCAGTGTAGGTTGTTCTTACATTCCTAGGAATTTTTCCATTTCATTTACACTGTCAAGTTTGTTGGTATACAGTTGTTCATAGTATCCTCCTATGATCTTTTATTTCTGTGGGGTCAGTTTTTATTTTATTTTATTTATTATTATTATTTTTTTATTTACTTTTGTTGGGGTCAGTTGTAATGTCCCATTTTCATTTTTTATTTTATTTATTTGCATCTTCTCTCTTTTTTTTTCTTTGTCAGTCTAACTAAGGGTTGTCAAGTTTGTTAATCTTTTTGAAGAATCAACTTTTGGTTTTGTTAATGTTCTCTATTGTTTTTAATTTTTTTTTTTTTTTTTGTTCTCAATTTCATTTATTTCTGCTCTGATCTTTTTGTTTCATTCCTTCTGTTTGCTTTGGGATTAGTTTGCTGTCCTTTTTCTAGTTCCTTCAGCTGTATAGTTAGGTCATTGATTTTAGCTCTTTCTTCTTTTTTTACTGTAAGCATTAAGGACTATAAATTTCTCTCTTAGCACTGCCTTCACTGCATCCCATAGGTTCTGATATGTTGTATTCTCATTTTCATTCATCTCAAGATATTTCTTGATTTCTCTAGAAATTTCTTCTTTGACCCACTGATTATTTAAGAGTGTTGTTTAATCTCCATATATTTGTGATTTTTCCCCTTTTTTTGGCCTGTTGTTGATTTCCAGCTTTATTTCATTATGATCAGAGAAAGTGCTTTGTATAATTTCAATCTTTTTGAATTTATTGAGATCTGCTTTGTGACCCAATGTATGGTCTATCCTGGAGAAAGATCCATGAGCACTTGAGAAGAATGTATATCCTGCTGTTTTGGGGTGCAATGCTCTGTGTATGTCTATTAGGTTTAGTCCATTTATTGGACTAAAATAAAGTCCTGTTTCTTTATTGATCCTCTGCCCAGATGTTCTATCCAATGCTGATAGTGGTGTATTGAAGTCTTGAACTAATATTTTAGACTCTTGAACTAATATTTTAGAGACATCTATTTCTCTCTTCAGTGTTTGCATCATGTACTTTGGGGCATGCTGGTTAGGTGCATATACATTTATGATTGTTATTCCTTCCTGGTGAAGTGCCCTTTTTTATTAATATACAATGTCCTTCCTTGCCTCTAATAACAGTTTTGCTTTAAAAGCCTATATCATCTGATATAAGGATAGCTATTCCAACTTTTTTTTTTTTTTGGTTACTGCATGTGTGGAATATCTTTTTCCAGCCTTTCATTTTCAATCTATTGGTATCCTTGGGTCTAAGGTGAGTCTCTTGTAGACAATATATAGATGGCTCATATTTTCTTATCCATTCCACCAGTCTGTGTCTTTTGATTGGAGAGTTTAATTCATTAACATTCAATATTATTACAAAGGCAGTTCTTAATTTATCCATTTTGACCTTTGGGTTTAATCTGTCATATTTTATTTTCAGCACTCCTTTTACACTTTTAGTTACTTTTACTGATATAATCTTCATTTCTAGACTCTCTTCCAAGCCTCTCTCTCTTGTTACTTCTTTTCAGGCTGTAGCACTCTCTTTAGTATTTCCTGCAAAGCTGGTCTCTTAGTTACAAACTCTCTCAGTTTCTGTTTTTCTGTGAATATTCTAAACTCACCCTCATTTTTGAAAGACAATCTTGCCTGATATAAAATGCTTGGCTGGAAGGTTTTTCTCTTCCAGTATCTTAAAACTATCATACCACTGCCCTCTTGTCTCCATGGTTTCTGATGAGAAATCAGCACTTAATCTTTTTGGGTATGCCTTGTATGTGATGCATCACTTTTCTCTTGCTGCTCTCAGAATTCTCTCTGTCTTTGGCATTTGACATTCTGATTAGTAAGCGTGTCAGAGTAGGTCTATTCAGATTTATTTGGATGGGAGTACATTGTACTTTTTGGATACAGATATCTATGTCCTTCAATAGGTTTGGGAAACTTTCAACTATTATTTCTTCAAATATTCCTTCTGTCCCCTTTTTCATGACATGTATGTTTGCACATCTCTTGCTGTTATTTAGTTCTCTGAGACCCTGTTCAATTTTTTACATTCTTTTCTTTATCTGTTCTTTTGTATGTTTGCTTTTGGAGTCCATGTCTTCAAGCTCACTGATCCTTTCTTCTGCCTCCTTCAATCTGCTGTTATATGCCTCCAGTGTATTTTTAATTTCATTTATCATCCCTTTCATTCTCATAAGATCTGCTATTTTTCTATGTATGCTTTCAAATTTTTCTTTCTGCTCATCCAGTGTCTTCTTTATATCCTTAATTTCTGTATCTATCTCATTGAATTTATTAAGGAGATTTGTTTGAACATCTATGATTAGTGGTGTCAACTCCTTTATGTCATCTGGAGGCTTATCTTGTTCCTTTTACTGGACCATATCTTCCTGTTTCTTGATGTGGATTGTAATTTTTTGTTGATGTCTTGGCATTTGGCTTACTAGATGTATTTATTCTGGGTGCAGTTTCTCTCTTTAGTTTAGGACTTTCTTGCCCTTTCCCCCTTGCTAATGTGTAGGAGGATGTAGTTGGTTCTGTAAGCTATGGAGGTTGATGCTGTCTGCATTGTCCCAGGAACTGTTGAAGCTTCTCCCATCTTTCTCCTCTGCTAGGGGTAGGGACAGAGCTGCAGCTCTGTGTGGTAATCCAAGTTATGCAGGCCAAGGCCATCTGTAGTTGCCTGAAGAGACTGATGAAGCTTCATGTCCTTTCTTCCCCTGCTTGGGGTGGGGATGGAGCTGCAGCTGTGGGCAGCAAACTAAGCTATGTCGGTCCAAACAGACTACAGTTACCCAGGTAGAATGATGTAGTGCTGGCCCCCCTCCTCCCCTGCCAGGGGTGGGGATGGAAACTCCAGAGTGCCCAGTGATCTAATCCATGTGGGCTGAAAGTATCTGAAGTTGCCCAGAGAGGCTGAGGAAACAAAGCTCCCCTCCTATCCTATTGAGGGGCAGGGATGGAGTCACAGGTGTCCATGTATTCAGTCCATGTGGGCCAAAAGCACCTGCAGTTGCCCAGAGAGCCTGGGGAGACACTGCCTCTCTCTTGTCCTATTGGGGGATGGGGTTGGAACCACAGGCATCCAACAGTCCCATTCGTGCAGGCCAAAAGCACCTGCAGTTGTCCAGATAGGCCGAGCCCCTTCCTATCCTATGGGTGGCATGAGGAGAGAGGATAGAGTCCCAGGCATTTAACAAACCAGTCCATGTGGGCCAAAAACACCTACAGTTGCCCAGAGAGGCTGAAGAAACACCAGCCCACTCCTATCCTATTTGTGTGTGTGTTGGAGGGTGGAGTGGAATTGAAGGTGCTCAACAAATCAATCAGTCTGTGCAGGCTGAAAGCACCTGCAGTTGCCCAGAGAGGCTGAGGAAACCCAGCTCCCCTTCTATCCTTTTGTGGTGCAGGGTTGGAGCTCCAGGTGTCCGACTATTCAGTCTGTGCTGGCTGAAAGCACCTGCAGTTTCCCAGAGTGGCTGGTACTGGTCTCCCACTTCCTCCCTGCTGGAGGTGGGGCTGAGGCTTGGGCTAGAGCTGCAATCAGATTTGGGTGGAAAGAAGCCAATCCCTACCTTCCCTGAGATTTTCAATCAGCCCTGCTTCCCCTCATGAGAGGGACAGAGTTAAAATGGCAACTACCAGCCTCTTTCTAACTTGGCCATGTTCAAACTTTAGCTGTTCTTAAGGCTATACTTTAGCCAGCCAAATTTACTAATCAGCAGCTGAAGTTGGTGTCCAACTGTCTCTTCCTCCCCCATTTCTGGGAAATGGAGCTTCTAACTCCAGCCATGGATTGGCTCCCAAGGCAACTTGTACTGCCAGTGGAGGATGGGCACCGACCTCTGTGGCTTGGATTGCTCTGCTCACAAATCTTCACTGCAGATGGGCAGTTTCCTCCTTTCATTCTTTCAAGGATGTTGCAGGATACTTTTCTGGTCTCCCGGGGCCCCTAAACAGGTGCTTTAGATAGCCCTGGGTGATTACTAACTGCCCTGTAGGATAAGCTGACTCTTGGAGCTCCTTACTCTGCCGCCATCTTGCCCCCACTTCAGTGCCAAATACTCTTTTTATCATTAGTATGCCCCATGTAGTTTTGGGGAAATATTGCATTGGGCTTATTTATTCTAAAACACTAATTGTTGTGTATCTGAAATTCACCTTGAACTCGGTGTTCTGTATTTTTACTTGCGAAATCTGGCAAATGTGAAAAGGTAAGTGTGGCTGCAGTTAATATAAGAAGCTGAGAAAAGGAAGGAATAACATCCAAAAGCAAGAAAAAAGGAAGGATAAAATCAATCACTTGTAAAAGAGAAGCCAGTGAATGGAAAACTCATTTAATTGGCACAAAAATAAAGATACAGAAGCGGCTGTGGCTCAATCAGTAGGGCTCCCGTTTACCATATGGGAGGCCCCGGGTTCGGTTCCTGGGGCCTCCTGGTGAAGGCAAGCCCGCCCGTGTGGCGTGGTTAGCTGACCCAGCGAGCACAAGCAGCAAGGGGGTGATAAATGAATAAATAAATAAAATCTTTAAAAAAAAATAAAAAAAATAAAAATAAAAATAAAACACGTATCTCATGGGAAACAAATTTGTTGTTTTTGGCTTCCTAGAAATAGGGAAACAGGAGAGTTAGTTTCTTAAAGATTCATATCTTCCATTAAACATTGGTGATAATATGAGGTAAAAGCATATTAAGCACTTCTGATGTGGCAGCAGTCAGACCAGTGGTTCTTAAACCTGAGTGTGCATCACACTTACCTGGAGAGCTTGTTAACACACAGATTGTTGGGCTGTGCCCCAGAGTTTCTGATTCAGTAGGTCTAGGGTGGGGCCTGAAATTTTGCACGTTGCAGGTCTAGGGAGCCCACTTGGAAATCAGTTGTTAAACTTTTGCCATCTAATATGGTGGCCACTAGAGCTTGGAATGTTGCTAGTCTGAACTGAGATGTGTCATAGATAGAAAAATGCACATCATATTTTGAAGACTTAGCATGGAAAAAATAAGTACAATATCTCAGTAATTTTAAAATATTGATGACATGTTGACATGATAATATTTTAGATATATTGGGTTAAATAAAATGTATTATTAAAATTCATTTCACATAGTTCCTTCTT
The DNA here is from genome assembly GCA_026826555.1 of Tolypeutes matacus. NCBI lineage: Eukaryota > Metazoa > Chordata > Mammalia > Cingulata > Chlamyphoridae > Tolypeutes > Tolypeutes matacus. The sequence continues at coordinate 17,293,733 of JAKSZT010053929.1, read as the reverse complement.
TAAAAAATATGGCTATTAGAAAATATAAAATTACATATATAGCTCAAATGTGTGGCCCCTATTATAATTCTATTGGACAACACTGTTTTAGACCATCATTTGTGTTTGAATTTGGGTACATATGAATTAGTAGAAGGCAGATAGTTAAAAATGCCTTAGACACTTGTGCCCTGTTCTTGAATTTAATATCCTTTCCTCGCTTTATGAAATTCTCTTACTTGGGTATGCCTTTTGGAACATTCTGGTGCTGATGCAAGTCAGATTTGGGGTGAGTGTTAGTGGTGGTAGGGCAGGCTGTGAAAGCAAGGACTTCTATTGGGGAGGTGCAAGAAGAGCCTCCAGGTCAGGAGGCCTACTCCATCTAAAGGGGAGATGGTCACATCAGAATGGTGACCTTTCTGTTCCCATAACTGCCTTCCTGCTCAGTGTTGGTTATTTACCAGATTGGAAAGAGAACCCATGATGATGGAATCTATAAATAAGTGTGGGATGCACAGGCTTTAAGGGGTCCCCTTTTCCTCCCCTTTTTCTTTGCAGTAAAAACTCAGCAAGAAGCCTGAATCCAGGTCTGGGTTCTACAGCTAATAAGGACTTGTAGAACTTGGACAAGGTTAGACAGAAAGCCCCAGGGAAGGTTAAAGCATCAGAAAATTGAATTTATGACAAAAGACCAACCTCACTTGGACTATTTCCTCTTCAGAAGAAAAGCCTTCAGGTATCTGAAACATTACTCTACAGGAGGTTGTGGATGATTGTTCTGCCCAGGAAGTTTCTGACTTCTACAGTAGGAGATGGGAACTCATAAGGTGGAAATTTCCCACATATAGAAAAGGTGTTCAAAGGTGCCAGATGCCTCAGAAGAATGACAAATGTTCATTGTAATTGGCTTCTTTCTGAGTTGGGTGACTGTAGCTCCTATTCTTATCCCCCAGACCCCTTCTAGGCAACTGACGTTCTAGGAGGACTCCTTCCTGGTTCTAGTCTCATGGGGCCAGGAGGAGACTGGGCCTGGCTTTGTAACTAATATGACCCTGAGCTGGAGGCCTCATGGATACTGGACAGGATCAAAGTCTGCCACTAGACATAATTTTCAAATAATTAAGATGAGAGTCCTTAATAGGACATTGTTTAGAAGAAGGGTACTAATTTGGATAAAAATTCACTAATCTAACAGATTTTTGAGAACTGACTATGTATTATTCTTAGGACCCGACCAAGGTCTACATTGGTAGTAAATCTTGCTTTAATAATTTTCCTTAAGGAAGAGTGTTATAGGTTGAATGGTGTCCCTCCAAAAGACATGTTCAGGTTAACCCCTGATCCCGTGAATGTGACCCTATTTGGAAATAGGAGCTTTGAAGACATCATTAGTTAAGATGAGGCCAAGTGGAATAGAGTGGGTCCTAATGCAATATGACCGGTGTCCTTATAAGAAGGGGAGGATTGGACACAGACACGGAAGAGATGGCCACGTGAGGAGGCCAGAGGCAGAGCGATGCATCTACAAGTCAAGGAAGGCCAAGGATTGCTGGCAAGCATCAGAAGCTAGAAGAGTTAAGGACAGATTCTCCGCTAGAGGTTTCAGGTGGAGCAGGGCCAGATCTTAAGCGTCTAGTCTTCCGAAATATGAAATAATAACTTTCTGTTATTTTAAGCCATTTGGTTGTGATACTCTGTTATGGTAGGCCCAAGAAACTAAGACAGAAAGGATGAGGATTAGACAGTAAGAGGAAAGGAAACGAGGGAATGGGAAGTGAATGCTTATTAAGAGCCAGTGTTGGGGAAGGCTTTAGACAGAGCACTTGTGTGCATGTGCACTTGCTCTAGCCTCAACTTGGTCCTTCAGATGGGGAAACTGAGGCTCAGAAAATTTATCCAACTTGACCAAGGTCACACAGCTCTCAAAGACTAAATGACAGACTGAATTCACATTCACGTTTGTATGACTTCAAAGCCAATGCTTTTCCGCACCTACTGCGCTTTCCATCCAGCTACAGAGTTTTAGCCCCTGGGCAATGGCAAAGGCTGCTCTAAAGCGGTGGTGTAGTGTCCTCGTGTGCTTGCTTTTCAAGGCCTTACGCTCTGGAGTTGGAACAGACAGGGATTTTCGAGTCCTGATTCTGCTGCTTATGAAGTCTGATCATACATAACCTAACTAACCTAACCTAACTTAGCCTCTTAGATCCCCATCTTCATCTGTGAAATGGGGATAATTTCAAATCTCTCACAGTGATACTAAGCATTTAGCCTGGTGCCTGCACCTAGGAAATTAGAGCACTACCAAAGTGGTTATTGTTAACAATAACTATTAGAATTTTTGTTGTTGTGGAAAATATTTTATGGGCTAATTTGTTCCATCAAACTGGAAAAATATGGTAAGCTTAGTTTTTGGGGTAAGTGCTAAAGATGGTATAATTGATGGGGTTACTGCATAGATAATCTGCTTTGGTTGTTAGGTGCTTAAATTCTTGTTGAAATGAATTGTGAAAAAAAAAAAAAAGGAAAGCACTGTTTAAGCTGTTTAATGATATGTTTAGTAGAGATGTGATAATGACTAGATTGGATTAATTATGGGGTCCTTCAATGGATTGTTTAGTAGTAAATTTGCAGATATTGTTTCACATAAATCCACGTGTCAGATAAATGGTTTGATTTTCAAGCTCACCTGTAGCAGCTTGAGGGATGGAACAGGCCATTTCTGAAGAGGGACTTGTAGAGACAAATATCTTGGGTTTTTCAGAACATGGAAGTTGATGTCATTAAAACTGCAGAGAAAGGAGAAGGGAGGGGCTGTGCATCATTGATTTACATTTATTTCTGTGTTTGCAAAACTCACATGGGGCCTTGGTAAAATTGTTCTGCATAATCATAATTTCCAACATCTAATACTTATTGGTTTCCAGGCACTGTGCTAAGTACTCTAGGTGTGTTATCTTATTTATTCCTTGCATTAAACCTATGCCATTAGGTACTATTAGTTTACCTGTGTCTATACACCAGGAAAATGAGGATTAGAGAGAATAAGTAACTTGCTCAAAGCCACAGAGCTAGAAAAGTGCTGGGACTGGAAATGAACCTGGGGCAGTCTGACTGCAGGTCCCTCACTCTTAGCCCAAGCAGTACTTGTGAATGAAGGCCCTTGTTGGCAAAGAGATTCCTGTTGGCTCAGGAATAGGAAAAGATATTCATTATGGATCAAGCATAGCTTAATGTTTATGCTGAAAACTGGCACCTTGTTTCCTTGCTCTTAAAAGGGATGCACAGGAAGCCAGAGTTCTCCTGCTGGAGGTGAACAGGGAAGCATGTAGCATGGTTGCTATTGGTAGCCATCCAACAAAGTGGAGGGGAGCTGGTCTTAGGATGAAGCCAGTGCTGCAAATACTAAGAGTGGAAAGGTGGGAAATTCCTGGGTCTTCGATGTTATCCCTGGACTACATTTAGAATTTAACTAATGCAATTTATTTCCTTACTGGCTGTGGCAGAGACAGCTAGTTGCCTCTCCAATATCATTCTTTCCTTCTTTCCTAACCAAACATCAGTTTTGTTCAGGGTGGTAATTTCCCAGTTAAAATCTTATACATGCAATGTAGTTCTGGCCAATGAGCTATAAGCAGAAATCCCTGCTGGAATTTCTAGGAAAGTTTTGTTTTCCTCATGCCTGTAAGGCTGATGGCTGGAGCTGGAGCAGCTAGCCTGGTTGCATGAGGGAAAGACCAAGAGGATTGCAAAGACCTGGGCCCTAAGTTGCCAAAGGAATGCCAGAAGTTCACACCTTCTTGTTATGTGAGAAAAAAAAAAACCATTACTATGTTTAAGCCAAGGTTTCCCTGTCTTTATTATTTGCATACAAATGCAATTTCTAACCCAGAAATTGAAATATATCATTGAAATGGATTCTTTCTTAGTGTTCTAGTTACTAATCCTGTATAACAAACCATCCCAAAACTTAGTGATTAAAATAACAACTGTTTTGTTATTTTCCATTCTTCTGTGGTTCATAAATTTGGACAGGCTCATCTCTGCTCCAGGATATTTGGAACCTTGGGGTCGGGGGAGGAGGGGAGTTGAAAGGATGGGAGATGGAAGAACCAAGATGGGTTCTTGATCCCATGCCTGGCACCTTAGTGATGTTCCACGTGTTCTCTCTTTCCAGTGGTATAAACCTGGCCCTCTCATATGGCTCAAGGCTCCAAGAAGGAGAAAGCAGAAACTTCCAATCCTTCTAAAGGTTCTGCCCAGAGCCAGTATGGTGGCACTTCCACCATGTTCTACTGGCTAAAGCTGTGTCTATCCAGGAGGTATAGACTTCATTTCTTGATGGGGAGAGGGAAAGAACTGATGGTGGCTGTTTTTGGAGATAAGCTATCATACATGGTAACTTGGGAAGGATTTGTGGATTTGTAGGCCACCCCCCTTTTTAGATATGACAGATAGTCTTTGAATATATCCGGTATCTGAAAAGTGTACAATACTTAAATATGGGGTGTACTCTGCTGTGTTGGCTTTTTGCATGTTTTTCATCTTCAGGCACAATTGAAAATTTGAATTGAAAATTTGCCGTTTTGCCATGACACCTTGCATGGTCAGCTTTGAAAACTGGAAGGTGGGAGAATGTTAGTGGTGTGTATACTGATTAGGAGATGAGATGGGCATGAGTGTAGGTAGCCTTTCACTAAGAAGAAGAGAGATCATTTAGGATGGAGAGTGTTAGAGTGAACTAAGGAAGAAAGAACATGCTAGTTGTTACCTGAGCCCAAAAATAATGAGGACTCAGTTGCCATCTAGAGTTAAATCAAGAAATATTTACCCCTCACCTCCTTCCAGCCAGGTACTGTGCAGCTATGAAATGGCAACCCTGGGTCTCTTTGCAAGTTTAGTTTAAAAATAGGGCTCTTTAGAAGAGGAAGGGATTGGGGTTAATTCAGGTTTGGGGGCATCTGATCTATCAGAAAATGAAGTAAAGTCAAGATTGAGTTTATTTCATTATTTGCATTTAACTAATTAGCTCTTTTAATACCTAACCCCTAGACAAACAGAAAAATCCAAAAGCAAACTAAGCCAGTGCCATTGTATACAATTTCATGTGGAGGAAGAACCCAACTTCTCATCTGAGGCAGGTCTCACATGTGCCAGAGGGAAAAGGATGATGAAACTACTTTAAGAAATCGATTCTGGAACCTGAAGACCATGTGGTGGTAGAAAGCCTCGCCGAGAAATAGGGCTGACAAGGATGGGGGCACGACCGCGTTGGCCCGGGTGCAGCCAGCCTGGTAGCCTTCTCTCCTGACAGGGCCTGAATCAAGGCTTTGTTGAGATTGGAGGCAGGGAGAGGACCCTGTGGTCGAGACTAAGCTTTCCTAAAGCCACCATTTCTTGAGTTCCTATTTGTGCTAACTGACCATAAAAGCTTATTAAATTTTTGCTGCCAGGAACTGAACAGATGCCTGTTCCTGCCCATAGTTTGGAGAAGACAGTGGGGACACTTACTTAGTCTATTTGCTGTTAATCAACTATAAAAGTTGAGTTTTAGTTTTTGTTTGTACGGGGTGAGAGGCAGAAGGGATCAATTTATGATATTACCATTTCTTCAGTCCTAAGCTAAAACTTCTGGACTCATCTACAACTCCATCATATCCCACCCCCCCTTTTCCCCACTACACCCAAGGGGAGGAAATATGGAGATGGATGGATGGAAGGATGCATGAATGGGTGTAGGTTGAGGTCCCCCTGCCTGGAAGAAGGTGCTGGGATGAGGGAGTGGGCAGGTCAGTTGGCGTAAGTACTGCTCTGCCAACCATGGAGCTGCAAGGACTGTGGGGCAAGAAGATGCTGGCCAGACCCCCAATCCCCTTTTTGATTATGCTGTTTGGTTCTGTTGATGCATGAGGCAAACACATAGCTTCACACCAAAATGGAGGAGATGGTTGGTGATGTTCGTGTTGTAAAGAGATGATCTTGGGGGGAAGTGATGAAGCTGATGGCAGCTTTGGTCTTGGTACCAGGCCTCAAAGAGGACATAAGGGAGGCTTCTCCCTTCCCCTGTATGGAGAAGGACCCCTCACAACATACCTATCATGAGCTCGAAAGAGGGAAATAGATTCATTTTTAAGAAAGCTAGTCTAGGACCAGGGTCAGCCTGGGGGCCATTTCACCATGGGAGGTAGGAAGAGCAGACAGAAAAAATCCACTGTCTAAAAGTATCAACCCACCTACCTGCCATTCCACCAGGGGTTAGGCATTCCTTTGAATCTTCCAGTTTTTCCAGCTTCAAGAGTCTTCTACTGACATGCAACCACTTTGAAAGGTTTAACATTTTAAATTTGTGCCTCTCCAGTTGCCATGCGTGGTGGCATATCAGGGATGGAGAAGCCCTCGGGACAAACATAATGCCTAATCCCCTGCCCCAGAAGAGGTTGCCTTTTAACTGGTAAGAAATTCACATGATTCTTTTCATATTGAAATAAACCCAGATGTACTGTGAAGTAGTACCCCAAATTTGCATGAGTGTTTAAGATCCATCTTTAAAGAACCAGAACTCCCCGGGTCAGGGTCAGGGTCAGGTTCAGCCTCCTCTGCAGTGACAGGTACGCATTGCTAGGTGTATGTCATTAGTAGGGATTACATCTTAAATTAGTTCTGTGCAGATAGCTGGGCTTTGGGGCATCTGCCTCGGACCAGGGTGCTGTTGGGCGTGTCAGTCTGAAAGCTGCTGAGTGGGAGGAGGCAAGAGGAAGACTCTTTCTCACCCTTTCTTTCATCATAGGTGGTAAGTTCACCTGCTTTCTTAGGGCTAGTACAGTAGAGGAACACATGTTTTCAAAAACACAATTACCTGGTATTAACTATCTGAATGCATACATGAACAGTTTGCTTTTCGTTTGGCTCATTACCTAGCTTTCTCTCTTTCTCTTTCAGAATCTCGGAATCCATTGTCTGGGCACGGCCCTTCCTTTTGTGAGTTCCTTTTTGTGTACTTGCACTCCCTGGCTATTACCTGAGTGGCTGACCTGGTGCTCATTAATTCAGATATTCTGACACCTCATTGATGCTGATTATGCTAATTGTAGGTACTGCCACAACCTCGAATCTGTTTGTTCCTTTTTGCTTTTTAGCTGAAACCTCAGGGGGACTGGTTTTGTCATGTTGCTCATTTCCATTTTTCATTGCTTTTCATTATTTTTGTGGTAGACACAGTGGAAGGCTGAAAAATGCACATTTCCACTTTTAACACAATCTAGGAAAATCCAGGAGAAAAGAAGAGGCAAGCCTGATTTTTACTGAAGCCATATCATTCTTCACTTTGCCTATGGTGTTTATTTTTTTAAAGCAAAGCTTTGGAGAGTTGGAAAAAAAAATTAAAAACAAAACCTAACAAAACAAAACAGAAACACCTTACCTGTTTCAATATTCTCAAGCAAATGGTGTGAAGACAAATGGAGCAATCTCGCCAGCAGTTCTCCATACCTTCCTAAATACTGTGACCACTTATATGACTGTAAGGGAGACAGGGGACTTGAGAGACTTGGATTAACCACAACAAAATGAAAACAATCAGTCTGGTTCATCAACTTGACTGGTTGATGAAATGGAAGATGGAAATGGATGGTTCCTGAACAGAAGGAAGGGGGTATGGTGAAATGGGGCCAAGCCATATTGGATGGTGGCTCCCTGATCTTACTTAGTTTCCAGGTCATTTTGTTATTGTTTTTGATACTGTCAATTGGGCCATTCCAGAGGGAGGGAAGAGAAGTGTGAGTGTGAACGTGCTGTGGGGGGAAGCAGGCTGGTGTGGGAGAAAGGTATGGGACATGTTGTATGTGGGGTTTCAGGGGTATTTTGGAGTGAATAAGAATTTAGGAAATGATACAGGAAAGGGAGGTTGGGTTCTGTTATGGATTGAATTGTGTCCCCCAAGAAGACATCTTCAAGTCCCAACCCTGGTCCCATGAATGTGACCTCATTTGAGGACAGGAACTTTGAAGATGTTATTAGTTGAGATGAGGCCAAATTGGGTTAAGGTGGGCCCTTAATCCAATATGCCACATAAGCAGAGGAAATTTGGACACAGTGAGAGAGAGACAGAGGACGAGGTGGCCTTGTGATGGAGGCAGGGATTGAGTTATGCTTCCACAAGCCAAGGATGGCCTCGGGTTGCCAACCACCCACCAGAAGCCCAGGGAGAGGCAACAGATTCTTCCCTTTAAGAGGAAGCATGGCCTTGCCCACACCTTGACTTTGGACTTGTAGTCTCCAGAACTGCTAGAAGATACGTTTCTGTTGTTTAAGCCAAAGAGTCTGAGATACTTCATCACAGCAGCCCTGGCAAACCAAGACAGGGTCAGATAAAGGAAGGCTGTGAGTGTCACACCAAATTTGCTTCAGCTTTCACATTCTGGGGTCACTTATGTCAGTCATGACCTCAGCACCCTCCACTGAGGACAAACTGAGAAGAGTTTAATGACAGAGTTATTTATGAAGGACTGAGCAGGGTGTGGAGCAACCAGCAGGGCTCACACAGTCCCTGGGGATACTCACAGAGGGCTTTGTTAGCCCTGGAGTCCACAGCTGCAAGGAAAGGATGGGGTCACCCCACCCAGAGACGGCCAGTCCCCTGGCAAGAGCTAAGACCTTCACGGGGTTACAGCTGGGGGATGAATACTTGCTCCCCTGCCTCACTGTGACTTCCCACCCTTGCTGCCCCTTGGCCCAACACACTTTGAGGCCGGAGGTTTGAGAACTTCTTGATGCCGTGTGAGGTAGGTCAGCCTCTCCCAGGCACGGAGTTCAGGGGAGGCTGGACCTGGAGGGTGTCAACCTTTAACTCCAACATGATGTGGAAGAAAATAAGGTCAGTGTTTTGCTTCCACTCTCTCACTATTCTGTCTAGAAGCTTGGATCAAGGTCGTGGGTCTTTCTGAACTTTAAGTGTTTCCAGAGACCCCACATAATATAATACCTCTTCATGGCCCCCAGCAAATGAATACAAGCATCGAGTAGAAATGAAATCCCTTAAAACACTGCTGTTTTCCCTTTATGCTTTTATTTAATTTGTTTTCTTAAACTATAAGAATAGCATGTAGCCATGTGCAACTTCATAAAGCTATCATCTGGTTATTGGAGAAGCAGGACACTTTCACATGGGGATCTGTGTACCTAGTCCACTGCAATACTTTCTCCCTCTGCATGCTGGCTGTTCTGCATTTCCAGAGGATAGCACGGGGGGACTGAAGTTGTTTCAAGAGAGATTTAAGTTAGAGCCAACGAGGAGCTTTACTACTGAGGCTGTGCAAACCCAGAAGGGTTTCGCATTATTTTGTGCATTATTTTCTGTGGGTTATTTTAAGTTTTGTAAAGCAAATAAAACAGGATCAAATTTGAATAAAACATATGTAAAAATGGAGACTTGCAGTTATCGAGGTATTCAAACAAGAAATGATTTTTAAAAACCTGACAACTGCCTCAATTCTGTCCTTCCTTCTATGTGATGCAGTGTGTGCCTGCTCGTGCTCCGAAATGGTACTCCACAGGAAATGGCAGAGTCTGAAAACTGTTATTACAAACAGAAGACAAAGTGCTGTGCTGGTGATGTCATAGGTCTAAGTTCAGGGGACCCAAGGGATGCTTCTTGAAGCAGAAAAGCCATGACCACAGGGCCTGCCTGAGTGAAGAGGTGCCTCCCCTGTGAATACCTCGAGCCTTGACTGCTGCTACTGGGGCGAGTCTCTTTCCCTTTCTGGGGTCTTCTGCCTAAAAGGAAAGACTAGCCATGTCCCAGGCATGGAGGCAGCCATGAGCACACATCGCCTCCACCAGGAAAACAGCTCAGACGACTTCTTTCCTGCAGCTCAGGTTTGGCTGGATGAGGCCAGAGTCTCGACCTGTGGGAGGAGTCTGATTAATCAAGGTGCTCATTGGGATAGTGGAAATCTGACCAAATCAAATGATCTCCTCAAAGTTTTAAGTGCTAAGGCAACTGGCAGATCATTTGAGCTTTGTACCATCCAAAGACGCTGAGTGACGAATCTGTGAGGTGGCCATGTGTCTCAGAATGGGGATGGAGAGTGGATGAGGCAACTTCCTATCTGTTTTAGTTTGCTGAAAGCTGCTGGGAGCAATATACCAGAAATGGGTTGGATTTTACAGTGGGCATTTATTAGGTTAAAAGCTTGCAGTTCTGGGCCTGTGAAAGTGTCCAGCTCCAGGCCTCATCAGAGATGCTTTCTCACCGGGCTGCAGTGTGGGCGATCAGGCACAATGGTGGCATCTGCTCATCTCCCCCCTCTCCCCTCTCGTTGCTTTCAGCTTCTGTCTTCAGTGGCTCCTCTCAGCTTTAAGGATTTTTTTTTTTTTTCTGTCTCTGCAGATTTTTCCTGTGACTTTTTAATCCTCCATTTATAAGTTACTGCCACAGTAACTTAGTAACCAGTAAGAGTATTAAGACCCAACCTGGGTCGCATAATATTATCAAAGGCCCTGAACTGAAGTGATTTAATCAAAAGATCCCACCTACAATAGGTTTACATGCACAGAAATGGATTAGCTTTAAGAACAGAATATTCTGGGGTCTGCAAAAGTTAAACTGCCACTCTGTGACACTCCATTTTCCTGTGTACCCTTGCTATAAATCCCCATAACTCAAGCTGATCTGAACACCTCCTCCTTGTCTTCTTTAATTTGACCAACTTTACCAGTACATTCCATCTAGTTCTAACTGTGTATGATTTCAGTTCTACTATGATGCAATATCTGCAGGGAGGCAGGCAGTGGAGGGGCTAAGTGGAGGGGCTCAGGGGACAGATGGCCTGCATTCAGCCTGAGCTCTGCAGCAGTTAGGTAGGGTTCCTGCAATGCAGACACAATACAACAGAACCTTCTGCAGGATGGAAGTTCATTTCACGTTCAGGTAACAGTGTGGGTGTAAGCAGTTCAGGGATAAGGCTGCCGTGTGATTTGAGGGACCCAGGCTTCTCTTCTCTTCTTGCTCCAGCATCCTCAGTGTGTCGCTCTCATCCATCTGGTTCCACATGGCTCATCACAACATCCACACTCCAGCCAGAGGCAGAGAGAAAGGGAGAAGAGGGGGCACGGAGGGGACATTGCCCAGATCACTTCAGCCAAATCCTGTTGGTCAGATCTTTGTCACATGGCAACCCCTGGGTGCACAAGAGTTTGGGAAATGTAATCAGAATTAGTGTACTGTTGTAGTGTCATAAATTACCACAAGTTTAGTGGCTTAAAGCAACACAAACTTATTATTTCATGGTGTCTGGGGGTTCAGAGTCTGGGCACAGGTAGCTGAGTCCTTTACTCAGGGCCTCACTAAATGGAAATCAAAGCTCCAGCCAGGGCTGCAACCTCATTTGAGGCTTGGGGTGCTCTTTCAAACTCACCGGTTGTCAGTGGCATTCAGTTCCCTGGGGTTGTGCTGTTCCACTCTTTCTGTCTGTCAGCTGGGGTCCATTCTCAGCTCCTAGAGACTGCCCACTGTTCCCTGCCACGTGGCCCTCTTCATAACATGAAATTGCTTCCTCAAGGTCAACAGGGGAATCTCTCTCTTCAGAAAAGCCCCAATCTGCATTAAGGGCTCTACCTGATTAGGCCAGACTCACCAAGGGCCATCTTCCTTTTGATTAACTCAAAGTCAACTGATTGTGGACTTTAATAACATCTGTAAATCTCTTTCAACATTGTCACACAACATAACATAATCAAGGGAACAATTATCCTGTCATATTCACAGATCCTGCCTAAACCCAAGAGCAGGGCATCTATACAAGGGGTTGGAAATCTTGGGGCCATCTTGGAATTCCGCCTACATATCTTTATCCATACAATCTTTATTCTGGTTTGCCAGAAGCACAGACAATAGTAATCAATACAACTCTGGTTTCTATAGTTCTATAACTGTAGAAGAATGGAAAATAGATATTGGGGTTAATTAGTAGTGTATGCCATAGTAACTTACTATCTATGTTATCTTGGCAAGTTACTTAATTTTTCTGTGCTTCATCTTCTTTTATAAAACAGGAATGATAATAATACCTTATTCATGAGGTTGTTGTGAGCTTAAATTAGATTATATGCAGGACATATAATCTATATATGTCTATGATTATTTTAATATGTTAATATGCTGTTAGCAATTTATTATTCCAAATCAAAAATGAAATACAGTTTAAAAATGTAGTCATATCTCTAATGATTGATAAGAACAATAGGGGCTTGTTTGAGCCTGAATCTTTGCCTTTTTTTCGACAAGTGGAAGAACAAAGACCTGCAGAATATTCCCAGCACCTCAAGCTTACCATTGTCTAATGTATGACATCGCTCAGAAGAGATGTCCTTAGGTGACATCACATCCTGCAAGGAGGAAATGCCATGGCAAAACCTCTGGAACCTGAAGTGCATTTTGATGAGGAAATCCAGAGTTGCATTAATTTCTAGGAACTTGAAAATTAATCATGTCCAGTACATATAGGAAGCGTGCATGTGTGTGTGTGCATGTGCGTGCATATGTGTGCAGTGTGCCTGTGTGTGAAATTAACTGCATATTGATTAAACTTTCCTACACACTGAAGGGATGGATTGTTTCGAGAGCCATCGAAGGCAACAGAACAATGAGCTTATCATGTTGCTTGACTAAATGAGCCCTGGGATTTAGGAATTAAATCTGAGCCATCAGTGTATGCCTTTACTTTTTTAAATAGGAAAACGTTCCACGTAGGTTGGGCCATCCTCGTGTTAGGGCTGTTTAACACTTTCATCTGCTTCGGTGATATCTATTATAGAGTGTTCCTTGAACAACACACAGTACAAACAATTATTTCAGACATTTCAAAAATGAAGTGCTACTAGCTTCATTGTGTTCCTCTGCTCTGGCGAGTAATGAAAGACATATTCTATAATGTGAAACAAAAGAGGATTGTGACTACTAAAAAAGCAGCCCAGCCAGCTAGAGTTAAACAGTCAGGATAAGATATTAACTTAAACCACATGTGAAGTGCAGCTGTTTCTGTTGAAGCTTTCATCAGGCTCAAGTGGAAAGATTGGTGGGTTTTAATATGTGGTTTCCAGCCAAGCCAATAGGAATCTGGGGAAAATGTGTGTGAAATCAGGGCTCTGCCAGGGGGGTCCAGGGCTCTGGGCTGGCTTTTCCTGCTGTAAATGTAAACAATGGTAACCTGATGCTGAGGGCAAGCCTTCTCCATCCCAAGGTTTAGCTGAAATGCTTTCGAGTGACCAGCCAGACTGTGGAGTTTTTTTTTTTTTTTTTTTTGACTCTTATACTCCCTGTCTAGAGAAATGCACGGGTCCCAAGGTGTTAAGAATATGGATGAAGGAGGAGTCTTCTTATGTTTGTCCTCTGCTACTTCCTTTCAGAAACATCTAGAACATGTAGCATCATGAGGCGCCAACTCTATGCAAAGTTACTGCTATGTTTGTTGGGTTTAAACTCTGAGGATTTCAATTTGCTAAGAAAAGTGATGATACAGACAGTGTGGCACATATCTGTCATATGAACATGGAAATATTAGAAATTAATAAAAGAATATCAAAGGCATGAGATGAGCTAAAAAATAAGGATAAATTGCACACTATTTCTTTACAAGGACTAAATTAGTTAACTGGTTTAAAGGTCGGTTGGGGTGCTGCCTGCTTCTGCCCAGCTGCCTCCTGAGGTCTTAGATTAGTAGTGTTGGAATGCCTCTGGCCTGGCTACCGGGAGATGTCTCAGCCTTCTGCCATGTGCGTCCAGCACCATGATATTGGCTTTCAGCCTCAGAGGCGTGCAACAGAAATGATCTTTATGGGCTCACAAATTCAGTAGTTGAGGGAGGAAAAATGCAAACCTCCAAATTGCACTCACTGACTTCAGGAGAGCAGTTTGAATGCATTCATCCGTGTGTTCAGCACACATTTATTAGGCAGCTACAAGATTCAAGGGACCTTGCAAGGTGCTCGGGGGCTTACAAAGATGTGTGAGGGGGAAAGACATTGGCATTTATTGAGCACATACTGTATGTCAGGCATCATGTAGGTTCTTTAATTACATTTTCTCTTTTGATTCTCAAAACTTTGGAGGAGAGAGAGTAGAAGATATGATCATTGCTTTCAAGGCCCTTCAAGTCTTGGCTTAAGGAGTAGATAAAATGTATATCAAAATATCCACCAAATAAGGTAATTATAATCATAAGCTAAAAGAGAGGTCTAAGTGGGAATTAAGAGACTGGATTACTTGGGGGTATGAAAGAAAGTCTATTGGAGGAGACCCCATTTGAACCGGGCATTGAAGGATGGGCATGATTCAGATTCACAGAGAAGTAGGGAAAGAGGCAATCCAGGTGAAGGAAAGGATGAGCATAGGAGAGAAGTGGGGAAAAAACCCATGGTGCCCAGGGGTTAAGTGAAAATCACTTATATTCAACATTTCCCCTTATTACTGCTTCTTGGGTTTAGCACAAGATGAAGTAGGTGGCTTTACTTTAGTGTCACGTTGTATGAAAAATGCATGACTTTAAACACTAGATGCATATTCAACGTGATGCCTGAACCATCCAAGGTGCACTCAAATTAAGATCTGCTGAGGGGTGTGCAGGTTCACCTTTCCAATGTCATGCTCACTCTGGGGCCCAAACTCATGGGGTGGGATGGCTAGCAAAGGGCCAGCACTGCTGAACTTGTGGTCATCTCTCTGTCTAATTATGCAGACTTGTGCTGCTGAATTTCCAAAGTTAACTCCACATAGGATATGACCCTGAAGACTGAGTTAGGGACCACAAAACAGAGTCAAGTCCAGTTTAATTACACCATAGGGTTAGGTTGTTATGTATGTTGGAAAGTAAGGATGGTGAGTAGGCCAGCCTGGCAGAGGCAGAGATTGTGGACAGCCAGGGATAGGAGTTTGGACTGCATTTAGGTATTGGGTTTGGTGGCAGTAGGATATAAAGGAAGGATTTAGGCAAGCTCCCTTCAATAAGTTGGTCTAGTAAACTGCAGCTGGAAAGCAGGGCTGTGTTTTCTGAGAAATAGTCACCCAAATTCTACTTCATCAAGTTGAGAGAACCTGTTGAATCTGAGTAGAAAGCAGGTATCCTTTTTAATGTAGTCCTTGTTCCTGATGGAAAGGTGAGAGTCACCATACTTGAGGTTAAATCAGTCAAGGTCTTAGGCACTAGGCAGAAGGGAGGCTACAAAGATGTTTGAGAGACAGTTCCTGTCCTCAGATAGTTCAAAGGCCTATGATATGCTCATGAGAAGGTGACCCATAGAACACAATGAGCCAGGGGTGCACAAGCCCAGTGGATGGCCTGGCTTTCAAGGATGGAATCTGGGCAAAGGGGGGCTTGACTCCAGTCAGAGGGCAGAGATCCAACTCGAATCATGCCTCACTGACGTAGTCCAATCAACCAGGCCCTGTACCCACAGGAATAAATTAGTTAAAGAACATAATCTTTTTGGATTCATAAAGTAATTTCAAACTATCACAGTGTGCATTCATAAAAATGAGTTTTTCCCTAGTGTGAGGGTTGCAATTGGGAAGTAGAAACTACCTCAGTATCCATCAAGAAGAGAAAGATTAAACATATTATGTATTCTGGATGTATAATATTATTTTTAACTTTGATTTAAAACATACAGAACATTGCAAGGGAAATTGTGATAGCAACATCATATAATCACAGAATAAAGTCTATTGATGTTAATATTTCTAACTTTTTAGATTTTTCATGTATTTTTGCATGTATATTATCTAAGCTCCCAATTTTATAATAAATTATATGTATTCCTAAAAGTTCTCGTTTGTCACCCATTGTTAAGTCCTAAAAATACAAGCTGTATGTATTAAGCTGTATGGCAATTATATTGGTATAATAAAAATATCTTAAAAAAAAAAAAAGGTGGGGCTTGAGCTCTTTCTCAAGATGTGTGGAATTTGGATGGAGAAGTGGAGGGCTGGGCTCAAGGTGGGTGGGGGAGGGAAAAGGTAAGAAGTGTGTGGCTGGAGTCACAAAGCCTGGCCTCCTCGAAGCATAACGGAGGACGGCAGCGAGGTCAGCCTAGACTCCACTGGGGAGTGTGAGATAGACGTTGAAAGGAGAAAATGGGGCCAGATTGTGGAACCTCCTGAATATCACTGAAGAACTGGATGGCTGGACTTAGACCATATTTCCTGTATTCTGAAAACCTGTCTCCTCAACAGCCTTAATACCTTTAGAAGACAGAGGCAGTTACACAAGAGGGATGTAGGCCAAAGTCTGCTTCGAAAGTGCACTCCAAGACATTGCCAAGGTTAGGGGCCACCTAGTGAATTCGGTGCTGTGAGTTTAGCCTGAAGAAGATCAGCCAATCCTGGCCAGAGCACTTTTGAACTTAGCTGATAAGTCATAAGCAAGGCAGAGCAGCAAGCAAGAGAGGCACAGGTTCTTCATATGTCTCTCTTAGGGTCACAGGTTTTTAAAAAATTTAAATTGTTTTTATTTTTATAAGTACACACTGCAGTTTTTTTGATGCTATACAATATGGTGTAACATATCTGAATAAATTTAAAGTAAGTTCATCTGAAAATATTGCTTCATTTGACATAGCATCCCCATAAGATGGATAGCACAGGTATTTCTACCCCATTTTTACAAATAAGAATGTACACAGAGAGAAAGTTCATTGACTTTTCAGAGAGATAATTAGTTGGTTAATGAAAAAGCCAGGACAGGACCACAGGTCTGCAGACTCCTAGACCAGTGTCTTCCATTCCATAAGAATGACTCCTATATAATCAGAATCTCTCTGATTGTTCATTCATTCATTTGCTCATTCATTCAATAAGCAAACATGTACTGAGGGCCCACTATGTGCCAGGTACCCTGCTAATCCCTGCAGATACATTGATAATTAAGGCAGGGACCCTTCCCTCAAGAAGTTCTCAGTTGACTAGCCCAATGCCAGGTCATGGAGGTAATGGTAGGGTAGAGAGTGGAATCCACCCAACCAAGCTCGTCATAAGATGGAGGCGCTACTGGGGAATGCTCACTGGTCAGCTTTTGTGCACTTTATAAACCTAGAGCTGCTACTGACGCTACGTGTGATTTCTTGTGTAGTTTGGTCAGCATCTGTTATCAGCAATTCTTAATGTTAAATAGAGGAATCTCTGTAAGGGAAGCTCTGAAATCGAGTCAGCTTAAAAGCACTGAAATAGTAGCTATTGCAAAATAACCTTCTGGCCATGGCCCCTTGTATTTTCTTTACATTTCTCAGTTTACAAACCCTTCACTAGGCGGTTGGCACTTTGCTAGGTGCCGTGGTCTGAGCACTGACTTTGGGATTGGGCAGACCTTAGACACTAACCCTTCTAGTGAGTGAATTTAGCGTAGCGAAGCTTCAGTTTCCTCATTTGCAAAATAAGGCTGGGCGACACCGGTGTCGGCCTCATAGGGTTTTTGTGGGATTCAGTAAGAAGATCTGCGCAGGTCCCTGGGGCTCAGCGGGCACTCAGGAAATGGTGGCACCCCCGCCCCACTCCAGCCCACTGGCTAGCTTCTTCAAGGGAGGGAAGTAGCCTAGAGTGGGCTCTGGCCGGCTCTTCTTTGCATGAGTTTTAGGCTCTATGCTGGCCTTTGAGAGAAAAGGACATGGTTTTCCTGACCCCTGTTTCTTCTAAGATTTCCATGTAGTCTTCTATATAGAAACAAGGAAAGTGGACAAATTAGTGAGATATAACTTGGGACACCAATAACCGATTCTCCCATCTTTAGTTGCTCTTAATTTGGCCAAATTAGTGCCTGAATGCATAAAATGATAATGCTCATGGGCAAGGTCACTGATCCTGTGACTTCAAATCCAGAGTTCTTCCTATTAAGTCCCTGTTCTGAGATGCAGGCCTCAGAGGTGGGACATCCTTATTGTGTGTCAGAGAAAGGAGATGGTTGGGTATGCAGGACTCAGGGGTTACCCTTTCTCAAAGTTCAACCTGGGGGCATGGAATGAAATGCATGGCTCTATTCTATAGCTAACATTTTAACTTAATTCATTCTGTTCAGCTTGTCTGAATTTCAGTGAATTGGGACAAGAGTTCACATGCTGGTCTCTCCCCACCAATGATAAAAGTGATCCAGAAATATGTGGGTGCCCCTGGAACATGCTGATAAATTCATTAAAAGATGATTCTCCACCAAGTTGCATTGCCAGGGTTGGAGTGTCCTGAGCATAAAAATAAAATTTAGGGCTATGAACAGTTGAAGTCTAAGAAAGGGTAGCAAAAGAAGCATTCTTACCAACCCCAGCACCATGTCTAGTGTTTGCTCACTATCTTGTGCATCCTTTCAGAAGGAAAAACAACCAGAATTTGCCACTGGGACATGTGTATTCCCCCCCCATTGGCGCCAATGGAGCTGTTGGAAACACTCAATAAATCTTGCCCCTTGTACCGTGACCTTCGGCCCTTTGGGGCATACTTCCTCTATGTTCATCCTGCAAACTGCAGTAGATGAGACGTGCAGCAGGACCCAAGGGCTCTGTATCCTGCATCTATACCAGGTTGACCAAAGGGAGAGGAGCTGCGAGGGCTGGGTTCTTTTCCCAGCCACAATTCAAGCTCACATTCCAGCCACCAGAGAACAGAAATGCTCTGAATGAGGTCGGCCGGCCGTGCTCCAAGAGAGGAGCCAATTACCTGTGTTTCTCTTGCAGCTATTTACTACCTGTCCCTAATACAGAAGACAAAGTGTCTCTTTTGTCTGCCACCTTAAGAAGCTTTGTCCACCAAAAAATAAAACTGGGTGAAGAAAGAGACTGAGTTTGGAAGAGGGAGCCTTATATTTTATTGGCTATAAGGTAGACTCTGTTTGATCTTCTTTTTCAATTTAATACGAGGTGTGCCTTGAGAACTGCTTATGCTAATTTGAGACAGTGCCAGGACCTTGTGTGGCAAGGCCCAGACTGTGATCACTGCGGGCACCTGGTCTATAAATGCACCCCCGAGCTTGGGCCTGCTGCTGGCTTCCAGGGCACGTGCAATCAAAGCGCTTGTGGGACTTGTCTGGGTTAGTGAGGCCAGCATGCCTTCCTCCCGACCAGGCGGTGTCCAAGGCACAATCTGGGACAGAAGATATGGAAGGAGGAGATGTTGCAAGGAGATTTGTAGCAGAAACAAGACTTAATGAGCTGGGGGGACGTCTGTTGAAAATTTCGAACTGTGCTTGAGGCTTCTGGGCATGGCACGATTGCCACCTTGTCTCAGGACAGCTTCCCCAGGGGTCACCGTGGAGCTGCCTCCTGTCTCAGCACCTCTGAGGTGCTCGGTGTTGGTGTCTGTCTGAACTCATTTGGCTCTTAGTTACCTACAGCTATTGCTGGAGAGTCATGGTTTCCTGAGCGAGACTGGCACACTGCTTGAGCGGCCCTTGTTAGGTTCTTGCTCTGACTTTCAGCAGACCCAGACAGGAAAGTGAAGGCTGCTCCATAGGCCCCCAAACCTCCTGGCCCTTTGCTAGTGACTGTCTGTTCTCCAGGCCTGGAGGACCCCACCAGAGTGCCTGTACCAGAGAAGCTGTGCTCCCCCAGGGAGTGTGAGTGCAATGGCTGTCTGCCCAGCCCAGTGGTCATCTTGCCGTGGCTGCCAGCTTCACCCTTGCCTGCCCACGGCATGACCTTCCTGCCACAGGGCATGGTTGTCAGGGAGGCACCGTATGGTGGAACCACAAGACCAGGGTGTGGCACTAGCAGTGGCAAAGCCCCTCTCTGACCCTGGGCTTGACTCAGTGGCCTTACCTCTCCAAGTCAAATAACAGCACCCACTGTCCATGCCTCCAGAGGTCGTTTAGGGAATTGGAAGACAGGAAGGCATGGGGAATGGCGGTTGTGGTGTACAGGTAGGAAGCCCTCTGACATCGTGGTGGAAGCAGCTGTGTGGGGTCAGTCCACCTAGCTGGGCATCCTGGTCCTACCACTCACTGACTGTGTAGCCTCAGCGAGTCACGGCAACCTCTCTGGGCCTTAGTTATCTCATCAGTAAAATGAGCCTGATGAAATATGCCCTCCTGATGGGATTGTGGTGAGAATGAAGTGAGCGGATGCAGGGACAGTAGAGCTTGATGTACTGTAAGAAGCAGCCAGACATTATAAGGAATGTTCTATAAGGAAAGTGCTAGGGAACTGGGAGGGACCTGTAGCTCTGCTCCCTCGCATCTCTATCGTGGTAAAGCATGTGTCACATGTCATCAAAACCACTTGCCTCCTGCACTCTCCCCCCTGGCAGGGAAGAAACCATGACCTGTTCGTCTTTGTGTCCTGTGTTAGTGGGATGCACAAATGTCTACAGTGACAGTGGTGTAAAGAAAGCTTGGCAGAAAAGAAGCCATATATGTAGCAGAGTTATCAGGAACGAGCTCTGCAGCAGGACTGCCTGGGTTCTGCTCCCCCTTTGACACTTGCCGCCTGTGTGGCCTTGAGCCAGTACGTAGGCTTCTCCCCTCAATTTCCTTCTCTGTAAAAATGGGGATCAAAACAAATCTTGCTCATGGACCTAGCCATGGGGCTTCCATGACCTGCTGCTCTTAGTGTGCAGCCTGGCTCTCCAGGCATGTTAGGCATCATTGCTGCCGCGTGGCGGTCGAGGGTCCTATGCGCTGTTCTGCCTCTACTTCTCAGGACAGCCTCCGGGGAAGGTGTTTTTACCCTGTTTGCAGGTGAAGAAACAGAGAGGGAGTAAAGTGACATATCTCCGAAGTGGTCAGATCTGCTGGGGTTCTGGAGGCTGAGCCTTCCCTGCTGCCCTGAGCTATGGAGGCACTGAGCGAGCTGCTCTCTGTGGGGGTGCAGAGCGGGCTGGCGGGGAACACCCCTGAACCCAGCCACAGATCTGCCTGCCTGCTGGCTTGTCCCAGCTTTTGTTCCTGGATCACTGGTCAGTAGCAGCCAGGGTGAGGCAAGATAGAACCCTGCTGTGAGGACAGATAGATCGTCCGCTCACTTTCCTGCAGTGTCCCAGCTCTGGAGGAGCTGTAGTAGGTTTCCAGAAGCCTTCCCTGGGGTCCCTTGGGCACCTACACCTTTACTGAGTGTAGGTTTCCTGCGTTTTCAGAGGCATAGCAAGCAGGCTCACTTGTCTGCAATGTTCAGGATTACCACCACCAACAAAAACCCCAAACAAAAACACCACCAAAAAATCCCATACCAGCTGTTTCTCAGCCTTTGACTTTATTACTACTACTGTCCTGGTACTACTGAGGGTCAGAGGATTGTTCAGTGTTCTAGAAGCTTCTGAAACATCACTAGGTGCTGGTGCAGCAGATGGAGATATATCTGTCTACCTCGTGGAACTTGCCATGGAGATGGCTTGGGCTGGGTTTCCCTCCTTCTTGTTCCTGATAGGTGTCCTGATTTCTAATTTTGGGGGGTGGAGTGGGGAACTAGGGAACCATGAGTTTGCATAAAAACAATATGGAAAGGTCTGTCTCTGGGGTCACCTGATATTTGCTTTCTCTCAGCAACAGATAAAAGAGTAGCCGTTTTTTGTTGGCTAAGTTCCTCTTTTTTAAATGTTTGGTGGAAGTGTGGTGGAAGGAGACAGATTTTGGGGTCAGTCAGATTTAGGTTTGAAACCCTCTTCTGCCACTTCCAGGCAACTGAATCTTGAACAAGTTGCTTCCTGGCTGAGGCTTGACTGGGTTATTCGTAAAATAGAGAGGGCAATACTGTCCACCGACAGTTGTAGCAAGGATCAAAGAGGTACTTAGGAGACATTCCGAAATGTATGTTCCCTGCATTTAAATCTTTAGCAAGGTGAATCCAGACTTGCTAATTTTTTTTTTCTTTGTTAGTGAAGTTGTGGGTTCGTAGAACAATCAGGCATAAATATAGGATTCCCACATACCACCCCACCACCAGCAGCTTGCATTGGTTTGGAACATTTATTACAAATGATGATAGCACATTTTTATATTTGGACTATTAAAGTCCATGGATCCACTTAGGGTTCACAGTGGGTGTAATGTAGTTCCATTTATTTTTTTTTTAAATGTATATTCTGTTACAATAGACATAATCTAACCTTTCCCCCTTTAATCATATTAAGATATATATTTCAGTGCTGTTAATTGCATATACAATGTTGTGCTGTCATCACCACCATCCATTACCAAACCATTACCCTCATTTCAAAAAAAGGACCCTGTATGTTTTAAGCCTTAACTTCCTGTTCCCTATACCTACCTTGTCCCCTGGTAACCTACATTCTAGATTCTTTATGAGTTTGCTTATTCTAATTATTTCCCATCAGTGAAATTATATAATATTTGTCCTTTTGTGCCTGGCTTATTTGGCTCAACATAATATCTTCAATATTCATCCATTTTGTTGCGCGTATCAGGACCTCATTTCTTTTTACAGGGAATGGTATTCCATTGTGTGTATATGCCACATTTAATTTATCCATTCATAGGTTTATGTACACTTGGGTTGCTTCAATTTTTTGGCAATTGTGAATATTGCCACTATGAACATTGGTGTGCAAATATATGTTGGGTATATTCCTAGTGGTGGGATTTCCAGGCCGTGTGGTATTTCTACATCAGCCTTCTGAGGAACCGTCAAATTGTCATTCACAGTAGCTTCACCATTTTACACAGCCACCAGCAATGAATGAGTGTTTCAATTTCTCTGCATTCTAACCCTTGTTATTTTCTGTTTTTTAAATAGCCATTCTAATGGGTGTGAAATGGTGTCTCATTATGATTTTGATTTGCATTTCCTTCATGGCTAATGATGTTAGCATCTTTTCATGTGCTTTTTGGCTATTTGTATATATTCTTTGGAGAGATTTCTGTTCAAGTCTTTGGACCATTTTAAAATTGGGTTGTTTGTCTTTTTGTTGTTAGGTTGAAGGATTTCTTTATATACCCTGGATAATAATCCTTTATTGGATATGTGAATTCATTTATCAGCTCTAGGAGCTTTGTTCTGGATTTTTCAGAATTTTCTGTATATAGGATCATATAATCTGCAAATAAGGAAACATTTAGTTCTTCCTTTCCAATTTGGGTGATGTTTATTTTTCTTGTGTAATTTGCTCTGGCAATAACTTAGAGTACAATGTTGAAAACCAGTGGTGAGAGTGGGCACTTTTGTCTTGTTCCTGATCTCAAAAGGAAAGTTTTCAGTCTTTCACCATTAAGTAGGTTGTTAGCTGTGGGCTTTTAATATATACCCTTTATCATGTTAAAGAAGTTTCCTTCTATTCCTTTTGTTCTGAGTGCTTTTATCAAGAAAAGATGCTATATTTACCAAATGCCTTTTCTGCATCTACTGCAATGATAATGTGGTTTTTCTCCTTTGTATTAGTCAGCCAAAAGGGGTGCTGATGCAAAATGCCAGAAATTGGTTGGTTTTTATAAAGGGTATTTATTTCAGGTAGAAGTCCACAGTTACCAGGCCATAAAGCATAAGTTTCTTTCCTCACCAAAGTCCATTACCACGTGTTAGAGCAAGACAGCTGCTGACTTTTGCCAGGGTTCAGGCTTCTTGGGTTCCTCTCTTCCCGGGGCTCTGTTTCTCTCCGGGCTCAGCTCCTCTGTTTCCTCCACAAGGTCAGCTGTAGACTATGAGACTCTCTAGGCTTTGCTTCTCTCCACAAGGCCAATGGAAACTGTCAGGTGAATGGCTCTTTTCTTTTCCCGGGGCCTTCTCTCCTTCCTCACCAGAACTCCAACATCAAAACTGCTCCAACTCTGTCCTTTGCCATGTCTTTTTATCTTTGAGACCCCACCCACCAAGGGGTGGGGTTCAACACCCTACTGATGTGGCCCAGTCAATGCCCTAATCACAACTTAATCATGCCCAGATGAACAGATCGGTTTATAAGTATAACCCAATATCTATTTTTGGAATTCATAACTATATCAAACTGCCAAACTGCTACACCCTTCATTCTGTTAATGTGATGACATTGTCATCTTCTTATTGAATTGTCCCTTTTATCAGTTTGTAATGACCATCTTTGTCCCCCATATCTGCTTTTAACTTAAAGTCTATTTTGTCTGATATTAGTATAGCTACCCAGCTGTCTTTGGTTACTCTTGCATTGTATATATTTTTCCATCCTTTCACCATCAACCTACTTGTACCTTTGACTTAAGGTGAGTCTCTTGCAGAGAGAATATAGTTGGGCCATGCTTTTTTTAGCCATTCTGCAAATTTCTGCATTTTGACTGAAGAGTTTAATCCATTTACATTTATAGTCACTACTGATGATACTGGACTTTCTTCTGCCATTTTTCTATTTAGCCTTTTGCAAGTTTTATACCCTTTTTATCCCTAACTTCTGTTAAAGCCATTTTTATATTTATTTTCTTTTCTGTGTTGTACCATTTTGTGTGCCTTTTCATTTCTATCTGGATACAGTTTTCATCTATTTTCCTTGTGGCTACCACAGGAAATATACAAAAGTTTTATCTGATTTGATACCAATTTAAGTTCAGTAGCATTTTCATATAATTTCCTATACCTTTCTGTTTCCCCACCATATTTTTGTACTTGTTATCACTTATATCTTTGTACATTGTACGCCCCAAACCTAGGTTTCTGATTACTTTTTATGTATTTGCATTTTAGCACCTGTTGGAAGTAAGAAGTAAAGTTAGTTAGTTACATACCAAACAATACAATACAATAATACTGGCATTTATAAATACCCAAATGATTATCTTTACTGCAGATCTTTATTACTTTATGCTGCTTTTGTGACCCACTGTCTAGTGTCTTCATTTCAGTTTGAAGAATCACTTTAGCCTTGCTTGTAGGGCAGGTCTAGTGGTGATGTAATCCCTCAGTTTTTGTTTATCTGAGAATGTCTTAATCTCCCCCTCCTTTTTGAAAGAGTGTCTTTCTGGATATAAAGTTCTTGGTTGACAGTTGTTTTCCTTTAGCACTTTAAGTATTTCAACCCACTGCCTTCTTGCTTCCATAGTGTCTGATGAGAAATCAGCATTCAATCTTATTAGGATTTCCTTTTATGTAACACGCTGCTTTTCTCTTTCAGCTTTCAGAACTCTCTCTTTGTTCTTTGCATTTGATAGTGTAATCAATATACGATAGGACATAGTTTTCTTCATGTTTATCCTGCCTGATGTTATTTGAGCTTCTTGAATGCGCATATTCACATCTTTTGCTAAGTTTGGAAAGTTCTCTGTCATTATTATTTTGATTATTCCTTCTGCCCCTTTCTCTCTTTCTTCTCCTTCTGGATCTCCCACAGTGCATATATTGGTGTACTTGATGGTGTCTCATAGTTGTCTTAGGCTATTTTCATTTTTAATATTACCTTTTTCTTTCTGGTCTTCAGCCTGACTCATTTGAAGTGTCTTGTCTTCAAGTTACTGATTCTTTTTTCTGCCAGCTTCAATCTGCTCTTGAAACCCTTGTGGGAATTTTTCATTTCAGTTTTTGTGGTCTTCAATTCCAGTAGTTCTGTTTGATTGCTTTTAAAAATTTCATTCTCTTTACTTAGGATCTCATTGTTCATTCATTGTGTTCCTGATATCCTATAGTTCTTTCTCTGTACTCTCCTTCATCTCATTAAGCATTTTTAAGATTATATTTTAAAGACCTTGTTTGGCATGTACACATTCTCCTCTTCTTCACTGGTGTTTTCTGTATTTTTATTCTCTGCCTTTGCATGGGCCATCATTTCCTGTTTGTCTTGTACTCTTTTCTTGCCCACTGTACATTTAATATTTTAAAATGTTAACTCTGGGATTTACTCCTTGAGATGTCTCTTTCTTGGTTTTGTAACCAGCTGATGATAAGACAGAGATTTTCTTGAGCCTCAGTCCTCTAATCAGGAAGGTCTTCCTAGGGCAAATGCACTGTGCAGTGTTTTCCCTGCCTTACTGGGCCTCTGTTTTCCTTGGGTTTTTCTTGTTAGTTGTTTTTGAGTTCCTCTGTTGACAGAAGTTTGCTTGTCCCCTCTTTCTCAGGGGACAAACTTCCCTCTCCTGGGTATTTGAAGCAGGCAGACCTTTGTTCCAGATTGTTCAACTCTATAGTTTTTTATACTCCTTTCATTGTCTCACTCTGCTCATGCCTGGAGGACAAATTCTGGGAGAAGAGTCACCATGGGGAGGACTTGCCCAAGTCTGTCTTTCCCAACCAAAACAGAGCCAGGGACCCAAGGAAAAGGCACAGACCAGCTCCAAAGTACGCTGTAGAGGGATTGAGCAAGGGCACCAAAAAAACTCTGACAGTTCCCCCAGGCTGAGCTTTCCTGGCCTGCCTTGCAAATGCCGCCCTTCAGCTAAAATTTCCCCCTGTAGCCCCGAGGAAGCCCTGCATCTTTAAATCTCCACTGCCTCTGCCTCTCACCAGGGAATGTTGAAAGAATGGCTGCCACTGCCTTTGTCTTGGGGCAGGCAGGTTGAAATAACAGCTGCCCTCAAAGCCAGGACCCAGCAATCCAAATTTGCTAATCAAAAGCTGTGATCTGTGATCCACAGTGCACACACCTGTTCTTGGGCAAGAGGAGTTTTACATCCCTTTCTGTCACCAGCCACCAGCCAAGGACTGGAGCCTGTGGTGGTCTGCCATGAGAGTGGGGGATGGATGTTGGTAGTTGCTGTATGGTGAGAGCAATTTTTTATCATCGTTTTTTAGCCTCCTCCTCCTGCTATTTCTTGGATGCTGTACAGTGTTCTTCTGGCCTCTGGCATTTTGAAATAGTTGTTTCAGACAGTTCCCGCCTATTTAATATTTGTTCTGGTGGAAGGACTGAGTCTTGCAGCTCCCTATTCCACCTGGAACTATATCCAGATTTGCTTTTTAGCTCTTCTAAAATCTACCAATATATCATTACTATTTGTAGAAAGTAGCCTTCACTTTCTGTTGATTTTGTAATAACTGGATATTTTGAAAGAGAAAGAAGGGACCTTACATGACCAAAGAGCACTATAAGACAGCTGTCAGCAGCCCTCAGACTCGGTGGTTGCTATTGTGCTAAGGAGAATACATTGCTCTTTTATTTTATTTTTATTTTCCTGGTGATTCAGACAGAGCAAATAATAATAAAATACTACCTAGTGATTTTTAGGTGCCAGAAATGGTATATTCTCTCCTTTGACCCTCACAATGACCCTATGGAGTAAGTATTATTTTCATTTCCATTTTATAGATAAGGAAAGTAAGGCTTAGAGGAGTTAAGTAACTTGCCGAAGGGAACTCAGCTTTTAAGTGGTGAAGCCAGCATTTGAATCCTTGTGGATTTACTTCTTGTTTTAAGAGCCTTTCCTTTGAGCTCTTCCATTGTTCAACTTTTCTAATATTAAGTTCTACTTTCACCTGCAGAAAGAAAAGTGTGAACAGTGGAGGAGATGGGTACCCACTGATTGGAAAAAAAAATTAAGCAAAAACTTTGAAAACTAAACCAATCAATCCTTCCTCCTCCTCCCTCCCCCCAAAAAGCAGCACAATGTGGATGTTGGTGGAATGGTCCTCAGTTGTGGCCAGAGGAGAAAGGGGGAATAAAGTTGGAGGGATCAAAAACTGTTCTCTGTGGTCATCTATGGTGTTTTGTCCTAAGCAGTACAAGGAATTAGGGGGTTCTTCTGAGTCTTAGAAATTTTGCTTGTGATCTCTGCCTGGGGCCTCTGGAGATAAGTTTGAATTCTCTGTCTTTGTCATTCATCATGGAGATCAGCTCAGACTTGGTTGAGTCCCACAGCTACTGATCCAGAAAAGTGGAACCAAAGTTGGCTCCCTGCTCAATTGGCTGGATTGTGAGAACCTGAAGGGCTTGTTCCGAAATCATGGTGACAGTACCATGTAAAAGTCAGTGAGGAATTTGTCTATGATGCCTCTTTGTAAGCTGTAAAAGGATGAAGAAATATAAGGACTTATTGGTGTGAGTTAGAGGATTTTGGAGTTTGGAGTGTTGGGGGTTTTGAAGTGAAGGGAAACTGTTTGGGCTCTCCATAGAAAGAAATGTTAGATAACTGGATAGAAATAATTTCAAGTAAGCAATGTTTAGAGGCATTTATCCAAACTGGAATTTGTACACCTACAAGGCCAACTTCAAGCTGGCATGCACCTTAGGAGAGGCATAAAGGTCTAAATTATTGGAAGAACTTAGGAAGGAGATGGTGGAAATGCATCTGAACATTGTGTTAAAAATAAAAGTACCTTAAGGAAGCATGGGGCAAGATCAAGAAGAGGGTTCTTGGCAGAGATTGCTTCTGCAATTCATCCCAGACCCTTTAATTCCTGACCATGACCCTGGGGAGGAGATTAGCACCTTCCCCAGCCAGCACCATTGTCTGGTATGAAGGTTGTTAGCTTGAGAAAATCACCAGAGATAGTACTGGGCAACTTCAAAAGCCCACCGTCTTTTTCAATGAGCTTATTGTGAAAGGGTTTAAACAGAATACTAATAATAGCTAAAGACCTAGCTGCAAGTGGCTGTCTAATTTCAATTATCCATCTTAGTGGATAAGGGAGAGCAGAATTAAAAGGGGAACAAAGAGTGGCTTCTGGCATGGGCAGTATAGCCATTTGGTACTTTGATGTAATTATGAATTCCAAAAATATCTATTGGATTATGCTTGTAAACTGGTATGCTAATGTGGGCATGGTTAAGTTATAATTAGGACGTTAACTGGGCCACATCAGTAGAGCATTGAGCCCCACCCCTCGGTGGGTGGGAGAATCAAATATAAAAGGCATGGCAAGAACGGAGTTGAAGCAGTTTTTGAGTTGCAGTTTTGATGTTGGAGTCTTGAGCTGGAGCCCCGGGAAGTAAGAGAGCTTGGTCGTAAGGAGAGAAGGCCCCGGGATAGAGACAAGCCATTCACCTGAGAGTTCACAGCTGGCCTTGTGGAGAGAAGCAAAGCCTAGAGAGCCTCATAGTCTACAGCTGACCTTGTGGAGGAAACAGAGGAGCTGAGCCTGGAGAAAAACGCAGGCCTGAGAAGAGAGGAACCGAAGAAGCCTGAACCCTGGCAAACATCGGCAGCTGTCTTGCTTCAACACGTGGCAATGGACTTTGGTGAGGGAAGAAACTTATGCTTTATGGTCTGGTAACTGTGGACTTCTACCCCAAATAAATACCCTTTATAAAGACCAGCCAATCTCTGGTATTTTGCATTAGCGCCCCTTTGACTGACTAATACAGGCAGCAAGTCTGTTATGGTGGCCCAACAGTTGGTGTTGGCAGCGTGCAATTAGAGTTTTCCCAGCAACAAATTTTCCTCTCTCCTTGATGGCCTGGAAGTTCTGTGCACCAGTGCCTTTGAGGCAGGGGCCCACAGCGGCACATGCTAGGTGGTATTGGCTTTAGTGAATGATACGGCAGAGGGAGGTCAGGTATTTGATTTTATTAAAAAAATCAGAATCATTATAAACAAATATGCCTCTCTCTTTCTTAGATGCGTCCATGCTGACTGGAAAATATACTATTTTAGGATGACAGGCTTAGTGGAATCAGCACTTCCTTCTTCGTGGTAGGTTGTGTTTAACCAACGTTCTATCGGTTTCTAAGACAGCATTTCTCAGTCATGAAAATTCCCTGGATAAAGATTTCAGCCGTCAAATCAGATTGCCAAATGCTAGGTTCAATGAAATTTCACAAATATCTTTACTGCAGGACTTTCTAGAGCCCTCTATGAAGATTTGTTTTGAATTGCCTAAAAATGGATATGTTTTTATTCCCCAAAATGAAAAAAAATATTTTTCTCCCAAATTATCCAACTCTTTCTCTCACAGATTCACTCTGGGAAAGACTGCTGTCTGTCAAGGGAGAGGCAAGCCCCTAGGAGAAGCAGTTTAGAGCAGGCATTTCCCTACAGCCCTGTGGTCCACAGCATTCCTGCCAAGATGCCAAGTTGTCAGTTGGGCCAAGTCAGGAATCATATAGAGCACATGGCATTAGTGTGTGTGTGTGTGTGGGGGGGTGGTTGGAATGAGGGTTGGTGAGAGAAGAGAAAGGTGGAAGAAGAGATTAGAACCTGCCCTTTCCCCCCAGGAGCACCCGGGTTTACAGATTTCCCTAACAAAGTTTCCTCTTGGGCCTCAGAGTGCCAAAGACCAATCATAGGTGGAATCATTGTAAAGGTTATTCCCAAGCGAGTCAGTATTTATAGCTTGTCATTGACGTAAGCAGATTTCTATGGCTGCAAATAGTGACATCCAGTCATTTGGGCCAATTTGTGAATTTTCCTCAGGGAAGCATGTTCAGGGAAGTAATTTCATGGCAAAAAGAAAGTCGCTGGAAATGGTGGTTTTCCTGAGAACTTTGTCTTATTTTCCCTTGAAAATGAGACAGGACCTTTGGGATGGCTGTAATCCAGGTACCTCTAATACAGTTGGTGAATTATCCTCCCCGGCTATATGAATTCCCCTTTGGCTGTCCATTTTGCCAGTCCTCACTCATTGTCGCCTGGAAGAGTTAGAACTCTGGAGATTTCTGGGGCCTGTGAAGGCTTCCACATTTTCCATCTAAGTCATTTTTTATCTTACTGGACTGCAAGGGAGAAACCACGCCAAAAGGCCTCTTTATTCTTCTCAGGCTTCACGAGCAAACCCAGAGTACGTCGAGAATGGGAAAGCTGGAAAAACCATACAATTTTTGCACACAATCTGGAAATGGGGCTTAAAAAGGTTTCGTTGAGCCCTGACTATCCTACCACCCAAGAACTGAAGTTAGCAACTCTAGCAGGTCGAAGGAACTTGGGAAGAGAGCAGGGTTGTTTATTAATCTTATAGTATCTCTTTCCTAATAAAACCTCAATGGTCTGCCTTGGGCATGTTAACATAACCTTCAAACCAGGTCTGTTGGTTATTTATTTATTTTAAATGTTTGGCCTGTTTGGAAATTAAACACTTTCTTGAATTTCATCTCCTTGGGCCAACGGCCGACCCACTGGGGGTGATCCTAAGAGGATACATTGATAAAAGCTTTAATAGGGCAGCTCAACAGGAAAAAGCCAAAATGAATTAGCTTGCTGTGACATGGCTAACATCATTGCCTTTATATATGTTTCATTAAGCGGGGACTTGACAGCTTTATGAGGAAGCAGTGGGGTTTGCAATGGAGGAAGGCCCTGTAACCCTGCCAAGTCTGATTGTGGCCTGCGCCATGCATGCTATTTAATAGAATAATATTTGCGCAGTGAAAATGTCATTTTAAATGACTGGTTTGATAATCTCTTAAGCTTTTAAATGATCTGCGAAGTCTGGAAATTCTACCCCAGTGTTTAAAATTGACGGGAACATTAATGAATGCAAACACTGGAAGATGGTCCCCAGCATTGTTTCCTGTAGCAGACTTGCTGGAAGTTCTTTCCTTTTGTTTCCAGCACTCTTTCTGCAATACAAGTGTTTTCACCGAGTAGCTGCAGTGGGGCCTTGCTGCAGGAACAGGTTTCTGGAGGGGGAGCTCAGCCTGGGGTGGGATGGGGAGTTATAGGGCTCAGCTCCTTCCTGTAGAGTGGAAAAGGCCCGCCTTCTGGGAGGGAGCTTGCAAAAAAGGCCTCCTCTGGGCAGACCCATTAGCAAAGGGCACTCTTCTCGCCAGGTGATGCATGCCGAGCCAGGGCCTCAGCCTGGTGAACAGGGAGCATGTGGGCATTAGTCCCCACTGGAGCCCCTCAGGGCTCATCCTGTGCAACCAGAGGCAACACTCCTGGTGAGGGCTACCTTACCTTTGCTCAGGACCCTCTTGGGGCTAGTATCAAAGCCTCCCTTTCCCCTAGCAAACATCCTTTGCTGTAAGAGATTCTGGGAGGGAATTTCCCTGGGGCAAAAAACCCCATCGAATCCCTTCCTCCCTTCAAGTTCTCTGAAGGCTGGTATAGCAGCTGCCTCCTCATGAACTGGACAATAGGGTACAGAGGTTACCAAACTACAGACCAGGGGCCAACTCTGGTCCACTGCCTGTTTTTATAAATAAAGTTTTATTGCAACCTGGTCACACCCATTCATTTATTGCCTGTGGCTGCTTTTGTATGCTACAATGGCAGAGTTGAATAGTTGTGATGGAGATTTTAAGCCTAAACTATTACCATCTGGCCTTTCACAGAATAAGCCTGCTGACTTCTGCCCCATGTCACTGGACAAAATGAGGTGGAAACCCCGGATTCGGTCCAGCTCTCCCAGTTCCTAACTCTGTGCCGGTAGGCAAGTGACTCCATATCTCTGTGACTCAGTTTCCTCCTTAGTAAACTGAGGATATTTCTGCCCTGCCCCTTTCATGTAACTGTTGTAAAGAGTAAATGAAGTGTACTGTGTCTGAGTTCTGCCAGTACCTAGCTGTGGGGCCTTGTGGGAAAGCCCTTTGACCTCTTCAGAACCATTTCATCTGTAAAACAAGAGGGGAGCTCTAAATCAGCGTTTCCCAAGTGGCAATGTATGGTCGCCTGGGGATTTTGTTAAAATGCAGATTCTGATTCGGTAGGTCTGGAATAGATTCTGCATTTCTAACCAGCTCCCTAGGGATGTTGACACTGCTGGACTGGGGATTGCACTTTGAGTAGCCAGCGAGGGGCTGGCTGATTTTTCTCACATTTCCCGATGGTGTAATAAATGAACTGTCTTGCAAATGCACTTGTAACCTACAAAGGACAGCCACTTTCCCCAGCACCCCACTCGTGCCATCCGCTTTGGCAGAGGGGCCCTGTGTACGTTGCTGGGCAATAATAAGATGAGAAGCTTAGTTTTCTACTTCTAACTGGGCTCCGGTCAAACGCAGCTCTGGCCACCAGGTGGCTTGACAGAAGCAGCTGGTGGCAGCCTGGACTCTCTCTGGCTGGCTCCCAGTGAGCCTTAACACAGCTGAACCTGGAAATGGTGGAGCAGCTGACGCTGGCGGCCTCCTGCTGTCTGCCCCCAGATAACAAAACAAGTTAGTTATACCTCGGCAAGTGCAGGTTGCAGAATTCTACTCCCATATTACATAGGTTTGTCCAAATTGCCACCTAAAGCCACTTAGTGGCCTTTTTAGGAGGGGTTGTTCTGTAGCCTGAGCCAGAGTTAGGGTTCTTGCCTCTATGGTCCAAGCAGGTGGGAGAGGCGGGAACTGGGAGCCTGTGTCTGGGGATGGTAGAGAAACACATCAAAGGCATAACAGTTGGTCAACAATTGCCCATCACCTCAGCGTTCTAGGTTAGACCCAGATACAGTGGGTGACAGTGCAGGTTTATGATTTTAAAACGTGGATGTGTTTCTCACCTTCAGATTACAAACAGGGTTTTTAGATTCAGACAAACCTGGGTTCAAATCCCACCTCAACCTCTTTTTTTCCTGTAGGGCTTGGGCAAGATTCTTAACTTCTGAACTTCAGTTCTCATAGGCTTGTTGTGAGAAGTAAATGAAATCATACCTACTTCCTTGGCCAGAATCCTCCAGGGGCTCCCTGTTTGGATCTCATCAGTTTTGCACTCCCTCTGAACTGATCTTAGATCCCACCTAACGCTGTCTCTGCCACTAGTAAAAATTCTGCCAACAAAAATTGGGCCATGAAGACTGTACCCACAATATAAGCTTTTAAAAAGGAAAATAATGGGACTAAAATACACTCATCTGGTCAAATCAAAACATTTGAACCTTCTGCTCACAAGATGTGAAGATTTGGACATGTTTCCTAATTTCTTTGTGCCTTGATTTCCTCATCTGTGAAAGGAGATGTGGCAGTTTGATATTATTGATAAATTCCAAAAAGAAATATTGATTATATTTGTAAACTGTTCTGTTCCTCTGTGTATAACCTTTGATTGTATTAGATTCAGCTAGGATGTCTTTGATTAAATTATGTTAAGATTCGACCATGTCATTAGGGCAAGCAGGGTTGTGTCCCCACCCCCTCAGTGGGCTGATAAAACAAACTGTTGCATGGAAGCAGACACACAGAAAAAGACACGGCAGAGGCGAGAACTTGGTTTTGACACTAGAGCCCTGGGGAGAGTTGAGCCATTCACCTGATAGTTTACAACTGACCTTGTGAAGAGACCAGAGCAGCTGAGCCTGGAAAGAAATGAGCGCCAGGAAGAGAGACGAGCCTTATACCACCAGCCTACAGCTGAGATCAGAAGAAGCTGGGACCATGGAGCTTTAAGAGGAAGGAGGAAGGCTGAACTCTCACGGGAATTGCCCGCTATTTTGCATTAACATGTGGCAACAGACTTTGGGTGAGAAAGTACCTCTTATGGTACCTTGAGTTGGACTCTTTATGGCCTTGGAACTGTAAACTTCTACCCCAAATAAATACTCTTTATAAAAGCCAACAGATTGCTGGTACTTTGCATCAGCACCCCTTTGGCTGACTAATACAGGCAGATAACAATTGGGCTTGTTTTCTATGATTGTTGGGAGGATTAGCTGAGATAATATAGCCAAAGTTTTAGTGCAGCCCCAGTAAATGGCACACAGCACACTACCTGTTTACGGCACACAGTAAACACTACCTGTTAACGCTGCTTGCAGTTATTATTTCAAGGTCCCAAGGAATGCTCAACTGTGATTAGAAAATGTTGCAGAGGAGTGGTGGTGAATTTCCTGCACAATTATGGCCTGTAAGGTGCTTTAAAAACTAGCTGGGAGGCCAAGACTTACTCCCTGGAGTGCACTGCTTCCCAAAATGCTGGCAGAGAAAGACTTATGGCAGACCTGACCCATGTTCAACTCTGAGCTCTCCATCCTTCTCTTTCACACTTCCCTTTTTTCTGCCCATCACACTCTCCACAATGGCAATTCTGGATATTTGTCATTTTTTTTTTGAAGTCATCTTTGATATTCTCTTCTATTTCCTGTACCTCCTCTCTCATTAGGACCCTTGGTACCATTTTCTTCTGGTCTGTCTCTTCCTCTGTTTCCATCTACCCCACCTTGCCTTGGCCTTCTTCCCCCAACACCTGGCCTGCTGCAATAGCCTGAGGTCAGCAGTTTTCAGCCTGACCATACCAAAATCACCTGGGGAAGCATTAAAAAGAAAATATACTCCTAAAGCCCCAGTTCCCAAGATTTTGATTCAGCTGGTTAGGGATGGAACCTCAGACATCTGGCTTGAAAAGTCTCCCCAGGTGATTCCAATTTGCAGCCTAGGTTAAGAACTCCTGGTACAGGCTTTCTTGCATTCAGCTGCAAAATCAGGAGCTTTTATAACTTCACTTTTCTCACCTGCAGAGAGGAAAGCCCTCCTATTCATCCAATTGCTAATGCAATTGGATGTGACCCTTCAAGGCTCAGCTCAAGCACCTCTTCCTTTGTTTTGTTTTAAAAACTCATTCTCTCTGATCATATTTTCCCTTTCCTTGTACTTATTTGAGTACTTCTCTTGTATCCTTCTTTACAGCCTTGGGAAAGGGTCAATGGCTGGCTTAACTTTGGACCGCTCACAATATTTAATATAGGGCTTCACACATAGTAAATATTAAATACGTGATCATGGTAAACACTTCTCAGTTTTCTGAGAACATACTAAACTCAAGAAACATTTCTTGATTGATGGATTAATGAATCTACTTAAAAACCTGTTGAGAGGAAATGGAGGATACAGAAAGAGTTTCTAGCCCAGTATGGACTGAATGATCCTGGACGAGTAACTGAACTCCAGGAGTTTTTGCATATGTGCGTGTTAGCGCACACGGTTCTTGGAAATCCTGGAGCTGATCATCTGTTTAGATGATTCCTTCCATTGCCACCCAGTGAAAACCTAAATGTTAAATGATAATCTGGGAGAACCTTATTTTCCTTATCAAGAAAACAAAATTTTGGATTAAACAAAAATTTCCTGATGTGCATTCCAAAGAATGGTGGCTTCTCAGAATATTGAAGATGTCAATACAGGCATTCTTAACCTTTTTTGTTCCATGGACTCCTTTGCCAGTCAGGTGAAAACTACAGACCCCTACTAAGTCTACACTATACTGTGTATTATTTAATAAATATATCACACCTGCACCAACATGTCCTCACAAGAATAATGCTTTTTTTTTTTTTTAATTTAAATTAAGGCTCATTGACCCCTTGTTAAGAACCCCTGTGTTAATAGGTGTTCAAAAACCAGGCAACAACCAATAAAAAACTTTGGGAAACAAACAAAAGTTGTTTGGGAAATGCTGACTGAGCCAAATGAAATAATTTTCTTCTTTCAGCAGTTCTCAGAACCTTTATTTTCTGATGTTTACTGTGACTCACCAAGGGAGATGGGCAGCAGTTTCCCTAAAACCTTTAGGCTCTGAAACATTTTTCCCCCAATGGAATGCTTGTTAACAAACTGAGGAATTTACAAAGTATAACTCAGTAGCAATGGATGATCCCTGAGTGTGCTATGGTATGTTGTCAGGGTAACTATTCCCCAGGTGACATTCCGGCATGGACTCCTGTGAAGGCAATCTCCTGGCCTGTGATGCTTTGGCTTCGGTTTCCCTGGCATCTGAGTCTTACCTACCCTACATTAACTTACCTCTTCCAGGAAGCCTTCCTACCTTGATCCATCCCATAGTGGTATCTCCTGGTCTTCAACCTATTAAGGCAGCAGAATGGGCAGAGGAAGGGCTTGGCTGTCGAGCGGGCAGAGTTTGAATCCTGGCTCTGCCGTTTATGTGGACACCTGGGCAAGTAGCATAACCCCTTGAGCCTCAGAGTCCTTGTCTGAAAATGTGCATAATACTTGGGGGGCATTTGTGGTTTGTGCCGTCCAGCCTCCATTGGTCCTGCTTCTAGTAAAACGTTAAATGAAGTTTCCCTCTGGGGGCCCAACCTAGCTACTCTCTTGGCCCAGGTTTGGGTAGGTGCCCAGGTGCAAGGTAATAAGGGCATCACAATCCCCTGGCCACAACAATGGGATCTCAGTGGGATCAATGAGACCCAAGTATAACTTTGCTGGTAGTTCTGAAAAAGAGGCTCTTGTTCTTTTCCACTGAATTTGAAGTAAAAGGGAAAGTATGGATATGGGAATGTTGCAGCCATCTTACAGCTGTGAGGGGCAGCCTTTTTGAGAATAGAGTCAACACAGGAGGATATGGACTTAATGGTTGGAGTTGCAGCAGCCATCTTGGACTATCAGGTCACCTTAGGAATGGAAACCATAGAAGATGTCTGGGTCTCTGCCATCCTGGAACACCATTCCAATTCTGGACCTTTATCTTTTTGAGAATGAGAAATGAACTGTCACATTTAAGCCACTATTATTTTTTTTATTCATAGCCAAACCTAATCCTAACACATAGTTTGAGTCAGATTTTCTGTTTTCTTGCTTATTAGCTTTTTGAAACAGAGACAGTCCTAACTGCCATATACTCCCACCTCCATGGTAGGCTTAAATGAGTTGATAGTGTACATAAGGAATCCAGCACAGGGCTGGTACCCATGAGGCCCCTCAACAAATGTTACTTTCTTGCCCCCATGTACTAACTCACGCTGTCAGGAAGCCCTCTCTCCCGCAATGTGCTCCATTTTCCTAACTAGATCCTTGAAGGGTCTATAGTACCTGACTCAGGACTCTTACACATAGTAGTGCACTCAATAAAGGCTTATTGATTAATTAGGACTCCCTAGGCCATGCTAGGCAGGCAGAGATGGATTAAGTTCTTTAACAAAGTCTGTCATAATACACCAAGTTCCTCTGCCAGGCTTTTCCTTTAAACGGAGGAAAGAATGAAAAGGCAGGTTTTAGAGCTGGTTGAAATATACAGGCTGAGCTGTCGGGGGAATAGTCCAGGAGATGAAATGGACAGAGAGATGGCCAAGCAGCCCTTTGCTATTAGTTTCAAGATACTGGTTATATCTGTTTTAATCTGGAGGATGTTTCAGTAATGAAGTGAGCGTGTGGATCTCAATAATGTAAAGCTAATATCTTCAGCATTTATGGTCATCATTGTTTCACTTTTGTCCAACAGAGTTTTTTCCCCCTTCTTCAGAACTGTAATAGGATGGAAATATTCTTGCTCACTGTTATTTTTGAGAACTGTGAGTGCTGGCCCTTCTGCCCCTTAAATCCATAGCAACAAACCTATTTCTTTTAAAACCTTAATTTCAAAACGGTGGCTAGACCTAGAAATCTATCCTTTTAAGCTCATCCGTGGCCTGGCAGAGGTTAGAGCTTCACTCCCGTAATTTTCCTCTAGGGTATGACTAGACCTTTGCTAACAAAGTATTGGTTAAATTTAACCCACTGGGAAAAAGAAAACTGACAAAAATGTGTCACATTGCTCGGGTGCAGGGCTGTAGAATGTTTTTTTTCCCTGTAGCTGGAAAAGATATGAAGCTCTTGCTTGATCCTTTGGCCTTCCTGGGGTGGATTGCTGGAGAATGTATTTATCTGGATAATTAAGCATATGTCAAAAACAAAAGCCAAAACAAACAAACATATTTGGTGGGGGCTGAGCTGCTTGGATAAAAAGAGGGAGCAAAGGTGAGATGAACTTATTCGGATAATTGCCTCAATTCTCTGGTTCACTTTGTGCAGTGGGATAGATTCAACCCTGGTGATCTAGTCTTTCTTTGGGGCTGGCTCTTTTTACACTATTATTGGGATAAGCCTTTTGAGAAGGCAACCTGCAAAACCATACAATTGTCTTCCAAGGGATGCCACGGAGGGACCATTAGCTGAATAAGTCCTAGTGAGTAACTTTGTAGGAATAATTTTGCTCCTACAGGGGCACTGGATGACCTGGTATTTTTAATTTTTTAAATCATCTTGTATCTGATTTTGTAAAAAAAAAGTAATCTTTTTTTTAAAAAAAATATGTTCACTGTTAAGTATTCTATTAAATGTTTTATTGCCAAATGATCTTTTTCCCTACCAAGTAGCATCAGGTGGCTTTGTAAAGGTTGCATTTCAAAGGCAACTTTTGGAAAAATTTACCATTATTTCTACATTTTGACCTTGAATAATGTAACATGAGGAGAATCTCACAGGCAAAAGCTAGTGTTAAGATATTTAGCTTATTTCTGGTTTCTATGACATAGAGAGTCTGTGTACAGGCACGGTGTGTATGTGTGTGTGTGTGTGTGTGTGAGCACACGCAGGTGCGCATGCAAGTATGTGTAAAACTAGAAGAGAAAAAGCCCTTTTATGACTCCCTCACTGGGTAACTGTAAGGGCCATAGATTAACTATGGTCGGTAAAGCCTGGTGGCTAGAAAGAAATGAATCTTGCTGTCCTACTTCCTGGGCCCGAGGGCAATCCTTGTAGCTGACGGTCAGATCTGCAGCTGCTCAAAGCTCTGTCTCAGGGTGTGCCCAAGTATCTTTGCCAGTAAGAGTCTCTCTCTCTCTCCCCAGCCTCCCCCAGTGGCTGAAAGTCAGATTGAGCCCTGGGGCTTGTGATGGGACCCCCTGCAAGGGGGCTATGGGCACCACACTGTAGGGAAGTGTGTCCCCATCAGGGCCATCAGCTCCACGTTCTGCTGAGTGTGTTCCAGACTAAAGGACTTCACACAGAAAGCATGTTAGTCCTGTTTTTTGTTTGGTTTGTTTTTACATTTCTTCTTCTCTAATTGGAAGAGTGCTCAGTCTTGCAAGCGCTGTCCGTTCTGAAACACCACAGAAGTGAATGCCGTTACCTACTGTTCT
Source organism: Tolypeutes matacus (assembly GCA_026826555.1). Classification (NCBI taxonomy): domain Eukaryota; kingdom Metazoa; phylum Chordata; class Mammalia; order Cingulata; family Chlamyphoridae; genus Tolypeutes; species Tolypeutes matacus. Next base: position 17,254,187 of record JAKSZT010053929.1, on the reverse strand, counting down.
AGCTTGCTAAAAGCTGCTGGGAGCAATACACCAGAAATGGGTTGGCTTTTATAATGGGCATTTGTTAGGTTAAAAGCTTACAGTTCTGAGGCTGTGAAGATGTCCATATCAAGGCGTCATCAGAGATGCTTTCTCATCAAAGGTCAGCTGCTAGTGATCCTAGACTCCGGCCTCATGGCAAGACACAGTGGTGGCTCTCTGTCTGGGTCTTTGACTTTTACTCCAGGCTTACCTTCTCCCCAAGCTCAGCTGTGGGCAGTCAGGCATATGACTCATCTCTCCCCTCTCCTCTGGGCCTCGTCTCCTTCAGCCTCTTGGGGGCCACTTTCTGTGCCTCCGTGCTCTGCTGATTCCAGCCTCTGGCATCTGGGACCTTTCTCTCAGCCTCTTGGGTTTTCTCTGTCTCTGCCGCCTTTTCTCTGTGTGTCTCTGCGTGTTTCTCCTGTTTATAAAGGACTCCAGCAAGAGGACCAAGACCCACCATGGGTCATACCTCACTGAAGTAATCTAATCAAAGGCCTCTGACTGTATATAATCCAATCAAAGGGTCCCACACTGACAGGAATGGATTAGCTTTAAGAACATGGTCTTTTCTAGGATCCACAAAAAGCTTCAAACTATTACTTCTAAGAGGCAACCATTGACTGGTAATGTTTTTATTGCTTAAGTGGAATGGAAAGTCTATATGTGTTTATTTTATTATTATTCCATAAATGGTAATATAGCAGTTTGACATTATTTATGAATTCCAAAAATAGATATTGGATTATATTTGTAAGCTGGTCTGTTCCTCTGGGTGTGATTAAGTTATGATTAGGGCTTTGATTGGGCTATGTCAGTAGGCTGTTGAGTCCTTGCCCCTTGGTGGGCGGGGACTTAGAGATAAAACTATATGGCAGAGCAGAGGAGTTAGTTGGAGTTTTGATGCTGAGTTTTAATGCTGGAGCCCGGGGAAGCAAGCTCACAGAGGAGTTTGGTCATGAGGAAGGAGAGAAGGGCCCCAGAAAAGAGACAGGCCATTCACCTGATAGTCTACAGCTGGCCTTGTGGAGAGAAGCAAGCCCTGGGAAGAGAGGAACCCAGGAAGCCTGAATTCTTCGCAGACGTCGGCAGCCATCTTGCTCCAACATGTGGCAATAGACTTTGGTGAGGGAAATAACTTATGCTTTATGGTCTGGTAACTGTAAGCTTCTACTCCAAATAAATATCCTTTATAAAAGCCAACAGATTTCTGATATTTTGCATCAGCACCTCTTTGGCTGACTAACACAGGTAGTATATATTTCAGCCTTTGTGTATGGCATGTTTAATAATGACTTGTAAAACAAATAAATCAGCTATCTCTTTTTTAACAGAAGAGACAAGGGAAAGAGTGGCATTTGGGGGGACATGAGAAGTAGAAATAAAATTAATATTGCATTAAATTATTTCATTGCACTTAATTACTTAATTGCATGTGTTTACCACTGCTGCTGTTGCTGCTTTTTTTTTGCTAATTTTGTTTCTATAACTAGATTACAAACTTTTTGAGAGGATGGAAAATTGTCTTATTTCTTTATCATTCAGGTTCCAGCATAATAACAGATTACTATTTATTCTTAATGAATATTGTTGATTAAAGTCAAGAGAGGGAAGTGGATGTGGCTCAAGTGATTGGGCTCCCATCTACCATATGGGAGATCCCGGGTTCATTTCCTGGGTCTCCTGGTGAAGGAGAGCTGGCCCACGCAGAGAGCTGGCACAACAAAAAGAGACAAAAGAGCGACAATGAGGGACACAACAAACCAGGGAGCTGAGCTGGCTCAAGCGATTGAGTGCCTCTCTACCACATCGGAGGTCCCAGCATCAGTTCCTGGTGCCTCCTAAAGAGAAGACGAGAAGAGATGACACACAGAGAGAGCACACAGCGAATGGACACAGAGAGCAAGACAGCAAGCGCAAAAGCAAGGGGGAGGGGAATAAATAAAATAAATGTTAAAAAAAAAAATAAAGACAAGAGAGAGAAGAGGAAAATGACTGGGAGAGAGGAGAAAGAAGGAAATAATAGGACAAGGCTTAGAGAGGAAGAGAAGAAACTGTAAAAGGAGCTAAGCTACGCAACCTTGAGCAACTTTTTGAACTTCAAATTCCTAACTTGTAGAATGGGAATGAGAGGGCAGCTCGGACTGGATATGCAAAGTCCTGTGGAAATGTGAAAACTTACTACTGGAGCAGAGGTGCGTTTGTGTAGTTTGTATTTTCTTGTGCAGAAAAGCCATTTTGGAGCCACTGCAGGCAGCTCTCAGAAGAGTGGCTGGTACACAGGGCGTTCTGGAATCACTTGGGAAGTTTTCTCAGGGATTTAGGAGGCAGATCTCTAGAATCCACCATAGAGGACAGAGGGGTGGCACCTTTGTCTGGACGAGAAGTTGTCTATTTAAGTTCTTTCTATTTCAAGGGTTCAGAGGCAATGTCCGGACCTCTGAGCCTGGATCCCCGGGCAGGAAAGGGGCCTCTGGCCTCTCTCTTGGCAGATCCTGACCCTCCCCTAGCTTTTCTGGCTCAAGAGGCAGCTGGCTGTGGTTGTGTTTATGAACCAAAATACTGGGAACTAAATCTTGGGAAGCCCAACGTGAAGGGTCCCTCACAGGAACTTAGCACTGAGGGGTTGGGGTGGTCTCCTTAGAAGAGCTCTGGGCATCTGCAGTGACCCCCATCTTGGAGGAATCTCCTCAGCCAGTCTGGACCAGCAGAGGGTAGGAGAAGCCTCAAATGGGAGACACTAGACTTGCTGATAGTAAGGCATGTGACGACTGAAAAAAAGAATCAAGAGACAATGGAGTTCCACTGCACATCTATGGAGCAGTTCCGACCAGTTATTTTATGATGAAATAGGCCGCAGGCCTCCCCATGGGTTATGACCCAAATACGGCTTCCAGAGCAAGGCAAGAGAAATCATAAGAAGATTTAGGAAGATATCCAGGTTATTGATTGGAGACATCCATTGTTCTGAATTATGTGGTAGAATATCACTTTCATGCTGGTTTCCACAGCATGTGGGCTAAACCAGGGATGTTACAAAGGCTTAGAGTTGCAAATCTTGGATGGAATTAAAAAAGTCAGAAAAAATAACTTGAAAATTCCTAACCATTATGGATTTCAGTGCTCCCTAGGATGAATAACCTACTGTTTGTCGCACATGGCAAGAACAGGTGTCTCTGGAAGGTTGTGGGGACTCTTCCTAAGTAATTAGGCCAGCCTGGCTCAAATGGAAGGGTTATCTACCAAGAAGCCCTTCTTTAATAGCATCTAATCAGGTTACCCTTTACCCCAGGCACCAACATACATTGTATTGTTTTCTAAGTCCCATCTCCTTTCTTTGATAAAATCTCTTCTAGTGGTTTATTGGTATGGGAAATCTGGATAAACCATTAAAAGAAAAAAATTTTTTAAATAAAGTTTTTCCTCCCCAGCTCACTCTAGAAAATTGAAAACATAGTGAAAAGTAGAAAAAAATTAAGAAGTCTCCAATGATCCTATTTCTCTGAGACAATCAAGCTATGCTTTCGTGTGTGTGTATATATTTATAAATAAATAAATTTGTTAAATTATTTACGTAATTGAGATCATATCGAACTGAACAAATGAATACTTTTTATGCCATTTTGCTTTTTGGCTTAATATTAGACTTAAACATTTCCCTACATTACAAAAAACTCTTTATAAACATTTTAAATACGTGTATAACATTTTCTCTTGAATGCACCATAATTTGCTTACCCAAACTTCATCCTGAAGCATTTCAGTTGTTATCAACTTCTTTGTTGTTACAGCTAGCAGTGCGGTTAGCATCTTTGTGCATGTTTCTTTCCCTGCTTTTAGGCTGTATGGTTTGACTGATGTGTATGTTTTTTGAGCTCTTATGCACATCTAAAATACTTTTTAAAAAGATCTGACAGTAGTGAGTTCTCTTTTCACTTTACTTCATCAGCACTGGGTAATCCCATTTTTAAGAAAATTACCAATTTTAGAGCTTAATTGCTCCACCTTATTACTTTGTTGACAATTTCTCTTTGTTTGCTAGCCGTTTCTGTTTTCATTTTTGTGGCTTTTCCATGTACCCCGTACACTTATCTCTTGATCTATTTACTAAAGGCCTTTATGGACATAAAGGCTTTTGGGTTGTATTTACTGTGAATATGTCCTCAGTTTGGTTTTTTTTTTTGCTGTTTATTTTTAAATATTTGAAATATTTCTGAGATGAAGTTGTAAATGAACTTTTTCCTTCAGTTGGTTATTTGTCACAGCTATATTGACTGATTATCTTCATTTCTCTACTGATTTATGATGTATCTTTTGTTAGGTACTGAAATTGTACATATATCAGTGTTTCACTTGAATTTATTTCTTATGATTTTTTCATGTTTCTTTTAAAACTTATTTCTAGATATTGTGTAAATTTTAAAGCTTTTGTGCATGGGCTATTTTATTGATCTGTATTTTTAATCACTGATAAATTTGTACAAAAGAAAGCTAATTACTTAATTTTCCCCCGATATTCAGATAATTTGTCAAACTCTTGTTTTCCAGGTTTACAATTTTCTCCTCCTTTTAAAATACTAATACTTCTTATTTTGTTTCAGATTTGGGCAGAGTTCTATCTTTTTTTTTTTTTTTTTGTATAATGGAACAGTTTATATAGGGTTCTAGTCAGCCAGGCTGCTGGAAGCTATATACCAGAAATGGATTGGCTTTTACAATGGGGATTTATTTGCTTGCAAGCTTACAGTTCTGAAAACGTCCAAATCAATGCATCATCAGGCGATGCTATCTCCCCAAAGACTGACTGACAATGATCCTTGACTCCTCTGTCACATGGCAAGGCACATGGTGGCGTCTGCTGGTCACTCCCTTCTCCAGGTCTCATTGCTTCAACTTCGTGCTTCAGTGGCTTTCTCTCTCTCCGTCTGAATTCATCCTGTTTATAAAGGACTCCAGTAAGAGGAGTAAGGCCATGCCTTACTGAAGTAATCTAATCAAAAGGCCCTTAACTGAAGTAACTTAATCAAAAGGTCCCACCCACAATAGGTTCACACCTACCAGAAAGGATCAGCTTTAAGAACATGACTTTCTGGGGTCCACACAGTCTTAAACTAACACATACAGAATGGGAGTTGTCTATCCCTTGAAAATTTATAAGAACTCATTTATAAAATTACCTGACTTCAGAATTTTTATTGGGGATAATTAAAAAGAAATTTACTTCTTCTTGAGTCAATTTGTTATTCATTACCCATTCCTGCCCTTGCCCCCAATCCTCTATTTCATTTAGATTTACACATCCTGGTGACTTTTTAACTTATAACTTAAAAGTCGTCTTTGTATCCATTTTTCTATCATCTTTCATTTCTAAATGTATTAATGTATTTATTATTTTATTTTTCTTTGTGTTTTTATTGATTAGCTTATACAGAGATTTGTCTGTTTTATTCAGTTTTTCAAAGAACCAGCTCTTGAAATCATTTATCGATTCTGTTTTACTGTTTTTTTAAACTTATTTATGTCTTTATTTTTCTTCCTTTCCTTCTTCCCTTGCTTGAGATACATCTTATTTTTTCTTAGCCTTTTGAGTTTAAAATGTTATTTAGCTTATTTTCTTTTAAAACAGTACAAAATATTTGAGGTTACATATTGTATAAAAGTACAGCTTTAGCCATGCCCTTAATTTTGATTTTATACACACACATTATCTGTGGCATTTTTAAAATTCCACTTTGACTCTATTGTATTTAGGAAAGACATTTTTCTTTTTAATATCCAAGTGTTTGGAAAAGTTTCTTATTAAAAAAAATATTTGTTATTAATTTCTAGTTTTATTGTGTTATGTTCAGAGAATGTGGCTGAAATAATTTTTAATTGTGGGACTGTGTTGAGAGTTTTTCAGTACAATATATAAAAAGAAGGTGCATTCTCTGTTTGTAGGGTAGAAAAGCTATCTATATACACACTTATAGGCAAATTTAACCTTATGGATTAAAAAATGCTTTCACTTTTGTTTTTTGATTACTTGCTCTGTCAGATACTGAAAGGCTGTGATAAAGTCTACCACTGTAAATGTGTCTCAAAGGCAGCACGCTATATTAAGTCTTGGAATCAGAAAGACCTGTTTTCAAATCCCAGTTCTATCACTCATTAGCAATGTCACTATCTTAGATTGAGTTTCCCCAAAAGCAGAGCCTGAGCCAAGGATTTGAAAACAAGTAGTTTATTTGGGAAGTGGCAGAATACTGGTTAAGGGAGTGAAGAAATTAATCAAGGAAGGGAAAGAAGCTAATAATATATAGGTCTCCATAGCACTTGCTATTTATTTATTTATTCCCCCTTTTAAAATTGAGGTAAAATTTATATACTAGGAGAACCACAGTTTTTAAGTGTAACATTTGATGAATTTTTATAAATATATATGCCTGTGTAACTTACAGTCCTATTAAGGTACAAGATATTTCTACCGTTCCAGAAAACCCTTTCCTAATTAGTACCTGCCATCATTCAGAGGCAAGTTTTGTTTAAATTTTTATCCCTGTAGATTAGGTTCACACATTCTACAATTTTATATAATTTTGATGTGGTGCAATGTATCAATGTTTCTTCCATGGTTATTCCTAAGTACTTTATGTTTTTGTTGCTATTATGTAAGTTATTTTTAAAATTTAGTTTTCCAAACATTTGTTGCTAGCATAAACTTTTTTTGACAAAAGTAAACTATAACTTTGTTAAATTCACCTATTAGATATAGTAGGGCTTTGTGTGTGTGTGTGTGTGTGTGTGTGTGTTTTGAAGATTCTTTAATATTTTCTACATACAAAATCAGGTCTACAAGTAAAAACAGTTCTACTTTTTTCTTTCTACTATTTATACCTTTTCTTTTCTTTTTTCTTTCCTTATTCCTTTGGTTAAGATCACCAGATGTTAAATGTTAAATAGAATCGGTGAGAACAGACATCCTTGTTTTGTTTTCAACTTTGGGGAAAAGTGTTAGCTGTAGGTTTATTTGTTAGTGTTTGTTTTTAGATACCCTTTATAAGATGTAATAGTTTTCCCTCTATTTCAAGTTTGCTGAGTTTTTTTTTTTTTAATCCTGAATGGGTATTGAAGTCAATCAAATGTTTTTTTTTTCTGCATCTACTGAGATGATGAATGATTTTTTTCCTTTGTTTGACCCGGTATTTATTTATTGGCCTATCACTGATCGACACATTGGAAAAACTATCAGAGAGTTAACAGGTCAGCTGCAGCCCTGAGGGATTTCTGGTGAGCTCTCTGTGGAAAGTAGCAAAACATGGGTAGCCATGTGATTCTGCACAGGAAACAGTCCACCAGTGTGCTAAGCAATCTCAAATGGCTTAGCTACCAAGTATTCCCTTCAGAAAGATTTTGAGTGCTTCTGGGTTAATCAATTTAAGTATTTAGACAAGTCAACAGTCACAGACCATTAAAGTATGAAGTGTGAAGAGTATGAAGAAATGTCAGGGAGAAATGCTGTGCAATGTAGGCAAGGTGATCCCTAAATGTCGGTCCTTGTACTTAATACTTTAGAATTACTAGCAATCCTGGTTAAAAAAAAAAAAAATAGATGTTCTTAAACTCCACAAGATTCTTGGTGAGTGTGGGCTCTAGAAATCAGCATTTTAAAACAGCACCCCTGAGGATTCTGCTGCACAGTCAAGTTTAGAAATCACTGGGGTGGAAAAGAGTACTGGGTCAGACATTGAATGGCCCAGGTTGATCCCAGTACATTCACTAACTCAGCTCCTCTCTCTGTTTCTCAGTGTTCCCGTCTGTACCATGCAGGAGCCGTACTAGATTGCAGCTGGAGCCCCCCAGGGTTTGAGTATTTGGTCTTAGCATCTGCACTAAGATTCTCCAACTTGGCAGAGAGAGGACGGAGTGGCATGCACAGCACCAAACAGGTTATGCATGCTTCATCACACATATGACAACCTAGTCATGGCAAGAGAACTGAAACAGAAACTGCAGCCCCAGCTCGGGTGTAATCTCTGAAGGATTAGCTGGAACCGGTGTTGGCTTGAAGTTGCAGAGGAGCAGCTGGTTAGGTCTATGAGCTTCTTGCAGCTGTTTGTGACATGTCAAATGAATTTTTGTTTTTCTGTGTTAATGTACTCTGAGCTATTTTACAGTGTGTTTGACATTTTACCATATCGTAAAGTGTGTACATGCCTAATTAAAACAGATGTGCACTTGATAAAATAATTACCGGATATGCTGAAGAAAAATAGCTAATTATTTATACAGCATAAACACCTAAACATGCACTATAAATATGTACTTGAAAAGTACTGGAAAGTAGGTATAATTGCTGGATTTTCTATTCATGCCTAGACTTAGAGTCATTCCTTAGATTTTCTTGGCTTTGAGAGTCATTGGCATTAAGCTTTTCTGCCTAATCCTTCACACACTCCTCTCCCTTCCCACCCCATCTCATCCTTCTTTCCCCTCCTAGAATGAAATTGAGGAAAAATGATCTAGCCACTAAGTGGAAGTGAAGTTAATACAACAAAAACAGTAATAACAGCCAACTTGTATTATTGTATGCCAGGCACTGTGCTAGATTTGTATGATAGATTATCTCATTAATCTTCACACCAGCCCCACACAGGAAGCTACTATTGTTCTTTCCCTTTTACAGATAGGGAAACTGAGGCTCGGAGAGGTTAACAGCTTTCCCAAGATCTCAAGTGGGGAAATATAAGATCTGAGCTCTGATGGCAGAACCCCTTCTCTTTACCCACTACCCTATACTGCCTTGATGAGAACATCTTTCTGCCTAGTCACTTCTGAGATCCTAGGTGGGGAGTTTTGACCATGTGTGTGTGTGTGGGGGGCTCGTCTCAAATCCTTCTGTCCCCATGTTATCCATTTTGGAATATCCCAGACCAGACTTCCTGCAATAGAAAGTCTGTATGTCCTCCTTCTCTAGGTGCCTGGAGTGGGGCTGGTCTGCAAGTCCGTGGAAATTCTGCTCTGGATTCCCACAGACCCTGGGGGTTGCTGGTGCATGCGAGCCAGGTTCTGAGATGCTGTCAACTGGGTGAATGGGATGGCTAGGTTTTCAAAGGCAGAGTTGGATGCCTGTGCCAACAGGGGTGGTAGGGTAAAGGAGGTTTTAGAGGCAATGTAAATGTTTGCGGAAAGTTTTGAGAAGCCTTTAAATACCAAACAGGGGTTTGTTTTCTCAGGGTTGTGTCAAGTGAACTTGGCCTTTCTTTAAACAATCTAGCTCACTTGCTGTAAGGAGAAGACTGAAACAATTAGTCAATCAGAACCTGCTGGTGGGAAGGCCTGTTCTGATTCTCTTTGACTATGCACATCTACAAGGATCCTAGGAGTGATTTATATAGTGATGATTCAGGAAGTGCTTAGGGTCACAAAAGAAGTATCAAATGTCAGTGACTATGTAATGTATGGTTAAGGGCATGGGACCTTCCACTCACTATGTGACCTCCGGCCAGTTGCTTAAACATGCTGCAGTTTCTTCATCTGTAAAATGGGAATAATAAGGGTATCTACTTTGTAGTGTTATTGTAAGGTTTAAATGAAATAATCTATGAAAAGCACTCAACAGATGCTACCTTGTTATTGATCTGGAAATTTACAGCAATTTATTTAGCAAGGTAAAGGGAGGAGGGTGCATTAAACTTAGACCCCCGGGTTATATATAATCTCAGGTAAACCACACGTACCCTCTCTTGGTCTTAGTGTTATGATCTGTAAAACAAAATATTTGGATGAAGGACCTTTTAGGTCACTCTGACTCTAAGAATCCATGACTCTAACATTCCCTAGCCTCCTCCAATCCTCTCACTTCCTTCCTAAGCTTATGGGAACCATGCGTATTTAGACTGAGCCAAAGTGGAGGGAGGTACTCAGATATGGCACAACAGTAAAAGCTGTGAAGAGCTGAAAACAAGCAGTCCTGATGGAAATGTCATATGCTAAGCTGTTATTCTTTCTGTCCTTTAAATTATTTCTACTTGATAGTCTCACTTGGCAGTCAGGAGTAGGTGTAGAGGACCCCAGAAACCCTTTCTCCTGGGCCTCCAGGGTTTGGAAGGCTTGGCTGATTCAATCAACTGGCCCATCAACAGTGTTTATTGGCAGAACCTGATGCCAGAGTTCTTCCATGTGGCATGATCACAGCCCTGCTGGAGGGGGAAGGCTGCCATTGGCACATGTGAGCTGGAGAATTCTAGGGTGCTGGCCCACCCTCAGAGTGCCTCGGGCTGTGGCCCTTCTTGGACTCAGCATCTGCAGCCGTCTAGGGTGGTGTGAGTCCTGGTACATGGAGAGTGGAGTGGAGGGCAATTTCTCACCCCTCTCCAGCCTGTCTCCACAGGTGGACTTATTGCTAAAGGGAATAACCATGCTTTGGACTTATAAAACATACAATATTGGGAAAACATCCCTAATGACATGGTTTAAATAATTACCATGTGTGGTGAATTTTTTTTTTTTTTTAAAGCAAAATCATTGCCTCTGTGAATTAAGATGGAATTAGTAGCTGCAGGAATGCTGTTTTCAGATTTCCTCATTCCCTCTGTTGCTCACTGCATTGTGAATTTGGCTTCAAGCAGACCAAGCCTTTTAGTTACAACAGGGTCCACCTATGGAAATTGGACTATATTTTTCTTCTTCCTGTGACCACAGAGATGAAGGGAGCAAAGTTTGGCTTGTGAGCGGACCAAATCTGCTAAGATGTGGGAGCAAGGGCCTTGGAGTGACAGAGGGGGCAATTATTTGGGAGTTAAAAGATCTTAGGGCTGGATATAGAAATGGATAGCGACAAAAGACTTTCATAAAAAAGAGTATAAGAGGGGACAAGTCATAACTGTGATTTTCAATCATTCTGATTTTCACAGCTGATTTGATGACTTTGATTTCCACCAAAAGGCTGATAGATGTCTTTTTTTTTTTTTTAAGATTTATTTTTATTTATTTACTTATCCTCCCCTTGCTGCTTGTGCTTGCTGTGTCCGTTTGCTTTTTTGTGTTTTTCTGTGTCTGCTTGTCTCCCTTTGTTGAGTCATCGTGCTGCATTGGCGCTACCACACTGCGGGGACCGGCTTGCCTTCACCAGGAGGCCCCGGGAAATGAACCCAGGGCCTCCCATATGGTAAACAGGAGCCCACAAACTGAGCCACAGCCGCTTTCCTGATAGGTGTCTTGATGTTCTCTTTCTTTGGCCAAATATCAGGAATTTAAACTTATATTTGGATTTAAAGTGGCATGTTTTATGTTATAAAATATGCTTATCAAAGAAATAAGCCACGTATTGAATATGAAAATGGAATATTCCCCTTACCTAAAAACTGGGAACAAAATTCTGGATTGATGCAGATATAATTAACCTTGGTTTATAAGAGAGGATGGATCCATCAGTGTTCCTGAAAGCAAAGCTTATTCATTCCACCATGGTCATACTTCTATGTCCAGAGAACCAAAAGGTGGGCTGACCAACTAACTTTCTAATCTCCAACCAGATACCAATTCAGATTAAAGTTACAGAAGGATGATTAAATTATTGTAGCTCAACTGTAACTAGATTTTTGCCTCATGTCTTTTTGTCTTTTGCTCTTTTCTGATGAAAAATAAAGTTATACAAATTACTTCTGAAGGGACTTTCTGTTTTTGAAAAAATCCAACTTATTGGCTTGATTCTCCAACTTAAAGGTTGGACGGTGGATATCCAATACACTTGGAGTGAAGATGAGAAATTGGGAGGGATGGTTCTTGCAGGTTCTAAGTCAGTTTCTAGTGGAGAAGGGTCATGGAGACAAGTTCCCCAGGGCTTTATTCAGGGTTGTTAGAGACGAGGAAGATAGTTCTGTAGACTGATTTTATTTTTTCCCAAGTAAAGGGATGACATTTTTTGAAGTCCTGAATATGAGTAATTTACTGTACTTTAAGAAGATGGAAAGCTACATCTCGTATGAAAAAAAAATCTTGACAAATGATAAGGAGTTGAACACATTTTCTACCAAAACAACATTCTCTCTCATAAAAAATATATCCCTGGTGGGTGTTTTGAATCCCACCTAAAAATAATAAAATGAAGAGAAAATTGAATACAGTAAGAGACTAACGACATGTGTGGCGTAGTTTAACATTTGGTTCTTTTGAGAGACAAATTTAGTGTTCTGAAGCCTTCAGACCTCATATTGCCATCTGATAGCTCGTTAGTGGTAGGCTGTGTGGGGGTGTCTAGCTCAGAATGCTGTTTGAGAAGGAACAGCCTTATCATTTCCAGATCTTTCCATTTGTGAGATGAGAGTTTTTCTCTTTTTTTCCCCCCTTTCTCTCTTAAGGAAGAAAAGACATAACTGATCTGGACTCTAACTAGACAACCTTAGTTTTGAAAGATTTTTCTATGTGTGCATATTTTTTCAGTGTGTATTTTTTTCTGGACTTGGTCTTATCTCGAGACACCCATTCCAGACTTGCATAGCTCTGGACTTACAAGTGGCTATGTGTAGGGAGAAAATGTTTAATCCTTCTGATGTTGTTATTAGAAACGTACCACTCAAAATCTAGTGATCAGAATTAATCCCTCAAGCAAATAAAGAGATCCTTAATGTCATTAGTCATTAGGGAAATGCAAACTAAAATCACATGATGAGATACCAGGACACACAACCAGAATGATTAAATTCAAAAGACTGACCGTACCAAGAAATGACGAGGATGTGGAAGAAATGGAATGCTCATAAACTGTTAGCGGGAATGCAAAATATTACAGCTACTTTGGAAAAAGTTTTGGCAATTCTTATAAATTCAAATATACACTTACATATGACCCAGAAATTCCACTTAAGAATCTACCCAAGAGAAAGGAAAACATATGTCCATATAAAGACTTGTGCCTGCATATTTATAGCAGCTTTATTCATATACTTCAAAACTGGAAACAACCCATCAACTGATATGGCCATACAATAGAGTAATATTGAAAAATAAAAATGAATGAGCTATTGATACACATAACATGCATAAATCTCAAGTGCCTGATGTTTAGTGGAAGAAAGTGTACATACATATGATTCAATTTATTTGAAATTCTAGAAAAGATAAAACAATAATGAGAGATGTCAGTGGTTTCCTATGGTCAGCGAATGGGGAGATGGGATTTACTGCAAAAGATCAAGAAAAAAGTTAGTGTGATGTAAAAGTTAGGGTTCTGTGTCTTGATTGTGGTGGTGTTTATATAGTTGTAAACATTTGTTAAAATGTATCTAATTTTCTTCTATCTACTCTTAAAGTTGGTGACTTTCATTGTATGTAAATTACAGCCCAATAAAGTTGATTTAACAAGAATACGTCAGTCAATGTGTCTGGGGAAATGCTATATGTGCCCTTTTTGTTAGGTGCAGGGGGATGAAGCTTGGGTCCTTGTCAGAAAAGGAGCTTGTGGATTTGTTGAGGGAAGACAACTTTCCCTCTTGTTCCATTAGAGAATATGACCTTATCTTAGAACATGATAACTTCATGCATTCATAAGTCCATTTCTCCAAAAAGGATATTGAAACAATACTAAAGCCCAGCACTAACTAGAACATGAAGTGGTTGCTAAATATACAATTGGTCCTCAAAATATTGAATTTGAATTGAAAATGAGTGTTTTGTGAAAATAATGCACAAGACCCTTAGAAGTGACTCCTTCTTGAATTCACTGACTATATCGAGTTCAAATCACTGGATTACTGGATTTGGGGTATTTGTGATAATGAGAAAGCCCTGTCTCAACTCTCGATTTCAGTTTCACTCTTGAGTCAGAGAAATGGAATTCTTCCCTGACTGCATCTCTCCTCCCTTTAGGAGAGCCAGTCTGATTAATGAGAGCTTGATGTGGATGTATTTTCACTGTGTATATTCTTAGAACTTTACGTTGGTTTTCAATGAGGTTATATAATCTTCATGCAAATGCCATCTGCCTTGTTTGGCACTTAGGGTAAAATATTTGAGATATTTTATTCATTTTGCTTGAAAAACAGATTTGGAGAAATCAGATCAGTCCTTTCCTGAGAACACAGCTCTGTAGAAAGTGACTATGATTTCTATTTTCATCCATGGCTTGGGTTGTAAACTTAGTTTAAAATTTTGGTTTAAGTTTTTGTTTGTCATTTTGGAGCCATCAATTTAAAAATGAACTTTAAGGTATTCCTGCTTTTTGTTTTCTATTTAGTTTGAATTTTTATGGTTGTTTTTTTTTCCAAAGGAGGTTTGCACATGTAGAATGATATAATGATGATTAACATCCATTTTTAGGTAACTGACATTTCAAAGAACCCCATAATTCTCTGGGCAAAGAGGAAAGTAGTTTCCCCCTACACAATTGGTCCCTGATTCATTAGCACTCAATTTAATAGCAACCTATACATAAGTGACCGATCCAATCATTCAAACAGTTGCTGGCTTTCCCTACCCTAGAGTACTTTCTTCCTCCCATTCCAGGATGACGCTGGGATAGGACAGGGCAAAAAACCCAACACCAATGAGAACAAATCTTGAATATTCTGGGGAACCTATGGGTTCAGATGTAGAGGAAGAAATGAAAATGTGTACTAAGTTAGGGAGCAAGATCCAGGAGAGCCACCAGGCCATGCTGACTTCCCCTTATGGTAGAGTACGTAAATAAAAATGCTGATTTCTTCCACATTATTCAGAAAAATTTACTTCACTTTTAACCCCTGCTAATTGTAATGTTATAAATCAGGCCAATTATGAATTCTAATGAGTAATAAAGTATCTACTTAAAACTTTTAAATAACTAGGGAGGGTTGAGAGACTGTTAGCCTAAGAGATATTAGCGTAAAATCATTCAATTAGCTTGCCTCCTACCTTCGGCCAAATGAAGGTGTTTTTTTTGGTCTCTTAATTTCAACATTTTATCCTGAAAATTTCCAAATATACAGAAAAGTTGAAAGAACTGTGCAGTGAACAGCCACACATCTATGCACGAGACTCTTATGCTGCTTTAACAAACCACTGCAAACTTAGCAGCTTAAAAATTTACTATCTTACAAATTTACTATCTTACGAATCTGAAAGTCAGAAGTCCAAAATGAGTCTTATGTGGCTAAAATCAGGGTGTCAACAGGGTTGCATTCCTTCTGGAAGCTCTAGGGGAGGACCTGTTTCTTACCTCTTCCAGGTTCTAGGGGCTGCCTTGGCTTATGGCCATACCCCTCTGGCCAGTTTCTGTGGTCACTTAGCCTCTACTGGCTCTGACCTCCTGTCACTCTCTTGTAAGGACAGTTTTGGTTACTTTGGGCCCAACTGGATAATCCAGGATAATCTCCTCATCACAAAATTCTTATCGTAATCACATCTACAAAGTCCCTTTTGCAGTTTCCAGGGATTAGGATGTGGACATCAGGGGCCATTATTGAGTAGCAAACCTACCACCCATATTCTACAATGAACATTTTGCTTCATCATACATCTATCCTTCTAGTCATACTGTCACACAACCATCAATCTATCTTTCTTCTTTTGGTGCATTTTAAAATAAATTGCAGACACCACTATACCTACCCCTAAATACCTCAGTAGACATATCTTAACTATAGTTCAATATTTTTAATGGTTCTATTTATTTTTATGGTGCTTTTTATTTTCTTTTTTATTTTATAAATTTATATATACTGAAATACAAAAATCCTAAGTGTACCACTCAATGAATTTTAGCAAATGCATACATGTGTATAATACAAGCTCCTTTTAAATTATACAATATTACCATTCCCCTAGAAAGTTCTCTCATGCCTCTTCCCATTCAAACCCTGTACTATCCCAGTATTTGGAATTTTTTCCATGATGTAGAATTTTAGTCTCTTCTGGAAATTCACTTAGCATAGTTTTTGAGATTTATTCATGTGTTGCATGTATCTGTATTACTTTCTTTTTATTTTTGAATAGTATTCCATTGTATAAATATATCACAGGTTGTTCAGTCACACTCCTGTTGATGTATACCTGGGCTGTTTCCAGTTTTTGACTACTATAAATAAAGATGCTGTGAACATTTTTATGTAATTCTTTTTGTGGACATGTACTTTTATATTTTTTGGGTAAATACTTATGAATGGATACCTATTTGCATTATATTTAGGGATTACAATGCATACCCTGTACTTTTCATAATCTACTTATGAGTTAAAATTGTACTATTTTGCAAAATAAAAGTAAGAAACTTGCAACTTTTTAAGTCCATTTGCTCTCACTTCTCCATTCTTTATGCTTTAGTTGTCATATATATTGCATCTGCATATGTTTAAACCCCACAATACAATGTTATAATTTTCTTTAAAATGGTCATATGTAGTTTAAAGAAAATATAGCTAATCAATTGCCCCTCTCCCCCGCCGAGATGGCTCCCTCGTCTGTTTGCTCATTGACTGTTTTGTTTTCTCTTTGGGAGGCACTGGGATCTGAACCCGGGAACTCCCATATGGGAGATGGGTGCTTAACTGATTGAGCCACATTGGGCTCTTGCTTGTTTGTTTTTCCTCGTTGTCTGCTCGTTGTTTTTTCTTATTGTCTTCTTGCTGTTTGTTTGTCTTTTTAGGAGGCACGGGGAACCAAACCTGGGACCTCCCATGTGGGAGGCAGGCGCCCAACTTCTTGAGCCACATCCGCTACCCATTAATCAATTTTTAAAATCCATCTCTTTACTATTTCTGGTACTGTTGATTCCCCCTTGAAAATTCAACTTACAATATGGTGGTTATTTCTTTTCTGTCTGAAGAATTTCCTTTAGTATTTTTTTGTAATAAAGGTGTGATGGTGATGTATTCTTTTAATTTTCATGTATCTGAAAATGTCTTTACTCGTTTTCACTCTTACAGGATATTTTTGTTATAAAGAATTTCTTTATAACAGATTTTTTTCTTTCTGTACTTTAAAGATGTTGTTTCACTGTATTTTGGCCACCATCTTTTCTGGTGAGAATTCAATGGTCATACATATTTTTGTTCCCCTTTATGTAATGTGCTGTTTTCCTCTGGATGTATTCAAGATTTTCTCTTTATCCTTAGTTTCAGCAATCTGACTACAATGTGCCTAGGTGTTTTTATTTTATATGTTTACTTTTTGTATTAATACTGCTTGGAATTGCTGGGCTTCTTGAATCTGAAAATTTATGTTTACCCAAATTTGAGAAATTTTTGGTCATTATATTTTGAAATATTTTTCTACTCCATTTTCTTTCTTCTTTCTCTCTAGAACTCTAGTTACATGTTTGTTGGGTCTTTTGATATTTCAGCCATTTTTTCTCTTTTCTTCAAATTGGATTATTTCTATTGCTCTGTCCTCAAGTTCACTGACTCTTTATCCTACCATCTCCAATCTTTTGTTAAACCAATCTAGTGAATTTCTTTATTTCAGATATTGTATATTTCAGCTATGGAATTTCCATTTGGTTCTTTTTCTTTTTAAAAATAGTTTGCATTTCTCTACTGAAATTACCCATTCATTCATTAATTATGAGCCCTTTTTCCTTTTCATCCTTGAGTATAGTTATAGAAACTGCTTTAAAATCCTTACCTTTCAATTCTAACACCTGAATCACTTTGAGCTCAGTCTTTTATTTTGTGTATAGGTGACTTTTTTTTTTTTTAATTTATTTTTATTATTTATTTATTTATTTTTATTGTGGGTAAAAATCAAAATTTTCACAATACATACCAATATTTGTACAATGATATATAAATATATATGCATATATGTGCATTTGCTTACAAAAATGTTTTATATATATATATATATATATATATATTTTTTTTTTTTAAAGGTGCTTAGATTACCTAAATATTACACAGAAACTACAGGGATTCCCATGTTCCCCACCTCCCACACCTCCCACAACAGTGGGATGTGGGACTTTTTTTTTTTTTTTAAACCATCATATGACTAGTGATTTTGGATTGTATTCTGCACATTGAAATTAACATGTTCTAGAAGTTCTGGATTCCATTTTGTTCCTTTGTAGAATATTGATTTTTTTTGTTTTAGAGGCATTAGTTGGACTAAAATTCCAAACTCTCTCTTCCCTAATGTAGGCAGACTTTGAATATCTGTTCAGTTCTTTTAGTCTTAGCTGGGTTCCTTGGAGTCTGTGCTGTACATATGTAATTCAGAGACAAGCCAGAGATGTGAGAAGAGTTCATATATAAAATTTAGGGATTCCTCCTCTTTGGCTTTCTTCTTTCCAGGATTTCATCTCTCACTTTCTAGCAGCTGTGGTGACCTCAGATTGTCTTCTGGTTCTTCAAACTAGTTGATGGTCAATTTTCTATCCCATTTTTAGCTGCTTGGCCTAGTACTGACTGAATCTTTGGGCAAAACACTATAAAAAGCACCTGTTGTTCTTCTCTTCTAAGTGAGATTTCTCCCACCCTCTTCCAGTTTCTAACTGCTTTGGTTGCTTGTTATAAGCCTTATGGTTGATTTTTATATTTTGTCAAGAGTTTGTAGTTGTTATCTGTAGGAGGGTTAGTCTGATAGGAATTCTTCCTAGTGGAGCTCTGATTTAAGTAAACATAAATGTTTATTAGTTGAGAATTCTGTTTCAGGCCAACATATCTCTCTCTTTACCTCCCCCTCCTGCTCCTTCTCTAGCTCTATCTTCTTTACTACTTTTCTTTCAGATCCTGATATCACGTGTTACATCTCTCATCCTAGGACCCAGACTTCAGCAAAGTTAGTATCTGCTGCCCTTCTAGTACATTATAGGTTAAATAAACATTTGTAGGCTTTCCAGGGAACTTAACCATCATTTGTGAAATTCTGAGTTCTGTACATTTAGAAATCACCCTCTGAATGAAAACTGCCTCTGCTTTTCACTTCAGCCTCTCCTAAGGTTTAGCCTAGTGGCAGGGGTTTATTCTGTATTCCATCCTATTCTTTTACCAGCAGCTCCTGAGAGGTTATCTCTGTTAGGGCCTGAGGCTGAAACAGCTGTAGTTTGTTTCTAACTTGTAGAAAAAATTACTTTTCAGTTTTCTTTTTAAAGGAACATTCTGTTCTAAAGTTCTTTTCCTCTATTTCTCTGCCTGTGGTGCTACCAATTAGGTTGTTTTCAGCTCAATTAGGCCTTCTTCTGTGCTTCTAACAGTGGAGTACAGGACAATGGGTTGAGTTTGGGATGGTCTATGCTATTATTTTAGCCAACCAAATAACCCCAGCCATCAGCAGACAGTTGGCCACTCTGCCACAATGACAGAAAATTGAACACGGAAAGGCCATTTAGGTAGGATGGAGAGATGTGGTCTTAAATGCTATTAGGTTCAGGCATTCTTCTAAGAGGAAAGCATGGCTCATATTTTGCAGCTGGAAATTGTAGAAGAAAGAAACTTAAAATTTCTTTATCTTTACTATCATCATCATCATTTTAGAGGGCAGATTTTGGAAGCTTAGAACTTCTACCCAGAACACTTATTTTCTTAAATCTTCTTCGGTTTACAGACACATTCTTTGGGACTATGCATTGGAAACAGATTTGGTCTACTGTAAGGAAAGCAACTCTGCAAAACACCTAACTCACAAAACACCTACATTAAGAGGTTTGTGTCTGCAGTACTAAAGGGTTAAATACACAGTACTAAAGGGTTAAAGTGTTCCCTAAAAAATACCTAATTTCCTTAGTGCCTTTCAAATGAGAATCACATTACAAAAATCCTATTTGACAGAACATTTTGGGAACATCAGGGTGTGATTGTAAAAGATTTTAAAAAAACTGCAGAATGTATAAATTCAAAGGAATGGCGCTCCCTTCAAAGCAATCACCATGTAGGTCTTTACACTTACCTCATCTGATAGGGATGACAGTGCCTCCCTTACAGTGCTGCTTGGAGGATTAAATGAGATAAAGAAGGAAAGTGGACAGAGGTAAGAGTGCTAAGAAATAGCAGTTTTTGGTTCCCAGCCCCCAAAAGGCTCTAATTACTCAAGTCATTCATTATTTAATGTAGAAACTGTTTTCTGTGTCTCTGATGTTTTATCTTGGGTCTATGGGGTGAATTTGGAGTCAAGCATGCAGAGTAAGTTGGCTGGTGGGGTGTGAGCATATGTGTGTGTTTCAGTGGGGGAGAGAGGTTGGGGTTTGTTTACTTATTTTTATGAGCCCCTTAATTCACTAATCTCACAGGACTAATACACCCGCACACACATATATGCACACATTTACACACACACTTATATATCCCATATATTTATTCATCATGTATTTAATTAGTTTATCAGGGTGGTGGGCTAAAGGAAAAGCAAACGGAGCATTTCTGTAGTAGGGAAATACACTCAAATGCCTGCAAGAGCGGTTCTTACATTTTGCTAGATAATCATTCACTCAGCAAACTTTAAAACAGCCTGGTGTTCAGCCACTTCCCACACCAATTAAGTCAGAACCTCTAGGCGGCGTCAGGTGTGTTTAAAACCTCCAGGTGAGAGCAATATGCAGCCAACCCTGAGAGCCAGGACCCTGGACAGGTGTCCTCTGTGCTGCGTGCACATTAGGTTCACCTGGGGAGCGTTTACAAATTACCGATGCCTGGGCCCCGCCCTTCAGAGATTCTGATTCAGTTTTTTGGGGTGGAGCCTGGGCTTGGGGTATTTTTTGAAAGCTCCCTGGTTGGTTACAATGTGTGGCCAAATTTGGGAAGCAGTGGCCTCAGGAACCTGGCTGGGAGGGTAGATTAGTGAAGTAGTAGATTAGTGAAATGGGCGCTGGCGGTGGCCAAACAAATCTGGAAGAGCCCCCCTCTGTCTACACGGACAGCTGCCGTGCGGATTCTTGTGGGAATAGGGGCCCGATGTAACCAGACCTTCTATTTTTCAAAAGACAATGGGAGTCTGAATACTTATGTGGGACCTTCTAATTTTTAAATGTTTGCAACAAATTTCCATTTAAAACAAGCAAACAAACAATAACAAGTCTACTGGATTGCCGCTTGGCGATCCAGGGACTGATGTAATGCGACCCCTTTTCTTGAAAGGTTCATGAGAAAGGTTCTCTCTGGGCCTCAGTTTTCTCACCTGCAAGACAAAGAGAGTGGACTGAAGCATCCCTATGGTTTCGTTTTGCTCAGAGTCCCTGATTTCTGAGACAGTATGGTTCAGATTTGACCGTGGTTCTTATTCTTACATACCTTGAACCTCAAGACCAGCTCTCGGCATCCTGGTGCTCAAAGAACAAAAGCTCACGTGATCCCGGATGTCTAGATAAGATAGAATCAGACTGGACGCAAACAACATGCGCAATCTGACATACGGAGAGTCTAAATCAGCTGAGCTAAAACCTGTTTTCTCCAGCCACAGAGCAGACATTATGGCTTTTTAAGGACAGAATAATCTCTTTTCCAGTCCTAACAAATTTCAAACACATTTGAACAGAAAAGATCGCATTTCCAAGCTGTAGGTAAAAGACTCCTGTGGTAGTAACATGATTCTTTGTAGGTTTGTGACAATCTCTTAGCAGGAGCTCTTTGTTGGCTTTTGAGAAGAAGGCGTAGGTTCAGCTTTTTGAAAGTTTGTTTACTTATTTTTATGACTCCTTAAGTTACTAATCTCACAGGACTAAAGAACAGAGCAGACAACTGACTATTTTCATAATCCTTTGGTTCACCCAACTGCAGGCAGAGTTCGTCTTTCCGTGTCTGAGTACCTGGTGGGCTTCCGGGTGTGTCCCAGCGCTGTTTAATCACAGGAATACAGCTTCTCCAACCTCGCGCTTTTCGCTCCCTTCCTACTTTTAATTTGATTCTGATTTTTTTCCCCCCATAAAAGTCTCACAAAGAGGAGACAGATTTTTCACACCTTTTAAAAAAAAAAATACATCAACAATTTATTGAATCATGCCAGGGTTTCATGCCATTCAGGACTCATGCTCACAAATGATTTTGATTTCTGTTAATCAGGGAGCTGGTGACCCTGAAGTGGAAAAAGCATGGGTTGGGGGCCAGGCAAAACTAAGTCCACCTCCCCGCTCTGCCATTTACTAGCTCTGTGACTTTGGACAGCTGGGGCCTTTGGCTTGACATTTGTTAAATGGGCACTACCCATGTTCTAGGTTTGTTTGTGAAGACTAATTTAATAATATACGCCTAGTACTCGGGGGAGGCAGATCGGCACATAGCAGGTACTGAGGAAATGGGGCCCTGATTAACAACATTTAACCCCTTTCTATGCACTGAGAAGACACAGGGGCCTGGATGCTGGGACACTTGGACCGATTCTGTTACTAATCAGTTTTGTGATCTTGGACAAGGAGCAAACTCCCTGGGCATCAAATTCACACGATTTATTTAATAAGCACATACTGGTTGCTTACCAGTAGGCAGGGCCTGTAGTAGGAGCTGAGCATAGAAAGATGAATGGGACACAGCCCAGCTGTCAGGAGCTCACCACTAGTTGAAGAAGACAGATATCCCAAGATTGTGGACATGAGGTCGAAGGGCTGGATGAAGCTTTAGGTGAGAGCACCAGGGACCAGCAGCGCTAGGAGGCATTACCATTTGCCCTGAGTTATGACCGTTTTAGGTAGATGCAGTTATGGGGTCTGATGGGCTTTAGGACTTGTGCTCCCATTTTCTAACTGGCAGCATGTTCTGTGTGCCGGGCATGTTCTACTACCTCCCTGTTGGAAGGCAGAGTCCCCCTTGGCATCACAGCAGAAACAAGGTTGTGTATACAAGGTTAAACATAAACTTCTTGTTGAGTGGCTCTGCTAAGGAAACCATAGTATGTCCTTGTTGCTTTGTTATTTATTTCACAGCAACTTTGCCACCAAGAGTGACTGGTGGGGTGTCTGAGCTTCATTTCTGCTCCTGGTTGAAAGAAAACAATTCTTTGTTAATCATTGTAGTGTAATTGCGAAACTCCATGTTTGGGGAAGAGTTCCAAGGCAGAACTAGCCTTGAGGTCTAGCTCTCCTGTTCTTTAAATTTAGAATGAAGCACATTTTCTCTCCCGAATTCCCTTATAGCCTACAGGCATTAGAATTCTAAGCAGTGGCACACAAGAAAACAGATCATACTTAAAAGGGTCCTCTTTCTCTCACTCCATTTACCTCTGCAATTTAAGGGAATGTGAAAAAATAGGAATCTTTCATTTTTTCAAATGCCTTAAAAAATAACATCATTACCTCCATCTTTGCCATTTCCCATTGTCTGGGGAATTGGCAAATGCCCTCAAATGCTAAAAGAATGTTCTCTTCATGTTGCTTTGCATTGCAAATGAGCTTCATTCTTGGAAAAATTTTAGAGACTGGGTGGCAACTTTCCCCTTGTACTTTCCTGCTGTGCAGAGGGATATGGAAGTACACTGAGTCCAGGGTGGCTGTTTGAGATGACACTTGGGGCCAGGAAGTAATGGCTTTCTCTGGTTAATCCACAGACCCCTCAGGACCTTTGTACTCAATACACATGCAGGAAGCAAGCATCCAGGCCCAGTGTAGGAACAGGGACCTAAAAGCCAGGCAAGTTCCCAACAGAGAGATTAAAATACTTTGAAATCAGAGGTAGTGATGGAAACATCAAGAAATTCATTTATTTCTTGCATCATTTTAAAGTGATAGTTTCTAAATGCCACTTGTCTGTGGAGACTTTTCTGATTTCCCCTTGACTTTCTTCCTCACCCTCCATCTTGAGCTCTTTCCCCTTCAAACCCTAGAACACTTGTGTTTCCTTTGAGGGACTGACCTCCGTTTCGGGAGGAATGTCTGCGCCCTGAAGTCCTTGTGGGGGGCTGGCCGGAGAAGGGCTCTGGCGACGGCTGCTCGGTGGTGGTGTCCGCGCCCCAGCCAGGCAGGCTGCAGTGGTTGAAGGTCTCCGTCTCTTTCTCCAGGGCTTGCTTTCACACTACTTCCTTTAACATTTCTTTTTCCTCAGAGTCCTAGCAACCGTCATGTCTACATGATAACTTAAGAAAAATGTTGAAAGCGCACCGCTTTTGGAGACTGTGCTTGAGCTCCCCTGCTTTCTCCCAGCGCTGCCTTATGTTATAGTCATTAGTTGCCTGTCGAATTTCCCACCTGCCTGGCTTGGCTGCCTCTCAGCTTGCCCGATCCCATCTTTCTCCGTTATGTGTTCTGCAGGTCTGTCTGTCTCCCCCACTAGACCGTAAGCATCTTGAGCAAGGGGGCCATGCCTTTAGCTACATAGTTCTGGCACCCCCCCCCAGCGAGAAGCATCTAGTAGGCATCCGGGAAAGGCTTGCTGCACTGGGCTGCACATATGGTTCACATTTTCTAGGAATGTCTGTTTGTTCTGATTATCTGCCAGTCAAGTGTACTCTTGGGTAGAGAAAGGGAAATGGACTAAAAGATGTGGTTCAAGGAGTAGTCAATAGCCTGCTCATAATTACTAGTGGGAGTGGAATAAGCATAAACTTTCTTGCATAACTAATCAATATCTTAATATATCTCCATTAGTGAAGTTGTATTTTGTGTTATTGATATTAAATATCTACCTATTGTATCAAAAAGGGTTCAGGGTAATTGTTATTGATGGTTAAAACCCTGTCGGCTGCTGAATGTAGATTTTTGTAAAAATGCATGGTGATTGGCCGAGATTTGTTTTTTCTGTATTGTTAGAAGCCAGAGTCTCCATTAAGCTATAAAATATTATGATACACATGAAGCAGTGTAATGTGATCCAAACACACAGTTATAACTCATTTCATTATTAGTCACATGTGCCAAGACATTAGCAGATAAGTTAACTAGTCCTGGGATGAGTGTGGGGCCCAGGACTGTTTTCTTTAACAATGCAATTGCATTAGTGCCAGTTGTAGTTTAATTATCCAATGGGTATAATTGCATGCGTAATGGTAATTGGGCAATGGAATGGCTGCTGACAAGGGTTTTTGAGGCTGAATATCTGTTTTAGCTCTAAATATAAGAATCCAATCTAGAGAACAGTGTGATATCTGCCATCATTTGGAGGATTTCGGTTTGTTGGATGAAGCTACAGCTCATTTAACTGTTGCCTTGTGGTTGGTAGTTACCTGAATTGTAGCTATTTAGAGATGGATTTTTGGGACAGTCCAAATATTCTGTGCTGTTGTCATATTTTCCTGAACCGTCTCAGAGTTATGAAACCATTTCAGCCAGGCTGCCTTTTCTACCCAAGTATAGTTCAGAAATCCATTTTGTCTGATCTGTTCTTCTGATTTTTCCTTGAGGTACTCATTATTTCTCTCATGGAATGCTGCTGTGGTAGACTACATTAATGGCCCCGATTCTTCAGCTCCTGTGTTAACATCCTTAGGAATGGGAATTTGCAGTTCCTGCCACTAAAGAGGAGTGATGTTTCCCCACCTCTTGACTTTGGGTTTGACCATGTGATTTTTCTTTGTCCAATGGGATTTTCGAAGTGTCTTGTGACCTGCCCTTTGCTTTCCTAACTCCCCCCACCTCATATTCCAGCTGTGCTAAATTCTGTGAGTGAGAAGAATGCATCATACATTCTTATATTTGATATTGCCTCCTTCTGGAACATTCTCCCTTGCACACATGTTCCCCCCCCTCCCCCAACCATATCCTATAGGCTCCTTCTGTTTCTGAACAACACTACTACTTCTTCAATCAACACTCAGGTCAAAAGGCATATTCTCTAGCAAGTTCCCTGCCCCTCCATCTCCTTTGTTCCCTGCTGGCCTTCAGGGTAACTGTTTCTACAGTAATTACCTACTTCTTTGCAAGCTCCTGGAAGACAGATATCTTTCTCCTGTATTCCCATTGGCTAGCACAGTTCCTGGCACTTAACAGGCAAGTCAACCAGTTTCATCTTTTCTTAATGCCCTTTGGTTCTAACCTGCTTCATTTCAAAACAGGATTTGAGCCATGCTAAAGAAATAGACAAATGCAGGATAAAAATTAAGTAGACAGAAAAAGTAGAAGAGAAGGGGAAATAAGGGCAAGAAGAGTTGATGAAGCCAGAGTGTGTCCCATACAGTTGTCATATTTAGATAATTTAGCTTGAAGCTTCCAAGTAGTCAAAGCAAGTAGGACACAGGAGTAGTTATTAATGTCACAGTTTTAGACATTTCACAAAATATGCATATGAGCCAATAAGCATGTGAAAAGATGCTCAACATCACTAGTTATCAGAGCAATGCAAATTAAAATTACAATGAGATATCACCTCATACCTGTTGATTGGTTTAAATTTAAGACTGACAATACCAAGTGCTCATGAGGATGTGGAGCAACTGGAACTCTCACACATTGCTAGTAAGATTGTAATCACTTTGGCTGTAGCTTATGAAGTTAGACATATACATACCCATGACCCAGCAATTCCACTACTAAATATTTATCTAAAAGAAACATGTACAAAAAAGATTTGTGCATGAAAGGCAATAGCAGCTTTATTCATAATAGCTGAAAGCAGGAAACAATGGCCTGTTAACAGGTACATGGATAAACAGATTGTGGTGTAGTCATACGATGGAATACTACTCAGCAATAAAAATGAATGAATTGCTGAAACATGCAATCACATGGATGCATTTCACAGACTTTATATAGAAAGAAAGAAGTCAGATACAAAAGGACACGTGTTGTACGATTTCATTTATGTGATGTTCTAGAACATAAAAAACCAGTCTATAATGATAGAAATCAGATCAGCAGTTGCCTAGGTAGAGGGAAGGAATTTACTGCAAAGAAGCGTAAAGAATTCTCTGGTGTGATGTTAATGTTCTAAATCAATGGTTGGCTTTTTCTGTAGAGGAAATATTTTAGGCTTTGTGAGTCAAATATCTCTTTTGCATCTACTCACCTCTGCCACTGGAGTACAAAAGCAGTCACGGGAAATATGTAAATTAATGAATATGGCTGTGTTCCAATAAAATGTTGTTTGTGGACATTGAAATTTGAATTTCATGTATGTGTCATGTGTCATGAAATATTATTATTCTTTTGATGTACTGTTTTTAACCATGCAAAAGCTATAAAAACCATTCTTAGCTTTCAGGTCTGACAAAAACAGGTGGTAGGTCAGATTTGGTCTGTGAGCCATAGTTTGCTGAGTCCTGTTTTCATCGTGATCGGAGCGGTGGTTGCATGGGTATATATTTTATAAAACTAGTCTTACTATACTCTTTAAATGTTTGCATTCATTTTATACTTAATTTTAAGTATAATGTCCATTATACTTAAGAAAAGATTCACAGTTTCCATAAGATAAAATTATATATCTGCAAAATCAGGTATCTCTGTTAAAATGCCTGTTAAAACAGGCCAGCACTTCAGGATAAAGAGAAGATTCTCCTCTGGATTCCAAATATGGTGGGAGTTAGGTGGTTGCCGTGTAGTCACGGGTGGACTGGCTCTTGTCTGCAGGTAGGTTTCGCCTGACTTACTGAGTGTTAAATTTTACATCTGAATTTGACTAGCTCTTGCTAGGCATCCCTCTTAAGTTCCACCCCCCCGCCCCATTCCCTATTTTAATTGGGCCCTTTTTCATCCTTTTACTTTCAACTTATTATTGTCGTATTTAGGTTGTTTCCTTTATGAGTATTATATATTTGGATATCTCACTTATTTTTCTTCAATTTTATCATATGCATATTTTAGCATATTTAAATCATTTTTGTAATAAAACCTGAGGGTAGGGGTCTTGTCTGTTTTGCTCATCAGTGTTTTCCCAGAGCCCAGCAGAGCGCCTCCATGTAGCAGGAACTGAGTCAATACTGTTGGATAGATGAGTAAGTACCTAGGTAAATAAATGGCCTTCAGACAATCCTTCATGAAGCTTATTTTTTGCAGGGAGCTCTGATAAGAACTGAGAAGTAATGTGTTTCAGATTATATTGTCTGGCTGGAAATTTGAGTGTTAAAATAAGTAGTTGTACCCTGCCTGGGAGTGGATGATGGCTAGTGTAGACAATAGTCCATGACCTAGACTTGCTTTGTCTAATAAAGTACGCATGTGGCTATTTAAGTTTAAATTAATTAAAATAAAAAAGATAAAAATAGATTGAGTTCCTCACTTGCACTAGCCACATTCAAGCTCTCAATACCACAAGTGGCTGGTGCCTACTGTATTAGATGGCACAGATATAGAACATGCCGTAGTTACAGAAAGTTCTATTGGATGGTACTGATCTAGACATATGCCAGCTGTCTCCAACAGTTACAGAAAATAGAAAAACAATCCAGTTGAATAGTTTCTAAATCTTCGGCGTCAGATATTGGAATATAGCAGGGATTGGCAAACTGTGGCCCCAAATCTAGCCCTCTGCCGATTTTTGTAAATAAAGCTTAATTGAGACACAGCCGTACTCATTTTTTGACGCATTGTCTATGGTTGCTTTTGCAGTACAGTGGCAGAGTTGAATGGTTGCGACAGGGACTGTATGGCTTTTGCAAAGCCTAAAGTATTTATCTGGCTTTTCACAGAAAAAATTGCTGATCCCTGATATATAGCATGAGATTGTTTTTTATTTATAGTGTTCTTATTTGTTTTAAGTTTTAAGTGCACAGAATCTCCTTATGTACTGAAAAGGAAATAGAAGGAAATAAAGCTCATCCAGTACTTTCAAACCAAAGACAATCACCATTTCCCTGTTGGTATACATCCTTGAGGTCTTCCCCTCCCCTCCTGTGCCGTTTGTGTTTATTCTATACTCTAAAATGCGTAATGCATAAAATATTATGTTTTCAAAACTGGGATCACAGCGTGCAAACTTTTTTGAAAATTTCCCTCCTGTTACCTATATTGTATATATTTCCTGAGACAAAATGTTCTTAGATATGCTTTTAATGGCCATGCTTTATTCCTTTATATGGTTCTATATTAATAGCCTATTTAACATCCTATGGATGGACTTTGGATTGCTTACAGTTTGTGCTGAATGTTAAGCTTTCATTGTTTTATCTTTTCTCAGAATATATATTCTTTTGCATTATGTTAGTGAGTAATTTAAAAGTTCTCCAAAAACATTCTTTAATCCATATTTCTTGAATTGTAAAAATCCATCCCAACCAGCAACTTTGAACCACTTGTAAGTAAGATCAGATATTTAGCACAATTTTACATTCTTTTCCTTATCTTTCCCAACTTTTAAAATATTATCTAGGGTCTAAATCCCAATAATTTTAATTTAATGTATTTTTTATACTATATAATTTTGCATCCAAGAACAAATGTTGACATTTTTGTTTGATTTTATAGTCAGATTTACAACAATTATTTAGATTTAGCTCTATGATTCACTTGTTTTAGTGTGTATCGCCAGTTCTGTTATATCCTGACTTCTTCATTCTTAAAGACTTAATTTTGTTTAACCTTATTGGTTGATTTATGTCAAGTGACTTTTTTTTTAAAGGAAAGATAGATGGGTAAATTTTAGCCTCTGAGAATAATTTTATGTTGCATTTGCACATAAACAACAAATAGGCGTTTTCCCTTAGAACTATGTAGACCTTAATTATTTTCTAGAAATTAGAGTTATAGAAGAGAAGTCTGTGGTTGACCCAATTATTTATTTATTTTTACAGGTAATATGTTGTTTTCTATTTGAATGTTTGAACCATGTTTTCTTTATTCATATACTTTATCTATTTATTAGAGAAGTTTTGGGTTTACAGAACAATTATACATAAAATACAGGATTCCCATATACCTCCCCACCAACAATACCTTGCATTGGTGTGGAAGGTTTGTTACAATTGATGCTAGCATATTTTTTATAATTGTGCTATTAATTAAAGTCCATGATTTAACTTAGGGTTCTCTATGTAGTGTAATTCCATGGATATTTTTAAAAAGTTTTATTTGGTTACCATATATACAATCTAACATTTCCCCTTTAAATTATATACAGATATATATTTCAATGCTGTTAATTGCATTCACAAGGTTGTGCTACCATCACCACTATCCATTGCCAAAACATTTTCA
The DNA here is from genome assembly GCA_026826555.1 of Tolypeutes matacus. Classification (NCBI taxonomy): domain Eukaryota; kingdom Metazoa; phylum Chordata; class Mammalia; order Cingulata; family Chlamyphoridae; genus Tolypeutes; species Tolypeutes matacus. Next base: position 17,224,231 of record JAKSZT010053929.1, on the reverse strand, counting down.
TCATTCCAAATAGGAGCCCTGTACATTTTAAGCATCTTCAGAATTTTGTGTTAGGCAATGGTTTCTTAGACTTTAACACCAAAGCACAAACAACAAAAGAAAAAATAGATAAATGGGACCTCATCAAAATTAAAAAAAAAAAAAAAAAAATTTGTATCTCAAAAGACTTTATAATGAAAGTAAAACAACAACCTACACAATGGGAGAAAATATTTGGAAACCACTTATCCAATAAAGGTTTAATATCCAGAATATGTAAATAAATCATTCAATTTAACAGCAAAAAGACAGACAACCCGCTTAAAAAGTGAGCAAAAGACTTGAGCAGATGTCTCTCCAAAGAAGATATATAAAGATATATGGCCAAAAAAGCACATGAAAAGATGCTGCAAATCAAAACCACAATGAGATACCTTTTCACATCTATTCATACACTTTTAAAAAATTACCAAAATTAATCTAGGTGTTATTTCTTCATTGATTTGTTTTTTTTTTCTTTTTTTTTCTGTTTCACACTGAATCCTTCAAACCGAATACAGTATAACTGTATTTCTTCAGTCTAAGCTAGTTTCTCTTTAGCTTTTATTACTACTTTAGTTTCACATACTCTAGTGTTTTCTTTAGAAACACTAATTACCCATATTTTCACCTTTCCTTCTTATTTTTCCTCTACCAATTTTTTCTTCTATCTTAGATTGTTTTTCATCTCTTTGTTCACTGTATTCTGAGAAAGCATCTCAATTTAATTCTGTGATTCACTGATTTGACTTTTGAATTGACTAGTTCTGCTCTTCATCACTGTCCTTGTGAATGCATTCTCCTCAGATCATTCTGTTGCTTCTTTGCATGCTATCTTTCTAACAGAGGCCTTGTTTTATAATTTTTTGAACTCCAGCTTTTCTTTTCTTCTATATCCTGAGGTAAAGTATTTTCAGAAGTAAATTCTATCACTTAGTATTCATGATGTTACCCCCTTTCTCTTGTCTGATTGCGCTTTTCCCACAGATCCTATGATATTTTCTTTCCTCTTGGAAGAAGGCAAGATCCATATAGAATCAGAGTTTGCCAAGTGACAGTTGATCTACTTGCCATTTTTTTCTGTCCAACTGGCAGAGGGTTAGTGATTCTCATTTCTTGAGAATTGAGGCATGCTGAAGGGAAGAACTCTGAGTGCAAATTCCTGAATCTAGCAGCCAATTCTGTTCCAGTGAGTTCTGAGGTCAGGGCCTGATTGACACTTTTAAACAAGAGGGTGCATGGAGAAAACAATTCCCAGCATACTCCATATGGGTTTCTCTTAACCTTCCCTTCCCCAAAGCACTACTTTACCTGCGGAGACTACACTTGCAGGATGCAACTTACCACATGTCCGTCTATTTTATTATTTGAAGGGAATGTAGAAAGTCACTGTTTCAGAAGGGGATTTTATTAGCTTCCTAGGGCTGCCATAACAAAGTACTACAAACTGGAAGGCTCAAAAGAACAGAAATTCATTCTCTCTCAGTTCTGGAGGCTAGAAGTCCAAAATCAATCTGTCAGTAGGACCATGGTCCTTCTGAAGGCTCAAGGAGAAGATCCTTCCTCACGTCGTCCTGTTATTTGGCGGCACGGGCAATCCTTGGTGTTCTTTGGCTTGTGGCTACATCACTCCAGTCTCTACCTCTGTAAGACATGCTCTCTTCACTCTGTGTTTGTCTACACTTGTGTCTCTGTGTTCACCCTAACCCAGTATGACCCCATCTTAACTGAAAGGCCTTTTTTCCAGTTAAGTCCCCATTCACAGGTATCAAGGGTTAGGACTTGACCAGATGTGGAAACTGTTTAACCCCCAGCAAGGATATAGAAAATCATGAGAAGGCCACGTTGTGGTCCCATGAAGGAGCTGTGCCCACACTGTTCTCTGGGTGATACAGAACCTTGATTTATGAGTGGGGGGAATATATGAAGTGCTATCCTGAACTTTTTCAGGCAGCCCCACCTTCTAATCCCTAAAGTCTCTTGTTTCACAGAGGTGGATTCTGCATATGGTGCAAAGTGAAATTTAGGTGTGTTTCCTGCCTAGTTTCATACACCGTGGAGAACTCTTCCTGGATTCTAGAATTAGGCTGACCTCCATGTGGATTTTTGCTGTTGGGAGTTTTGGCATTTCCCAGTGCCATTATAGACTCTTAGTGGGAAGTTGGGAGAGGCTGCTCTGGATGAGTGATTGCTAGCTTGATATTTTTTTCAGCTGAATGCTTGCCTTATTTTTTCAAAATTAAGATTTCTCAGGCAGCTATGTTGTTTATCACTTGATCACTCCTTCCGATGCCAGCAATAGTATTGCTGAGATGATCCATGTATTCAGCTTTTCTTTCTATGGGCCTCTGCCCACGCTTGCCTCCAAAGGGGTCACCTGTTTCTCTCAACTCTGAACAATTTAAACCATATTTGAAAGGAACATTTAAAAATAGGGTTATATAGTGATTTTCTGAAACCTATAGTCCTTGGTGAGGCGGTATAAAGGAAACCTCAGTTAGTAAGTGAAAAAGCAAATCCTTCTTTCCTTGTATACTTTGGCTTGACAAAGGGATTACAAAGCTATTGTTGGTCCCACTGGCAATGCACAGCTAAGAATTTTCTATTTGTCCTGTTTTTGAAGGACTTTCTGAATCAAAAAGGTCAATTTTGTATTGAGGCTTTGCCATTTATTTTAGAATTTAATTACATAGCCTAGTGTCATCTTGGCTCAAAAGATCTAGGTGGATTGAACCAATTTTGAACCAAGTGAAGACTAGTGAAGATTTTTAAAAAATGGTACAAAAACTGAATTTAAAGCCTTTATTTCATCACGACAGAGTATTTACAAGGAAGCAATTTTCTCATTGAAGAATTAATAGTGAGAGATATTAATGTATGGCTGCCCAGAGAGGGATTCTAGTGAGGCTTGGTATTTATGGAAATATATATAATTAATGAGTAACTTGAAGTTATTTGCAGATATTTACACATGGCACTACTTACTGAAAAGCCATGATCCTTTAAGTGGCAATGTAAGTCAAGCAGTGGAAGTACTTGCTGCTCTCATTTTACCTGCAGGCTTTTATTTTGTGGTTGTGACAGATATAGGGAAGAGAGAAGTTTGAACCTAACCCCGACTTACTGTGTTGCTTTGGGCAATTCACCTCATCTCTCTGAACCACTTTCCTCACCTGTAGGAAAAGGATCTCTCTAAGGCCCCTTCCTGCTGACATGGCCTGATTCCTTGTTCTACATGATTTGCACTAATAAGGTGGCTTTATCACAAGGTGGAAAAGTTTGCTTGTGTGTGGTCAGTCCCCACTAACTAGCCCATGGGCAGCAGGGATCTAGAATTATTTGTTGTGCTGGTTCTCTGGGGCATTCTAATGAGCTATGGCAATTTGGAGCTGTTGAATTTTTCAGACAAGTCCTGTTCCCCCAGTGGTATGTCCTGAGCTAGCACATTACAGAAATGAAGATGTGTTTTCATGAACTCTATGCTATAAAATATTTATGCTCTGCCTTTAGTTATATAAAGGATTTTGCAGTGTAGGTCACCTCAGCAAAATGTTCTGCTATGAGAACAGCTTCCTAAAGCCCCATGGTTCTTTAGGGCAGGTGCATTAGACAATCCTACAGAGCAAGCTACTGTCAGGTCTAATGCCTGAATATAAATGGATCATGCATGATTTAACCCTAAAAGAAGATGGGGCGTGAATAGACTTTCAAAGACGTATAATTAACTCTTTTATATTAATGAAAAATACAACCTCCAAAGATGTTAGCTGTCTCAGGATACATTCTACTAAAATTTAACTCATTCCTTCCTCCAAACAGAGGAATGCTCCATTATTCAAATCACCTAAGTATACTGGGGAAGGAAGGGTTAAACTTGCTGCTCCTTTTGTCTTGTCCTCCAGTCCTCCCTCTTCAATGTACCTCTTATAGGATGCTTTTTTTTTGGTCTCCCCCCCCCACCCCCGCTGTCTCTGTCCATTCACTGGGTGACCTTGATCTTCTGTGTCTGTTTCTTGCCTCCTCTTCTCATTTTTCTCCTCCAGGCTTCACCAGGATTTGATCCTAGGGACCTCCGATGTGGGAGAGAGGCACCCTGTCACTTGCGCCACTTCAGTTCCTGGTTTCTGGCACCTCTCGCCTTGGCTCTCCCCTGTGTCACTCTTTTCGTTGCGTTCATCATCTTGCTGCATGGTCCGCCCCACTTCCATGCGGGTCTGGCTCACCGCGCATCTGTGTGGGTGGGGCTCACTTGTTCGCCTTTTTACCAGGAGGCCCCAGGGATCGAACCCGGGTCCTCCCATATGGTAAATGGATGCCCAACCACTTGAGCCCCATCTGCTTCCTGTCTCATGGGATGCTTTGATATCCTAACTATTTATCAGGTCTCTTCAGAGAATTTGCCAGTGTTCTTGCCACTATACTGGAGACTTGCAGAAATAATAACATCATTTATACCCACTAAAGGCTGATAATTTAGTTGGAGAGTTAAGACATGTCCTAAAGAAAGAAACAATTTAAGACAGCATACATTGGGATACAATGTGTTCTGTGCACCATTGTTGAATTCTAATTTATATGATGTTGGTAGTAAATATGATGATCATGATTATGAAGAATAAAGATTAATGCCAGCTGAGGGAGTTAAGGAATGCCTTTGGGCAGTTGGGATTTTAACTGGTTTGTGAAAGATGTGTAGAATTTGGGCAAGTGGGAAAAGGGGAGAATCGAATGTGGCTCACTGGGCAAGGAGATTTACCGGCTGCTCATGTAGAGGACAGTCCTTTGATAGCTGCCCATGTCAGGCTAGACCAGGTGATGCTGCAGTAACAAACAACCACAAATCTCAGTGGCTTATTTTTCACTTGGGTTACAAGTCCTTTGCAAGTTGGCTGAGGACTCTGCTCCACATTGTCCTCTCTCTCAGGGAGGCAGGCTGACAGAGCCACCACCATCTAGAACATCTCTGGCCACCATGGAGGGGAGGGGAGCAAAGGGCAAATCACACACTGGCTCTTAACGGCTTCCAATTGGAAGTGACACATGTCACTTCTTATATTTCATTAGTCAAAGGCAACCCTGACTTCAGCTCCTTTTCACTAAGAAATCCCGGAGTAAGGAAATAGTGTGTCAATCTATTCTTGGAAAAGTATGCTACACATAGATTCCCAATATATGAATTCCCAAGAAAACAACAAAGAAGCATGGTGCTCTAGTACTCTTAGAATATTCTCACTTATCTGTGATGTTTCGAATCAATAGTATAGTTATTTATAAGCAATTCTTACTGATCTTAATGAGTTTAATGAATAAAGAATGAGCATAATAACTGAGCTTAACTTCACCAAGAAATAATTTCTTGTACAAAAGAAGTTTGATATTAAACTACCACCAAATAGAATATAATTAAATCACATTAATTCTCTTAGGTATAATGCAATTGTCTGTGCCCTGAATAGATAAGAAGCTCAAAGCAAGTTTCCGATATGCCTTGGAGAAGAATTTGTATAACTTAAAAAATAAATCAAAGGAAAACAGGGCCAATACTGAGAGGGTTTTCTAAGCTATGGGAGTTATTTTCATTTACCTTGCTTACTGGAGCAGAGTTGAATTTAATGATTATGCTTCATAGGCTGACATTAGAGGAGTGAAGTAGGGAAAATACTGGCCTCAGCTTCCCCTCGTTCTGTGGGGGAGGGAAGAAAGGAAGGAGAAATCACTCTTTTGGTGTGAACATAAGGTCCATATGCTGGGTGGCAGCACCTTCCCTTGTACACATTGATACTGTGAAAGCCTAAAGGGGAGTGTGGCTGGCTGAATAATGGCCCCCAAGATGTGTGTGCCCTAATCCAGGAAACTGTGACCATGTTACCTTACATGGCAAAAGGGAATTGCAGATGTGATCAGGGGAAGCATCTTGAGATGGAGTGATTGACCTGGATTATCCGGATGGGCTCCATGCATTCATGAGGATCCTTATAAATAAAAGGAGGCAGGAGAGTCTGCTAGAGAAGGAGCCGTGATAGCAGAAGTGGAGATTGGACTGGTGCAGCCACCAATGCCATCAGCCTCTAAAGGCTGGAAGAGTCAAGGAACAGATTCTCCCCGGGAGCCTGCAGAAGAGCCACTCCTGCTGACACCTTGCTTTTAGCTCCTTAAGACTCATGTTGGAGTCACACCTCCAGAGCTAGAAGAGAAAAATATGCACGGTTTTAAGCCACTAGGTTTAACAACAGCAAAGGGCAACTAATGCAGGGAGCAATGACAGAGGCCAGGTTTCCTAGGGCTACTATAACCAAGTACCACAGATGGAATGGCTTAGAACAACAGAAACGATTGCCTCACACTTCGGGAGGCCAGAGGTCTGAAATCTAGGTGTGAGCAGGCCATGTTCCCTCTGAAACTTATAGTGGCGCATCCTTCCTTGCCTCTTCCACATTTGGATGTTTGCTGGGAATGCCCGGCATTCTTGGCTTGTAGATGCATCACTCCAGTCTCTGCCTTCTCCATCTTCACATGGCCTTTCCCTAGTGCCTGTCTGCTGTGTGTCCACACTTCCCTCTTCTTATAGGACATTGGTTGTATTGGATTAGGACTCACCCTAAGCCAGTGTGGCCTCATTTTAACTAATCACATCTGCAAATACCCAATATTCAAATAAAGTCACATTCATGGGACTGAAGAGTAGGACTTGAACAATCTTTTGGGGAGGCACAATTCAACCCGTAGCAGATACCATGAAAGAAAATCAGTTTTCCTACTTATTTTTGACCAAAGTATTTTGTCTACCCTTCCTTATAGGTTGTGTTGAGCACCTAATGAAAGTGTATGTGGAAATATTTTATTAATCAGTGAGTGTTATGACGATATAAGACCTGTATTAGAGTATACCAAATAGGATATATTCTTATTTCAATGAAATTTATTTTGTACCTTCCATGTTCTCAGGTCTGTGCTATGGATTCCTAGAGGACTATTAAAAAGCACTGGCAGGTACTACAAAATCTCTTTGTTATTTTTAGTGCTTTTGTTTTTCTTGTATGATAGAGAAATCATATTTTATGTCACTTTGGCCTGACTTCACTGCGGCTGACTCTGGTTCATACATTTATGAAATGTAATCTAGTAAAGGGAAAAGCAGGCATTTTTCTTCCTGAACATTCCATAGGTTTGCCACATTGCTTTGAGCAATAGGTAGAATTTCCAAGTTCCTATCAGTGAGGGGACAACATATTCTTCTTGGGAAGTTAGGGGAAGGAAATCTTGATTGAGACCATGTTAGAAAAAGAGACTGAAATAGAACACAAATTCTGAATGTCTTTAATACAGCCCTGCTAATTTGTGCCTGAGAGGCGTATTAGAGGGTTGTTTGTAGGGACATTGCTTTAGTAACCTGGCTCTGAATCCCAGCAAATAAGATCATCCATCCAAACGAGCAGCATCTGGCTTGACCCAGGAATTGAGGCATATACAAACATTTATGGGATGTTTTAAAGAATAAAACAGATGTAGTTTTAAAATTGGGATGGGATCCATTTGGCCAATGACTGTCTATATGGGTGTGGTCAAATCAGACACGCTTGAAAGATTTGATTTCTATAGTTCACCACAACTCGTTAGAAATGGCAGGGCTGTGCCAGTATTGGTATGGCTTGCTTTGAGGAACTCCGATATTTATAAGCCCACAAATTTACAAACAGATGAATGTGGGGATGAATATTTCCATTATAAAAGGATTCACTTGTGGGTTCTTTTCTAGAATATTTAGAATTTGAATTGGTTTACAAATATGAATTACCCATGGCTTTTCAGAAATCCATCTGGGGAAAGTAAGAATAACTCCCCCCCTCCCCCCAACACATTCTGTGCTGGATTTAGATTCTTCAGAGATAGGTAGATGGGACATTAAATCTCAGGATGACTACACCTGCTATAGGCTTGTCCTTTCTGCAGATAGCCAGCTCCCTTAACAATCAAGGATTGCTTGTTATTGAGAGAGGCAATCTGCTATTGGCTGTTCTTTGCCTGGGCCATTTCTCAGGGTTGTGTTTATAGTGAGCAGACTTGAGGGCTGAGGACAAGTCTCTCTTGGCCAAATAACAGGCTTATTTACTGCTGACTATATTACAGCATATTTTCCAAGCTCATGGTTCTTGCAAATCCCCTGTACACACAGCATTCATCTGGGTCCATGCATCATTCAGACTGGACTTGGGGGCAGGGGTAGCCTACAGACATGGTGATGCTCATGCTTCTTGTTGTGTCTTGAGTAATAAAGTCCACTGTCTTTGACCCAGGAGTCTCATGTCTTTTGCCACCATCTATGAAACAGTGAAACAGTAACCAGCTAACTTGTTGGCTTGTATATAGAGTAAAATCAAATCCAAGACCTGACAATTCTTCCAATTAGATTGTGCTAGGTCTAGATCTTGAATTTTAGGTTATCTGTGTACTTTGTTGACTTGACATAAAAGACAGCTACTACTTTATTTCCCATCTTTTATTTGCTTAAGATTACATGCTAAATAAAATAAATAGTAATTACCATTTTATTGTCATAGGTCTAAGCTACAGCAGCTGGTATTTAGCTGAGATTTTTGTCATTGTTACATAGAAAAGGAAAATCATTGGTCCTATTAAATTTATATCATGCTTTCCAAGTGCAACTCTTGAGTATACGTGGAAGAGGGAAACTGATGATTATCAATGAATTTACACATTGAGGGAGAGGCATGGGAAGGGAAATGGAACTGAATTTGTGTGTGGGCTTTATGAACTGACTGCATACATAGGATATGTATTTTAAAAGTATCTATGCAACATGTGCAATTACCTGTGTTATGTACATATAGCATATGTTTCTAGGATGTATCTTCCTGGATCACATTACAGATGGTGTTTTGAGTTCTGAAAATTCAAAGGAATTTTTCTAGGAATAGGTTTTTCTTTTGCTCCTGTGGCAGTTTGAGATTATTTATAAATTCCAAAACGAGAGATGATGATTGTAAACTGGTCTGTTTCTCTGGGCATGATACCCTTTGATTGTATTAGATTCAGCTGAGATGACTTTGATTAAATTATGTTAAGATTAGGCTTTGATTTGACCATGTCAGTAGGGTGTAACTCAGTTTAAGTCCCCGCCCCCCTGGTGGGCTATATAAAAGGACACTCACTCAAGAAGACACAGGAAAAGGCACAGAGAAAAGAGAAAGAGCTCTATAGATGCCAGAGGAGAGAGTTTTGTCATGACATGGAAGAGGAAAGAACTTTGATCCTGCAGACCTATGCCAGCCTACAGCTGAGATCAGAAGAAGCTGGGCCCATGGAGCCTTAAGAAGAAGAAGGAAGGAGAGACCAAGCAGAGATCGCCTGCCATCTTGCTTCAACACATGGCAACTGACTTGCGTGAGAAAGTACCTCTTATGGTATCTTGAGTTGTACTCTTTAGGGCCTTGTGACTGTAAGCTTTTAATCCCAGACAAATACCCTTTATAAAAGCCAACAGATTTCTCTTACTTTGCATCAGTACCCCTTTGGCTGAGCAATACAGTTCCCTTGATTGGGGTCAGTTGCCTCATCTCTTAGATTTCTCTACTACCAGAACATCTTGGAAGCAAAAAGACATGATTTTTTGGGTAGAATATAAGTACATATGGGTGGTAAGATTGTAGGTCTGAGTTGATGCCTATATTTGTGAATGGACAAGAAAATTAGTTGGATTTGTTTTAAGCAAACATATATGAAGTTATCCAAATGATATTTTCCCTTCCAAATGGTTACCTTGGAAGTCTCTATGTTATTCCCAAGTTATTACTTGGGATTACCACAGCTCAAACTTTTTCTGTAACTCCTTTTCTAGGGGTGTATTCAGGGTTTAAGGCACATTCTTTTGAATATGTCCAATGGTGATAAAACTTTGTACTTTTAAAAAATTGACAAATATCATTAGAGCCAATTCTATAAGTAAAGCAGGTGGTCAAAAGGGGTAAAAACTAAGACATGTAAAGTAATGAAATCGATGTTCTTGGATAATTTGCAAACAGCCCGAAAGTCTACTGCCAAGAAAACTTCCAGAACTTCTTTATATTGATGTCAATCTCAGGACTAAGTGTATGGCTGCCCAAGTGTCAAACATGAAGGGTCTAATGAATGGGTTTGTCCTCTTACATTTAGTTTCATGACTGAGCCTACTGGCATGCCAATACCACCATGGGTCTGTGTGGGATTGGGGGAGAGTGTGTGCTCCATGGCCAGCTGTTCAACCTGATTAGAATTATTGTCAACTGGATACTTTTTACTGTCCAATTCATTGCTGCCAGCTCTGTGAAAAGCCAAGTTCTTTAATACCAGCGTAGCTATTTTAATAATTGATGACATGTTGGTCTCAAAATTCTGCCATGTTTCTGTTGACATGGCCTGTTCCCACTTTTGTGGCTGTAGAACGAGCACAGGAAACTTAGACATCATCTGGCCCCATATTTCCAAAACTTCAATAGTTTCATGTCATGATTTTGCAATAAATATGTGCTGTGTTATTATTTACTTATTTTCTTGAAACTCACTTGAAAAATCATAAATTTATTTTTAAAGGAAACTCTGTATAGTTACTATAAATGAAAACTAGTAGCACTTGACATGAATACAAGATCACCATAAAATACACTAAAAATAAAATAACATTGTTAAATTCTAACTAGATGCTGACTCTCTGAACCTGAGATTGGCTTTTTATTTGCTAACAAGGGAGATTAGCAAGTGCTGGGGAGAGGTTAAATTTAGATTTATTAAACCTGTGATGGATGGTTGCACCCCACTTTGTTCATACCTCCCTGTGTCCATGACTTTGGATAGTTCCCTCCCAAGTTGAGTCTGGGCTTGGTCATGTGACTTGCTTTGGTCAATGAGTCAATAGCAAATGTGATGCTAGCAGTGACTTGAAAAGTACTTACACACTGGGGCTTTCCCTCTCTTACTATTCTTGCCCTTTTGACTGTCATATGAACAAGCCCAGGCTAGCCTTCTGGATGATGAGAGACACACGACCCTGTTATCCCATTACCATGGCCAACAGCTGACCAATTACAACACATGTGATTGAGGCTGTCTTAGACCAGTTATGCCTGGTCAGTCTGCTAGCTAGCCCCAACTGCAATGGTGAGCTCAGTCAAGATCAGCTGAGCCTGGCCCAGGTCAGCAGAACCACCCAGAAGACACCCAAAGACTTGAGGGCACTAAAAAATGATTGTTGTTTTGTGCCACTAAATTTTGTGGTGGTTTAACTTATACAAACCCCAAATTAAGAGTTTTTGTTGACCAGATAATCTTTGTGCCATGCAATTCAAAGCATGAAAAATTTCAATCCAATACTTTGGTGTTGAATTTGAACTACCATGCCCACAACTAATGCTATAATCAAGTCTAAACTCTACCTTTAAGATTTGAGAAATGAAGGCTTACAGAGGTGAAGTGACTTCTAGGGACTCATAATTACACAATTGACAAACATAGAGGTAGACCTTAGGTCTCATGTGTGCAGTCTGAGTTTCTCTCCAGAGCGTCTTGCTGCCTTCTTCAGGGTTGGCATGTTTAGGCATATAAAAGTGGCGAGTAAGGCTTTAGGGAGTTATTGTGTCATGATCTTACTTTATCTTTAAGCAGTCATGAAAGGAAGCAGGGCTAAAGATAACCCATAGAATTAATAAAAACATAAAACTTTGGATTTTAAAATTTTGAATTATCTTATTGTTTTCTTGAATAATACTCAATGCACATTACAACCTAAATAATATGAGCAGTAGATAAAGTGGCAGACAGAATAGGAAGTCCAGTGTTTCAAAAAACAAAAAACGCCCCCTTCCATCTTCTCCAAATAAGCCACCAAAGAGATAATGTCTGCATGACTGACTGAGAGCTGAGTATGTCTAGATGATGGAAATGCAGCTAGGTCTTGTTTTTTTTTTTTTCCCCACCAGCAAAGGAGGCAGGAGGGTCATCACTTTCCCTTTTGGAGGCTCTATCTCAAACCATGGTCTACTTCAGACCATCACAATCCCTTTGAGTGGTTCTATGCAATAAAGCAAGTCTATCAGGCAGGGTCTTTCCAGAGTTCATAAAAATCATAGAAATTCAGACTTTGTGGGCTAGTTTAAATTCAGTAAATTCTTTTTACTTGGGGGCATGTGGTAGGCTGAATTATGTACCCCAGGAACAAAAATTATATTCTTAATCCATTCTTGTGGGTGAGAAACCACTGTCAATAGGATCTTTTGAAGATATTATTTTTAGTTAAGGTGTGGCCATCTGAATCAGGATGGGTCTTAATCCCATTACCGGAAGCCTTATAGAGAAAGCCACAAGGAGGAGCAGGAAGCTGGAAGTCAACGGAAGCCAGAAGAGAAAGGAGAGAACATTGCATGTGGTGGAAAAGCCAAGGACCAAGGATTGCCGGCAGCCAGCCCCAGAATGCCAGTCTTTAGGAAGAAAGCATAGCCTTGCTGTCACCTCAATTTTGAACTTCTTGTCTCAAAACTCTGAGTCAATAAATTCCCATTGTTTAAGCCAACCCATTGTATGGTGTTTGTTTTAGTAGTTGGGCTAAACTAAGACAGGGAGTGAACAATATCTATATGTCTGTCAGTGAAACCATCCTCTAGGAGTGAAGACAGATATTCCAAGAGTTGACATTCCCTCCCTTCTTACTCCTAATTATATTGTGATCTTAATGCTAGTAATGCTTAACCTAGGAGTAAGTGATCTTGGTGCCCAGCAAATTGCTACCTTCTGCTCTTTCAATGGACAGAGCAGTACCTCCATTTCTTGGCTGCATTTGTCATAATCCATTTATAGTCATTTGCATTTTAAAATCCTTATCCTGCTACATCAGAGTATTAAAGGGGGTGTAGGGCAGCTGCCCATGGCAATTTGCTTGGCTTCTGAAAGCTGCCTCCAGATAATCCAGAAAAATCCCTGATTTAGGAAGATCCCAATTTGTCTGATTACCTTTTTCAAACAGATGCTAGGGTCATATATTTAGATTTTTATTTTAGTTGCTTTCATTTGATTAATTCTATTAGTGGCTTACTTAAGACATGAAAGTAATTTGCTATTAAAAAACAACTGTTCTCATCTCAGAAGGAAAGTCTCAAGGCCTTGTTTCCTTCTGATTTCCCCATCAACAGTAGAGTCACGAAGTTCAAATAAAAAACATTGCATTAATTGTCTTCTATCCACCCATACCTCTTTAATATTTGGGGAAAATGACCCAGAGTGGAAAAGAAAAAGGTGATGAAGTCAAAAGTCTCTCTCTGGATCTGGATGGCAGAAACAAATCTGATGTCAACCCTGAAAATTTGTCTGTGACCGTCAGCTGCCCTGCAATAGCCTTTCACCCCTTCTTCCTTAACTACAGAGTGCTTATTTTTGGGGCCAGTTATGTGCTCTTCTACAAAACTACATTTCCCAGGCCCCTGCAGTTAGGTGACCATGTGACACAGTTTTGACCAATCAAATGTAAGTAGAAGTCTGCCGGGGATTTCTGGGAAATTTTGCTTTTTAAATATAGGAATCATTCCTCCCTCCTTCTGGCCCTACTCTCTTTCCTCCTACCTGGACTGCTAACCAAATGTCTGGAGCTGGACTAGCCATCTTTGGCCAATCAGGAAAAAGCAAGAGAAATTGCAGAGACCCTGGTGCTGACATACTTAGTCCCAAAACCAATGCCAGGAATTTTCTACCTCTGGACTTCTTTCTTGATGAAAAACAATCCCCATTTTATCCACATCACTGTTGATTGACCTTTCTGTTAAACGCAGCCAAACTCAATCCCTGGGTGATACAGTGGGGTTTCCAGGAGCCCAGTGTACTGATGTTCTCTGGAATTGGAAGGAAATATGAGCCTGAGTAGGGAGGGAGAGCCCAGCAGAGCAGAGAGCCCAGGTGTTCCCTGTGTGTGTCAGACTGAGCTCCTAACACTCTCCTCCTCTGTGCAGTTTACCCTCTGGCTAGGGCTTAACTGGTGTTCTGGATAACTTGTAGGATGGATTCCCTGGGTTTCCTTGCCCTTTGGGGGAATTGCATTTAATGAACAACTGCTTTGTTCTTTTCCTCACGACTTTTCCATTGCTTGAGAGAAAAAGGAAGTTCTGACTGAGATAATAACACCCTAGTGCCCTTTAGGAGAGAACTGTGTACCTCCAAGTAAATTAATGAGTGAGCAGGATACATTTTTGTGAATTTAAAATGTCATTTTTTTACACAAAAAGTCATTCCGAGTAAGGGCACACATACTCCCCCAAACCAGAAATGTGGCTTGACTGTATCATCTCTTTTCCCTGATACACTTTTTAAAAATGTGTTTCAGAATGTTCAAGTAATTACTTACCACTGTGGGCTAAAGATTGAGAGTCCACTGGGGTCTCTTGAAATAGTTCTGCCTTTTTCAGAATATAAGCACAATATTCTGTGGGGATCAGAGGTCCGGTAGGGGTGGGGCCAGTTGTGCTACTGCATGGTAGCGAACTCTGTGCTGCCCTCTGGCTTTGGGGGACTTCTGTGGAACCCCCTCAGGGCCTTGGATACAGATTTAGAGAATGAGAGATGAAGTCCTGAGGGACAAGCCTCACCATGAGGAGAGCAGGAAGTTTCTCTCAGCATCTCTCTCGCCAGGCCAGAGACTTCCTGTTTACTTTTTATTGTCCTGGCTAGTCTCTTCACATAGCTTGACACACACTTCCTTAAACAGCAAGTAGAAGGCAGGATAGTGAAATGATACAGAATCTGGCCTCAAGTTTCTGGAAGATATTGGTTCTGCCTTAGTGCTGCCATTTATATACTGGCTCACCTGGGGCAAGTTACTTGGCCTCCCTAAGCCTTGGTTTCCCCATAAGTACAATTGATTTTTAATAGTACCTGCTACTGCTACATTATCAACACCCACCAAAATCTCAATGGTACATAACAATAAGCATATATTTCTTGCTCACAGGTCAACTGAGGCAGTGCTGTTTTGGGTTGCAGAGGAGCCAGGCTTGGGGCCAGGGTGTGGGTCTACTCCATGTGTGTTATTCTGGGGCCCAGGCTGGAGGTCAGGGGCTACCCAGAGCATGTTCTCATGGTGGAGTTCTGAAGCTTGCAGATGTGCGAGGGAGAACCTGCGGTGCTTTTAGGCGTGGAACTCTCACACTATCATTTTTCACCCTCATGCCATCAGCCAAAGCAAGTCACGTGACCAAGTCCCACCTATAGAGTGAGATGTGTGTGTGTATATATCTATATCTATCTATCTATCTATCTATCTATATATATATATATTTTACTTTATTTTCCTTTATTTAACCCCCCTCCCCTTTCCCCAGATGGTTCTCTCGTCTGTCTGCTCATTGTTTGCTTGCCTTCTCCAGGAGGCACCGGGAACTGAACCTGGGACCTCCCACATAAGAGGCGAGTGCCCAACAGCCTGAGCCACATCCGTTCCCCATGGGCTGTGGCATCTGCTGGCTTGTGGCCTCTGCTTGTTGTGTCGGGGGTGGTGTCTAGCTCTGTTGTGGTGGGGGGCAGCATCTGCTTGTCTTTTAGGAGGCACTGGGACCCGAACCCAGGACCTCCCAAGTGGTAGGTGAGGGCCATGTGGTTCAGCCACATCTGCTTCCCTGTATATTCTTGTTATGGAGGGAGGTGTGAGTGACTATTTACTGAACAATACTCTAATTATTATGGTTTAAGCAAATGTTTTGGAGACTTAATGAAAAAATGAGAGGCTTTTAGTATGGAACCATGCATATACTAAGTGCTCATTAAATGTTGGCTGCTCTTTCCACTGCTACTGAGTTGCTGCTGCACCTGTTTCTACCATACTCCCATCTTCAGCTTGGAGAGATGGGGGCTCTTGAGAGGATTGCATGTGAACAAGCCATGCACGGTTCAAGGCCTTGCTGGCATAAAGAATGCCATTGTCTCAACCCCAGTATATACTGTTCTCCCCTTTGACCTCAAATGGGCCTGTGGAAGCTTCTGAAAATGTCAGATCATTGCAATGCTCAATTACTTTTATACAACCCATTACACTTAAAGCACGTTCATGCCCATTCTCATTTGACCCTCTCAATTATTCTGTGAAGTAAATTGAAAAGCCATTGGCACTGCCATGTTGTGGATTATGGAGAAGGAAATAGGTTGGGTCTATCCCAAGTAACATCTATCCCTTAGGCCTTCTAGTCTTGAGCTCAGATGACAAAGTGTCATTTTGAAGACAAGGGCATTAGTCTAGGCTTGTAGGAATCAACCATAAAGATTTGGAACTTTAGCATTTATTTCTTCATTCATCTATCCATCCATCATTTCATTCATTCTTTCATCCCATCATTTAACATAACAGTCCTTTATAGACCCTGTCATGTGCTTCATAAACACTGAGTTGAGTGCCTTAAATATATCCTGTGAGGAGTAGAGGAATCAGCAGACACTGCTAACTCCAGGTCCATCTGGCATTCAGACATTGGCAAGGCGTTGGTGGGAGGAGTGGAGTCAGGAAGCCTGAGCTTGCTCATTGCTCTGCAGGCTGTGTCTTTCAAGAGCCATGTCTCCTCAGAGCCCAGACAAGGCCCAACTAAACCAGTCCTTCAGGATGCATTGAGCAGTTCCCAGTCCCAAGAGGGTCCAAGACATTTTCTGCTTCCTGGGACCACACATTGGCCTACATGGAGTTGCCTAGAGCCTGCCAGCCTAATAAATCCCCTGTGACTATGGGGGCAGCAAGGTGTGATGTTTGGTACTTGGGGATCAGGAGTGTAGGTTGCCACAATGACTGGCCGACTAGGAGTTTGGGGAGGCCATCTACCCTACCCTCTTCCCACTCCCTTTCCATTCCCCTACTCTGGGAGATGGGACTTGTGATACACTGGATGGAGATGGTGTTGATTAATCAATCCCTTCTTCTCAAACCTTAGCTAAAATCTCACAAATTAAACTGATGAGTTCGATAAGGACTATTAACCCCCATTTTAGAGATGAAGAGATGAGCACATAGAGGGTAAGTGACTTGTCCACTTTTATGCTAGAATCCCAGATCCCTTCTAGTTTTCAGACTTCACAATGCTTTTCAATTCACAGAAACTTGCTGCATGTTGTTCTTTGTAGTAGTCTGAGCTTGGTGTTGTAAGGATTGCTGAGCCTCAGTGATATTGTTAGGATTGCTGAGGCAGGAAGGGCAAACAGGGAATGGGAATCTTCTCTTCTCCCTCCCAGTGAATCTTCCCTTCTCCCTTTCATTGAATCTGGATCATCTATCAGACCTTCCTTGGCTTTCCACCAGCCCCATAACCCTGGATTTTGCAGTCAAGTGCTGGATTGGCCTGGCATCGACAGAGCCTGGCCACTCTGCATTGGGAGGGCACCCTTACAGCTCCACCAGACCTGTCCTCTTGGCCTTCTGTCATCTTTGCCTTTGGCCTGCTCTGGGCCTGTGGTCTCCTGATTGTTTTGTTAGTTCCTCTCCCACCCTCTTGCTGAAGGTTTTGATTTCTGTGGTGGGATGAATAGTGTTGCCCCCTGCTCTCCATTCATGTCCGCCCAGAACCTCAGAATGTGACCTTATTTGGAAATTGGGCCTTTGCAGATGTAATTAGTTAGCATGAGGTCATACTGTATGAGGTTGGGCCTTATGTCCATGACTGGTGTACTCCCAAAAGGAGGAGAAGAGACAGGTGCGGAGGGAAGGCTGCTATGTGAAGATGGGGGCAGAGGTTGGAGTTCTGCAGCTCCAAGCCAGCGAGTGCCCAGGATTGCTGGCAACCACCAGAAGCTAGAAAGAGGCAAGGAAGGATTCTTTCCTAGAGCTTCCAGAGGAAACACGGCCTTGTCGATACCTTTCTGACTTCTAGCCTTCAGAACTGTGAGACAATAAATTCATGTTGTTTAAAGCTACCCAGTTTGTGGTCATTTGTTCTGGTGGTCACAGGAAACTGATGAGACAACCTCAGAGGCTCAGGACCTTTCACACGTAATAAAGGTAATGGACTGATGGGGTGTCCACTCTGCGCCAGCACTCTACTAAGCGCTTTGCATCTGTCTGTCATTTGTTCTGATTGAATTGAATCCCTCTCCTCTTATGATATAGGTGGTATCCTCTTCCTTGGGCAGACAAGGAAACTGTAAAGCTCTGAAAGGTCATTTATCTTTTTCAGGGCTACACAACTGGTAAATGAAGCTTGGTATGTTATATATTCTTGTCTCATCAATAATAGCTGCTGACCTGGGCTAGGGAATTGGTAGATGTCATTTGCAATCCTCATGACAACTGTGCCTTTCCATTCTCTCTCTTTTTTAACCAGGTGGTAAAATGAGACACAGAGAGGTTAAGTAACTTGCCCTAGGTCACAAAGTTAATAAGTTATGGTTATGAGATTTAAACCTGGGTGTGTCCAACTCCCAAAGTCCTCTTTTATTTCCATGCTCATTGGGACCTACTGGAATCCCACATGATCTCACTGAGCCCCCTTCAAACACCTGTGTGTGGTTGAAATATGTTTAAAATAACATCAAGAACAGAGGCAAAGGGGAAAACACGTCCTATTTCAAGTCTGAGTTTTTGGCCAACAGCCTTTTCCCCCAAGGAGTGGGTCTTCTGGCTGCACCCTTCTCACCTCCGCCCCTCCACCCGCCAAAGCCCCTGAGCGTCTGCCTTATCCAGATAAGCCAGGCATGGCTGGAAGAGAAGAGGACCACCACAGGTGGTTTTCACTACCAGGAAGCGAACCAGGGTCTTGCCTGGGCCCCAGCCCAAGGCCAGAATATGCAGCCAAAGGTGAGCACTGGAAAAGTGTGGTTTCTCTCCTATTTTGGGGAAAAGTGCCTATTTTTTTTTTCTCTGACTACTCTCCCTTCCCCCCAGCATAAACTCAAAGAGGCTCAGGACCAAAATTTATCAGTGCAAAACACACCCAGCTCTGCCTGTGCTATGAGACCTGCTAGACTGGGTGCACCTTCTAGTCTGATTACAGTTCTGGTCCAAACCACCCTCATTTCTCACCTCCTAATTGATCTCCCTGCTTCCACCCCCACAATTTATTGTTTACTCAGCAGCCACCCTGATCCTTCTAAATTGTGAATCCGATCATGTCGCGTCATTGCTCAAAGCCCTAATGGCTTCTCAGGTTCCTCAGAGAAAAGCCAAAGTCCTACAGAGCCCTCTGATGATCTAGGGCAGGGGTGGGCACACTTTCTCTTTAAAGGGCCAGATAGTAAATATTTTCAGCTTTGTGGGCTGTAGGTCTCTCTGGCAGCTACTCAGCTCTGACACTGGAGCATGAAAGCAGCCACTGACGATACACAAATGAATGGGTGTGGCTGCTTTCCAATAACTCTTTATTTATAGAAACAGGCCACTAGTTGAATTTGGCCCGGGCACCATAGTTTGCAGACCTCTGCTCTCAGTGATTTGGCCTCCAGTACCTCTTGGCCCTTATCTCCTTCTGTTCTTCCCCTTCGTACTCACTGCTTCAGCCCCACCGACCTCACAAACACCCCACACCTTTGCTTGGCCTTTGTGCTGGCTGCTTGTTGCCTTCAACATTCTTCCCTTAGGTCTCCACGTGGCTCATTTCCTTCAGGTTTCAGCTTAAATGCATTACCCAAGAGCCTTGCTTGGCCTCCCTATCTGAAACATCCACCCTCCTCATTTTCCTGGCACCCCTGTCCTCTCTGCCCTGCTTTCATTTGCTCCACAGCCCTTGTCATCGCCTGACATGTTTGTTTATTGAACGAATGAATTATTCCTCAGCAAACATCACTAAGTGCCTCATTAGACAATCCTCTAGGTGCTGCAATTCCATGAAGAACAAAACAGACGAAGTTGGGGAAGACAGACAACAAAAGTAGTAAAAGTAACTATAAATATGGCAGATGGAACGAAATGCTATGGAGAAAACTAGACCTGACAAGGGGACAGGTTGCGGGGGAGGGGGCTCACCTCAACATCTGTCCCTCAGTATTTGTCTTCTGCCTGGCACTGTCACTAGTTTTCTAACTGATACACCACACTCAGCTCAGAGCTCAATTTGCAGAGCTGGAGAAGCTAACAAAGTCCTAGCACCCATAGGGGGCGCCACAGACTGGGGAGAACTACGCAAAAAGGTGTGATCCAGGCCTGAGTGGCCAAGCTTCTGAAGGAGAGAAAGGGAGGCCAAGGCTGCAGCAAAGTGTTGGGGAAGTTGGAAGTTGTGGGATGTAACAGGACCTGAATTCAACTGCCCGCACCACAAGTGTTTCTCATGGAGCGATGCCTAAACTGCAAGGCGTGAAACAATGCACTTCTAAGTCAGATGCTTAATAAATCAGCCAGGCATGCGCTGTTATGCTGCAATGGAGCCCTTGTTGTGTCTTAATTCTGTGATACAGTACAGAATCTGGGTCAGGCTTTCTATCATCTTGGACACGTGGCAGGAACTGGCTTAGCTCTAATTGCCCTACATGGGAAAGGATTTTTATTTGTGTCTTAGCAGAGTGACTCACATGGACTGACATTTAGGTTGCAGGGGCTTTACCTAGAATCACAGGCTCAGAGAATTCTATTTAGACCTTGAAGAGAACTTGGAGGTGATCCTAGTCCATCCAGATCATGCTACAGTTGGGGGAAACTGAGGCTCGCAGAGGGGAATTTACCTGCCCTTGTTTGTAAGATAAGCGGCCGTTGAAGCCACAAATCAGGTTCCTGGTTCTGAGTCAAGTATTCACATTACTATCCCAGAAGGACTCTCAGGACAGCCACTGCTGCTCTTCCCAGGCCTGCAGCAAAGACCTGCAACAGCAGTGGCATCCTCTTCCCATCTGATTTTTAAGCTAAAATTCAACCAGAAGAAGCCATGCCTCATTTCCTTGAACAAAAATGGACACCAGTTAAAAAACAACAGACTTCATATTTTACAGATCCCTAGGGACCCAGTGAACTCATGCTCCTGGATTAAAGGAAAGAGGAAAACCATACCCTTCTTGCTGAATTATGCTGCCTGCTGGTTCCCCAGCACTCCAGCGCTTTCTGGGATGGAGATAGTCATGTATGACAGCTGGAGAGCATTATTGCTTGAAGGTTTGCATTCTGGCTTTTATATTTGATTTACATGGGTCTGTATACTGTATGCTCTGAGCATTGATTTCTGTTTCATTCTGTCTTTAGGGCCTCCCTTCTTTAAGCTCACTTGGTATTTTGGCTTCCTCAGTATCTCTGGGTGAGACGAGTGGATGGCTGGAGTTTGTTCTGAAGCAACATCTGGAAGCTCTACCTCAGGGGAGGAGACTGGGGCAGACAGTGGCTGCTGAGGTCAGTGATAGTGTTGGAGTCCCATGGCCATCAGTTCCTTTAAGGTTCCACGATAAAGATCTGTCTCTCGTGTGCAGGGCTGACTATATGTGCAAGTGGTCCATGTGAACAGAGAGATTCAATATGTGCTAGGGGCAAAGTGTCACCTTCAGGATGCCATGGAGAAATGGCCACCTTTTGGGCACCTAGGTTAGTCCTAGATGAGAAACAGTCCTGGGTGAGGAATGCAAAGTAAAATCATCATAAGATACTACTACCCACTCACTATAATGGCTAAAATTAAAAAGGTAATACTAAGAGTTGGCAAGGATGTGGGTCAAATAGAACTCTCAGACACAGCTGGCAGGCATGTGAAAATGGAAACAAACACTTCAAAAAATCACTTGACAGGATCTTCTAGAGGTTAGCATATGCCTCTCCTATGGCCCAGAAATTCCACTCTGAGGTCTTTAACCAAGGCAAGTGGCTCCATGTCCACCAAATCACAGGAACAAGAATAAGGATGTTCAGAGCAGCTTCATTCATAATAGCAAAAATATTAGAAACAACTCAGATGGGTGAAGAGATTGTGATACACTCATACAACGGCACCCGGAAAAGAATGAACTACTTACTCATGTAACAATATGGATGTATCTCACAGAGACAATATGCAGCAGAAGAAGCCAGAGACAAAAGAGTCCATGCTGTAGGATTGTTTATACGAAATCTGAGAACAGGCAACCCTGTTCTGTGGTGATAGAAGTCAGAACTGTGGTTACCACTGGGGAAGGGGGACAGACTGGGAAGGGTCATGCGGGAGCTTTCAGGGGTGATGGGTGTGTTGCATATGTAAAAAATTCATTGAGTTGTAGACTTAAGATATATGCACCTCACCAAGTGTCTGTTATAGTTCAATAAAAATGTAGGAAAGCAGAGACTCAGGTGAGAAAGCCTCCAGGGTCATTCTGGTGGCCTGCCCCATGGCTTTGACTTCTAGGACTTGGACTCTGTTTCCAATTCCTGATACTAGATTGCTTTAAGGACTATGCTTTTCACAGTCCTTACATTCTCTCAGCCTTCCACAACCTTATTATTTGTATAATACCGAACAGCTTCAGGTTCACCCAGTTTCAAGTTGAGCAGATGCTGTCAGAGTTGGCCTGCACCAAAATAGCTCTTCTGTGGCCTGTCATCCCCACTTCCACCTCTCCTAATCTAACACTTGGTAGTCACGGTGAGCTGGGCCCAGGCACTCCTCAAACCATATCCTGCATCAGCTGCCCACTATTCCTACCATTTCCAAGAGGCATCTGCAGAGGGAACACTCCAGGTCAGTGGGTAGTCAGGGTAGTCTCAGCGAGCTGGACTTCACAGAGCCTTCTGGACTCCTTTGGGCTCTGCCAAAGGCTGCCTTAAGGCCTAGACTAAAGACAGACCCTCTCTCCTTGGACCTTCTCCTCTAGGACAGGGATGGTGAATACTTTACCTATTGGTCCATGCATCCTCTCCTGGCTTCTTCCTACCGTGTAGAAGACATTACTGATCCATCATAGCACTCTTTTTAATGTCTGGAGGGAAAAGCACTCCAGAGAAACAGCAGAGGGAAACTGTGTGCTTAAATCTCTGGAGAAACGGCTGGCTTCTAGAGTAGCACCTCCTCCCAAACAAAAGGCACCCCAGGCCTATCTTACCAGGCCAATGGCAAGAGGGGTAAGGTAAAATCCATGTCCTAGGTCTGGTTTCCTAGAACTAGGGAGATGGATTTGCCTGCAAGAGACTTATTTCTCCCAGGTCAGGGAAGGGGGCAAAGGCAGGTAAGGATGCAATCTCAGGCAACAGTCCCCAGAGGGTGGCGCACCTTCATTGGGATGGGCCTTCTGAAGTAGAAGTTACACTCGGGTTTGTCCAAGGGAGCCGGACTTGCTTGCCTTTACCCCTGCCCACCACTGGTCAGGTGCCTCTAGGGAGAGGGCAGTGCCCAGGCCCTCAGGCTTCCTGTGTGCAGGCAGGTGTTCCAGCAGCCTGAGGGCTGGGGGTGGGAAGCCAAAGTGCAGCCAAACCAGGACACTGAACCGGCAAAGCAAACTCTCCACTGCTAAGGGCAATTCAAAAAAGCCAAAACCAATGCAAAGATTTTGTGTCCCTAGCATAGTGGTCTGTGGTCCCACTCTATCTCTGGGGAAGAGTGGGGAGGAGAGACAGAGGTGCTTTGCTCCTCCTGGTGGATTCCTACCTGGACCCCACCCTAGATGCCCCTAATGGATGGAGAAGGGAAGGAGCAGCAGTGATGCCTCTATCTGCCACCATTGCCAGGACTTAAAGTGGCCTCACTGTGGAGGCTGCTGACTTACCATTCTTCTGCAAGAGGCACTGGCATCGTGAGCTTCCCGGTCTCAGCACCACAGAGCTTCAGGGGCCTCTACAGGCAGCACTGACTTTTCACACCCAGTGAGGGGGGCAGGACTTTGATTTCCATCAATCATATCCTATAAAGAGCTGATGCTCCTTCTAGTACATTTCTTTGTGCTGCTTCTCCAATTTGTTTTTATATTTGCCTAGAGCTGACCCTGACTGGAATCCCCACAGCTGAACTGGGGGTTGAGGGGGGGTGGGGAGGGAATGTGGGTTAATTCCCCACCTTTAAACAGACTTTTCCTTATTATAAATAATAGAATGTTTTTTTTCCCCTAGTGTATAGAAAGATCAGGACTCTGGAACCTGGGCCCCTAGTCGGCTCAGCCACCTGTTAGCTGTTAAAATTCTTTAACCTCTGTGAGCCTCAGTTTCCTCATTTATAGCATAAAGGGGTTGGCCTAGATTTGTTTCCAGTCCTTGCTCTAAAATTGCATGCACACATGGCTCCAGGTTATAGGAATCGCGTTTCTTTGTTCATTAGGAACAAAGAGCAGGACTTATATTTCATAGGTTGCCACTATATTTTGGCTCCACTACCTTAATTTTTAGGTAACATTTTTCTTTAAGAGGAGGGAGCTGGCTGGTGTAAGGGGGCCTGTTTTTTCTTTTCTTTTGTTCTTTTTTTTTTTTAAACATTAAAGCCCCTGTCTTCAGGGAAGAAGAGGCTGTTGGATGTGTTTTGAATATTTCAAATCAAAGCCTGTTGAGGGATTGAGAGCTATAGGTTTCAATAAGCACCTTCTTTCAGTAATTTAAAGAATTTCACTTATGAGGATAATGAAATCTTCAGAAACCCTAGGAGACATAACAGATTAACAAAATTGATTGTCAGTGGAATTTTCCTAAATACTTTCTCCCTGCTCTATTTGTCCCTCAGGAGTATGTCCTCTGCGGATTCTGAAGTCTTCTGTGGCCTAACTGGATCTTTTGGGAACCTGAGAACCTCTTCGTCTCTGCCACCCCTCTCCTCCCCCCACCAGCATCCAGGCCCACTGCGGACCACCCTTCTAGCTTCTGGGGCCTGAGTTACCATCATGTATTGGTATCCAGTTGTGGCAAGTATTTCCCCTGGAAGCCCAGGCCATGCATAGCAAATGCTTGTGCCTTGGCAGCCTGCTTCTCACAGAGTTGCTTTAGCCAAAACAAAGGTGTTGATGCACTATTTCTATAAGATGTGGAGACTTCTTTCTTCTGCACCCTGGGGTTCACTGGCCTCAGTTGGGTGTTGGATGCCCTGAATTCTGTGTGTGGGCCCTGATGAGTAGAATGTGCCCCTGCCCCTAGCTGGGAGAGACATGGGTAGAGCTGACTTCTTCCCTTTTATCCATTTTCTTGAGCTTTTGCCAAAATTCGCTCCAAGCTATTTAAAGATTAAGAAAAGAAATACATTTTGAGAACTTGATTTGATGCAATTCCTGGAAAAGACACATGCATTTAGAAAAGACAATGTCAAATCCTAAAAGACCAAGTTGAAAGAACAAGTTGATGTTTAATTAAAAGCAGTGGGCATGAAATGGATTCAGCACATTTTTGAGGATCAAGTTACCTGGAAAGAAAGAAAAACTGTGGGATGGGTATAATATAAACAAAAAGTAGAGTTCAAGCGAGAACTTTAAGAAATTAAAATAAAAAAGAATGCTTCAAAAAGACTGTCCATCTTGGGTATTAATCTCCAACTTTGAAAGGAAAACAATTTTGAAAAGAAAAAAAGGCAACCCACATTTGGGCATGCTTCAGATATCTTGGCCTACAGCTTTCTGTGGGCTCGTTGGGTCTAGTGTTTAGTCTCCACGATGTGCATCTAAGATTTCCTACCACAGCTATGGACGACATTTTGTGGCTCGTGTATTTGAGTCCCTCATCGTTTGCGAGTTCAGTTTAATAGTTACAAAACACAGAATAATAACCCAGGAGTCTTGGGATCTTGGCATCCTCCCTGTTTCTAACTCACTGCATTACTTGGGGTAAATTACTTTCTTTCTCTGAGACTCAATTTTCTCTCTATGAAACAAGATCCTTTTCAGCACTGCCCAAAAGAACTTTCCATAATAATGAGAATGTTCTGTACCTGTGCCATCCAATGTGATAGCCACTAGCCACTTGAAAATTGGCTAATGTGAACGAGGGATACAAATTTTAATTTTTGTTTAATTTTAAGTAATTTAAATTTACATTTAAATAGCCACACATAGCTAGAGGCTAACATACTAGACAGGGCAGTTTTAGATGGTCGCTAGAGTCCCTTCTAGTTCTAAAATTCTCTAGTTCCACACCCTGGTGCTCTGACTTGAATTGCTTGAATTCAGCAAACAGTTACCTGGGGCCGTTGCCTCATCCAGGCACACTTCTAATTCTTAGGGAAACAAAGATGAGTAAGGCAGATTTCTTGTTTCTTCAGAGCTTACAGCCTCATGGGAAAAAGCCATAAACTTCTAGAAATAGTAGCCTGTTAAGTCTTGGCACTCTTGGGAAAATGAAAAGTAGAGCCAGCCTTCTTCAATATTCGCTCCACATGGATCTTTAGCATTTGCGGAGCAAGGAGGCCCCATCTGGCAGTTTGTCATATCCAGGTCTAGCCCACTTTTCCTCCTTAACCTCAGAAGAAGCTAAAAGTAACCTGGACATTTACCAGCTGCTGAGTCAAAACTTGGTTATTTTTAGAGTTGGGAGCATTGAAACCTAGTTAGGATAAACCTAGACCAAAAGAATGGGATGAAGGGATTTGTTCTTTCATTTGGCAAATAAGTTCTGTGTGTATTGTGTGTCCAGCATTGGGCGAGGCCTGGGGGCTACAGCCTTGTACAGGCAGGGCACGGCCCTTGCACTTGGGGAGATGACATTTTAGGGGAGGAGCAGGCAATGCACAAGCGAATAGAGAGGATGGTTGTAGACAGTGTCAGGAAGAAAAGAAGATGTTGGCAACTAATTTTTAAAAAATCCATTATTTATGCCAACCCAACCAGATCAGCTGGTCTCTAGCTTCTGGTATTTGGGTTGCTGTTGGTGTGAGGATAGTGGACTTGGAGTGAAATGGAAAAGAGAAAAAAAAAAAAAAAAAAAGAGTTCCACGCCTGACTGTGCTGTTCACCTTTGTGTCAATGTGGGGAAGCACAAGCTTGTTCTGGGGATGGAATGAGATAATGCATACAATGGGGCTTTGTAATCATCGCTAAGCACTTTACAGTGGTGAGATTCCATTATTATTGCTAAGCCTTCAAAATCCACTAGAAATCAACTAGTTGACGACCTCTGGTTCAGCACACAGGAAGGAAGACCCAGAAGAGGGACCCAGAGCTTCACGAGGAACATCTGGGAGATGGTGAGGGTCAAAGGGCTTCCATCCATGCCCTTCAGAGTCCTTGGCTTCCACTTGTGGGGCTTCGGCTGCTGTACAGCCAAGAGGCGCTGGGCTAAGCACCTTACCACATTTGTCATCAAATTCTTGGCACCCCAGAATTTTGAGGTCTTCCATTTGCCCCTGTGTCTCCAGAGAAACAGAACCATCTCTCTTCTCCATTTGCCCCTGTGGGTCCACTATCCATTCTTCTCCACCCTGCTCTGTGCCCCAAAGGCAGACCCGTGAGGACTGGGTCAAGAGGCTCCCTTGCTCTCTGGCTTCCCTGGTTTCACCAATGGGAAGCCCTGGCAGGGGCTCCTGAGGTAGGGAGGAGGGGAAGGTCAGTACATTAGTTCAGGCGGCTCTTTCCTGTGAGATTGCTCCCAGCTGGCTGCTTCCCTCCAAGGAAGTTCATGGCCTCTGCCCAGCAGCCCTCTTCCCACAGTTCCCACTTTCTCTGGGGTAGATACTCACATTTGTCCTGTTTTCCCTTCAGGCCTAGGCATGGTAATGGCTCCCACTGTTGCTGGCCTCGGGCCACTGCACTCTCCCTTGTGGTTTTGCTACCCCCTCCATTTGTAAATAATTATTAAACTCTCCTTGCATTATCCCAAATTGAATGTACTGTCTGTTTCTTCCTGGGACTCTGATGGATGTATGGCACAGCAATCCCTCCAGGTAAGTGTAATTATTATCCCCATCTTGCATATGAGGAAATTGAGATAGATGAAGATTAGGATCCATGCCCAAGGTCACCCAGTTAACAAGTGAGCCCAGAGGACTGAAAACCAGGCAGTCTAATCCCAGATGCTGGGCAATGCATGTAGACTCCTTGAGGAACAGGTGTGTAGGTGGGTAAGTGGAGGGGAGGGGTTGAAGGGCTCAGAGCTTGACTTCCAGCACAGAGAGCTTCCTGCCCTCTGTCCAAAGTCCCTCTGAGATCTGGCTACCCCATGGGCTCCTCCCGTCTTTCAACCCGGCTGGGCAGCCCTAAGAGGTCACAGTGTGGGGAGGTCCAGGGAAGAGTGGACAGCAAAGTTTGTTTCTGTGGTCAGAAAAAAAACAAACTAAACCAAGATGACCTCGTAATTAATTAAAGGAGAAGAAAATAGGCTCTTGGATGTGGCAGGGCCTAACAGCCTCCCCAGGATGATTTCATTCGGACAGTGATGGTTTTGTCAATAAGACATGCTGCCCGGAACTATACATAGCATCTTATTCTGTCTGAGAACATTTTTTCCCCCCTGAGCTGCACAGGGCGGGCTGGGAGTGACAGCAACCAGCCTATAACTTTGCTGACCTACTTCCCGCCTGGCTCTCCAGCCAGCAGACCGCGTGCCATCCATTTTAACCAGCTTTTCAAGGTCAGGACTTTTCAGTGCAGAGCCTGACTTTTACTTGACACAAAGCCAGGTACCATCAATTGTCCTGTGTTGTAAATTCTCAGTGTTCCCTTCCTTTTAGCTGAGTGAAAAGTATGGGGTGGGCTCTGGTTTAGGACAGATAACACATGCTTTGAGCCTAAATTGGCCACTTGGTCTATACTTCAGGTGCTTAAAAAGCAGGTTTTCCACTATTATGGAGCACCTGGGCCAGACCAAAAGCAAACAGCGAAGGATTTAGGCCATCCCTGTAGACACTCACACTCCTCTTTTTTTGTGATGCAGACAAATGTATGCTCCACATAGACACAATGTCTTATTTTTCACTTTTATGAGAGAATCATATGAAACCAGCTCTTCACAGATAAAAAAGTAACTGCTTTATGTATTTATTACTCTACCTTTCATCTTACAAGGCTTTGTGAGAAACTTCCAGCTGGAGCTACAGTCTTTCCTGGTTTGATATAGATAAATTGTATTCATTAAGAGAGAAAGGGGGAAATTTTCATGACTATTCTCTAAATGAAAAAAATCCGGGGAAATCAAATTTTTTCCAGTACTAATACAGAGACGTTAGTCTTCCTCAAAATGACTCCAAATTTTCTTTGCTGCTCAGCATACTAAAACCATTTGATCTTAAGAGAAGTTTGTTATATATGGGGTCCCAGGAGCTCATAAGAGAATAGAGAGGACACCTAGCTTTCTGTTCTAATATCTGGTCACTATCACCCGTTAGGGTACAGACCATATGACGTATTGGTTTACAGCTTTACGGTGGACTTTGAGCCTCAGCTTTTCCCCTTGCTAACGTTATGAATTTGGGTAAGTTATTTAAGTTCTCAGTTTTCTCATTTAAA
This sequence comes from Tolypeutes matacus, assembly GCA_026826555.1. Taxonomy (NCBI): domain Eukaryota; kingdom Metazoa; phylum Chordata; class Mammalia; order Cingulata; family Chlamyphoridae; genus Tolypeutes; species Tolypeutes matacus. The sequence continues at coordinate 17,194,933 of JAKSZT010053929.1, read as the reverse complement.
CTATATAGATAATAATAGCACCATCAGAGGATGTTGTGAGAAGTAATTGAAATAAGTATGTAAGATGTTTAAAACAGTGCCAGGTACATAGTAAGTTTTCAATAAATGTTAACAGTTACTAGCCACCACAGGCAAGATAAAAAACTAGGAAGAGACCTAACTCAAATCTGTGCGCCCGAGTGTGTGTGTGTGTTTGTGTGTGCATGAGTATAGAATTAAGTTGCTATTTGCTGGGAGAAGAGAGCCAAGAGAAACAGGGTGCTGAGGAGGAAGAGGGTGGAGGCTATTCTAACAGGGCCTGAGTGAGAGCCAAGTCAGCCCAGCAGATCTTGCTGCTCTTTCTCTTTAGACTTTCAACCCAAGAAGGAAGACAGAAGAGACCAACTGCCTCTTGGTTACTGTCCCTGTCTGGGCAGTGCTGTCTAGAACTCTGAGCAAAGTAAATTTGCTTTTAGCAGAGCTGCAAGGGTTGGGGCTTGGACTCTCTTGAGGCCGGTAGGAAAGGAGCACGTTGGGGTCTACTCCTGATGCTGGGATATACTCACAGACCAGGGGGCCAGTTAAAATGGACCAAGTAGGCTGCAGATGCTTATGGCCTCATGGTTTGGGGATATTTTGACCTTGTCATTTTTTACCCCAAGGACATTGTGAACACAAATATTTTAATAGAATTATGCCAATATTAATTATTTTTGTTGAAAATGTATTTTTCTTAAGCAATTCCATGAATTCTGTTTAGTTTCTTGATATTCTAAATAACACATTAAGTAATTTTTGATTCTTTTCTATTTTCACTTTAATAAAATTATTTTCATTTGAATCAGATCCAGAGAGAGAAACACAAAAAAGGGAAAAGGAAAAAGAGATTGAGAAAGGGAGACAGAGACAGGAAATAGAGAAACAGAGGAATAGATACTCAAACACATATATGCAAAGACAGAGAGAAAAATACAAAGGCAGAGAAACTGGGGGATTTACAGAGGCAGTCAAACAAAGAGAGGGAGACAGAGACACATAGAAAGACAAACACTGCAGACACACAGAGAAAGAGCAGTAGAGAAAAAACATTCACATATGCATGCACACGCACACAATTAGACAACCACAGAGTCATAGAGAACACACACACACACACACACACACATCCCACAAACTAAGGGGACTGGTGGTGTTCTGATGAATTGTCTGCTAAAATTCTGGATACTGCAGGATCAAAATGCTGTTGGGATCAGAGGGTAGGATTGAACTATCATCATGATGAAAATGGCAGGAGTAAGACCAGGTATATAAAGTCCCTCATTCAATGTCCCATAAATAGACATTATTCATTTTTGCCTAGATGCTGGCAGCAGAACCCACTTTCCTGGGCAGAGGGCAACTTTTTTTTTGTGCGTTCCCTGTCTTTTTCTTTCCTGGGGTGCACCCTGATTCCAGGTCCTCTTCCTCCACTGGCATGGCCTCTTTCCTTTCTCTTTTGTCCTGAGGCATCTGGTGGACAGACAAGATAGAGCTATTATTCCCTCTCCACTAGGAAGCTGGCAAACATTGCAAGGATTGATGGATGGGGGCTGGTGGGCAGTGGAGTTTGGTAGGAGGAAAGACGGAAATAAAACGTCCATGGCTGGGAGCACCATATACTGTGAGATTCATACTAAGCAGAGTTTTATATGGCTGTTTCAAGATCTCAAAATCCTTATGGTTTCCTAAATCCCAAGGAAATGGGCCTGAAGACACAGAGAATGTAAACTAGATCTTTGAAATTCCCTTTGGTTATTCTCTAGAAACTTATTTCTGCAGAAGTGCCTTCTGATTGACAAAAGCTCACTTTAATATTCACAATATCACCCTGTCAAGGTCTAGTCTAAAATCACCCTCAGAGAGTATTGTGCAGTAACTTCTAAAAAGCCAAGTCCTCTCGATTTATGCATTTAATTTATTGTTTTTCCCTTTTAGAGATTTCCTTTGTATATAACCAAATCCCAATTTTGAGTGTCTACTGCACTCCACCAAGTCATGATGTTGGAAGGCATTTTTTAATTTAGAGCTTGAAATTCTCTTAGTTTACTTTCAAGTCCCCTGTCTTTTAGAAACTTATATAAAATTTCCCACCCCCTCCCAACCTCCTACTTTCTGCTCCCTTTGGAAGCAGTTAATTAATTTCACTTCTCAAAGATGCTTTGTTTCCTTAAGTAGTTCAGTCTGGCTAGTCTTCCACTGGGTATCACTTTTCACCAGCACTTTTTGCAAAGTCATTCAGATATAGCTTATTGTGGGTCAGTTGTCTCAGTCTGATAGGACAATTGCTTATGGGGTCAAGGTCACAGGCTCAGTCCCCTGAATTCATTGCTCAGTTATTCAACAGTCATACACGAGGGCCTGGTATGGGCCATGCACTGAGTGTAAAAAGGCCCAACCTTTGTGAATCCCCACCTCCACCCTCATAAAGGGCCCAATAGATGAGACTGGAGCTGGGTGGGGATTTTATACCGAAAGTAGAAAACACGAGAGCTGGTGAGCAAGACCGAGCCAGTGTGTTGAGAGACCAAGAGAATATGCTCATCTGTCAAGTCAACAGGACTCTAAATGGGAGATAGTACCAAGAGTCAGGAACCAGACAAACAGCAGATTGGAAAGGATTAGGGTGAGTCAGTTCCAGGAAGACTGCCATGAGCTCTGTTGGAGTGCTGACAGCACAGATTTATGGTCCTGCAGGTATACAACATGTGGGTGTTTCTGGCTGGATTAAAGGTACAGGATCTGGATGGGGTCTGCCTCCCACCCACCATCTCTCAGACCTTCTATACAATATGGGCTGGTACTGGGAAACCCTATTTCACTCAGTGAAAGAATGGAGATTTTCTGAGCCTGAATACTTTGACTTCTGGGTCATGCCCTTTGCATGTTTTCTGGGTATTGGAGCTGGAAAAGGTGTCTGTGATAGCTCAGTGTTTCCTGTATTGCCTTCTCCAGCTTCCTGTCTTGGGCTAGAGGCTGGGATGAGGAGGTGTGGGGAAAGCAAAGGTGCAGGTGGGCGGAAGATGGCAGGGAGCTGTGGAAGAGAATGTGAATGTGCATACTTGGTGTAGCTTGGTGCAAAAGCCAACATGGCTATTTGTTGCTATGGTTTAAGATAAGTCTTAGAAGTGCCTCTGAGTTTTGGGTAGGGCAGATGGTGAAGACTGAGACCTGCAGAGTGATGGGACTGGTGGGAGCAGATGGAGGCGAGTGTAGGAGGAGGAGTTTATCATTTTGGTGGGTGCAATACCATCATCAGAACTACCTTGTGACCTTAGAAGTCCACTATAACATCTAAAAGGATGATTTCCAAGGAATTTACAGGGTTGAGTGTGAGGGAGCTTGTTCCTAGGGGGTGTTATGTTGGTGAGAGCCTCCTGCTCTTGCCCACTCCCCACCCATTGTTTTTTCCTGTTGTAGCAGACTCTTCCCCCTCAGCATATGGAGCTATTTCTTTGGTCAGAGTTGATCTTTTGGTAGAGACGACCCACTCACACTCAGTCCATTTAGGGAATGCCCAGTGTGTTTCAAGCCATGCCAGACATGATTGAGCCTTGTCGACACCTGCCTTTGACACCAAATTACCTTAATTAGTTTCACCTGTGGCTGGACTGAGGCAGAAATGTCCTTGGAGCAAGGTGATTAGATGGTGTCATGTAGAATGAGAAATCTGCTTGGCAATTCGAATGTAAAGCATTAATGATAATCCCATCTCATCTGAAGGTCCAGAAGTAAGAACATTGGCATTCTGCTACAGGGATCCATGGGCACAGATGGCACGAGACGGAGACAACAGATGAGAGAATGAGGAACTTAAGTAGTAGAATATGACAGAAATGATGGTTCTGGGCCTAAGCTTAAAAAAAACCACAGGTTGTGTCCACTTTTGCACTTTGAGAAGTCCTAGTTTGCCATCTAATTAGTTAGAGGAGAGGCACAGCAGCTGGGACACAGCTATTTCAGTGTTCCAGCTTAGCCCAGCCTTCCAGTCATCCCTGCCAAGCTGTCAGACATGCGAGTGAGCCATGTTGAAAGTTCCAGCCTAGTTGGTGTCCCTGATACCTGTAGCCTCGGCCAACATCACATAGAGAGAAGAACCATTCAGTTGAATCAATGCACAGAATCATGAGACATAATAAAATATTGCTTTAAGCCTTTAGGATTTGGAGTGGTTTGTCATGCAGCAGTAGGTAACCAGGACAAGAGACATATCCTTTATAATCTGATCTATTAAACGGGTTGGCAAACTACAGCTTGCTGGCCAAATCTGGCCTGTCATCTGATTTTGTAAATAAAGTTTTATTGGAACACAGATATACTCATTTGTTTAAGTATTACCTGTGGCATTTACACTATAATGTCCGAGTTGAATAGTTGTGACAGAGACCACCTGGTCTGCAAAGCCAAAAAAATTTATTATCTGGCCCTTTGGTGACCTCTGATCTATTATACTAATCTATGAAAAGGTAGAAAATAGACAGATTGTTCTTTTTTTAAAATAGTATACAAAACCCAGTGGAATATATTACTTATGAAATAACTTGTCTCAATATGGAAATAGTTGGCTACTCTGGTTGCAAGAAATAGACTAATTGAAGTTAATTCCTCAAAAAAAAAAAAAAAAAATAGTCATTGGGAAAACACAGGTAGGAATTACAATCAGGCTCTGCATAGATCCTCAGGGAAGGATGAACCTAGAAGCATTGGGATGAGTAGAAACCATACTTGAAGCCAGATCTCATGGAGCCTAAAATTAGGAGATTGCTTATAAGGCAAAATTCTAATGAGGACTTTAGCAGTGAGAGATAATGCATTCTCCCTATTACTCTACTCTTCCATTATCCATTACTCATTCATGACATTAATATGCAGTGTTGTATTGGGGATCCCCAAGACCATCCCAGGTTTGATAATCTGCTAGAAAGTCTCACAGAACTCAGCATATTGTTGTAATCATGGCTAAAATTTATTACAGTGAAAACATTTAAAACACAATCAGCAAGAAGGCGCATAGGACAAAGTCTGGAAGAAACCTGGGGCAGATTTCCAAGAGCCCTTTCCCAGTGGAGGTACACGGGACATGCTTAATTACTCCAGCAATGAGTTGTTACAATATGTGAGAAGTGTTGTCTACCGTGGAAGCTCCCTAGGAGTTAGCACCCATGGATTTCATTGGGCCCTGGTCATGTAGGCACCTTCTGCATAACAGGTACCAAAATTCTAGTCACTCAGAAGGGAAGAAAACGTTCAGCATGAACCACATTGTTTGCACAGTCCCAGCAAGCAGAGCCACACTTACAAGTTAGGGAATGGTGGGAACACGCCCAAACTAGAAGCTCCCAGACACTAGCCAAAGGCCAACTTTGCAAGCAGGCCTTTCTAGGTAGAACAGTCTAAGGCATGCTGTGCTAACAAACCACTCTTTGCACAACTACCTGCTCTGGCTAGACACAGTGCTAAGTCCTGGGCATATTAGTAAATAAAAGAGAAAAGGAAATTAGAAAATATTCTGAACTAAATCATAATGAAAGTGCAATGTATCTAAATTTGTAGGATTCAAATAAAGCAGTGCTTAGAGAGAAATTTATGGCTTTTAAACGTTACTATTAGAAGAGAAGTCAAAAATTAGTGATCTAAGCTTCAACTTAATTATAATTTTCTCTTCTTTTTCTGGTTTCTTAAGTGAAAAAAAGAAAACGTAATGGTAAGAGTAGAAATCAAAATAGAAAATGGATAAATGATAGAGAAAATCAGTGAATGCAAAGGCTGGTCCTTAGAAGTTCAGTAAAATGAATAAATCTTTAGCTAGACTGAACAAGTAAAAAAGAGACACAAAATACCAATATCAAGAATAATCAGTACTTGTCCTACAGACATTAAAAGGATAATAAAGGGAATATTATGAACTATTTTATTCCAATAAATATGGCAACTTAGATGAAATGGACAACTTCCTTGAAAGGCTTAAACTACAAAAAGCTAATTCATTAAGAAATAAAAACTCTGAGCCACCTTGTATCCTTTATAGAAATGGAATTTGTAGTTAAAAACATTCCCATAAGGAACAATTTAGGCTCAGATAACTTCACTTGTGAATTCTACTAAATATTTAAGAAGAAATAATACCAATCCTATAAAACTCTTTTGAAAAAGAGAGAGGGTGGAAACACTTCTCAATGAATTTTATGAGGCCAGAAATACCCTGATACCAAAACCAGACAAAGACTGTAAGAAATGAAAACTGTGGACTAATAGTTTTGTATTGTATTCCTAAGGAACACAGACACAGAAATTCTTCACAAAAAATTAACAAATAAACCCACCAATATATAAAAAGGACAATATTTCATGACCAAGTGGGGTTTATCCCAGGAACACAAAGTTTATTTAACTTGTTAATATGAAAAATCAATGAAATTTTCCTTATTAACAAGACTACATAAGAAAAAAACCACATGATCGTCTCAACAAACAAACAAAAAATTTTGAGAAAATTTACACCCACTCATGATAAAAACTCTCAGCAAACAAGGGGTAGAATAAAATTTCCTTGACCCAACAAAGAGCATTTATAAACAACCTACATCTATCATGGTACTTAATCCTGAAAAACGGAATGCTTTCTCTCCAAGAATGAAACAATACAAGAATATCCATTTTTCTATTAATTATACTAGTTGTCCTAGCTAGTGCAGAGGACAATAAAAGAAATAAACAAACAAACATACAAATTGTAGAGGAAGAAGAAAAACTATCTTTATTCATGGATGACATAATTACACAGAAAATTCTACAGAATATATAAAGTAACAAGCTATGTGATCAATACACAAAAAATTGTTTTTCTTTAAATCAACAATGAACAATTAGAAATTGAAATTAAAGAACAATTCAATTTATAATAGCATCAAAATATGAACTATTTGTGGATAAATTTAACAATCTATGTGTCTTACCTACATACTGGAAATTACGGGAAATTATAAAACACTTCTAAGAGAAATATAGGGAGATAGGCCATGGAAGACTCAGTTTTGTTAGCATGTCAATTTTCCCTAAATTGATCTATAGATTCAATTTGCCCAATAAAAATCCCAGCAGTCTTTTTGTAGAAATTGACAAATTGTCTCTAAAATTTATATGGAAATGCAAATGACCTAGAAGAGCCAAAAGAATTTTAAAAAGAAGAGCAAAGATGAAGGACCTATACTACCTGACTTCACAACTTACTTCTAAAGTGCGTTTATAAAGTCAGTGTGGCATTGACACAAAAGTAGACATATATATTAGTGGAGAAAAAGATAGTCCAGAAATGGATCCACATATACATAGACAATTGATTTTTCACTTGGGTGTCAAGGTAGTTCAATGGGAAAAGGAAAGTCTTCAACACATAGTGCTGGAACATCTGGATATCTGCTGGGAAAAATGAACTTTGACACTTGCCACATATCATCAAAAAATTACTTAAAATGGACCATAGAGCTAAATGTAAAGGCCAAAACTATAAAACTTTTAGAAGAAAACAGAAGAAAATCCTCTCTCTGTTGTGGTTGGCAAAGATTTCTTAGATGGGAATAGCAAAAGAACAAACCACAAAAGACACTATTGATAAACTGACTTTCATCAAAATTAGAAACTTCTGCTCTTTGATGGACTCCATTAAGGAAATGAAATGGGTCATTTCATAAGTTAGCTAGTTCCTCATAAGCACTTCACTTCTCCTGCTAACAACTGGATGAGGCTTTCCATACTTTCCTGTTTAAATTCCTGAAAGTCAGAGCCTGACTGCCTTACCTGATAACCATTTTCCTTGTTTGGCCAGATAATTTTGGATCAGGTCACGATATAGGTCACTGGCCAGCCAATGGATGGCTTGCCATTGTTTAAGTCACCCTTTCTGGTTCCATGAGCTCCCTCCAGGGAGTAGGGTTGTTGGGTACAGAGCATGGCTGCTCATGGTTACCCTGTATCCACAGAGGTAGAGTACAGGGCAGTTTTCCTTAGAAGCTGCTATGATTAGAGAAGGCAATGCCATCAACAGCTCCAATATTCAGGACTCAATGTGGTAGGCCCTGTAAATACCCACTCAACAGCCATATCCCATTATTCTTTCCTAACATAATTCAGATTTTGTTCAAGGACATGCATCCATTTCTTGAAGATAATTCATGATTAATCTAAATCCAACAGGGCAATCCTGTTTCTATTTACCAAGTATTTGTCTTCTCAGCTTTCCTTGCATCTTGGATTATCATTTGCCTTGGCCAATGAGATATAAGGGGAAGTGTGGCAATGGGCTTCTAGGAAGGATTTTTTTCTGACCAATAAAAGGAAAGTCATCTGTGACATTGAAGGAGAAACAAAGAGAATCACAGAGACACCAAGTCAGGGCCATGATATTGAATCACTGGATAAACACTGGAGGTTCCTTACTCCAGATTTCTTATTAAGTAAATAATTGATATCTTTACAATTTAAGCCATCAGTAGTAGAGTTTTCTGTTACTTGCCACCAGTTGTTTCTTCACTGATTCAGGTTGTATGTACATCCTGATATGCACAGGACAATCTTGGCTTATGCCTGCTACCCTGGTGAAATTATTGGCTTCACCACCTTTCGCTCTTCTAAATTCTGGTTTAGAGATTAAATCTATATGACATTAAGGATAGTCCAGTCTAGCTTAGGACAGTGAGATATTTTTCAGTTGAAAAGGGCTATTTCCCTGAATGGAAATAAGATCTATATGATATTATCTCCTGATTTATACCAAATAACTTCCATAGCTGTATCTGCTTAGGTATTGGCTATTCACAGTTTTATACTTAATTTTGTGTGGTACCTAATGGGGATATTCTAAAGGGAAAGAGACAGCTTTGCAAAGCAAACAATGGAGTGTGAGGTAAAGGAAAATCCTGAGAGGAATGAGATATGTGAGAACTGGAGGTTTAGCTCTGTAATAGGGTTGCAATGTTTAACTTTCATTCCATCCTCTTTCTAATATTCCCTGAATAGTAGTAGAGGTAGGATTTCCCTATAACATAGCTTTCTACCACCATAGAGTGTCATAAAGTAGGTCTGTGGCAGTTTGTGTCACTGGTAACTAAAAACTCAGTCTTGTGTCCCTACCTCCATGGAAGGACTATACCTTCCCACCATTCTGCTATACTTGGCTTTGATTCCTTGGTCAGTGGAAGGTGAATGGATGTGACATGAGCTGAGGTTTTAAACGTGCTTGTGTGGTTTGACACAAGCAGAAGTTTTAAATGCATTTGTGAACTTTGGCTTAACTTCTTAAGGCTCTGCTGTCTGCCATGAGGAGAACGTGTTCCAGAGAACATGTTCCTGGTAGCTGTAGCTGATTTTGCCTGGGTTTCAGAAAGAATGTCACATACAGCAGAACTAAATCTGATCTGCAGTCCTGATAGTAAGTTGATCTGAATCTAGTCGAGTCCTGTAGAACACATTCAACCTGAAAACTCATGAAAAACGAACGGGTTTTTTTTCCCCTCAGTGACCTACAACAGTGACTTTGCTGTTAGTTACTGAAATGTTTGGAGTTATGTTACATAGCATTTTTTTTTTTTTTTTTGCATCAAGAGCTGACTAATACAAAGACCAAGTAGCATAGGCAGAAAAGGAATTTCTCCTACATCGGGATGGCCCTTGCCCATATAGCACCTATGTGAAAATTAGGAAAATGTGGCCCTCTGTCAAGATACTTTATTTCCCATCTGTCAGAAAATTATTATATAATGATTATGCTATAACAAGACACTTGATTGCTAACCTGAGATATAGTTATAATAGATAAATGAAGCCATGAGGTCCCATGATGTGACTGTCACCCCTCACGTATCACCTGTGTACAGTGCACAACATACACAACCAAAAATGATGACCATACTGCAAGAGAACACAAGGAGTTGGGTCATTCTGAATTAGCTCTTGTTATGTTAGAAGCAGATGTAAGGATGGGTATCATTCAAGATGCTAGCTTGCTGAAAAATACAGTTTTTGAATGTCAGAAGTTGTAAATTATTTTGCATATCTCTTTGCATCCCTTCAGGGACAAATTCTAATCTTCCCGCTCTGTCCCCCGACCTTGCAGATGGTTACAAAGGTGGACCAAGGCAAAAGTAGTATACTCAGAAAAGGAGGAAAGAAAAGCCCATTACAAATGTTAAAGTATTACCATGGTCAGCCTTGCTTGTCCTTCCGTTTGTGTGATTGCAAGAACAAAGCCTCATTTCTCTGTCCTCTATCTCCTTTATTCCTTTCTAGGATGAGGAGGCATAAGTAGATCTTAGTTTACTGGAAAGTAAAAACTGAACTGTGTTTGATTGGTTTAGTTTATTCTGAGTGACTTAGCTACATTAGTTCAGGCTGAGGCGTGTAACCTGTCAAATTGCTTCTGTTATCTAAATTTAATGGGAAGCGGCTGTGGCTCAATCAGTGGGGCTCCCGTTTACCATATGGGAGGCCCCGGGTTCGGTTCCCGGGGCCTCCTGGTGGGGGCAGGCCCGCCCGCACGGCGTGGTTAGCTGACCCAGCGAGCACGGGCAGCAAGGGGGGGATAAAATGAATAAATAAATAAAATCTTAAAAAAAAAAAAAAAAAAATTTAAGCCTGTGCTTACCAAAGCCCTGGTGGCCACATGGTATATGATAACGGGGAAAACCCTAGGTTTTAGTGTAAAAATGACGTGCTTTGAATTCTGGCCCCTCAGTTTATTAGTGATCTGACTTTCTGTTTCCCATTTATTAAATGGCTAAAGTAAAAGTAATTCCTACTTCGGAGGATTGTTATGAGGATTAAATGAGTTAATAAACAAGAATAATCTAGAAGTATGTGCTACATAGTAGGCCAAAGGCAAAAATACAAAGTGAAACACCTGTCCTCGTGCCTTCTCATCTGCTTTTCTCATCTTCGGTGTCTTCTCAGCCACCATTTCTCTATGGCCAACTTTCCTGCCGCCATCTTTTGAGTGCCCAGGTTTTTGTTGACATAAAATTGTAGAAGCAAGTATATGATCACAGCATGTGTGTTCCTTGCTCAACTAGATCCCAGGCAAGTCACCTGCATGTTTGTATCTCTTACCAGGTTATAAGCTCTCCGGGGCCGGGGGCCTCTGAATCTTATTCACACTCTATGCGCAGAGCCTGGGGTCAGTGCCAAGTTTACTGTGAGCAAGCAGTGATGCTTACTGAGTGGAAATTGTGTTGCGCAATAGTAAGAGACTGTGTAACCACATCATATTGTGATAATCCTGTCGTCTGTCCCTTTAATAAATATTCATTGCTTGTCTACCTTCTGAGTGTCTGAATTTTACGGCCAGGAGTAGAAATGGTGATATTGTTGGAGGTTTACTTAGTAAGCCAGCATGTCCTCCTTCCTTTTCAAGCTTCTGGGTCAGTTTACGATATCATGATAAGCACTTAAATTGAAGTATAAATTGTATACCAGCACTGATAGGAGACTGCAACTATGCTCCAAAATGTCAGATCTTAAAATTTTCTGTTACTCAAAACCACCTTTTAAAAATCCTCTTGATAGAATTTCCAGTAAGTAAATGCTATATAAATTTGAACTTATAAAACGCAGTGCTAACAATATTGGCTTTTTATCTGTTTTGTATGTTGGGGATCCTGACAAGATTTAATTTGAGAAAACAGTGTAAGTGCTGAGAAAACCACTCTAGTGCAGAGGTTCACAGATGTTTTCTGCAAAGGGCCAGAGAGTAGATATTTTCCGTTTTGCAGGCCATATGGTCTCTGCTGCAATTACCTAACATTGCCGTTGTGGTGTGAAAGCAGCTGTAGACAACATGTAAATGAATAGGCGTGGCTGTGTTTCCATGAAATTTTATTTATAATAGCAGGCTGCTGCCGGCTGGCTTTGGCCTATGGGCCGCAGTTTGTCAATGCTGGTCTGGAGGAGAGAGTGTGGACTTTGCAACCCATAGACCCGGGAGGGTTTCAGTGCTTTAACCTTGATGGGTCACATGTTCTCTCTCCTCTTCAATGCCCTCATCTGTAAAAGAGGGCTAAGCCAACCTACCTCACAGGGTGTTGAGAAGGTTAAATAAGATAGGAGATAAGAACACCTAGCATTGCCAGAGGTTTCCTTCTTGATTATCCTTCCCAAATAGCCAATGCTGCAGTTCTTTCCTCCTTCCTTTGTTGCCCTGACCGGAACACCTTCCATTACTTTGATGCAGCTACTTGAGCTACGCATGGATATGATTTAATATTTCACAAAGAGAACTATTGACAAAACGACTTAACACTCCCAGAAGAATTTGTGTTAGAAACAAGGATTTTCTTGCCTAACTGGAACTTCAGGGAGAAGATTCTGGAACCAGGGCCCTTTGTATTCTCCCTTAATATTGTATTCTCCCTTAAATTCGAGTGCATGTTAGTCCTTCAGCTTTGCACATTCCTCTATCCCGATGAGTTAGTCCTCTCCAAGTAGTTTAAAAAAAAAAAAAAAAAAGGAATCAGAATTGTTTTGTGACTGCAGAGTCCCATAATACCCACCCAACCTTTTTTACAGAGTGGGATGTTTTGTATCACAGGTCTCAAGTGGGTATAATTTTGGTGCAGAGTTGGGAAAGAGCTTGACTTGACCTAGCTATAGTTTTGGAGACAAGTAGATCTGAGATTGGATTTTGACTCCTGTCCTATTAAGTGATGCGAACTTGGACAAAATAATTAACTCTTCTGAGTCTTTATTTCTTCATATAATAAAAATACTGGTAATAATACCCACCTCACAGTGTTGTTGAAATAACTAAATGAAATAATGTGTAAATAAAAGTTTAGAACAGGGAGTGGCACTTAGGAATTCTGTGCTTATCACCGCTGTATTCCCCAAACCTAGAATTATTTCTGCTACAGAAATATTGTTCAATTATTATTTTTATTATGGCACATAAATAGAGATCTTAATTTCTATTATCAGCACCATTTTCTACTGCCTCCAAGCTCTCCCTTTCATATTACTGCCATCATTGGAAACAAGTCATACATACACATTTTTTAAAGCCTTGTCATTTGAATCCAAGTTACAAACCCCTGGATTTTCAGTCTGTCTGAAGCTGAAAAATAAATGAAGTTCCCCTGTCACTTCAAGGAAAACTACTGTCAGAATTTGTTGCTAATGGTAAAGTTGGAGTTTTAAGCAAAAACAGAGTTTAGGTAAACTTGTATCTATTAGTGTGTGCTTGACAGCACCCTGATACCTAAAAGGTTTTCTGATGAGATTGGTGGATGTTACCAAATGTGAATTTTTGATGTTAAGCAAGGAAAGGTCTCAACATTTGGAAGTGCTGTATAACCAGGCAAACCAGTATTTGCCGAATGGCCAATTTGTGACGTTATGAAATTATGCATGGGTAAAAGAGTCAGTCAAAGTGCAAGATAGACCAATGAATTTTAATGTAAGGTGCAATGAGTTCTGTGATATGACCTCAGGTTCCTTGAAGAATCTGAACCTAACCTTGAAGAAATGACCACTTGTTGAGTTTAGCGTGGTATCATCAAGGAGTGGTGAGGGAGCCGCAGGGCCTGGGGCAGTGTGGACTGCGGGCTCAGTGGGGCAGCTACAGCCAGCAAGGGCTGATCTGGTGCTAAGAGAGAAGGCAGGAGCAGAACTGCCAGATGCTCTGTTTTGTTAAGGAAATGCAGAAGTCCATACCTCCATGTGAAGTTCCCCGATTTTAATTCTTGGCAACAAATTCAAGAAACTTTTAGCACCCTGAAAGGGCCAGAGGAAATCCACTTGGGGACAGGATGCTGCCTGTGGGAGACCCGGTGCAACCTCCTGTCCAGGTTAACATTGCTATGATGATGTTATTTATTAGTGAGGATTTAAAGAATTAGTAAGGATTTCAGAATTCTGTGAATATGAGGAAAACAAATATTTAAAAATCACAAAAAGCACAAATTTCTAGAAATCCTCAGGAAATGAAATTCACCACACTTGTGCTTGACGTGGCAGACATTGTGTTCAATCCGTTGGGGAAATGGGAAGGAGAAATGAGGGCTTTTCTTTTCATCTTAATTCTTTTTCTAAAAACGAGTGCTTTTTGTCCCTACCTCTCACTGTAAAGAAAACCAAACCCAGACAACATAATACCTCTTTGTTTTATTACAGTGTAGCTGCGTTCTTCTCTTCTCAAATGTTTTCCTTCTTATAAATTGGTATAAAAATGTAGCCACGCTGGATTCCTTAAAGTTCAGCAGCTTGTAGCTCCATTTGTAGCAAAAATGAAAAAACAACTTAAAAGTAGCATAACTGGAAAATTTGTCAGATTTGTCTGAACAAAAATGTTTTAAATTTAATAAAGCAGATCAATTTTAAGAGCAAATCAATTCATACATAATGTGCTTTTATTTTCCTAATTGAAATGACTCTAGATTTGTAAAGGGTATGAAATAACAAGTATCGCTATATTTCAATTTTCTTCAACATTTTAAATTTTGTTTTTAAAACAATCAAACAAACAAACACCCTCTTCCACAAGGCAACCACCAACTTATTTTACTCATGGCAATTTTTATTTTAGCCCTTACATAATCCATCTTTTTCATTTGTGTGATGTGAGAACAAAATCAAATTTTGAGTTCCCTGGTATAATGGAAAGAGGTAGGGTAGATACTTACGGATTTGAATGTTCCCTCTATCATTTGTATGGACCAGGGATTGAACCCGGGACCTGGTATGTGGGAAGCCAGTGCTCAATCACTGAGCCATGTCGGCTCCCCTGAGTTGGTTTTAATGTTTGTTTTGCTTGTTGTTTGTTTTTTGTTTTTTTTTTTTTTTTTTTTTTTTTTTCAGTCAGGGGTGATTTTACTTCTAGAAAAGGTGCCCAGGACTGGTCAGCCTCAGTGGCTGGCTCACGCAGGAAGAGGGTCACAGTGGAGCCAGGGGGGGCACACCCCTCTGGCATGGAGACCAAAGTCCCAGCAAGCCAGCAAGGGAGAGGGGCTGGCCAGAAGGAGGGGTGGGCCTCTGGGTGCACACTAGGCTTAGGGAGCTTGGGGCACAGGGATTGTTGTTTGTTTTTGTTTTGTTTTTAGGAGGCACCGGAACCTGAACTCAGGACCTCCCATAAGATTTGGAGCAAATTTTTAAACTCTCTGAAACTCATTTTGTCATTTGCAAAATGGGAATGATAAGACCATTTATGAGAACTAAATGGGGAAATGGCACCCAACTCAGGGGTCTGGCAGGTGGGAATAACAGGAACCACAACATAATAAGAGCTAGCATTTATTGAGACTGTCTCACCAAATACTAGGTATTGATCTAAACACTCTACATGAATGAGCTCATTTAATAGATGGCCTCAGGAGTGAACTACTATAATTATCTACAGAGGCTAAGTAACTACCCAAATTGCACAGCTAGTTAGTTCAGGAGCCAGGATTTGATCCCTGGAAGTGTGGGTGTACTAAATGATGCCTTCCTTCCTTTTCTTCTGCCTCTCTGCTTTACAAAGTCCTCTGGGTCTATGATGCACTTGAGCAACAAGGAAAGGAGAGCTGGGGCATGTCTAGAATACACCCAGCAGAGTGATTCCCTGGCAAGGGCTCCAAGGGATGGTTGGAGCAGAGAGGTGCATTAACTTATATCAGTTTCAAACTGCATTATGATTATCACCCTGAATTTAATAAACTGAAGAAATCAGTTTTCCAGGGAAACTCTTTAAGAAAAAGAATATGAAATTTGTTCAAAAGTGAATATTTATTTAGAAGGAAAAAAGAAATAATCTATTTTAAAAACAAGAATATCAAAAGCACTACAAAATCTGAAAAAATGTACATCTCCATATGACAATGATTTTATAGCTTTTCCATAATGAGAATGTAAAGATAATTCGGTTGGTTGGCATTTTAAAAATTTATAGTTTAGAAAAGTTCCTTTAAACTTCATAATTTGTTCTTGGGTAATGTCATTTACATTCAGGTTGGCTGTCAGATTGAGAAAACCACTAGCGAGTTTCATTTGTAATTGAGCTGTTACAGATGATGTATTCAGTTTGTGGTATTGCTATGGATTTTCCCCAATAGATTCAGGAATTCTGATAGATTTATTTCACATGTTTTCTATCAAAAAGGAAAAAAATATCAATGGTGCATTTATAATTGTATATGCTGCATTATTGAGTAGATTTCCTCAATCAGAAAGAGCTTCTGTTCTTATTAGGCATTAATGAGAACCTAATCTTCTATTTAAACCATTTAAAATCTCTGATGATTGGAAGAATTTTGCACAGACTGGCTTCTGGTTCCACACATTTCAAATTATGTTTCTCCTCCAGTACCCATACTCTTCCCTGCTGGGTGCCATAGGAACCATGCGTATCTTCATATGACCTCTGGCCCTGGTTCTGTTGCCAGGCAAGTAGGCACAGTGGGCAGTTAGGAGTGCTCCTGAAAGCCATCCTGTCTTAGTTTGCCAGAGTTGCTATCACAAACACCACAAATTGCTTTAGCTTAAACAACAAGAATTTATTATTTCATGGTTTCAGAGACCGTAAGTCCCAATCCAGGCACTAGCAAGGCCACGCTTTCACCCTGGGTTGGTGGTATGCCCGTGCTGGCTTGCCGCAGCCCTTGGGGCTCCTTGGCTGGCATCCCTGCCTCCTGTCACGGGGCGAGCTCACTCTCCTCCGTCTGCTCTTCCAGTTGCTGCTGATGTGTGGCTTCTGGGGGCCTTCTCTGTCTCCTGGCTTCTGGGTTCTTCTCTTTTTAAGGCCTCCAGTAATAAGGATGAAGACCCACCCTCATTCAGTTGGGCCACACCTTAGCTGAAAATAACATCTTCAAAAGCTCCTCTTTACAAATGATTTCACACACAGGAATGTGGATTAAGATTAAAAACATGTTTTTTGCTGGGGTATGTAATTTTACTTCTTACACATCCCTATAACAGGACAGAAAACAGGAATGTCACTATGCACAGAACTGACTGTGGGCCACTTACATCCCACTGAACACAAACACCCCTTTACCAGATCTCAAAATGGGCAATGGCTACTTCAATGCCACCTGGCACAAGGGAGAAGCATGATGTCGAGTAAGGTAGAGAAGACAGAAATAGTGCTCTTAACACATTGTAGCTGAAGCACCTTACTTTTGCTAAGTTTAAAATTTGGTTGACCACAAGGGCCATTGTGAGGACACCTCAAAAGAGCTTTGTTTACCTCATGGTAAACTCACTTTTGGTAAAAATTAGAGAAAGATCATGCCAATGGCTGATAGAGAACAGTTTTGAGGAGAACAGTTTTGAGGAAGGCATATTATCTTGAAATGACTTTGATCAATGATAGCTAGTCACCTAACTTAATAGGTAGAAGGAAAAAAAGAGGCAAAATATTAACATAATTAGTAATTAATCCTGAGGATATGATCTCATAATTACAAGCATTGGATGTCACAATAAACCAGCCTTTTAAAGATCACTCGTAAAAGCAAGAGAAGTTATGTTATGGGAATAATGATTTTAAAAAACTGTCCTACTATCATAAGAATGGGTATTTGTGGATTGGGATGAAATTTCCAATGCAAAATTTAAGAGTTCAGTTCTTTACACAACTTAGATGGAGGTGAAGATGATGTGCTCAGGAAAACCATGTGTGGTGGTTTGGAGCTCTATGTACCCAAGTAAAACATGTTCTTCAAGTTAATCCATTCCTGTGAGTGTGAACCCATTGTAAGCAGGACCTTTTGATGAGGTTACTTCAGTTAATGTGTGACCCACCTCAGTCAGGATGGGTCTTCATCCTATTATTGGAGTCCTTTATAAGCAGAATGAAATTCAGACACAGAGAAAGCCACAGGAAGCAAGAAGCCGAGCATCAACAGAACCCTGAAGAGAAGGGAGAGGCCAGAGAGGCCTCCTTGTCCATTGCCAAGTGACAGAGGAGCCCAGGACCAAGAATCACCAGCAGCCAGCCCTAGAATACCAATCTTCGGGAAGAGAGCAATGTCTTGATGATGCCTTGATTTGGATTTTCTCTCAGCTTCGAAACTGTGAGGAAATAATTTCCCATTGTTTAAGCCAAACCACTGCATAGTATTTGCTTGCACAACATTGGAAACTAAAACACGGTGTAAGATTTTACTGGCAACAAAGACACTGATGCCCAAATTGTTTGGGAAAATTTCAATATGATTGTTTCATGAAGTGTGGGAATGGAAAAAGCACTGTATTGTATTGTTTAGTATAATATGTATCTTAAAACATATATGCATAGTTAATTAATAAATTAAATATTATAACTAGACCTATACATATCCCTGTAATATAGGCAGCCATAATAATCTCAGGACATAAAGCATTTACTTATCATCCTGTATATGTTGGCCACTTGGGATTGAACTGAGCTAGTCTGGATTCTCTAGGCTTGGCTCCAAAGTCAGCTCCAGGGTCTCTCATTCTTCTGAGACCAGTGGGCTGTGGTCCCTGGCAATGGCAGAAGCCCAAGGGGACAAGCCCAATCACATAAACATCATAAGCCTCCGTTTGCATAAAATCCCACTAACATGCCATTGACAAAGCAAGTCATGTGGCTGAGCCCAAAGTCAAGAGGGTGGAGAAACATTTTCTATTCACTATGAGGTGACAGCAGTTCTCACAGCCAAGCCTTACATCAATGGGCAGGGACCTATAACTCTCCTAATGAGGTGAAGCAGGTGGAGTGAATAGTTATTGAACAATAATTTAATCTACCATGATCCTTAAAAATTCATATATTCAAATTGACAAAACATTTTTAAAGAATATTTTATAGGGAAATAGGGATTGCTGAATATTTGGGGTGACTTTATATTTGGTGATTTAATTTGTTCTGTGGGACTAAAAAGATTGGGAATTAGGGCCACTATTTTCATTCAGTTGTTTACGTCTAAAATCAACAACCTCAAACATCTTACCTGCACAGCCTCAGTAAACCCCTCCAGCTTCCTATAAGTCCTTTCTCCCTTGAATTCAACCATCCTCCTACTGATATGATTAGAATAAAGGGCCAATGAGAGATTGATTTCAAGGGATATTTGGGGGCTACTAGCTGTAGATGAAGAAGCAATAAAATATTTATTCAGGCCAGAATCCTGCTAGGAAATCTCTTGCTTGGAGGGAGGAGACTGAGTGACAAACTAGAAATAATGAACACACGGTGGCTTTTGAAGAGGCCCCAGAGTTACAGAAGCCAGGTCCTGCGCTTCCAGCCTTGATATCTGAGTGAAGAAAGCATAGAAATGTCCTCAAAGGTGAGAGCTATTGTGACTAACTTTACATAGACTTTGGAAGTCTGTTTTCTAAAGCCTGGGGGAGAGGATACTGTAAAGCTCAGAGTTTTTCAAGGGCAAGGCAGCTGAAGGAGTGTAACACAGCTGAGGAGGTACGTCCTAAGAGGACAAACCTGTGTTTTTATGAAATACAATGTAACCTTAGAGGTAGAACAAATAGGCTAAGACTAATCCCAGTGCTTAATTTTATAAATGAAATCACTGAAACCTTGATTGATTGAGCTTTGCCAAGTTCACATAATTAATACCATAGCAGGGATTAGAACCCTGGTCTTCTGAGATGAGGCTCAGTGGTTTTCCCACCGCAGGGACAACAATAGATACTTTTTGGCTGGGATGCTGGGCTTACAAGGATTTCTCTTTCTCTGGAATGAGACTGGGACATATGGGAGTCTCCCCACTGGTGATGTTTGTACAGCATGGCCCTGCGCTTCTGACCAGCAGAAAGAGAATCTCGCTCCAGTGAAGGTGAAGTTTGGAATAGTGACACATGGAGAGTGGGGGATGATGAAGCTCAGTTACCTTATGGCTGCCCTCTAGAAAGAAGGCAGCAAGGAGTGGCTTGGAATCTCGACTTTAACACCCATTATCTCTGTGACCTTTGACAAGAAAACTTCTCTTTTCCTACTTTCCTCATCTTTTAAATGGAACTAATGACATGTACCTGTGGTGACTTGGAGTTATGTACTCTAGAAAAACATGTTCTTAATCGAAATACATGCCTGTGGATGAGAAACCATTGTACATGGGACATTTTGATGAGGTTCCTTCGGTTAAGGTCCGACTGAATGAGGTTGGGCTTTAATCTGGATTCCTGGAGTCTTTTATAAGCATCAGATGGAGTAAACGTCAGGTGGAGAGGAAGCCATGGGGAGCAGCCAGAAGCTGGAAGTCAATGGAACCGGAAGAGAAAGGAGAAGATGCTACCACGCGTATTGTTGCGTGGCTGAAAAGCTAAGGACGAAGGGTTGTCAGCAGCCAACCCCAGCACGTCACAGTCTTTGGGGAGAAAGCATCGCCTTGCCAATGCCTTGATTTTGGGCTTCTTCTAGCCTCAAAACTGTGAGCCAATAAATTCTCGTTATTTAAGTGAATTCATTGTCTTGTGTTTGTTTTAGCAGCTGGAAAACGAAACACTACCTTGTGATGTTGATTTGAGGACTAAATGAGCCAATACTTATAACACACGTAGAAAGTGCCAGACACACACAGTGTGTGTGGAGACCGAACATACAGATGTGAAATGGCCGGGCCACATCTGACCGGAGAACTCGGATGCACAGACTCTGCAGCCACCGGCTTGGAATGGTCAGGACTTGGTCAGTCACTGCCCGATTCCAACTCAGGACCAGCTGGAGAAAGCTCAAAGCCCTCCCAAACCAGTCACAGAAGAGGCCCCGCCTCCTGCTCTCCCGCGCCAGCGGCCTACAATCAGCGCGGACCCGAAGCCTTCCCTGATTTTCGCTGTCACGAGCTTGCTGCCTCTGCCTGCCTGTGAGTCTCCCTTGCTAAGCGCAAGCCCCTCCTAAGCAGCCTGTCTGCTGTCACGGGGGTGGTCTTCGTTTAGTCCCGCGCCTTGCCTTGGAAGTCCCACCGAGCTGTGGTCTGCCAGGCCGGGGCTGCAGGCTCCAGGCTTCACGCCGCGCGGAGCCATGGAGGCCCCAGCGCTGCTGCTCGGGGCTTGTCTGCCCCGCAGGGTGGAGGAGCTGGGCCGCTCGCTCCGTAGCCTTGCTTTGGGGCGAGGCCCTGCTCTTGGTTCTATTAACGTTTCTTTGGCGTTCTCGGTGGACTCAGGCCACCCGGTTCATCTGCTTTTGCGGTTTTGTCCTTCCGCTCGGCGTTGTGCTGAAGGAAGTCCCAGGGAGCGTCGCCGGGTAGGGCGGGCGTCGGCGTCCACCCTGCTGTTCTGTTCGGCCTCACAGACGCGTGAGTCTGTGGTTCTTACCCGACGGGCGCCCATTTGGACAGACTTTGCTGTGGGCCCCAAGAAAACCAGATGAAACTCCAAAAAAACAAAGCAACAAACAAACAAAAAAACCTATCTCCTGCGGAGGACCAGAAGATGCCTGGCCTCTTTGCCTTCTAAGTCCTGATTATTCAGTTTCTCCTTTTGATTTCGGATGATAACCCAGGATCCTTTTAATACTTGTCTTTTCTTCCCCCTTTTCTTAAGCAAGCCAGAGTCAGCATCTGTTTCTTGAAACAAAGATAACTTAGAACAATGCAGCCTTTCGTGCAGAATAGCTTCGACATCAGGCATTCTTAACCTTTTTTGTTCCACGGACCCCTTACTAAGTCCACACTATACTGTGTGTTAATTAATAAATATGTCACACCCACACCAACACGTCCCCACGAGAATAATGTTTTTTTTTTTTTTTTTTTTAATTTTCAATTCAAGCTCACAGACATCCTGAAATCTGGTTAAGAACCCCTGTTCTACATTATTAGGGAAATCACATATAAAGTGATGTCTCCCACGCAGATGTGTGTGTATGCGTGTGTGTCCTGGTAGCACTGAATGAGAGCACAGTCTGTTTGGCAAAAAATTAAAAATCAATATTTAAGGGAAGAAGTACTAAAAAGTAATGTGTACTGATAGTACTTTATGTCTGTGAATTAAAGTTGAGCCAGTTAGCTCTATATAAAGAGAGGATAGACAAATTGATCCAGATAATAATGTGTAGTGAAATGGATCATCATTAATATATTCAAGAGCTGGTTATCAATGCTTAAATTATCAAAATATTGACTTAAGTAACTATCTGTCAATACTGGTAGGGAAAATTGCTGCATTCCACCATATTTATTGACCCCCACAGATCTAAATATATGAAACATGCAGCTGTAAATAAAATTCGGCTATTACATTTAGGTGAGGAAGATCACTTTGATAACCTATATTCCATAACATTAGAGGGAGTCATTTCTAATATTATGCACCAAATACACTGTTGTTTAGCAACTTGCTGTCTTTGTACTTTACATAAATTAAATATATAGCGGCAGGCTCAATTAACTCTACAGAATAAAAATAGTGATTTGTAAAAGCAACTTGAGGACGCTTCTGTGTAATTCTACAAGATGTCTTCATGCCATTCAATGAATGTAATAAAGATGCGGATAAAAATAGCATTTGCATTGAATTTGGAGTGGAAAATAGAATCAGTGGGGATATTAATACATACTAAATCTCCAAATGAATCTCCAAGTCCATTAAGAGTTTTAATGCTGCATTTGAAACTCATAACTCCAGGCAATTTCCTCTCTAACTTGGCTTTGGCAAATGTTTATTTTGAGAACTGCTCAGTCATCTGTTTTACAAGCTGATTCTCTTTACACCTGAAACTTTCCATAAAAAAAGTTGTCGGCATAAAAATCGACTCCAATTTTAGGAAGAATTGAGCCCCTCTGCTTTAACGTTGGGGACACAAGTGCAAAGAATAATGACTGTTTGAACTGGAAAGAATGGGAGAAGGTATTATCATTTTATAGATGAGTAAATTGAGGCCCAGAATGATGAAGTACTGTCCAAGACCAGACAAAAAATTGGCAGCACCAGATGATGTCAGTCTCAGTCCAAGACTCTTTCTACCACATCCATGTTAACTCTCATTTTATGCTCAAGGAGGCTGAACCCTGGAGAGGCTGGGTGACTTGCTAAGAAGGTCAAATGCCTAATTAATGGACGATGATGACCAGCAGTCTTCTTGATAGTAAGTCTGTTGGTTGTGACCTAACCAATGGGCTCTGCAAAATGTCCTGTGATCTAAAGATGACTTCCCCTAGGTCCTCCTGGGTATCCTAAGTTTCTTCTTTTAAATTTTTTTATTTTAAAGAAACTTTAGATTACATAAATGTTACATAAAAAATATAGGGGATTCCCATATGCCCCACTCCCTCTAAGTTTCATTTTAATGAGGAAGAAACTCCATTCATAATTAGACATTGGGCAACAATGAAAATACCCTTGCTAAAGGTATTGGCTCAAATTTATGCCAAAGTAATCCAGATTTGCCTAGACCTAACTAGGTACAAACAAGATCCCAATAACATTAAAACCAATGGTTTTCTGGGTCATGTCCCCCACTAGTATAGAAAGAAGCAGATGGGGGGTCTCCTGGCTTAGGCTCTGCTGGTGTGAATAGGAAAGGAAAGCAGAGGTATTAGGATCAGATTTTACCTGTTATACCATTTCCCTGTGGCTGTCCTGCATATACCAGTGGTATTCAATAACCTGGTAATTGCTTTGCACAGCCCCTTACTCATTAAAATCAATGACTACTTTTTCTTTGTTTATCAAACTTTTTATTTCCCTCCTCCAATTCATGCAATTAGCAAATATTTATTGAGCCCCACTTACTTCCAGGTACTGGAGATACTAATGAGTGTACATATGTGGTTCCTGGCTGAAGCTTATATTCTAGAGGGAAACACAGACAATAAATAAGTAAACAGACAAATACACCAAAGATTTATAAATTATAATTGCAAGGTACAAAATATACAAGGTATTATAAAAAAGGAGAATGATGGGTGTGAGAGCAAATCTATTTTATGTAGGTGTTCAGGGAAGGCCTCAGAGGAAATGGCATTGAAGTTGGGACCTGATTGATGAGGAAGAGTTGGTCATGTGGGGACCAGGGAAAGAGGGATTCTAGGTAGAGGCAACAACGGGTGCATTCTAAAAGTTGTCACAAGGTCAATATGGCTAAGGAGTGTTGAGCAAAGGAGAGAGGGCTATGAGATAAGTTTCTAGCTCCCATGACATTCTAAATGAGCCTAGGGTATTTTTACTGCTCTTGGATATATGTGGTGCCCATATTTAGTGGATACTGTAGTGCTACGATAACATTCCTCAGGGATGAGGCAATATGGCTGCTCACAGTTGTATCTTTTTCTGGGAATTGCTCTCTACAGAAGAGAACTGACCAAGGTTATGACCCTCTTCCGTATCCTAGGAGCAACCTGTGGCCAATAACTGGCTGATATGGGGACAAAATTCCAAGACTCCTTGACTCAATTTGGGGCAACTATCAAGGGACATTTCTGCTCCCTGTAGAATTGGCTGAGTCTTCTATACAATCCCATATTCCTTGCTTTCTTACAGGTTTATCTCCCATATGCACAACTCAACTCTCCATCTCAGAGATTTTTTCCAGGCAACTCAATCTAACATGGTTGGTACTGGGTGTGGTCCTTGGAACCTGACTTTATCTAAAATGGGATTTTGGATATGAATCACTTGTTGCCAGTTGGCAATGCCCATCACTGATGGGATAGTTTCTAGCAGACTGGGGCAGTGCAGTTGCTAAAATTTTTGCAGGTGGCAAACAGGAGTGGGATACCAGTGGAAGGGGTTTAACACAATATCTTTGGCTCATTACAGATGTGAGGAAAATGGTAACTTTAAGGACTGAAATTGGGTGATAGTTGCTGAGTGCCACTCATTCCTTGAAGGGCAACAATGACAGGCTATGGTGATTAATCACCATTTCAAGGCAAAATGTGAAAATGTAGGGCAAGGCAAAATGTGAAAGCCAGAGGGCCTTCTTGGCAGCATTGAAGGAAATACCAATCTACAGCTAGAGGGCAGAACAGAGAAGAGAACTTATTCTTAAGAGTAGTGGAGTTTTAGAGAAGGTTTAATTCTCAGAATCTCAGCCACAGCAGTTCTCCTCTGCCAAAGCTGAAGCTAACAGGAAAGGAGAAGGACCTGCCACTTGGAGGGGATATCTGGTTAGCTGTGTTTTAAGAACTTTGAATTCTGAACCTGCTGAGCCTGTGAAAGTCTAGGATGCAGTTTTGGTTTTGATTCATTCTCTTGGCTGGGGAAGGGGTAG
The DNA here is from genome assembly GCA_026826555.1 of Tolypeutes matacus. Lineage (NCBI taxonomy): Eukaryota > Metazoa > Chordata > Mammalia > Cingulata > Chlamyphoridae > Tolypeutes > Tolypeutes matacus. The sequence continues at coordinate 17,169,756 of JAKSZT010053929.1, read as the reverse complement.
GGCATTGTCAGAGGCCTCCACTTGATTTTCCCCACCATGATAGCTCTTACCCTCAGTTCAAGAGGTGTTTTGTCACCTCCTAAGCAGGTCAATTCCAATTACACATTGGGAGACTAGGGTGAAAGCTTGAAGGTGGGGCTGGATTTAGGCCTGTATCAGGACTTCCTTATTTCTGGGATGGTGGTCACCACCATATTCCCATTTCATTCTCTAGTCTAGACCCTGATCATGGCCAATGACAGTGGATTATGACAATTTAAATAAGTAGCTCTCCCAATTGTAGGGACTGAGCCAAATGTGGTTTCTTTGCTGGTGCAGATTAACACAGCCTTGAACTATGATATCTGGTCATTAAGCTGGCAAATGTATTCTTTTCCATCTTTATTAGAAAAGAGGGTCAGAAACAGTTTGCATTCAGTCTATCAGATAACATTAATCTTTTATGAACTTGTCCTAGGGCTATGTTAACTCTTCCCCTTGCTGTGCATCATAATATAGTCTGAAGGGAAAAGAACCATCAGGATATTCCTTAGAACATCACAATGTTCTTCTATATTGTTTATATCATATTCATCAAACAAAGAGATCAAGAAATGACAGCTACATTGGAGGCCTTGGTAAGCATGCATGCTACAGAGGGTGGGAGATGAATCCTATGAAAATTCAGGACCCTATCAGATTAATGAAGTTTTTAGGGGTCCAAAGTCTGGGTCATTTTAGGACAACTCCAAGTAAAGGAAAACTTATTGCAACTTGTACTTCCCACCATCGAAAAGGAAGTACAATGCTTCATGTTCTAAATGCAGCATATTTTGTACTTGGGAATATTATTCCTACTCATTTATAGGAGATCTTGGAAGCCTGAGTGCTCTGAGTGTGGCTTAGAGAAGGAAAGGACTCTAAAGCAGGACCAGGCCACGATGGAAGCAGCTCTGCTGCTTGGACAACTGTCCTACGGTACTAGAAGTATTGGTGGTGAGAAAAAAATGCTGTGGAAGCACCAGTAGGAAAATCTCAATGTGAACTCCTAGGATTCTGGAGCTAGGTCATTCCTTATACAGCAGAGAACTATACATCATTCACAAAGCAGCTTCTGGCATGCCCCTGGACCCTGGTAGAGATTGAGCATCTGACCATGGGACATTAAATTACCATGCAACCAGGCCTGCCCATTATGGCCAGGCTGTTTCAGGCCTTCCCAGTAATAGGCAAGGCAAGGTGGGTCCAGCAGCAATCTCTTGTACACCACTAGTGGTGCACCCATGATTAGGCACCCACAGGGTCAGAGGGCACATGTAAGTCGAATAAGTAGGCACCCCAGACTCCAAGATGTCCACCATTATTGTACCAGCCCTTCTGCAGCTCACATCTATGGCCAATGGGAAGTCTCTTATAACCAACTAGTCAACAGAGGAGGAAAATGCCCAAGTTAGGTTTATGGATGGATGACCTCGGTATGTGGGTACAAAGCCAAAAATAGACAGTGGCTGCATTACAGCCTTACTTGTGTGTATCGCTGAAAGATACCAGGAAAACGGAATATCTTCCACTGGGCAGAGTTTCAGGTAGTGGAACTTGTTACCCACTTTGTGGAACATGTGGGGATATGCATAGATTCATGCCTTGCTGCTTGGACAGAGGCTTGGAATATCAGGGTCAGGGAGGTCTAGATGGATTTATGGGAATGGTCATTAATCTTTTTTTGCATGTAATGACCACAAGAGAGTATCTACCACAAAAGAGGCACAAAACAACCAAGTAGATAGAATTACTCAGCCAGGTGACATCAGCCAGTCTCTGTCATAGGCCATCTCAGTGTTGGTGCAATGGGCAAATGAGAAAAATAGCCATAGTGTCATGGATGTAGGTGATGCAAGGGGCCATTGGCCTGGACTCCCTCTTAACAACACTAATCTAACTACTTCAACTGCCAGACGTCCAACTGGCCAGCAACAGAGAGGAATACTGAGACCCTAATATGGCACCATCTGTTGAGGAGACCAACTAGCCACTTGATATCAAGTTGACTACATTGGATACCTTTCTACCCTGGAAGGGGTCACAATTCATGTTGACTAGAATTGACACATATCCCAGTTATGAGTTTGCCTTTCTTGCCTACAGGACTTCATAACTTACAGAGTATTTAATCTACTGACACGGGATTCTATATAACATTGCTTTGGATCAAGGGATGAACTTTACAGCAAAGGAGATGTGGCAGTAAGCAACAGTCTTATCTACTGCACTGCTCAGAAGCCATAAGAATGATAGAGTGGTAGAATAGCCTATTAAAGAAGCAGCTTGAAGATGATATCCTGCAAGGGTGTGGTAAAAGCAATGTGGGTCAGGAAGCCAAGGGGGTAGAAGTAGGAGTGGCCCTTACCATCACTATCAGTGACCTACTTGGGATACTGACACTTCACTTCCCCACAACTGTAGGCCATGTGGGCCTAGAGATCCTGGTTCTCAGGGGGCAAATGCTTCCACCAGGGGACACAATAAGTATCCAATTGAATTTTAAACTAAGGCCACTGCCTTGTCACCTTAGGCTTCTTGGGCAGCCAAGGAAAGGAGTCATATACTCTTATGAGAAATTGACCCTAGTTATAAGGAAAAGGTAGGGCTTCTGCTACACAAAAATGGCAGGGAAGAAAGTGTTTGGCTCCTAGGTGATCCACTGGGGCACCTTACCCAGTTTTAATGGAAAACACAAAGGTGCAGCAGCCATTGCCTGAGAATGGCATGGGGCCCAAGAGCTCAGACCTTGAAGTTCTGGCTTATTCCACCAGATAAGCCATCTAGACCAGCACAGGTGCTAGTCAAGAACAAGGGGAATCTAGAGTAAATGTGGTAGAAAACAGGAATGATGAATGCAACCTTAAGATCAACTGTAGCAGCAAGAAGTATGCTTTGCCAACTAGTCCATCTTGTTTAAGAATCAACCAGAAATAGAATCAACCAGAATCCTAGAAAACTTTTCCTTAGATAGGATGGACTCACTGTAAAAAAATAAAAGAATCGGAGTAGGTAAGGGGTAGACTGTAATGGATACTCTTGTGCTAGAACCAGAGGCCTTCTTCAGAGCCAAAACATCCCTCCCTACCTGGGAATATTGGCTGCATAATGACTCATGGCTGTTCTCTCTACGGGACTAGCTCTCAGCCACAGAGAACTGTTTTACCCAAGTTCTACACACTTCCCTCCCAGGGCACACTCTAAGGCTTATAACTGGCCGATACAGGCATAAAAAGACCTGACCCTTTGTCTCAGTTGGGACAACCCTGAGTGTCCCCCAGCTTCAGAGCTCCCCATCATATTGTCTGAAGTCTCCTTTGCAACTGCATTGTGGGTCAGCTTCTCCACTGGCCCAATTTTGCCTTCCTCAATTCACTATATTCTGAGGGCAACCCCCCAAAAACCTTCCATAGAAAACTTTCCATCTCAGAGTCTATTTTCAAGGCACCCAATTTAAGACACCATAGAAATGAAAAAATAAACTTGGATCAATACTTTGGTGCTTGCACATGTAGCTATGGCCTAGGACATTGATTGAATGAAATGTATCTGTCCTCCTGGGGAAAGGGTCTAAAAATATTTTAACCATGTTACTCTGAGATATTTGCATCTGGAACCCAGGCCTCGGTTGGAGGTAAAAATTCATGAGCAATCGTTATTATATGCCTAAGAGAAAATGAAAATATGATGGTTTGGGGAATAGGAGAGGAAGAGTTGGGGGATGTGGAGAGGATCTGGATGGAAACTTCTTGTGAAGGGAAGTACAGTTTGTAACACGAGGGCCCTATTCTGAAGAACTTAGAGAAAGAGAGCGGGAGGTAGAGGAAGAAGGATAACCCAGTCAATAATATCCTGGGCTGCCTGCATTTTGGGTTTTATCTTATAAGGGTTTTTACCCTGTTCTCTTCTGGCAGTTGAAGAGTTGTAGAGAAATACACATGGGAGCAGGGACCCTTTGCTGCATCTCAGAAATCATACACTTCTTTCCTTATGAGTGCTAAGCTGTGGCTTCTCCATTCTTGCCAGCTCTGATGGGAGAATAACCTTTCTCACTTCATTCACCAGACTCTCCCAACTGCGGTCAAGTAGGATAAACAAAGGCTGCTGGGGGTGGGAAGTGCGGGGAGTATTCAGGGCAACCTCAATAAGGTCAGCCAGGAGCACTTGTGGGGAGGGGCCTTGGGGCTGGCTCCACTTCTTGGTGGGCCAGGGGTGGCCAGGTGTCCAGGCGGGAGGCTGGAGTTCAGCTGGATACCCTCTTATGTGCTTCACTCCAGTCCTCCTGTGGGGTACTCTACCCTGAGGCCTTGGGGACCGGTCCAGCTTGTGAAAAAATGGGTTCCCCGATCAGCCCCTGTAGATGCACTGCCAGGCAGAAAAAATGTGGTCTGCAGCAGACTTCTGCCAGTTTCAGCTTGTGGGTGGGGGTGGGGGTAAGGGGTTGCGTGACACAGGGAGGCCTGCTGGATAGGCAGGGGGTTGTCATTTTTAGACCATGACTAATAAGAAATCTGGATTTTCTCAGTTGTAAAAACTCTTCCCACTCTTTCCTTTCCCTTTCCACAAGGTAATTGCAAAAATCTAGAGTTCTGGAGTTACTTTATGTTCTCTTTTGATGGCCTAAAGTGAATTAGAAGCTGGAAGACATTGTACATAGGAAACACTATACGTGCATTGTGTATTACATCTTAAGCTAAATGTTATATGAGAACAAATGGTTTGAGGGAGTTTGTGCACACAAAAGAGCTTGGCAATCATTTTAAGCCCAACATTTGGCCTAAATTAGCAATTTTCAAATATTTATGTTTATATTTGAATACAAAGATTCTTATTTCAAACCAATTGCTGCTGATCAGTAGCATAACTTCAAATTTGTTACAGCGTACAGGAATGGGGAAGGAGAGGAAGGCCAGACTGATTATATAGCATAGCAAAGCGGAAACTTTGAACTTAAAGTTAGAAGACTTTGGTTCTCAGCTCTTCCACTTACAAGGACTATGACCTTGGACAATTTATTTAATCTCTCTTCCTCTCAGTTTATTTATCAAGAAAACAAGACTAATAATTTTTTATCTCTTAGCAATATAGGAAGGCTCCAAGGAGATAATGAAAGTGAAATTGTTTCAAAAACCATCAGTTTTATACCAATGCTAGCTATTGTTAATGGGATTGTGTGTGTGTGTTTGTGGTGCCAGAGTTTACTAGAATTCACGTGTTTTTCTGAAAGGGTCAAGTATGGATCACAAGCAGGAATAAGTATAGCTCTAGGAGATATAGCTGTCATTGGATACAGTTCCTTGTCCCATTGAGTATTTTTTCCACAAACTTTACATCTCAACAAAATGATATTCTTTTCCTCATATTCTGTGTCTTTTATGTAGTTATTCATCACTAACCTCCCGGCCTTGAACAAGAGATATTTCAGCCTCCTGATCTACTTCCCTTGGAGATCACTACAGCAGCCTCTGCATTTATTATATTCAGCCTCTGGGACTTCAAGCTATGCTAATTTTATTTTTAAAAAAGATTCACCCCGCACCCCAATTTTACAACTTATGACTTACAACTGATAAACAGGCCAGTTTTACAGAATACTCCACTTAAGCCATTAAACATTTGGTAGAATTTCAACACTAAGAGATTAATGCAAACTGAGCTCCTAAACCTACGTATCTCCCCATGACATTATAGACAGTGTTGACAACAATCAGCTTGTGTGTTAGGACACATAAAGCAAAGAGTCATGTGACCAAGTTAAAGCTGTGTTTTAAAACCTTATGCATTTGCTAAACTTTTCTGTTCTCTATAGGGATCTTGTATCTATCAGGATGTTTTTGGCTGGAAGTAACAGAAAAATCCCCATTCTAAACACCAAGACAATTTATTATCTCACCTAAGAAGAGCCTGGAGGTAGGGTAGGCTCCAGGCTCAGTTCATGAGAGTGTATGCTTCATTTTTCTCTGATTCTTTTGGCTCTGGCTTCCTCTGTATGTTGATTTTACCTCCATGTTGATAGTAAGATGACTGTAGCAGATCTAGGTATCAAAACAAGACATGGAAATATCCCAAGGAAATAGAGGGTCCACCTTTTCCAGTGTCTTCTTTTTAGAAGTGAGACAACTTTTCTTTGAAGCTCCATGTATATTTCCTCTTACATCGGCCAGAATTAGATCAGATGCCCATTTGTAGACTAAAACTTGGTGAAGAGAATAGAATTACCATGATTGGACAGGAACAAATCAGGATCTACCCCAGAAGTTGGGGATAGTCACATGGGAGGTAGGTGAATAGCCAAACAAACTTGGGTTCTAATAGGTCAGAAGAAAGGGGAGAAATGAGTCGGGTAGACAAGGCAAAGCAACCACTACAGATCTTTTTCGGAGCTGATTTTTTACTATGCAAGTTTAAAAGTTAAAGATTGATAATCTCTTGCCAAGGGAAGTACTATTGTATGCAAAATGATTTAAAAAGGAGCCCAGATAGAAAAGAAATCAAAGTAGGTGAGCTTGGAGTGGGGGTTGACAATGAGATGAGGTGGGAAACAGTTCTTTCCACTCTTCTTTAGGAGTAAAACTGGAAAACATCCTTCTGATTGAAAAATCCCACTAAAATTTGGAAGAGACTTCTGATGTAACTCTCTCTTTCTTTCACTTAGGCTATACAGAAGGATGATAGAACTCTGAGGGAACACAGCTGAAAGTTGTGAGAAGATGTATCAGAATTTAGCTGTAAAAGAGGAAAATCACAATTTCCTAGGCTGAAACATCCACAGCTGGTTCTTGGGAAAAGCAATATAGTTTTTTAATTCCAGGTTGGCTTGGAGTCCAAATCAATTCCAGGGAGGCTTTGACTCTGAAGTAATTATAATTCTGGACAGTTTGGAAAGAATTTCTAAACAAGCTCCCAAAATAATGCCAACTTAAAAAAAAAGCTGTGGCTGTAAAATAGATGTTTTTTACTTTTTTTATACACAGTTAAATTTGGCTTATATAGAAGTTTGCACTGTAAAAATCAGTGATTTTATTTGTTACTACTGTTCAGGTGGAGAATGCATGTCATACGCTTGTAAAACACTTTGGTAGAAGGATCCCACTGCAATAGCATCCAAGAGTGAAAACATCCATCTGTCTGTCTGGTGCTGCCACTGTGATTTTACAATTGGGAGGTGTGATGGTTAATTTTCCGTGCCAGCTTGAGTAGCCTCTGGTGCCCAGTTTTTGGACAAACACTAGACTAGCTGTTGCCCTCGAGGTATTTGGCTGATGTGATTAGCACCTACAATAAGTTGACTTTAAATAAAGGGGAGCACCTCCTCCAACCAGTTGAAGACCTTAAGTGCAAAAACTAAGAAATTCTTCCTCAAGAGTACCACTTCAACTCTGGGTTCCTGGCCTGCCAGCCTCCTGTAAAGATTTTGAAAGTCAAGACTGTAACATTAACTTTTGTGGAAATCTCCAGCCTGCCGGCCTGCCCTACAAATTTCCATCTTGCCAGCTCCCACAATTACATAAGCCACGTCCTTAAAACAGATATCTATATGTATACCTACACCTACACCTACACCTATACTTATACTATACCTATACCTACACTATACCTATACCTACACTTACACCTACACCTACACCTATACCTATACCTATACCTATACTATACCTATACTACACTATACCTATACCTATACTATACCTATACTACACTATACCTATATCTACACTATACCTATACCTACACTATACCTACACCTATACTGTACCTACACCTATACTGTACCTATACCTATACTATACCTATACCTATACTGTACCTATACCTATACTGTACCTACACCTATACTGTAC
>JAKSZT010053929.1:17033976-17161887 GCA_026826555.1 Tolypeutes matacus | reverse complement strand
CTATACTGTACCTATACTGTACCTATACCTATACTGTACCTACACCTATACTGTACCTACACCTACACCTATGCCTATACCATGTCTCTCTCTCTCTCTGTCATCATCTATATATCTATAGGTTCTGTTTCTCTCTCTGGGAAGTCAAGAAACTTGACTGATAGAGGAAGTAATAGCAGGTGTGATAGAGATGGGATGACACTGCAGCTTTTTCAGTTTATCTAAGTGTTCTTGCCCTTTGATTTGGGTCTGTGAAAGCTCTGCAGCACAACTGATCTGCTTTACCTTAAGAAATGTCAACCTCTCACCAACATCCCATACCCCTGCCTTCACTTCCGTCTGCCTATTGCTAGGTCTGCATCACTGAAGATGGTGCCAATGGAGCTTTAGAGCATCTCTTCTCATCTCCAATCACAATCACTCCATTTCAGTTGCCCAGTTATCGACTTCTTGGGAACAGCCCTGGATCCTCTATCTTGCATATGACTTTCTAGGCAAGGTTGTTTTCCCACCAGTTTCACTTTATGTCCAGTCCATACAACAGGCCTCCTTCCAGGATCTGTTGATGGCGAGTCAGTCTCATCATACACTGGGTCACCGGGCTCTGATGATGAAACTTTTAAGAAGGCAGATGGGACAGTCAGGTCCAGCCATGAACTGGTGGAGGAGGCTGTCATTCACATGGCAAATTCCTGAGAGTCCTCAAAGGACTTTGTGTCCCAGGAAGTATCAGATGATTCTCAGATTCTAACACTGCAGAGCTAACCCATGTATCAGATAAACTCTAGTAAGTCTTAAGTAGGGTCCCCGTGAAATTTTTAGATATGCATGCTGGTATTCTAAGACACAGAGTCATGTTCATAACCAGCTATTGACTGAAATAAAATCCCCTAGCAATATTTCATACTAAGTGGTCTGGATTGGTGGGAAGAGGGTCAGAGCCCAGGGCACTCTTAGGCAGGGCATCAGTTTGGGGATTCATGGCCAGCTGGTCCAGCCAGCCAAAGATGCCACATGTGAGGGCATAGAGGCACTCTGTGAGTTTTAATAGGGTGACACTAAAGAGGTATTTGGCTGAATTTAAGTTTTGCAAATAGTGACCAGCAGGGCTATGTCTCGTCATGGGTGTTCAGACAGGCATGCTGATGGAGGCCACACTCTTTCTGCCAGTCTCCTAATGATGATATAAGGATTTGTGGATTAGCTCATTACTTTCTTTCTCAAAGAGAGGCCTATTGGGCAGTTTTCGGAGGCAGCTCCTGGCTCTGGAAAGGTATGAAAATGGATCAGTTTTTAATGTGAGTTTTCCATATGGAGGTTGTTGTACTACAACCCAACTCTCTCATGAGCTTTGAATACTATTACTTGTTTCAATGAGTATGTTTTTACTTTTGATAATAATACTAATAATAGCTAACTTTTGCTGACTTGCTACTATTTTGTGCTAAGTGCATTTTGTATATCTAAATCCATCTATCTAGATCTTTTAAATCCTCACAACAACTCTACAAGTGATTACTCGAATTTTATGAATGAGGAAATTGAGGCTCAGAGAGGAGGCTAAGGTAATTTAGTCAGTGGTGAAGGTGGGAAGTGAATCCCCATCTCTGAGTGTTGTAAAGCCCCTATCTACCCAAAAACTGCATGTCACCTCTCCTGAACCACTCACGGTGGTAAAGTGAACATTTGATTCTTTGCAACCCCCTCCAAAATGACTTAAGGGACAGTGGCTGATGGTTGTGCAAATTAGTCTTTCACAATTGAAGGATTCCCAACAAATAGTGCATAATTTGGTGTGTTTTCATGGAAGTGTGTAATGATACCACCTCTTCAAGAGATCAGAATTTCTGTATGGGAAATATTAATTCTCTCCAAGACTTGTGGCTGAGGGGAAGTCAAGTCAACATTTCCTAAATTGTATTTTAAAGTAGTGATTAGATCCAACCCTGGGCAGAAGAAAAGGAAGTGAATTTCCAGTTAGGATAGATGGGTACCATATGGTCTGAACAAGAAGAAAAAATACCAACTTTCAGGAGGGAAAAGGTTAAGCTCGAGTGTCCTCCAGAATTGTACAAACCAAAATTTTAGCCTTGACCACTGCTCTAGTGCAGATTCCTCTCTTCCTCCCACCTTTTAATTAATAAGGGTTTGGTTTGAGAGAACGAGGGGAAGAATATCAGTGGAGTAGAACAGAGGAAAATTTGAGTAGAGGCCTAGCTGAGGTTTGAGAGAAACTTTGGCTCCAGGTTTCTGTACTTTATTTGTGTTTTGTTTCAGGCTTCACGGTACTGGAGTTAAAAAAGTGTGTGTGTGTGTGTGTGTATGTGTGTTTGTGTGGTGTTAATGCGTTTAGCAGCATGATTGATTTAACAGACTCAATGAGACGGAGCAGAGGACCACGCTCAATAGCAGAACATTGAGCTTGAGGAGGGCGTTTCATTTCTAGTAGCCAGTGTGTAAGACAGCGCCTTCTGGGGGCTTGCTCCGCCCCCCCTTTAGGTTTGCTGATGAGCTGTGCAGGACGGCCAGCAGTGGTGCCATTTCCTGAGAGGGTGGCTTGGGAAGGCAGTGCCATTACATGTATTACTCTAAATTGAAGCATTTGAAATGTAAATAAAAGACTGTCATGGCTTTCTTGGATTTGGAAGAAAAAAGCTTTTGGGCAGGAATGCTATTCAATTCAGCTCCCGCTTTCTTTGCAAGCCACTTGTAGGGGAGAATGGGACTTGTAAGGGGGTGTGTGGAAGTGGGCCAGCCAGTGGGATCACATTACTCAGCAACTGAAATCATCTGGGGTCAATATATGGTGTCCTCCCATGTCTCCTTCACAGCCCAATAGAGTCACAAATTCTTTGGGGTCCCCTGAATACATACCTACCCTGAGCTATATCCAGAAGAAAGACTTGAAAAACAATTTTCAATGCACAGAAAAAGCTTTTTCTCTTTTGTAGTGCAAAGGTGATACACATTTGGTTCAGGAGGAACCACTTTTGTGGCGTCCCACCTTGGAAGCAAGATAATTAAGATCATTCTATTTAAGTTCTCTAAATCAAAAATATATTTCTTTAGGCAGAGGCAGAGAAGGGTGTTCCCTAATCCTGTAGTATATCCAACCTCCTCCTGGCTTCTGCTCTGCGCTGGTAGAGGATGTCCTGGATGGTGTGGTGGGGAGCTGGGCTGGGACCAAGTGTTGGATTGGATGTTGCAGGAAGAGCTGATGGTTCCCAGCGGCTTGAGCCAGTCTCAGCATTACCAGCTGGCAGCAAACCTAAAATCATCATCCTTGCTATTGGCAGAGCTGTGCCTATAGTAAATCTTGGGAAGTGAAAGCTGGAAAGGACTTTGTAGATGATATAATTCAAATTTTATATTTTGTAGATGAGGAAACAGGCCGAGAGAGGGTAGGTGACCTGCCTAAGACCACAGAGCCTGTGATGCAGAATCAGGGGCTGAACTGTGGTCCCCTGCCCTCAGTTTCTTGACTTGGTCCACCACTCCAATCTTTCTGGGTTTTGGTGCTTCTCCTGGAGCTCTTGCCTGGATGGGTTTCTGGGGTTTATTGAATCTTGGTTATGCCACAGCAGGGCTGGAGCATTAGAAGGTCCTCAGGAGTCAGCCGTCTTAGGACATCCAGCCCCTCCCCCCTTGAGCAGGGGACAAACTTGTTTAGCACCTTCCAGGGGGTAAGAGAAAATGGAGACAATTACGTGTCCAGAATCCGGGAACCTTATTTTCCGCACTCTATTCTCTGGTCTACCATGGTGTAAGAGTTGCTTGTTAAATTAATGTTTGCCTGTCTGGACTGCCAGAGGAATAGACATTATAGGCCAATTAGAGATAAAAATCAAACCAACCAGAGTTGTCCTTTTAAAAATTAAAAGTCCTTTTTATGTGCTGTGGAGGTGTCGGCATTATCATAAAGACTAATTAGGACATTTTACAACATCCTGGTAACGGGAGGAAACAATCTTGTTGGTAACTTTAAAGATTATTAAGCATCTTTAGCACTTCAGGTCAGATATTTAAGACACTTTCTGTGCTCACCTGCTGTTGCTGCAGGAAGCATTTTATAGTCTCATAAGAAAAAATGAGCATTTTGAAGGCGTAAATGCCCGGTTTTAATGGATGGTCCGTAACTTGGCAAAGACCCTAAAACAGGGTCTCCGGGAGGGGTTGGCTGGGACTCCACATGAGATTGGTAACATGGTGTTTATCAGTCTGCACTGGAAGGCACTTTCCATCTTTACTTGGCCACCTGGAGAAAAAAAAATCTCCTCGAAGGCAGACATTACCAGGGAGGTGTGTTCTGGCGATGGCAGCAGGAACCAGGAAACCAAACTGTGCGTGTTCCTATTGAAAATGTTGCTTTCCGCTTAGGATAGACGATTCCATTACATTCAAACAGCCAGTTTCCAACGTACTGAAGAAAGTAAGGGTAGGGGTGGAGTGGGGGTGCAAGGAGCATCTGCAGGGAGATCTTGTTTGTGACTTGCCAGTTCCTCATAGAAATTACTGTGAACTGGAACACATTCTTTGGGGCTTGACTGAAGACAAAAGGCTTGTGGCAGATGCTGGTTGGATGCTTAAATTGCCTGCCATTGTCATTTAACGATTGCTTATTGTCTTGAAATTCAAATGTCCTTTAACAAATAGGGAAATTCTATCAAGGTCAGTCAGACAAAGCAGAAGGGTAAATTTAAGTGTCACAAATGTATCTAAAGTGCTTAAGATCTATGCATAGAGATTTCCAGAAAAGCAGTTCCTGATCGAATGCTGTGCATTTAGTGCTATTTTTCTGTGAGACTGTTAAAATGGCATTCACATTTTCAGCTCTCTTAATTGAGACTAAAACCACACATTTAGACTTCACTTAGTTATCAGTGAGAAGAGTAGCTATTTACTTTATAGTCTTAATGATATAACAAGTGTAAAGAAAACACAGGGCAGAGTTAAAGCTTGATTATCTGCTTTGTGCTCTGGGATTTTGCCACATGAACCATTCATGTTGTTGGAGATTTTTATAGTAAGATTTCAGAATATGGTTCTGAAACTTTACGGTTTCCTGCGGACTAGTTTGCCACATACCACCTTTCAACAACTATTTCTCTTTTTAAAAAGGTATTTTTTTATTGCAAATTTAACGCAATCAATAGAATCTGAAAGAAAATCACCAACATACACCACCCACACAAACATTGTTAACCTCTTTGTGTATTTATTTTCACCTTCTTCTTCTTATGAGTAGGTTTACTTCAGTTTTACATAACTGTAACCACAGTTTTAAACAATTTTATATCCTGCCTTTTTCACCTAATGTATCGTAACCTTTATCCAAGTTGTTTTATGGTATTTGTAAACAAAGTGTTTAATGGCCTCATAATCTGTTATTAAATGAATGTATTATAATTTGCTCAACCAATCCTTTTTTTAGGGCTATAGATTGTTTCCAGTTTTTTTTTTTTTTTGGAAGAGTTTCCACAGCTAGTAAAAGAAGTTTAGCTTGAAACCCTAATCTAAATTTGTGCTTTTTCTGCTATTCCAGACTACGCAGTGTATGAAAGTGTATTTCACTACACTCTAGTCAGCTTGGTTCTTTTTTTCACATTTGGAAAACTTTTGCTAATTTGATAGTTCATAAAGGGTATTTTGAATTAGCTTACATTCTTTGAAAAGAAGTCAGACTCTTCCATGTTTTGTTAACTAGTTCTTCATCCTTAATCATGCAAATATATTTCTCAGTTTACCTCTTTATTTTGGATACTTTATTTTATTATATACAGAGGATTAAAAATTTTATGCAGTTAAATCTGCATAGCTTTTCTTTGTGGCATCTTCTAAGCTTTTAAGTTTTGAAATTCCTCTTCACTCTAGAGGTTTAACAGATCTTCAATTCCATTGCCTTTTGGCTTCTTTCTATGGTTTAATTTTTTAATGTTTTATTCTTTAGTGCATCTGGTATTTGTTTTGGTGTATGGCATGAGATATGGATATAAGTTATTTTTGTTCTGAAACTGCAAACCTATTCCTTTTGCTTTGTGATGTCTTCTTTATCATACATTAATTTTTTTTTATTGCAGGCTTTAGGTATTCTTTTCACAAGAAAGATAGCAAAAGACATTGGGATAAGTTGCTTTTATTTATACATATTTATTTTTGCCTTGTAGTGGGTTCTTTTGATCAGGCAATTATGTGACTTTGGAGTCAAAGGAATGGGGTAATTGTGGAAATAGGCCATGTTATGCGGGGAGCCCTGTGAAAGTCAAGAAAGAAAGAAGAGAATATAGCATACTCTGTCCTTATCAGACTCACCCATGGAACTAAAGAAATATATAGAACCTTGGTCTCTACCAATAAATGTTTTCACTTAGTTGGTCTGAGGTTGTGCCCAAGCATCTCTGTTTTGAAAAAGGTGCACAGGTGATTCTAATGTGCAAGCCCCCTACTCCTTGAAAACCTTTGGTCTAGAGCAGGGGTCTGCAAACTATGGCACACGTGCCAAATCTGGCCTGCTGCCTGTTTTTGTATAGTCCATGTACTAAGGATGTTTTTTACATCTTTAAGGCTTGGGTAAAAAAAAAGAATAATACTGTAATGGCATGTGAAAATTATATGAAATTCAAATTCCAGTTTCCAAAAATAAAGCTTTATTGGAACACAGCTGTGCCCATGGGTTTACATATTGTCTCTGGCTGCTTTTGTGCTACAACAGCAGACTTGAGCAGTTGTGACAGAGACAGTCTGGCCTGCGAGCCAAAAATATTTACTATTTGGCCCTTTACAGAATATATTTGTGACCCTGGTCCAGGGCACTGAAATGAGAATCAGAGTTCCTTGGTTCTGGGGTATTACTGAAGTGCAGTCCCTGGATGTTTGTTGTCGTTCATATCAGCAGAAAAATTACTATAGTTATATCAAGATTCTAAGGGCAAGAAAGAATGCTGAAAGAGATTATAAATTGCATGCCTCCCATTTTTTGCAATAATGTGAATTAGACATCCTGAAATCCTGCTACAAAACAGCCAAAATTACTGTATGAAATGTAAATAAGTCAGTCTTTCAGTGCATGGCTAAGCTGGAAAGAAAGTTAAGGGGAATTTCCAGGGGCATCCAACAAGGTGGGAGAACAAGCCCAATTAGCTGACAGTACACTGAAGCTGGCAGTTACCCTAAGGGAATCTTCTGATCCTTGGTGACCTTTTTAGGGGAACAGGAGACAAAGCCTTGGGCTAAAATGAGGTGGGGAGTTGGATTGTAAAACCCCTGCAATAACACCAGGACTTCTGGAGGACAATACCTTAGAGAGAGGGTGACCTAGAAAAGAAGGCCCACAAAGGAAAACAGCAAAGAAACGTGCCGTCTCGTGTCTTTGGTTCAGGATGAGCAAAAAAATTCTCCTCTGACGATTAATAACGAAAAGTAGCCTGAATGCAGATTTGGGGCCTGCGTTTACACAATGTGTAAGGTCTAAACACCAAAAGAATTTAGTTTAGTTTCAAGTTGGTGGTGCCCCCAGGTAACTAGCAGTAGCAAATGTGTATCCTCTCTGGAGGAATAAACCCCTCAAACAATGCTTCATGTAATTCCCACATATAACATTCCAGTGAGCTCAGATAACAAACACATGGGGAACTAAGGCACCAAGAGTGAGAGTCAGAACAAGCAACAAAGACTTCAGAAAATGGATCGGCTGGATGCAGAATATAAAATAACTATGTTTTATACATTTAAAGAAATAAAAAAGTAAAATAAAAGTATGAGTAAGGAGCAAGAGCCTATTGAAATGATCAACAGATTTGGAAAATAATGAAATAGAACTTTCAGAAATATAAATAAATAAATAAATAAATAAATAAATATAGTAAATTTATTCCACTATTCAACCTTTTAGAAGAATAATTGACCACCTAGTTGAGTGGAGATAAGATGGTTTTGGAACAAACTATAGAGAGCTCTGAAAGATGGGCTAATATAAAAACTAGAATCATAAAACTCCTAGAAGAAAAGATAGGGAAACATCTTCATGATCTTGTGGTTAGTGGTGGTTTCTTGGGTCTTACAGTCAAAGCATGAGCAACAAAAGAAAAAATTAGATAAACGGGACTGCCTCAAAATTAAACACTTGTGTATTTCAAACGATTTTGTTAAGAAGGTGAAAAGACAGCCAACTCAATGGGAAAAAAATTCTACAAAAACCATATATCTGATAAGGAACTGATCTCCACTATATAAAGAGGTCACACAACTTAATGACAAAACAACAAGCAACCCAATTTAAAAAAAGGCAAAAGAATTGAATAAACATTTTTCCAAAGTAGAAATACAAATGGCCAAAAGATACCTGACAAGATGTTCACCATCACTAGCTATTAGGAAAATGTAGATTAAAACTGCAATGAGATATCATTTCACACCATACAGAATAGGCATTATTAAAAAAAAACAAAAAACAGAAAACTACAAGTGCTGGAGAGGATATGGAGAAATAAAAACATTCTTCACTGTTGGTGGGAGTGTAAAATGGTACAGACTCTGTGGAAGATGATTTGGTGGTTCCTCAGGAACTGCCATATGATCTGGTAATCAATCTGCTTCTAGGAATATATTCAGAAGACCTGAAAGCAAGGACACAAACAGATATTTGCACACCGATGTACATAGCGGCATTATTCACAATTGCTAAAAGATGGAAACAATCTAAGTGTCTGTCAACCAATGAATGATAAACAAGATGTGGTATATTCATATGATGGGATATTATTCAGCTGTAAGAAGAAATCAACTGCAGATATTATGTTGAGTGAAATAAGCCAGACACAAAAGGATGACTATTATATGGTCTCACTGATACGAACTAAACACAATGAGTGGACCTAGGGAGTTGGACGATGAAGTATAGGTTGGTGGGAGATGGAATGTGGGATAAGAAGGGGGATACCATGCTGAATGACTGTAGAATGTTTAATAAGGTCAAATGTAAATATGTGGTAATGGCTGGACTTGATGGCAACACAGTATAATGAATGTAATAAATGCTATTGATTTGTGGATGTGATTGTGGCTGAAATGAATAGGCTAGGGAGGTTAATGTTAGTTGGAGGACAGCTGGAGGATAGTATAGGGAAGGTATAACAGTGATTTTGGAGGTTAATATAAATATAGGAATGTGCTTCTATTACAAGGTGTTAAGGATGTGGAGATACATGGGAAAATATAACTAATGTAGTTTATAGACTATAGTTCACAACAACATTGTAATATTTTTGTAACAAAAGAAGCGATAGTACTATATTAATGCTAAAAGTAAAAAAAAGAATATGGGGGGAAGTGGATGTGGCTCAAGTGATTGAGCTCCCACCTACCTCATGGGAGGTCCCAGGTTCAGTTCCTGGTTCCTCCTAAAGAAGACCAGCAATAAAGCTATCTGATGCAACAAGAGACACGAGGAAAACAATGAGAGACACAAGAAAGCAGGGAGTGGAGGTGGCTCCCTCCCACATTGGAGGTTCCAGGTTCAGTTCCTGGTACCTCCTAAAAAGAAGACCAGCATACAGCAAATGCAAACCGCGAGGGGATGGGGAGAAATAAATAAATAAAATAAGCCTTAAAAAAAAAAAAAAAAGAATATGGGATTTGGTTTTGTGAGATAGGAATATGATTAAGTATTTTTTTCTCTTCATTTATTTAGTAATAAGGAGACCTTGTTATTTAACTAATCTGCGTTCATCTGTGTATATATCCAAATGTTAGAGGAACAATTGAGTTAGTAGTTGGAATTAGATGAGATAAAAGTGCCTGGACAGAACTTTTTGGGAGTAATGCTTCCATAATTTGTTGAACTGCCTTTTTCTGTTTTTTTTTTTTTTTTTTTTTTTTTCAAGTTGAAATAATGCTATTAAAAAAATAAAAAAAGAGTGTATACACAAAAGTTTGTTGATGTGATCTCAGAATGCATGGTATTCCCAGGAAGTTATCAGCAAATCAATCTTACCTGGATCTCAGGACAGAGGTGGTTGGGAGGGAGAAAATTTTCTTTCATTCTGAAGACAAAAGCCGTGATTTTTACCATCATTCCTAACCTCCTTTGTTTGTATTATTTCCTTAACCTCTTATCTTTCAACAGTCAGTCATTAACCCCTTTTTATATCTAATTGATATTTTCACTGCTTTGACACTGCAGCTTCCCTGTCCCTGACACCCTACCCTCACCTTCTAAAGCATAATTTTTTTGA
Source organism: Tolypeutes matacus (assembly GCA_026826555.1). Classification (NCBI taxonomy): domain Eukaryota; kingdom Metazoa; phylum Chordata; class Mammalia; order Cingulata; family Chlamyphoridae; genus Tolypeutes; species Tolypeutes matacus. The sequence goes on along the minus strand of JAKSZT010053929.1, from coordinate 17,151,658 downwards.
AAATTTGCCCAGCCGGCTTCAAGGAGATTCTCAGATTCTGCTCATATTCTATATTTTTTTCTGCCTGATTGTCACAGGTTAATCTCTTTGTGAGGTGGCATGCAATTAATAAGAATTATTATGTTAATGAACACACAAGTTATTATTTAATAATTATGTTGGCAATGAACACAGTTATGGGTTAATTGTACAATTACTATTAAAATAAGCTAAAGGTTGAATTTGTATTTATAGTTCAATTAGAAAGAAGTTTAAACATAGATTTGTGAGCAAATGACTGGTATATATGAGACAAAGAATGTGTTTATATATGTAAAAATTAATAGCTATCAACCTCAACCAGCAAATTTGGTACAAGAAAGATTTTGACACAGTGACTTTGTGTGGAGCAGTCCCAGGGATTTCCTAAGAAAAGCAGACACTGCTAGAAAAACATCTGAGTTTGGAAGAACTCCCATAGATAAGATATTGGGACCTTGTAATAGTTTCTAATGTCAAGGTCAAGAAAGTATCGACATAAACCACAAGTTATAACCAGGTCAGGTGACCTGCCTTCTTGGTCACTTAATAGCCATTGGCTTTCAGCAGTTAATTTTACCTTCTCAGTATCTCAATTTCCTTACCTGTTCAAAAAGGTTTTAAATTTTATGCAAATGGACATTTGTGGAGGCATTGCTTCTTGTACTTCACTAGAGTCGGCTTCAGAGTATCAATGAATTGTGTATGTACGTGTGTGGGTGCACGCACACAGGTGTACACATAGCCACTTGCACACATGGACAGGTTGACATGAGGCTGTAGACAGAATCCTATAACTGGTCCATTTGCAATGAGAATTTCTTGTCTGTAAGTGACTTGTTTTAATATCTGCTTCCAAGACAGTGCATTGCCAAAACTATTCATTGTTAATTCAAAGCAGGCTATCGGGACATGTCTAGGTTTGGGAAAAGGAGTGTCATCATCAATAGATAAATGAAACCAACGATCTGTCAAAATTAGTCCTTCACAGTCACTACTGGCTTTTTAAATTTGATTTATTATTCTATTATTTTTAAAAATTTTTAGTTTCTTTTTTTTTTAATATCCTTGACTCTGATTAGCTTTTTTTTTTATTTTTATTTTTTTTTTATGGGGAGGTACCGGGGATCGAACCCCGGTCTCTCCATATGGTAGACGGACGCTGAACCCCTTGAGCCATGTCCGTTTCCCAGCTTTTGTCTTTTCTTTGTTTGACTTGGACTAATAGAATGTGGGGAGCTCATCTTGTCCACTACATTCATTGTACAGATGAGAAAAGTGAGGATCAGAGAGGGGAAGTTACTGTTCTAAGTTACACAGTTGGTTTGTAGCAGATTTGGAGCTAGAATTCCAGCCTTTGACTCCTTGTTAGACAGAAGCTTTCTCTGCTCTCTCTTTTGCAGGGCTGCTATAGTATGTCATGTATAATAATGTCAGTTATTGTTTGTTTATGATTTCCAAAATGCTTCCATATGTAACCCTTGTAATGCCAATAAGATAGGCTCAGGTGTTTTTGCATTTTAAATAAATGAGAATCCTGAAATAAACATGTGCAAGGTCACATGATAAGCAAGTTTCGAAGTGCTACTAAAAGCCAGTCTTTCCTGTTCTGGCTTCCTGCTCTTGTATTACTCCATGATGTAGGAAGACATAAGATGAGATAAGAGCTATTTATTTTTTAAAAAATCAAAAGCAACTTTGTTTACTTTGAAGAAATTTTTTCAATATTTTTTCAAAATATTTTCAAGACATTGATTTTTTTTCACTATCACATCTGAAGAATTTCCCCTTGGCATATTTTGCATGGACTCTAACGACGTTATGCAGCAGTAAAGAGAAGCAACTTAACATGTGAGTTGTGAACAGCACAGCTCTACAAGAATCATTTCATGCACTGTCCAGGGATCAGAAATGTCAGTCCAGTGGTGTTAGGCAGTACTACTAATGAAACCCTAAGCCCTAAGCCCTGGGGAGGTATTAAAAGAGTGAGAGAAAGGTTAAGAAGTTAGGAGAATAACATGGGTGGGATTGGGTGTTATACCACCAGCCACTGCCTTAGGGGCTCTTGGAGTGGGGTGGGACAGACTCAGAGTCAGAGGCTCAAAACTGGCATTTAGAATGTCTCCTTTGTCCAGCTCTTTGTGGATCCATGTCCTTGCCTCATTTGGGATGGTAATTAGGCCTAATGAGGGGAGCGTCATTGAGGTTCTGCCAGGTCCTGATGGGCATGGTCAAAATTAATATTAATAGCTATATTTACTAAATTAGATTGTAATAGCCATAGCTAATGTTTATTGAGCGTTTCCTAAGTACCAGGCACTGTTCTAAATACTCTATGTGAGTGAACTCATTGAATTTTCACAATTTTATGAAGTAGTTTCCTTTTACAGATGAGCAAATCAATGTGCAAAGAAGTGAAGAAACTTGCCCAAGCTCACACAGCTAGTAAGGGGCAGAGTAGGGATTCCAACCAGAGACCTTGGGATTAATTACCACGCTATCCAGATAAACCTTGAGTGCATATTAAACTATGCAAGTGTGGGCCGATTCCTCAGCCCCTCTACTGCTGTCTTAGCCTGCCGGGCATGCCGCTGCCTTCTTGCTTGAGGTGTGAACTGTGTGACCATAGGAGCAGCAGGTGCAAACTCAGCGGCAGAGGGCGGACTTTGTGCAGATGGATCATTCCACACCCAATATGCCAGTTTCCTAGGCGGCTGTGAAAATCACTTAGCTGAAGGCGGTGCAAACCACAGCCTCACGGAGCGTTCTCCATGTGAACCGGAAGATGCCTTATCGATTACAGGTCTGCTGCGATGTCAAATGCTGTTTAAACCTCTCTAGCTGCATGGCACTTTTAGTAGCCAACTGAGGAAGAAATTTTCTTTTACACATTCCTGAGGAACAGTGCCCAATTAAAAACCAACCACCCAAGCAAATAATCCAATAAACCAACATTTAAAGAATCTGAACATCTCTATTCATAAAATCCCAATTTGTGGGAGCATGTATATGTGTTTGGAAATCTATGCTTTTCAAATCCAAAAGGAGAAGAAGGTGTGACTGTTTCCTGGCAAATCCCGGGCATTATTATCAGCTGTATATATTGAAAACACGTAATAAGCCACCTTCTCCTTTGAGCATAACAAGGCCCAAAGGGTAAGAAGGGCTGCCCTCTGCTTGCCTAATGGCTGGCTTTCCCCCACAGGGACCTGTTTATGGCTTACTTGAGCAGAGAAGGATCCTTGCTGCCGAGGCCTAGTGCACTGCTGGAGAGGAGGTTTGCTCAGCTGTTTCCAAGCCAGCATGGCATGAGACCTCATCACCCTTCCGGGAGAGTTAGGTGGTGGTTCATGTCAGGGGCAAGGTCTCTACTCACTCACGGCCCCCTTTGGAAAGTGCTAAGAAGAGTTGTTGCAAACACTAGGGTGAGAGTGGAGCTTGGAGGCAGGTAAGAATCCTGCCCTCTGTGTGACTCCAAGGAAAGATGCTAAAGGGTCTAAGTGGCAGCTTGGTGCTTAAAACGAAGTGGAAACCTAACTGACTGGACAACGACCATCACTGCCGATACCTGGGATCCTAGCATTAGATGTGTTTGTGTTTCTGTTTGGATGAAGCTCTCTTTGTCCTAGCTAGTGGTTGATGTCACCATTAAGGGAAGAGTCTGCAGGTTAGATAGCTTGTCATGGTCCAATGCAAGGATTGTGGAGCAGAAGGTTTGGGTATTGTTACTTTTGGGGGAGGGTCTGTGGGGAAGATTGGCTTTCTGTGACATTGTACACTGGCGGCATGGTTCAGGGCACCACCGTGACTGGTCTGCTTTGACAAGGATAAGGCCTTGCTGACCCTGAATTTGGTGTAAGAACTAGGAGGACCTGAAGTTCATAGTCATCCCTAAATAGAAGCTCATGGATTGTTAGTGTCATAGCAATGTAAGCATGAGTATAAATGGCCAAGAATCTGGCTTGTCTCCCAACTCTGGCAGGGGGCTGCCCTTGCAGAGGGGCACAGACAGCTGTGTGCCCCACAGGTCGCAAGGCTAGGGAAAAGCTGGGGCAGAGGCTCTGCACCTGCTCCTGGGCTGGGAAGCCTCCTTGCTGCCTTCAGCTCTGTATCCTTAACTATGAGGGTGGATGTATGTGACTTCATCTTACCATTTGCAATGCTGCAAATGATTTCTCCATTTTAATGCTGCTCATTGTAATATGTGGGGAAAAAAAGATGCAAGTTAAATCAAATATAGAAACTTATTCTAAATTTTCTGAAATTTGAGTTCAACCAAAGTGTTATATAGTGGATCAACTGTAAATGAACCACATTTTAAAAAAATCAAATAAATTAACCTGAACAGTAACTAAAGTAGTACTGTTTTAAATTTTAAATTTTGACATAGCTTCAGACTTATAGCAAAGTTGCAAAAATAGTACAAAGTCTTCACAGATGCTTTTCATTTAGATTTCCCAAATATTAACGTTTTACAACTTTTGTTTTACCTTTTTTGCTTTCCATGTTTTTTAACTGTAAAGATGCAGACCTGATGCCTCTTTACCTGAAAAGGTAAAGAGTACCTGAAATTCTTCAGTGTGTATCTCCTAAAAATAAAGATATTCCCTTACAGAACCACTGTACAATTAGGAAAATAAGGAGATTAATATGAATGCAACACAATCCACGTTACTTAGATTTTGTCAAATGTTTCATTAATGTCCTTTATAGCAAAATTAAATCCCAGATGATGTGTTGCTTTCAGTTTTCATATCTCTTTAGCCTCCTTTGCTCTGAAGCAATTTCTTAGTCTTTTTTCAAAGCAATATATATTTAAAGTGTATGGAGTAGACAAAAGGAGAGACTCAAAATAATATCGAGGCTGCCAGTTTTCCCTTAATATTTGAGGTAGAATGGCATAGTAATAGAAATATTAGTTGGATACATAGTGACCCACTTAAAGACTACATTTCCCAGGCTATCTTGCCTTTAGATGGGCCCATGTGACTAAACTCTTGGGCAAAGGGAAGCTAGTGGAAGTAATATGTACAACTTCTAGCTCAAACTCTTAAAGAGAAAGAATGTTTCCTCTCTTTCTTCCATACTTTATTTTTGCAGTCAGGGATAACGATATGATGGTGGTAGCAGGGGCACTATCTTAGACCATAAGACTGATCAACAAGATATCGCTGATGATTATGAAATAATAGCAGCCCTTGGCTATCTACCTGATCAACCCCACCTCCCTCATCCCTGAAATTTAAGGACTTAAAAAACAAAACAAAACACAACCACTATACTATTATCACATCTGAGAAAATTAACAATAATTATTTAATATTATCAAATATCTATATCCTGGGTTTTGATATGAGAGCAAAAGAAAATTCTATATTAAGTCATTATTAAATATTTTGGGTCTTTTTCTTACAGCACCCTTACCAGAAACCTGATCAATGTAATCATCTAAACCAGTACTTACAGGTTTATTCAAATCTCTGAAAATATTTCTGCCAAAGGAGAAGAAAAGCACAAAATTTTACACTTGCAGCAGCATAACAATGAGGTGAACTTGTATAGAAATTTTATATTGGTAATGTTATCAAGACTGGAAAAATTTCTCCCTTTATGTGTGTGTTTTTTTTTTTTTTTTTTTTTTTAGCTTTTTAAGTCATTACATTTTCTCATTTGCATTAATGTCAAAGGTGTATTATCTGTAAAATTACAAAGTTGTCTTTGTTATGCTAATTTAAAGTTACATCTTGGTTTAAAGGCATATCTTGGTTGGAAGATCTGTCCCTGCAATTTCAGTATATTGGCATTAGGTGGCAGTAGAGTTACATATGTTCTGAGTGACCTCACGTATCACGTTCACTGATGATGTTAGCATGAGTTCCTGTGCTAAAACATTGGGCAAAAATATAATCTATTTACTTAAAATGTGTAATACAAACTCGAGAAAAGTAACCACAGCAAATGCAAATGGAAATCTTGTATATATATATATTTTTGTGTGTGTGTTCTTAGCATGACCAGGTTAAAATACAGTCTTGACATTAGACCTGCAGAAAGACTTTATTTTTCCATTTTCTACTTCTTGCAGAATCACTTGTATCAGCATGCCTTTTAATTAATTGCTTTTTTCAAGTAAGGGAGTTCTCTCCCCCTCGTATTCTAGATAAAAGGATAGCCTTTCAGGTCAACTAAAATGACCCAAAGTCAACCTTTTCTTTTCAGCTTCTTGTTAAAAATTTCTTTTACTCCTAAAAACTTAGGAAGAGTGAAGAAACTGTAAACCACTGCACTTGAAACCTACTAAAATTCTGAGTTTATCATGATTAAACTGCATATGGCATTTTGCCACTTAGAATTGTTTCCAAATTTCCCCCTCCCATCAATTAACTCAGCTTGGGAACCCACTTGACCTAATCTGTATACAAGAGATTTTTTCCTTAACTAATAGTCTTGTTTAGAGTTTGGGTTGTCAAAGGTAACACTCAGAAAGAAATCAGAAAATTCAAATAGAAAGTGAGCAAGAATTGGATTAGTTTTTGTTACTTGTATAGAGATAAATTACCTTATGAGATTTACTCTTTACCACCCACACAGTCTACAGGAGAGGGTGAAAAGGGAATTTTCTAGTCTCCAAGTAAAGATGTAAGAAGCAACGGGAGTCTTGGATATATGGGGAGCCTAACTCTAGTGTAATTATGTTGCTTGATCCTGTGGCTAAGTCATTATATATGAGATTAGTGGTACTTTCTTGCCTGATGCATTTTATTTGGAATTACCAGTGTTGGATTGGGCAAGAAATGGCTATTATGAGTATTAGGTGCACAATTTATAAGTTCAAGTCTGAGATCATTGCAGGAAATAAGAAAATAAAATTCACAGCTCTTTGTCTTACCCAGGGGCAAAAATGTCCCTGGAAAGCTGCTTCCTATTTTAGTTGGGTTTGGACCTAAAAGTCTGGCCAGCTCTGTTCATAACCTCCACTATGGTCCCTTTTGAGACTTTTTTTTTTTTTCTATAAAGATATATATAATTGAGAATAATTACATATACATATCCAGAATATTTAAATAGAATACATAGATTTATTTACATCAAGATACAAGGTAAAGAAGATGACATACCCCAAATGGTATGGCATTTGGTGAGGTGAAATCAAAGATAAAATGATGTAGTTTTATTTCCATAGGGCTCAGAGTTTCCTCAATGAAATACATACATAAACACAGACTGAAGGAGATACTCAAAATATTGTTGAAGCTGCCAGTTTTCCTTTAATCCTCATTATTCTTTTAAGGTTTAAATCACTGCAGTATGTATCAAATGCACAGTCTTTTGTTATAGTTTCTCTTTAATGCAAAATTTAAGGGAAAACCTTTTAAAGCGTGAGTCTGAGACTCAGCGGCAATGTTGCTCAGACTCCAAAATGGGCAACTTGTTGGAAGTGGCAAATCCCCGTATAACAGGAAGCAGCTTTCCAGGGATATTATCTTTCCTTTGGTAGGACATATTTGGCAAGGCATGCACTCTCTCAGTTTAGTTTTGTCCCTAAATGCTTTTCTGTATACTAGTATATTTTGACCTCACAACAATGCTAAGAAGTATTATTTCTATCCCCATTTTATATATGAGAAAACTGGTGCACAGAGTGGGTAAATAACTTGTACCAAGTCCCATAGTTAGTAAGGGCCATGAAGGATCCAAACACAGAAAGCTGGGCCCCAGGATCTGTGCTTTTAATCACTTCTCTATGCATTTATGGTCCCAAAGGGAGAGGAAGGTTTCCATAACTAGAAACACATCTCGTTTTTCACTTCAACTAACAATTGGGAGATGGACATAACCAGATAGTGTTTTAGGCACCAGTGACTCAGAATCCTCAAGAACTTATGATGGAGTAGGGGAGATAGATATATCTACAAATAGCTGTGGTGAAAGGCAGAAAGCAACCAGTGTGGGAAGAAGCTGAGAGAGTGCTTGTCAGCACAAAGGAGGAAGGGAGAGAGATTTCATCATTAATGATTGGAAAATTATAACTGGAGATAGTTCTGTCCTGGTTGGGTAGAACTTTTGTTGCCTCTATTATGTGGGATGGACAGTTCTTTGTTCTATTCATATTGGATAGGACCCTTTCCCCATTATGATGTCCTAGTGATATATTATATATGATGCTCTAATGTTCATCAACAAACAGTCAGCAAATTTGTTCGTTTGTGCTTGGGTTGACATTTCTGTCCTTGGCCTAATGGTTACTTTCTTCAACCATCTTCATTTGGCTCTGAGAGTTTCAGGGCACTCTTCTCACAGGGTAACTGTGAATTGACTTATTCTACTCACACACAGAGCTTGAGCTCTGTTAGGTTAGGGCAGGGGTTCTTAACCTTTTTTGTTCCATGGCTCCCTTTGCCCATCAGGTGAAAACCACGGACCCCTTACTAAGTCCTCATTATACTGTGTATTATTTAATAAATATATCACACCTGCACCAACATGTTCCCACAAGAATAATGTTTTTTTTTGAATTTCAGTTCAAGCTCACGGACCCCTTGTTAAGAACCCCTGGGTTAGGGATAGTGCCTTTCAGCTGGAGACCTCAGACCTACTCTGAAGCCAGGCACTCATATAGTAGGTATGCAAAAATCAGAGCTTATGGAATACAATACAAACAATTAACTTGGAAGGAAGAAAGAAAGTAAAACCAATCTATTTATCATATTGCCTAATCCAATAAACTTTTAACATCCTATCCTTTTAATGAGGACAGAAGCTGGTTCATTAAATAAATTAACCATTAAGTTGAGAACACAAATGTCAATATAGACACAGGATATTAATTTGCTGGTCACTGATGCAACGAGGGCCCAAAGGATCTCAGACTCTGCATATACGCTAAGCAGCAGGGAATGGAAACATGGCTAGGTAAGACTGGAATACATTGAGCTCACACAATTAGATGGAAGTGTCCAAAGTGAGATTTTCTTCCCCCTTGAAAAATGGACCTTCCTTGGCATCCAACTTTGGAAATATTTAAGTGATTAGGCCTATCTGTTCCCTTTTGACTGTTTTATTTCCGTTTTAAAATAGATTGTACCATTTCTTACTGGTAATTTGCCCTAATGCTGTCTTGAAATAAGAGGGTGATAAAGAAAGGGAGAAGAAATCTTTGATCATTCATCATACTGTGGAAATTCTGACAGTGGCTCCAATTAACAAATGGGGCCCCAGAGAATTTCTCAGCCTGATCTTCCTCGAGTGCTCTGTCTAATTGAGTAGAGGAAAACAGCCTTAGCTGAGACCTGGATGACTGCCGAATGAAGCCATCGCTGTTTCAGCGAGACTAAAAATCTCTGCCACGCTCTGGGCTTTCTTTGCATGCTATGCTTGCAAGCTGCTGGACCATAGCAGTCAAAGGATGATGGCATTAGTGTGATGTGGTGGAAAGAGCATTGGAATGGAACTCGGGAGATGCAAGGTCCAGCTGGCTCTGCTACAACCAGACTTGCAGCCTTGGAGGGGCTCCTTCACCTCTCTGGGCCTCAGTTTCCATGTTTGTAATATGCATGGCTCACAGCAGATGGTCTCCAGATTCTCTCTCTCAATTCTTACATTTAGTGAGTCCTTCTTGTCATGTAGAATAGAGAAAAGGAGCACAAAGGGATCTGTTTAGAAAATATTTGTTTGGGACATGGACACTGATATCCTAGAAATGGAACTTTTAAAAGTGTCTTTGGCAAATGTAAAGGCAGGGTGGAACCAGTGGGAAGGATGGAATATGAGGATGGCTTTGGAAATATATTTGTAAAATTCTTCGTCTTCCCCTGTTTCCCCGAACTCCTATCCATTCCCCAGACAACCACTAAAGAGATCTGCCTAAAACATTAATTCATTAGTGCTTCCCCCCAACCCCCGAACCATATGGGCAACAAGGGGGCAGGGACTACATCTGTCTTGTCCACTGTTGTATCCCTAGCACCAGCCCAGTGTAATGCCTTGCCCAGGACAGATACTCCATGACTATTTGTTGAGTGATTGAATACATGCTTGCTTGAAACTTTTCAATGGTTAACCATAGATTTCAGTTTCCAAGCTAAAACAATACTTTCATCCATAAATACCTTCATGAGTTTGCCCCAATGACCTCTTTATCCCATCTTCCACGACCCTCCTAGATGTATTCTTTTCTCCATGTATACTAAATTATCTACAGTTCTCCCAGTATAACATGATGGTTAATGCTTCTGAACCTTTGTGCATTTTATGTTTCCTTCTAGTTTTCCTCTATTTAACTAGTTCATCAAAACTCCTCTCAAATCCCAATTACTCTCAAAAGTGTCTCCTTGTTAGGCTTCTATGGCATCTGATAAATACTTTGATCTGAATATTTATCATGCTGTCTGCAGTTATTACAGTGATAAGCACAGTGTCTAGAATATAGTAGATGCACAATTAAAGTTTGTTGAAGAAATGATTCAGTGAATTAAACTTTCAGTCTTTCAGTCCCCATTTGAGGTTCATAGCGCTTTCGGGTTTTCTCCTTTTCTTCCGTGCAGACAGCTCCAGAGCCTCATACTTCTTCCTTGTTTTGGGGTTCTTCTACCCATCAAAACCTGATGATGGAGTAGGACCCCACTTTCTTAACTCAGTTCTTGATTGCTGCCCTAGTGAAAAGTCCACAGGTCCTTTTTGTTTTATATGTTGCTCACTACATAGAAATAGGAGCTAATAAAAATAACAAACTGGTTCTAGAAAAGCTTACAGAGTTCTCACAGTGGTGGTGTCCCACTGCCCTCCCCCAGTCACTTTCTGAGATGGTGACTGGAATTTCAGCTAGATTTTTGACCTCCTATTTATGCTCAGGGATTGAACTCCCCAAACCTTTCCCTTCCTTTGGCTCCACTCTTAAATGGGTTCACCCCATCTCAACACTTCCTCTATGATCCAGCTCCTCTTGGGCCTGAAGATTTGGTTAAGCAATGTATTAGTTATCTATGGTTGAGTGTTTTAGTTTCCTAGGCTGCTCAAAGCAGATACCAGGAATGGAGTGGCTTTAACCAATGGGAATTTATTAGCTTACTGTTAGAATCTGGGAAAATGTTGAAATCAAGGCATCTTCAAGGCAATGCTTTCTTCTCGAAGACTGGCTGCTGGGGATCCTTGGTTCCTGTGCCACATGACAAAGACACTGGTCTCTCCCTTCTCTTCCAGGTTTCTTTGATTATAGCTTCTTGATTCCGTGGCTTTCTCTCTCTCTCTTTCTCTCTCTCTCTCTCTCTGTGTATTTATGCCATTTAGAAAGGTCTCTGGTAAGAGGATTAAGACCCACCATGGGCCACATTTTAACTGAAATAACCTAATCAAAAGGTCCTGATTAAAGTTGAGTGTAGACTTGCCATGGGACCTGGCAATACCATTACTAGGTATATACCCAGAAGAACTGAGAGCAGTGATGCAAATAGACATCTGCACACCCATGTTCATAGCAGTGTTATTCACTGTAGTCAAAAGTTGGAAACAACTCATGTGTCCATCAACTGGTGAATGGATAAACAAATTGTGGAGTGTACAGATGGTGGAATATTATGCAGCAGTAAGAAGAAATGAAGTTGTGAACCATATGACAATATGGATGAACCTGGAGGATATTAGGTTGAATAAAGTAAACCAAATACAAAAGGACAAATACTTTATGATTGCCCTATTATGAATTAAATATATTATGTGAAATATGAATATGGACAGAATTGCATTTATAAGACTGTTTTTCTTTGAAGCTGAACAAATTAATAGTACAAAATGTAAACCCCAGAACACATTATACTGGGTGAAGGAGACTAGACACAGTACTACATATTGTATGATTTCATTTACATAAAATGTAAATATAAATCAATTTATAAAAATGAAAGTCTGAGGAAGGAATGTTAAAGGGTATGGAATCTTTCTTTTTGGAATAATGAAATTGTGCTAAAATTTTTGAGATGATGAATGTACAACATTGTGATTATCCTAAAAGCCATTGATTATACTCTTTGGATAGAATAACCAGAAACACCAGCTATGTAGAGTGGGGGAAGCATGAAGAGATTGAGAAGTGAGGAATTTTCTTATTTGCTTGTCTGTTTATTATTATTATTATTGAAATAATGCAAATGCTTTAATAATGATTGAAGTGATGAATGCACAACTATGTGATTATAGCAAATACCATAGATTGTACACTTTGGATGAATTGCATGTTTATTAATATGCATCAATAAAATTGATTTCTTAAAAAAATAAAAAAAAAAAGGTTCTGCTTACAATAGGTTTACACCCACAGGAATGGATTAGTTTTAAGAACATGATTTTCTGGGATGCATACAGTTCCAAACCACCACACTGAGCAATGAATTACCCTCAAATTTAGCATTTTAAAGTAACAAACATTTATTGTTTCATGCAGTTTCTGAGAATCATGAATCCAGAAGTGACTTAGTTGGCTCAGGGTGTTTCATCAACAGTCAAGCTGTTGGCTAGGGCTGTGGTCTCATCTGAAGGCCTGATGGAGGAAAGATCCTTTTCAAGTTTTCTCACAAGTTACATGAAGGCTGTTGGACTGAGGACCTCATTGCTCCACTGGCTGTTGGCTGAAAGATTTCCTTCATCTCCTGCCAAGTGGGCCTCTCCATAGGGCAGCTCCCAACATGACACCTGACTTCCTGAGCAGTGACATACCATCACCTGTGCTGTGTGCTACTGGTCATACAGACTGGCCCAGGTGCGATGTGGAAGGGGACTACGAGAGGGTCATTGGGAGCCGTCTTGGAGGCTGGCTACCACAGGCAGAATTGGGGCCTTTTTCTTAAGTGGAAAATAACATTTTTAAGAACTTTCATACTGGATCATGCCCAGTTCAGATGGTCTCTGATGGCCTTCCTTCTGGAATGATTCTCTGTAGGCATTTCCTTATTGATGTTTTTAGAATTTGTTGTTGTTGTTGGTACTAGGTGGGAATCGAACCCAGGACCTCGTATATGGGAAGCTGGTGCTCAACCACTGAGCCACATCAGCTCCCCTGAATTGTTTTTTTTTTTTTGTTGGTTTGCTTGTTGTTTTCTGTTTTGTTTTGTTTTGTTTTTATGAACTGAACCCAGGACCACCCATGTGGGAAGCAGGCGCTCAACTGCTTGAGCCACATCTGCTCCCCATGTTTTTAGAATTTTAATCCCAGCACTTATTACGGTTTTAGATAGATCATTTCAGCGGATGCAGCTTTCAACTATTTAGAAGAAAGATGAGCATCCCATACAATTAGGAGCCTAGAATGCAATCTTGGCCTGAAGCCATCATATTTCCTAGACTCCAAGTGGAAAATTGGAATAACAGTTTCTAATTTTTGCGTTATAAGCATGGCATTATTTTCAGCACAGTGAAGGTGGATGTCAGGAGGGCAGAGAAACGCCTTAGGCATATTGAAATGATAGGTTTCTTTTAAAAAATCACCTGCTTTGTGGTTACTTCCACTGTTTATAAATTATACTTATATATTATCCACATAAGTGATTTTCTAATTATTTAGAATGAAAGTCGTCAAGGAAAGGTAATGCTATTGTTTTCAGAACCTAGTAGATAAATATGCATGGCAGAAACTGTCCCAAGGGAGGACATTTTGGGGTCAAAGGTTCAGAACATGTTTTGAAGTTGATCAGCACACGAACATGCAAGGTCTCATGGACCACACAGTTCTGCTCTTTTAGCAGTTCAGCTACTGGACAGCAGTTTTTAAGGTACATTTGTAGAGTCTCAGGGGCAGGGTGGGGCTGAGGTTGGCCCCGAACAAGGAAGGACTAGCCTCACCTTTCCATCCTTTCTGTAAGCAGAACAACTCGGAGATTTTTGTTTTTTCATATATTGGGTTACCCATAACTATGACTTCATTTCTAGAAAAGATTTAACAGCTTTAAAAAGAAGGAAAGCTGAAACCCTCAGCCTGGGAGATGATGTAACTGGAGCACCTCAGGAAGGGCATCCCTGCGCACATGTGATTTTTTCGGTAACGAACAGAGCAAGCAGAGAGTGGTCCCTTTTCAACATTCTCCTTTGGGGAAGAAAAATTCTATTTTTAGTTATGTTGTTTTGTTCAAAATACTGTTAATTGTTGGAATTACTCTCACAAGGCTCAGGATGTCCCTCCTAATAACATCTCAGCTTTCTGAGGGAGGATTCAGTGTCCTGCAGTCACTTGTAGCTTAGTCTGGTGCAGGGTTTCTCAACCACAGCACTATTGACATTTTTGACTGGACAGTTCTTTGTTTGGAGAGGCTGTTCTGTGCGTTGTATGATGTTTAACAACATCCCTGGCCTTTATCCAATGAATTCAAGCAGCATTCCTCTCCACGTTGTATAAACAACAATGACTCTGGATATTGCCAAATGTCCCTTAGGGGACAAAATTACCACCCCCCAATTGAGAATCACTGGTCTACAATGAATGTATGATACACAACTGTATTAGTCAGCCAAAGGGGGTGCTGACACAAAATACCAGAAACCTGTAGGGTTTTATAAAGGGTATTTATTTTGGGTATTAGCTTACAGTTACCAAGGGGGCAGGGACTCCTACTGACGTGGCCCAATCAAAGCCTTAAACATTATTTAATCAAGTAAAAGTTAAATCTCTGAATCCAATATAATCTAATATGCCCAGAACAGGACAGTTTACAAACATAACCCAATATCTATTTTTGGAATTCATAAACAATATCAAACTGCTACAACAACCTAGACAACAATGCTGTTTTTTGGTCCAAAGACTGGGGCATGAGTATGGACAACTGTTCCTGCTTTTCCTGTGTGGCTGCTTCAGAAACTCACGCTAAAGGCATTCTTCAAAGAGAGGTGCCAAGACATTTTGAGTCAAGTTCTAACATTGCTGGAATAAGTGTTTGGTTTCTGTCTTAATTTTCCAGGGCTGCTAGGACAAATACTACATGATGGGTTGCCTTAAGCAACAGGAATATTTTGGCTCACAGTTTGGAGGCTAGAAGTCCAAAATCAAGCCATGCTTTCTCCTGGAGGTCCTAGCATCCTGGTGCTGGCTTGCTGCAATCCTTGGGGTTTTCTGGCTTGCTCTCTACCTCTGTCACATGGTAATCTATGTCCTCGAGCACCCCTTGTGGCTTTGTTTGACTGACTGTATCTGAGTTTCCTTTGCCTTATAAGGCCCTTCGTCATATAGATGAAGGCCCACCCTGATTCAATTTGGGTGGATGCTTCAGTTAGCCAACACCTTAACTAATTCTAGCATCTTCTAAGGTCCCATTTACAAATAGGTTCACACTCACAGGAGTGTAGACTAAGACGTGAACATGTTCTTATGGTGGACATGATGCGATCCTCAGCAGTGTCCCAAGATAACTCTTTGGAAGGAAGCAGCATTCATTTAGTCGTACAAGTTCTGGTATATTTGTGATAAGCCAGTTCCTGTACATTACAGGCTCATGTTGTTCCCCTGCAATGTGTCTTCTTCACCAAAAGAGAAACTGAAAAACAAAAAATGCACTGCTATCTGCTTTGCAGTTATTTTAATAAAATTTGGGAGGGAAAAATGTGGGAGAGCCTCAGTTTTGAAGTCTGGCATTAACTCAGAGCAAATGTCTGTGACGTAGCAAATGGTTCTACCTCAGCTTCTGACAGGGAGGTCCCTGGATGTCTCATTATTCTTAGCTATAAATGCAGCCGTTTGCAGTCATTTAATCATAAATGAAATTTGGTTTGGTTTGCCTACCTGGCACTTTTAATAATTCGCCTTTTCCTTCTGCAAGTCTCCAGGCATGATAAGGACGACAACAACAAAAGTAAAGCTTGATTTGAAAAGAATTTTTCACTAATCAAATGCAGCTGCCAGGTAGGGCTCACCATTGAAAAAGCCTGGGCTTTGGCTCATGCCCAGCTGAAGAGGCCATGTGCTGACCTTGTGCTCCCTCACCCTGGGGGTGCCGAGGGTCGAGGGGCATCTGCTTGTCATTTCCTGTCACAGCAGCACCTCCAGAAATGGCCAAGGAGCAAACAAGGACGGTGTGGACTTTGCTCCTCAGATGTCTCCTCTGTCGTTTTGTGGAGAGAGGCCCTAAGAGAAAAGGTGATTGCTTGGTGCTGAGCGTTGAGACTCTAAGAGGAGTGAAGACTCCACAGAGCTCACCAACCGCTTTATCCGGGCTGTGCTCAGAAGAGAGTTTCCTCAGAACAGAAAAATGTAGGTCAAGAGAGAAAGAGTGTTGAAATGACAAGGTCTGTTGGAGCCCCCAAGTGTAATGGTATGAGAAATAAGTGGATAGGAAAGTAGAATTTGTAGAGGTTAGATTCTGCCAGTGAAAAAGGCTATGTAAATATTGAGGAATACACGGAATTTATTTTCAGATTGCCTTTGTTATGGTAAAGGTTTTCAAAAGGTGGAGTTGATGAGATCTGCCTGGTAGGAAAAAAATGAGATAACCTAGGCAAAGTTTACCAGTGCTGGCACCTAATAAATGATAAATAACATAAAAATAATTACCATTATTTTATTATTATTAACTGCACAAGGGCAATATATCCCTATGTATATCCAAAGGAATGGAGAGAACCACGGCAAGTATTGAGAATATTTAGGCCTTCAGGCTAATGATGGCCTTCCTCACCAATTTTAGGCAAGGTTCGAATTATGCAGATAATTCCCTCCACCCTCCACCTCACTTAGAACATGAGGATGTGATTTAATTGCTCTTGTAAGATAGAAGACGGTTGGGCCAAGAGATGGAATCCTTCTACAAACTGAGGACCATTTGCACAAGAGGACACCAGCTGGAGAGATTTCAGTGTTAAGGAAGGACAGGCTCTCCTCACCCTTAGTGGAGGGCAGTAAAAAATGGCATTATTTCCCCCACAATCTGCTGAGCTGGTGAGCAAAGAAGAGCCATAGACCCTCCAGGTTTGTAAGGAACTGCAGATGTTCAGCCTGTGGCGATGGACTGTTTGGTAGCAACGTGCCAGGGTGTGACTATAACTTTTGACAATGCTTGCTTTCTAGTTAAAATTGGTTACCTTTGGCATAAAGCAAAATTGTTGATGCAAGTTTTTTTTCCCCCTCCACTCCCAGATCCAGGGACAAAACTATTAAAATATAAGGACAGAGTGCTAATTTGTTTCTCTTTTCTTTCCCAGGAAGCATCACGTCAGAGCAGTTTCCTGGCTGATGTACTGCTCATCACCGCACCTGCGCTGCCACCAGACCGCTATTCTGGCTTATTTCTTCCATCAGGCACAATGTGGATGCCACTGTCCTGTGGCTTTTCCAGCTTTGAAAGTGATGAGTGATCTTTGGTTTTGGAAATTAGCAAGTAGCTACATTGCTGGGTAGTATAATCTTGCTTATGAGCAATTCAGTGTGAGGTGTGCGGGGAGTGCTGGTGACAAGAGCTTGCACGTACTGTTTGATTGCATGAGGGGGGTTTATGAAGCAGTGTGGGAAAATCCTGCCAATACCAATACCAAAACATGCCTCTGAGGTATGTTTCTGTTTCTTTAAGGGTCAGGAATTAGCCACCAGTTTTTGTAAATGTTGAATGTTTACAACTGGTTTCCTATAATACTGTAATATAGTAGTTCTTAACCAGGAGACATTTTGTCCCCGAGGGCACATTTTGCAATGTCTGGAGACGTTTTGTCACCGCTGGGGGTTTGCTACTGGCATCTAGTGGCATAGAGGCCAGGGCTGCGCTTAGTACCCTACAATGTGCAGGAAGACCCCACGACAACACTTACCCAGCTCAGAATGTCAAGAGTGCCGAGGCTGAGAGTTTCCTCTAAGGAATGCAGGAAGGACGACATTTTCTCTTCTCTTTCTTCCCCTCTAAATCTGTGCCTGCTCTTTAGTCAAAGAGAAAAGTCTCTCCCTGGCTTCTAGGGGCAGAGGAACCCGTGAAGTGACCTCACAAAGCTCGGGAGAGAGGAGAGAGGACACACATCTGAATCATCTTTTAAGGCACTGCTGGAAAGTGCCCCTGACCAGCTCAGCTCCGATTTTGGCATGGGGGGTGTTTCCCCTGGGTAGACCATCTTCCCAGTGCTCCAGACAGGTATGGTAAAGACAGGTAGGGCCCCTGAGACCTCAGGGCAGGTTGGAGGAGGAGCTCTAGAAGAGAGGCTAAGATGGAGAGCAGGCAAGAGTGCCAGGGAGGGATCTCTGTAAGGCATAAATAGCCTCAAGGACATCACCCCTTTAAATGCTCCTGATGTGCTTACTGCTGTGGCCTTAGCCATGGCCACAAGATCACGCCTTCTCTTTGGCTCTGGAATGGCTTTAAGTTCTGCTCTCCAACAGCATCTCAAACGTCCTCCCTTCTCCACCCCCTCCATCCCCACCTCCTTTGTTTGGCTCCAGAGCCCTTCTTGTTTGTATTGTCAACTTGATTTGGGTTGTTAACCTTGCTGTGGCCTGGAACTCCTTCAGAATGCTGCTTCTAGAAGATGCCCTGGGGCTCAGAGCAACTTTGCCAGGTCCTGTCCCTGCTGGCTTGCCTGGCTGGGTCCAAGTGCTTCTGCAGCCCTGGGGTATGTGGAAAGGGATTAGTCATCCGCTACCTGGACCCTGCATTCTTCTCCAAGCTCATCTCCCCTTGGGTGCTCTTGCTCTTTTCTTAAGAGTTTTCTAGACTCATTGAGCTATTTCTTGTCTTATGCCTTTTTAATCTAATACTCTCTTTACATAGAATGACACAACGGATTCGGTCCTTTTGGCAAATTCCTACTTATCATTCAAGATTGTGAACCAGGGTTATCTCCTTTGCCAATCGAGGAAGCTCCCTTATCCCCAGGAAAAGCTAGCATTATATATTGCTAATTTAGCACTAACATTTATTACCCCAGGTTCTTCACCTATAAAGCAGGGTAGTAATAGTGGTCCCTCATAAGTCTGATGGTACAATGAGATAATACATGCAAATTCTCAGCACATATGAGCACTTAGAAAGTGCTCAATAAATGCAAACTATCGTAATAAGACTATGGTTATTATTATCTGAGTTCCTGGGTCTCATATCCAAAGTACTTCATGGATTAACTCATCTAATCCTCCTAACTACCCAGTGATGCAGATGCTATTATTATTCCCATTTTACAGATGAAGGAACTAAGGCACAGAGAGGGTAAGTAATGGGAACAAGGTTGCCAGTGGGTTTGACAGGAGGGGTTACTGGGTCTAACTCAGGGCCTCTGAGCAGAGGGGCTGATGTGATGAAAGTATATTGGGGAGATTTGCTTGGCAGAGATGTGTGGATGGGCCTGGAGCAGGAGTCCCACAGGGCTGGCACGAATCCTGTCACAAGCCAGGGCAGAATGGAAGTGTGGTGGGAGGCAGTAAAAGCTGGGGGTGGGAGATGTGCCGAGCAAGCACATCATCTTGCACTTGGTTGGACTTAGAAACAACAACAACAAACAAACAAAAACCTTCCCTGTGGCAGAGCAGGGGGGATCGAAGAGGTGCTGAGAAGAGATGACAGGGCTCAGTCACAGGTCACGTATGGGGGCTGAGGGCCAGAGAGGGGCCCGTGATGACTGATTTCTTGCTTGAGAGACTGGTGGTGGTACTGACAGATGTGAGGAAGTTGGGAAGGTGACCCACGCTGGGGGGCAGGTGGCGAAGGTGCTGGTAAAGGGTAGTTTCTGGCCTCATTAAAGTGTAGAAGCCCTTTCCTCATCCAGAGCCCCCATGACTTAGCACCATCAAGGCTGTACTACACTGTGGTTTAGTTTTCCTGTTCCATGGTGGGGTGACAAGGTGGGTAGGTGGGAAAATGGGTCACATTCTGATGCCCTTAGGATGTCCATAACTGGTAAATAAGGGCTCCTTGAAGCCCTGGTTTTTGACAGTTCTGAAGAGCAATTTCTACCAACTACTAGGCCATGATGTGTATACCTTTGAATGATTTATTATTTTGAAAGTTAGAAAAATATACAACTTCTTATGCTTGGTCAATAATTAGTGAATAATAAACTCCACCAAGGAACTTCTGTAACTTTTCAAGGACCACATGTTTTACTTCTCAAATATCTGTTTTTCTCAGTCATTGACTGCTATTCAACCATTTAACTGGCTAATATGAGCACCCAAGATAAATAAATGGAGACCTTTTAACCCCTAGACTTTGAGTGGCAGCTTGGACTAAACCATCAGTCTTCCACCAAAAGAAAACACAAAGGCAATCTTTAACGAAGCTAGACGCAGGCATGATTTGAAGGCCAAGTCATTTATTTTTCGAGGGAGAGGATGGCTAAATAATTACATTTTATTAATATATATATGTTTTCAGTCACAGGATGAAATACCAATTTAGTTTTTCAATACTGGAGAACAGCATAGTACTTCTCAAATTATTATAAATTACAGAGGAGGTCTAGACAGTGTGAGTTTTCTAAATTAAAGTTGTTTCTCTCTACCTCCTGGGTCTTTGCGCTCCATTACAACAATGCTTTTCTAGACAACAATTTTGTACAATTTCAGTACTTCTGCTCAGACGTAAACACCTGAAAAAAATACATAGTTCTGCTCCTACATTCCCCACCATTTTTTTCATTCTGTCATAATGATTTAGCCTTGAAATGGAAGCTCTGTCATATAATTTCATGGTTTATGGAATCCCAGAAAATGGAATATGCAAGTGTTCTAGATGAGGTTCAGTTCTGCAAACTACAATTCAAATACACATGCACAGACATGCACACACACAATGACCCATGCATGTTTACATGCACACATATGCACACACATAAACATACACCCATACTCATGCACACACCCTCAATATCTGAGAAAGTAAAAGCAGAAAGGCTGAAGAGCAGATGTAGAATAAAGACAACAGATGCACTAAAGAAAGCTCCCAGAGGTGGGTTGCCTCATTATGAAAACGCTTTCTTGTTACTTCCTAAGTTGAATATTGAATGGCTCCAGTGCTCTTATGAGAATTTAATAGACTCTTCTGTTGGAAGGATTTCTCTTCAATCATGGAGATTTTTTCTCTGCCTTATCATCCTTCTTTCCCAGAATGAGTCATTAGAAATATAGGGTGCAAACCCATGTGGTACCGTTAGAAGAGTCAATCATGAATAGACATTAAAGTTCTGATGAATTTCCAAGTGGAGAAGAGGAGGGATGGATTAAAACTCGGGGGTGTGTCTGGTTTCCCAGTTTGTTCTCTGACACTACCTCAAAAGAGAATATCACTCAGTATATATTAAAGGTAAGGAAGTGGTAACTTGTCCAAGATGACACAATAGGTGGTTGAGAAAGGATTTTGATGTGGAAAGGGTCCATCCTGCACTTCCAAAAAATTCCCTAATAGGGAATTCAATAACGCAACACAGTAATGATAATTGCCACTTATTGAGCATTGTGCCTTTTTACTTTACAGAGACACTAAAATATAGATTTTATTATCCCATGTGTGCCAGGTAAAGAAACTGAGGCTCAGAATGATTCCACAATGTGTCTAACTACAGTGAGGTAGGAGTGGATTGGGAGGCAAACTCATTTCTTTCAAATTGCATGACCTACTTTTTAAGCCATACCTCTGTCATGCTCCCTACCCAGCCACCTTAGAGAACCAGCCCTGGATTCATAATGGCAACAAAATTTCCTTGTGTATATTTTGTCCTTTATTAAGTACTACTTTTTTCTACTCCAGCTGTTTTAAAAATCAATCCTCCCATCCTTTCATGCAGCTCTGATTGCAAGTCTAAGTGGCCAAATATGCCTTTAAATTGCATAATATTTATGGTACTACTTCCCCCCACATAGTCAGTACTTACTCTGCAAAAAATAAAAGGAGGGATGGGGATTATCATCATCAATAAATGTTTATTGAGTACCTTATTACAGAGGAGCTTATGATGCTGGAAATGGGGAAATTATCCCATAGATCCCTGTCCTCCCTGGGTCCACAGGTGAGTTGGGAAGATGGAACATGGAAGATAAATGGCAAAGCTGGGTGGAGTTTGATGCAAGCCAAAGGAGCCGTGTTCATACTAAGCATTATAGGATGGCTGGGAGATGGTTTTGGAGCAGTCACTAATGTGCTGGCATTAGTCCTGGGTGATTGCATATGTTATCACATTAATCCTATAGGAATTCAGGGGCCAGAGTAATCGCTGGGGACTGGAATGGTCTTCATAGAGGAGGTAGGACTTAAGCTGGCTTGAATTATATGGGAATATTTCTCAACAGTAACGAAAGCTGGCTGAGCTGAAACCCAGAGCATAATTTCTCACTGGCTGGCTGCTCCAGATAGTAATAGCCTCAGTGCCCTTCAGAATTTTTTCTGAGCCTGTGAAGATGTGTGAGGCGGCCTGGCTGGTAAGCTTTCTTCTGTTTGCCTTCCACTCATTGCTTTAATTAAACCCACTTTGCTCCTCCTGGTCTGTTCTTCGAAGCCTCTAGAAGGTCTGGAACATTGCTGCAGCAGCCAAAAGGGCAGTTCACTGTGTGGAAATGAGGCAGAGAGGAGAAAAAAAGATCTTTTAAATCCCTTTTCACATTGGTGGTGGGGATGGACACCAGGGAAGGGTGGGGTTGGGCTGAAGTACAAAAACAAAGAATGGTTCTGGAAAGATTTCCCCCTTATTTCCAAGTCCCTTTTCTGATGGTAATTCTGCTGCTCTGTTTCTTATATAGGATTCAGTTTGGTTTGTGTCAGGAGGCTCTCAGATTTATACTCTTCCTCCAGGGGTTAGGAAATACTAGTAAAAATAGCTAATATTTATTGGAGGCTTTCTCTAAATTTAAGCCTTCCGTATGGATTATTTTATTGAATGCTTACAATAATGTAGGTACATTTTACAGACGAGGAAACAGACTTAGAGAGGTTGGACAAGCTGCTTATGATTACACAGATAGGAGTGGATGTGGCTCAAGCGGTTGAGCCCCCACCTCCCACATGGGAGGTCCAGGTTTGGTTCTAGGTGCCTCCTGAAAAAAAACAAACAAGCAAAATGAAAAAAGCCAGCTCAGGGAAGCCAATGTGGCTCAGTGGTTGAGTGCCAGATACAAGGTCCCGGGTTCAATCCCCGACTCCCAGTACCTAAAAAAAAAAAAAAAATTACACAGATAATCAGAGTTTTAAAGGGGGATTGGACCCCTCAATCCTTTTTTTTAACTTAAAAATATATAACAGCTTTATTGACTTATAATTCACCCATTTAAAATGTACAATTCAGTAGTTTGTAGTACATTCACAGAGTTGTATAATCTTTACCACAATAAACTTGAGAACGTTTTCATCTCCCCCAAAGTAACCCTGTACCCATTAGCTGCCATCCCCCCATTTCTCCCCAGCCCCCTAGGCAACCACTAATCTTTTTATCACTATAGATTTGCCCATTTCATATACATGGAATCATACAATATTTGGTCTTTTGTGACTTGTGTCTTTCACTTGGCATAATGGTTTCAGGGTTCATCCATGTTGTAGGATGTATCAGTACTTCATTCCTTCTTATGGTGAAGAATATAACATTGTGTGACTATATCACATTTTATTTATTCATTCATCATTTGATGGAGATTTGGATTGTTTTCACAGTGTGGCTATTAAAGAATAATGCTGCTTTGAATATTCATGTACAAATTTTTGTGTGGATATATGTTCTCACTTCTCTTGGGTATATACCTAGGAGTGGAATTGCTGGGTTGTATGGTTAACTCTACGGTTAACTTTTTGGGGAGCTACCAGACTATTTTCCAAAACAACTATACCTCTTTACATTTCTACCAGCATGGAAACCTTAATCTTAACCACTAACTAAAATTAATTAATACTTAGTCAATTATTTGCACAAAAATATCCATTCATCTTACTAACACTCTAATAAAAGCAATTAGAAACCAGAGTTTTCTTAATGAGAAATATTAAAGCTGTCCTCCAGGTTTGGAAACTTTGGCCCTTTGTGATGTGAAGATGTCAGTTGAGCCAAATGCTGTAGAGGTAAATGAGAGCTGCCATATATGCATGTCCCTTTATTCCCTGAGGCATTAGAAGGATTTTCTGCTCATTTCTAGGCCTGAGTGGTTTCTAGCAGTACAATGTGCAGGTGTTGCAATAGCTTAGAATTGTCTATTACTCTGAAAAGCCATTGACATTTACTGAAAGACAGTACACAAAAGGAGATGTGCATAATATCTATGCATATGTCATGCTGATCTCTTGAAAAGTTAGGTACTCTGGGCATCAAGTTCACCGCCACTAGATTGCAACTGACATAAACCTCAAGCCATTGTTATAAAATGAAATAGAAAGAAAGGAACACAGAAAACAAATTTTTTTTTAACCCTTGCAAGAGCTTTCTGAAAGGGGCTCCAAAGGTGATTTTCAACATGGTATACTTGAATGAGTCTGGAGAATTCTGTCTGGGAGTGGAAGAGCATTTGTTGAGTGCTTACTCTGAGGGCACTGGGTGCATATGAGAAGACCATAAGCTACCCTTCTGCCCTCTGGGAGTTTCTGTCCTGTGTTATTACAGAATAACACAACATTGAACCATGACCATAAGTGTCAGTGGGGTCCAGAGAAGGGAGAGATGAGTGTGCTAGAGTGACATCTAGGAAAACTTACACAGAAAGCAGGGTGGCCTTAAAGCCACAGCCAGGACTTAGTTAAGCTGGAAGGAAAGGTGAGGACAGCAGCACCAACATGACGAAATCCAGGGTGTATTTCAAGGCCAGTGGCTGGAGCACAAAGTATGTATAAAAGCTGGAACAAGAAAAGATTAGAAAGGAGCACAGCATCCTGGGAAGAGCATTGGGCAGGGAGTCTGAACACAGTGATTATGCTTTCAGTTCTGCCACTAACTAGTTTTGTCACTGAGAGTCTGTGATTTAGCAACTTGGGGTTTCTGTTCCTTCACATATAGGCTTATGGGAGTTGGACTAACCCTAGTTCTCAAATCTGGTTTCAGTTACAATCTCCTGAGTGTTTATTTAAAAATCATTTCCTGTGTCCCACACCTGGAGATCATGTCCTCACAGGTGTAAGATGTGGCTCAAGTAGTGGTGCTCTTGCTGGCACATTGGAACCACCTGGGGAGGTTAAAAACTCAGCAATGCTTAGGTTCCCCCCCCAGAGTTTCTGATTCTGAGTCTTGAGTGCAGCCTAGGCCTTGGGAGATTTAAATGCTCCCCAGGTGATTCTAAGAGACAGCTACATTGAGAACCACTAATCTGTGGTTGCTTCTGATGTATTGGAGGACTAGAAACTGCATTGGAATGGAAGCCATGTCAATCTAATCCTAACCCTGAGGGACTTTGATTCAGTGGCAAATATGTTATCAGGTGGCAGAGGGCTTTAAATGTGAGGCTAAGAGAGTTACACTTTTTTCCTGTAGGCTGTGGGAGGCATGTCAGGTATTTGAGTAGAGGAATAATTGAAGACATCTCACCTGTATACATTCCATTGCTTTTCCACCAGGGAAAGAAAGGCAAAAGAAAACTGCCTCTTCATTCATGCATTTGGCAGGAAAGAGGTGACCCTTGTCAAACTCCATTGTGTGATAGAGTCTAGTGTCTCTGCAAAACACAAACTGAAATAGCCAGAGAGGAGATGTGTCAAGAGTGGAGCCCCCAGCCCAAGGCAGCAGGGCAGGGTAGCATGGCCTTAGCCAAAGTGTGTGTCCCACTGAGGGGCTGGAGACAGTGGTAGTAGGTAGGGTGGATTTCAGTTCACATTGGAACACAGAGTGAGAAAAAGTCATTCCCCTTTTCAATTCCCCTTTTAATCCTCTGATGAGTTAAGGAGAAAGTCTCAGCTGAGCAACAGTATGCCTCTAACTGTTTCTAACACTTGCCAGTCTCCTCTCTTGAACAAAGAAAGAGAGGGCCTCAGGCTTAGAGCCCAGGGCAGGTGATGCGATCCAGCTAGAAATTAGCTCTAGGATGTTCTTCCTCATCTAAATCCATCTGATCTGGGAGTTTCAGGGAGATCAGATAGGGACCTTCTATTTCTAGAAACTGATGTTCATCTTCCATTTACAGTCCTGACTCAAGTTTGCTTCCTAAATAAATTTGACTAACAACATGAGCTAATTTAAAAAGAAATGTTAATAATAGCACAGGTAAATAAAATTGCAAAGGGTCATTGTTTTAGTTTGCTAAAGGCTGCTGTGGCAGTTTGATATTATTTCTAAATTCCAAAAAACATGTTGTAAACTGGTCTGTTCCTCTGGGCATGATAACCCTTGGATTGTATTAGATTCAGCTGAGATGTCTGATTAAGTTATGTTAAGATTAGGGCTTTTGATTCAACCTCATCATTAGAGTACAACGCAGCATCGAGTCCCATCCCCCTTGGGTTGGTAAAACAGACTCTCACATGGGAGGAGATGCAGACAAGAGGAACACAGAGGAAGAAAGACAGCTCCAAAAGACACAGCAGAGGCCCCGGGAAGACAGATGAGCCTGATAGCCTACAGCTGACCTTATGAAGAGACCAGAGCAGCTGAGCCCGGAAAGAAATGAGCCTTGAGGAGAGAGATGAGCCTTATGCCAGCCTACAGCTGAGATCAGAAGAAGCTGGCACCACGGAGCCTTACGAGGAAGAAGGAAGGCTGAACTCTTGCTTCAACATGTGGCAACAGAGTTTGGGAAGGAAGTAACCCTGCGTTGGACTCTTTAGGGCCTTGTGACTGTAAGCTTCTACCCCAAATAAATACCCTTTATAAAAGCCAACAGATTTCTGGTACTTTGCATCAGCACCCCTTTGGCCGACTAATATAGCTACCAATGCAAAAATACCAGAAATGGATTGGCTTTTATCATGGGAATTTTTTTAGGGCAAAATCTTACAGTTCTGAGGCTGTGAAAATGTCCAAATCAGGACAGCAGGCAAAGCTCTTTCCCCAAAATCAGCTGCTAGTGATTCTGGACTCATGCCATGTGGCAAGACACAATGGTGGCTCTGCCAGTCTTGTCTCTCCTCTAGGCTCTCTTTCTCCCTCAGCTTAGCTGTGGATGATCAGGTACGTGGTGATGTCACTAAAAATGGTTTCTCTCAGAGCTCAGCTGTTGGCAATCAGGCGTATGGCTATATCTCTCTGCCTCTGGCTGCTCAGCTGATTCTAGCCTCTGGCCTCTGGCCTCTCTCAGCCTCTCCAGGTTTCTCCGTCTTTCTGTGGCTGCAGATGATCTTGGAGTCCTCTCTCACGTGGCAGGGTAAAATAGCAGCCGTCTTTCTCTGCGTGTCTCCTCCATTTATAAAGAACTCCAGTAAAAGGACTAAGACCCACCCTGGGTCTTACAATCTAATCAAAGGCCCTTAACTGAAGCAATCTGATCAAAAGTGATCGAACCAAAAGCTTTCCATACATGGGTTAGCTTAACAACATAATTTTCTGGAGTCCACAAAAGACCCAAACCAAGACAGTCGTACACATAGATGATCTTCAAGAAACACTGGTGGGTTCTTGCCAAATGTGGACTGGGTGTTGGAAGTCCCATTCCTGGCTCTAGTGCTGGCAAGTCTCCTCACTTCTCTAGTCTGTAACAGTTGGGGTCTTGATTGGATAATCTTTAAAATTCTTGCCAGATCTGAAGCCTGGAAACATTTCATGGATGTTTCCATGACAGTATTTCTAAAAGACAGTCCCTTCCCCAGGAGACTAGTCATACACAGTATTCACCAGGGGTTGGGCACCCTGCCTGCCCCTGGGTACTGAGAGCACAAGGACTCACCCTGGCACCATTCCTGGGGACCATCAGCCCCAAATTCCCTGGGAAATTGCAGGGCAAGAGCATTTTAAGGAATGCGGGCTCTGTAGGTAAAAACATCAAAATCTTTCAAGGGGAAAAAACCAAAACAATATGGGGGTGGGGAACTAACTAAAACCAAATCAAGCCAAGTGGCTTTCCCCCACTTTCAGGTTTTTTTGGGGGGAGGTTTCTTTTCCTTTCCAGCCATTACTTCTCTCTTTTCCCCTGTCTATAAACATATTTTCTCAGGAATCAGATGATGTATCTTATTTAAAATGCTTTTGTTGCCACTATATTTGTGCTTCATAGGACCAGCATGGAAATAATCCCTCCCCAGTCCTCCCCCTCCCCCTCCAATTACTATTGCAAATAGATACTGCTCTGTAGATCATTTAGGAGGCGTTTGGTTGGTATATATAAGAATCACATGGGCTCCTGGCCTCAGTGATCTGACTGGGTAGGTATGGGGTAGGATTGGGGAGTGTGGAGCTTTAACCAGCTTCCCAGGTGGTTTTGATATTGATGGTATGGGCCCATGCAGAAGTCCTGAGCTAAGGGAAGGTAGATGATATCTACAGCAGCTAATTCATCACCATGTTCTCCAAGTCTTTAGCCAGGGTCATCCTTACTACTGTAGAACCTACAGGCCAAATGAACATCCAGGGCAATCCTGATTTGATCAATAGCTCCACAACACGAGGTAGTAGAATGTAGTGGCTTAAAGGCATAAATTCTGGCCGTTCAAAAGTCTATTTTCTAGCTTTATGATCCTAAGCAGGTTGCTAACCTTCAAGTTTCAGTTTTCCTCATCAACAAAATAGGGATAACAACAGCATTAACTGAGTTAAACCTTACAAAGCCCCTGCTGTGAGGTAAGCATTCAAGCAAGGCTAGCTGTCATTATTACCGTGGGAATTGGGAGAAAATAAAAGGACCCGAAGGGCAGGAGATGGAGATGTTGTTCAAGGAAAGCTTGGATCCCAAGGTTCCTAGGGAGAAAGTTGGAGTTGCATCTGGAAAGGGGTGTGCACGTGCAGCCATCTCTTCCTGTCCCACACCAGCTTCTGTGGCTCCCTGCTGCCCTGAGTTGCACATGAATCAAGCACAGTGTGGTGCTGGGGACCAAAGCTTGGAGCCTGAGCAGGAGAGAGCAGCTCTCTCTCTAGCTTTCTATACAGTGGTTCTCAGGTTGGCATTCGCATCTCAGAGATGACTCGGTGTCAAGTTTCTGGGCATTAGAGGGCATTTGGTGACATCACGGGGCTGCTGTCAATATACCATCCCCAGGCAGCCTCCCAGCACTCTGGGGTGTTGGCTAATGACTCCTAGAAATGGTTTTAGGGAATGATTCAACAAACGGGTCCGTGCTTCCAGTAAGCTAGCAAGGCTTTGTTAGCCCATCACTCAGAGTTTGAACACACATTTGCTGATCCTTTTCAGGTGCCTACCAAAGTTTGAGCACAAATAGTGCAGGCATGAGGTATGTGAGACAAATTCCTCTTATCCTTTTCCTGTTTGTAAAAGTACTGTACCTTGACTTGGCTGGAGAAGACAAACCTCTCTCCCCAGGGGTGTGCTTGTGTCTCAGAACAAGAATTGAGCCTGTTTGATCTCTCAAGAGCTCTGTTTGAATGGTAAAACCTGTTGACAGGGAAAAATGGACAAATTTAAGGAGTAGAATAAAGGAGGGGGTTCATATATGGAAGACAGAAAATTCAAGGTAGGCGGCATAGCTGCTGACACCTCTTGGCATTAGTGACTGAGAGGAGGAAAAGAGCTGGCTGTCCAAGCTTTCCACCCTCCCCTTTCCCAGTATCCTCTTTTTCCTCTAGCATCCCAGTTCCAGGAGAGAGTGAGGAGGAAAGGAACAGATGCAAGAGAAGAGCAAGGAATTGCTTTTTTGGCCTAAACCTCTGACTTTTGTCACATTTGGAATTTCTAAAGTCACCTTCCAGTCTTGGAATCCAACTTTATAAATGTCTCCCACGTAGTCGGGAAGCAATTTTACTTCTCAAGTGTGGTATTAATTTATACCCCAATCACCATGATGTTTACTGAAGGCACAAGTTGTTAAAATGTGCAGACAAACCAGGAATCGCCACGTTCTAAAACCACAGGCTATGCTCTTCTCCCTTTGCTACTTTCGGTTCTGGCCACCGGGATTCACTCTTTCTCTGCCTTGCTGTTGGCTCCAGCCATCTTTCGCCCACTGTCAGCTCCATATGAATCCAATAAGGGGCCTCCCTTTGTGTCGCCAGACAAAGCCCACCTCCTGATGCAGGAGAAAGATGCAGAACTTTGACCCCTGCCCGTAATAACAATGTCGTAACATGTTCTAGATTTGCCTCCTAGGCGCTCCGCTTGCTTTCCCCACCTGCCTTTAATTTATGTCCTTACCACAAGCCGATAGAGATAGGCATCAGGGACTTATCAGATGGGTGCGCCCAAAAGAACTAAAATGTTCAGTCCATCTAATTTAGCAAATTCTAAATAGCTACCTTCAACTAAGTTGAAAGAATATCATTGCTCCTATGTTCCTTCTTTTTAAAAAAAAAAAGACTGAATGAATCAAGACAACTACTCAGAGAATGTAGTAAGGTATCTTAAAAAATGGAAAATAACAGAAAATTGAAAGTTTAACAGAATATTTTCAAGCAGTAATTTACGTTTTTACATAGGCTCAGGGTTGACTGGTATTCTGATGTCACTGAAGTATCCTTGATTTAAACATAAGTACTTTAATAACTAATTAGGGAAAGAAAAACTCTTTACCAGGCACACAGCAATAGAAATCTTTGTTAGATTCCATTGATTACAATAGTTCTTTAAGAGATTGTAACTTTGCCCCAGGACTGTTAAGTTCCTAAAAGAGAGAAGATCTGTCCTTCCCTTGAAGAAAAATGTTCACCTTGATGATGAATTGAAAGGAAGGTGAATGTCTAGTACTTAAACTAATTTTATTATTTTTCTTTACATGTCTCTTTGCCTGAGAAGTCTGAAAAAAATCAACATTAGTGTGTAAATAATGTAAAGCCAAAAAAATTCTCTAGCAGGGATGGAGTTTCCAAACCAATGGAAACAATTATTCATTCTTGTTGCTTGGGAACCCTTCTCAAATTAGACAATATTGTAATCTTTATGTGTGTGTGTCTCTCTTGCTCAAAGCAGAAATTTGGTAATTATCTGATCCATTGGATTGAATGGGATATCAGGAGAAAAATACACATTTTGGGGATCTAAGTTATCTAGCCTGGTCAAGTAATCAAACTAGTAATTTGCTTTAGAGGAGGTAAGGGTCTTTGGGTCTTACCTACAATTCATTTCACCAGGAAGTGGACCAATTATTTTGTAATAATAATTTCAGGCTATATACCAGCTACAGAAATTTTAGGGTTCAGAATTTAGAAGGAATGGGGACACCTAGTTTGTCGGGATTAGAATCCAGAGCTACTTGATTCCTATGCCCATGGACTTGCTATCAGTTGCTCTTTGCCTAGTGATTTTATTGGTAGAAACTCAGGATGGGAGGTGCAAACTAACTGAGCACCACCATCTGCTCTTGCGAATTCTTCCTCCTCTGGATACCCTCCCCTCTGGGGGCCTTCCAATACATTGATCATAGTGGTCAAGGGGAAAAGAGCACAGTAGAAAGAAGACAGCAGTAGAAAGGGAGGAATGAAGAGAGATTTGTACCCCCAAAACTAGAGGAGGGGCCTGTAGAAATGGCCCAGCCAGACGGGGTGGGTTTCACTCCACTGGAACAGAGAGAGCCCAGGCACCCCTCCCCCTCCCCCTCCCCCTCCCCACCCTCTTGCCAGCACTGCTTGCTAAGCGTTTCTTCCACACTTCATCTCCCTCCCCCCCTACGGTGGATGAGTGTTTTCATTCCTGTTATGCCTGAGAAAGTTCCAAAAATACACAGAGAAAGTCTGATTATATGGTATTTTAAAATTGGCCCCAGAACAGAAACTACTTTGAAAAGGAGCTTGTTTGCAGTGTCTCTTTGTTTGCCAGTTTCCAGCATCTTTGTGTAGACTTGGAGTTTGAAATAAGCACTTGAATGGTTTTGGTTTGTTCCAGCCAATCTCAAGCATTTGCCTTTTTCTCATTGCCTAGACCCGTTTTAATGATAACACCTTGGTTAAGAGTCTAGAACTTTTAATCAGGCAGATGGGAGTTGAATCCTGGCTGGATGGTTATTTAGCCTTAGGCAAGTTTCTTAATCGCTGAAGGCCCAGGTTTCTCACCTGCAGTGAGCATACGGTTAATGAGGAGGAAAGAAGAGAATGTTAATAAGGGGGTTACCACAGTGTGTGGCACGGAGCCAGCGCTCAGTAAGCAGGGACTGGCATCATCATCATCATCACGTTGTAGCCACGCACTTGGGCTTGATGCAGTTCTGTGCACAGCAAAAGGTAAATCTGAATTAAGGGCTTTCATAGCATAATCTAGAATGGTCTCTCCATTTTCTTGAGGGCATAGCTATACGTATTGAACGAAGTTCAATATCCCTTAGTAATGTATTTTGGAAGGATCTGGACAAAAACAGAGTCCAAGGGAATGCCAGGACAGTACCTGCTGAGAATGAGCTGGCTTCAGGTTTAATACATTATCTGCGAGGCAGGGTGGTAGGCATGGGAAAGAGAGGGATATGTCACAATGTTGACACTGGGGTTCTGAGATCTATTCTGAGCAGAGCCAGAACCTGGAGGTTTCTGTGAAACTTGGTAGCAGTTGGGAAGGACTTCCCTGAATGCCATCCTCATCACCTTATGATAGGGATCACTCCAAGTTCAATGGCTTTTGTCTGGGGAATCTTTAAAGTCTTGTCTCCTGATTGCCTACACATGGCATGGTTACAGGGTTCGTTGAGATGCTTCCCTGCTGAGAATTCTCCCCTCCAATATGGTATGCACAGAACAGGTACTTTCCGAAGTCGTGTCAGTCAGGCATTGCTAGGGTTGTCCACTCCACCATGCCTACAACAAGACCTGGAATTTTACCCTGCTTTGAGCTCAAATCCTGGTGCTACCACCTACTACCTGTGGGGCTTTGACAAGGTGCTCAATTTCCTTTAGCTCCACTGAGTATGCGTTAGTGGGAACTTATTTATCAGATTATTTGCTCACCTGAGTGCTGGCTAAAGAGGTGGGGTGGGGAGTATAATCAGATATTTTTGATAGGTATAGATGGTGCTGGCATTGACAGAGGGCAGGCACGGGGATCCAAAGGCAGGAGAGGGGCACAGCCAGGAAAGTCTGCACAGCCAGCATTTCTAGAATTGCTCAGGATCTCTGATTTGCAGGGAAGCCAGAGGCCAGATAGTAGCTTTACAAGAAGCTGGACTATGTGTTCGGGTTTGTGAGTCATCATGACCTGGGACAAATTCCTTTACTTCTTTGATTCTTAATTTTTCTTACATGTAAAATTGGGATTATAATTGCTTCTCTGCTTATTTTGCAGTGTGTTTTGAGATTCAAGGTGGTTTGAATGAAAGTGCTTTGTAAAGTTGCTACATAAGGGAAAACATATGCATTATTTTTTTCTTACCAAAGGAGATGACCGAGTAATCCATCTCTTACTTCCTTCTACTACAGTGCCTCTCTTTTTTCTCTCTCTTAATCTTCACTTACTTGAGGAGGGAACTTTGAGCTCCTTAGTCAATATAAGAATACCATTTGAAATGATCTGATATTTAGAGAACTCATAAACATGTGAGGGCAAAAAGGTTCCTATTTTAATTATATTAGAGAAAAGGTAAATAAATGACTGAATTGCTTTTGACATTTGCAGTCAGAAGAGGGTTTGCATTTTCCTAATAACCTTAAAATGAAAGACTTGAAAAAATTAGCTGATTTGAGGCATTATAGGGTGGATTTGGGGCTAGGGGAAGGGAGCAGTCATGGAGACCTTCAATTGAAAAGTAAACCAGAGATTAAAATTTGGAAAATGCCTATAGAACCTATTCAATTATCTAAAGGAAATTTCCATATCAGCAGACCACTTGGCCATATGTCTTACTGCTCTGCCTGCCGCTGGTTGTAACTTTTATGAGGTTATTCCATCTGGCTCCTGGTCACAATTAGAAACTATTATATGTGAGGAATCAATCTCTGCAGTCTGAGGTTTTAGTTCACAGAGAATTTTGATATTTCCACTTATCTTTATTGGGCTGCTTGTAAAGAGCTGGGAGCTCTTTATCCAAACACTGTCTCCAAGTCCATGTAGAGAGATGATGATGAGTAAGTGATTAAGTAGTTAACATGGAGAAAATGCAGGAGCGAGGAATGGTCAGAAGGAAGACACCAGGTGGTGCAGAGTGATTTAGCTGCTTGTCTGGGCAGCTTAAGGAGGGTGTGTTTGTGTGTATGAGTTTTTTCTCCCATCTTCCCTCTTCATTTTTGTCTTGGTATCCACTACTTCTCCCTACCAGCCCAACTCTCTTTCTCCCTCTCTCTCTCTCTCTCCCCCCTCCCTCCCTCCCTCCCTCCCTCTATGCCTCTCCCCTATCCACCCCTTCCCCCTTCTAACCTTTCTTTTCAAAGTCTGCTGTGAATGCTTTCCAGGGGGTAATTGATCATTAACAGCTTACAGTGGTATTGGTGGGGGTAAGGGGGGCATTTGCTTTTTTCAAGTTCCTGCTTCAGAGAAACTCTTCGGCTAGAAAGGGTGGAAATGTTGACCAGGATCAGGATCAGGGGCTCGGGTCCAATACTTGGGATAGGCACATCCCCTAAGGGTTGGAAGATGTTTTATCCCTGAGCAGAGTTCAGGAGAGGGAGAAGTGAGAGCTCTTCTCCAAAGCAGTAAGGTGGACCAGGGGATTGGGCTGGGTCACTGCAGTGAGCAGGACTAGGACAGGAGTAGCTCCAAGAAGAGAGAGCCGTCTCAGCACAAACCATCCTGCCATGTGGGTGAATGCCTTCCGAGGCCCTGGCTCCCACAGAGAGTAGGAGGGACGGATGTGCTTGGGCCCTTCCAATCCAAGTACTAGATGTGGCCACATTCTTTAGACTGGTTCTGAGGAGAGGTCAACCCTGTAGTCAAGGTCAATCTTTATTTTCAGTAAAAAATGCAGTTTTCATTCTGTTCTTTTGTGTTGTGAATGCAATATCAGGGTTTTAAGCAAACCTAGCCTGTGCTCCTTTTCTTGCCAAATGCTATTTTTTCACTTCTTCCTCAGTTGTTTTGTTCTATATTTTTCAAGTGGTGCTTGGGTAGTACGAATTTGCTAATTTAGACTTTCACAATTTCCTGGAGACTGCATAAATTCCTGCCTTGCAGTTCTCAAGTGCAAGGTCGTTCAGATGACATGAGATACAGCGGAAAATGGCATCATTCTCGTTTTCAATAAACATCTCTGATTAGTATTCATTTGAGATATTAAGATGCTGAGAGTAAACATGTAGGTTTTATCCCCCATCTAAATGGGCATTAGCTCAAGGTATGTCCCTTCTGTTTTGTCATGATTCATAAATCACCCGCCTGTAAAAATCAAAGGCAGAGAATATTTGGTTACCTGTGGCAATGATGGACTTTTTATCAATGACATTCACTTTCCTGCCCTGGCTCTTCTTAAGTACTGGAGCCTTTCTCCCTCCACCTTTGACCTAGACTTCCTGCCCCAGCATAAACATCTCCTCTATTTTATCCTGACAGATGCCAGTAGGAGAGCAGTGAAACGTTACAAGACTTGGATTTATTTGTATTTGTTTGGTTCCCTCTGCAAAGTGGATGGGTGAACGTAATTAACAGTGTCCCTCTGCTTTGTTCAATGAGCTTCGAGTAATGATGTGCAGATGCCAAATGTGACGTGTTTGGGCACAAGGTAGTTTAATTCCCATCTCATTTGCAGAGATGGCTGAGTGTCAGTAGGGTCTTTGTCTCCAAGAAACCAGCTGACATTTGGAGAAAACCAGCCACTGCTCAGGAATGAGGTGAATACACTCTATAAAAATGCCGGAGCTCTCTCTCAGCTATTAGGTTCCAAATAGGAGCATTGAAGAACTGAGCTAAATCATTGTGGCCTTTCTTTCCTTTGTTTTTTGTTTCTTTTCTCAAATGACAGTTTGAGTCTGTTTCTCAGTTCACACCATTTGATGCCAGGAGTTTGGAAGGTTGTGTCAATAAAACAGACCATTTCAAAGGGTCTTAAGGATGGGAGTTTGGACTGAAACTCAGCCTATAACTATTTTGATTACGGAGTCTGATGAGTGGAAGGTCATTCTGTCCATCCATTGGTGACCCCCTCGCATTTAATTACCATTAGTTAGTCTTCCCTGGCCTTAGATATTTGACACTAGAAATGAGTCTAGTGGAATTTTTTGTGTTAGTAATTGATTTTGTTTGCCTAAAAGAGGGCATTTCTCTGCGAAGTTACACCTTTCATGAATTAGAAAATCCTCTTGGAAAGTTTTCACATGAGCTTTCTAGCCATCCAACGTGGCAGGACAAAGGGCACCCTGGACATCAGTTCTAGGGGATGGACATACTTCTTGGGCTAACCAGAGTATCTGAAGGTGTAGCTTACTGAAGATGGAGAGAACATCGTTGGATTAGCTTCCTGATTGGATCGGCTCTTTGCAACAGCCACTGGATGGCTAATACTTGTGATTAAAGGGCGATTGCTGACTAGTGCCCTCAGGATGATCCCTTTTCTTTAACCTCTAAGAGGAAGTCAGTCTGCTTGTTTGTGGTTTCTGTGGCAACTGGCAAATGAGGGATGTTGAGTCAGGGCTAAGGTAGGGGAGAAAAAGGAACAGAAGAGCTTTTGTCCTCCATGCCCTGATTCTGATCAGGGTTCTCTCATCCATAGGCCATTTTAAGTTTCGTATGAGGGGACAGATCAAGCCATGTGTATCTGTACAAGGTCTAGGAAGAGGTAGGCACTGCCGATGAATGTAGCGGAAAAGCCGCTGGCCTTGGGGGCAGAAGATCTGGCTTTGCCTTTCTGGCTCTGCCACAGCTGCAGGACTGTGCACAAGACATTTCTGAGCTTCCTCATCTGTAAATTGAGATTGTCAATAATATATGGCATGGGGTATGTGAAATCATTTTGAAAACTGGTGCTGTACATAGCTTCTTGACCTTGGCCTTTATTATTATTTTTACACAAGTAAAGTGGGAATGCCTCCTTGTTGTAAAAGCCTGAAAGAATACAGAAATACACAGAGGACACTGAACACTCTCCTTTCATGCCCACACAATCTCGGCTCCTCTCATCTCTCTAGAGGTGTTACTGTCAGTGCTGTCCTCTCAGTTTCCTTTCTATGTATTTGCATCCTTATATACCTGCACATATACACATTTCTTTAAAAAGAATCAGTGAGTGCACAGCATTCTAACTGTTCTGCAGTGTGCTCTTTTCATTTAGCCACATGTCTTGAAGATCATTGAGATTTAATTTTTCTTACGTAGTCTCCATACTATTCCAAAGTATAGTTATAATTTATTTAAATTATTTAAATTTATTTAAATGGCTATAAACTACTTTAAACATTCTTCTTTGTGCACATGAGCAAGTATTTTTTCAGCTGGATTCTGGAAAGCGGAATTGCTCAGTCAAAGGACATGTGTATTAAAATTGTGATGGATGCTGCCAAATCGTTTTCCAAAAAGGCATCACCAAGTCACACATTCCTTAAATGAACGAGAATTCAATGTGCATTTCCTGGCATCCTCTCCAACATTCGATATTATTAGTCTTTCAAACTTCTGCCAATCTGATAGACAAAAAAAGAAAAAAAAGTCTTAGTATTTGCTATTCACATTTATCTACTATTGTAAGAGAAGAATCTAAAGAGAGAATAGGAAAGAGCAGAGGAGCAGAGGGAAAAAAGAGAAGGGAAGATTCCAGAGGTATTGCCCTCCTTTTAGGAGCCCCCTTCTCTCTGGCCAATCCAGTCTCCACTCAGCAGCAGGAGTAATGTTGAGTTGAAAAACTGGGTCACATCACTCTATGCTTACCACCCTGTGGCTTCCTAGTTCTTGCAGAATAGAGTTCAGAATCTTTAATGTGACCACAGGCCCTGATCCCACACGACTGGACTGTGGTCCTGCTTCTGGGCTCTCAGCCAGGGCCCCGCTCTTCCTCTCTCCCAGTGGATTTCTCACCATTCCTGGCATGTGCTAAGCTTCTGGCCTGTGGGGCTTTACCCACAGGGTTCCCTCTGCCTGGAACAGCCTCCCCCAACTCTACCTGGCCAGCTGCTGCTTATCTTCAAGTCAGTTTGAATGCCGCTTCCTCAGAGGTCTCACCGGCCAAATGTGTTTCCTTCCAAGCCCTTGTAATAATTGTGGTGAATTGTTTATCTGGGTGATTATTTGGTTAATGTCTGTTGCTCTCTCTAAAATGTAGGCTCAATTAGTGAAGGAATAGTCAATGAAGAGCCCCCACTGCATCCTTGGTCACTGTTAGGGTCTCCACTGTGTACTCATTTGTTGGCACTTCTGCATCTGGTTATTAGCTTTTCCCCATTTTCCAGATGAGAACATTGAAACTGAGAGTATCATAGCTTGGGTTGGTCCCTGACAACTCCGTGAGGCAGGGAAGATTTCACAGCCCAAACTTGCTTGTCTGGGTCTTACCCTTCAAGGGCTTGTAGGTGATTGGCTAGCTGCTCTTGAATAATCCAAATGAGCTAAGCTATTAATGCCTTAATTATCCCATTTTAAAAGAGGATTCTGGGGAGAGACAGCTCTTTCCCCAGAATAACTCTTTTACAGTAGAAATCCTAGAGCCTGTTGTAGGCTAGGGGAAAGGTCTACAGTGTGACCTTACCCTTCCTATTACATCGGAGAGTGTGTGTGTGGTGGGGCAGTCCCAGCTAACAGAGGTGAAGACACCTGGCTGACATCTGGCTGTATTTGAATTACTCTCTGACTCAGCTAAAAATGTCTCTTAAGGGGAAATTGTCTGAATTGCTTCTTGGAGACAACTAAAGGCTTTAGGACTTTTGCTTTCTCTCTCCTTGGCTCCAGAAAACATTTAAGAATCACATTTCCAGTCTCAAAATAGAGGCAAAATCTACTTTAATTCATTTAATTTACTTATTTATATCCCAGATTTTCCACAAAGGGAGTCAGCCAGAACCTGTTCTTGCTAGCTTTGAGGCAGTATGGTATAATGCAAAGAGCCTGGCTTGAGTTTGATCCCCAGCTTTGCTGCTGATTAATCATGTGGCTTCCAGCAAGCATTTTAAGTTTCTGAGCTTCAATTATCCCTTCTGTAAAATGGTCATGATGATATCTGTTCTGTATGGTGACAGGAAAGATCAGAATAATATCTATAAACCAGTCAATGGAGAGTTTAATGATCTTGGACAAACACTTAAAGGTAAGTACAATTTTCAACTTTAAAGAAATTTACCAAGTCAAGTTTTGGGGCCAGTAAAATCTCCTAAACTCTGCTCTTATTAAATTTATTGGGTTGTACAAGAATTTTAGAAGTGTTGGTGTGTCTGTGTGTTTTATTGCTACTTCTTAGTTTAGTTTATATTACAATGTTATGAAAAAAAATATGATTTTTTTCACTCAACAGTCCCATTAGTCTTGGAGAATGATTTTTAAAATTAGCATGTATCTTTCAATTATTTACATATTTGAAAATCTTTATGTGCATTTTCCCTCTTTAGCTACCCACAAAACTATGAAGATTTATTGGGACTCATTTTCCTGGGACCATAATGAGGGCACTGCTCTGAACCTTTTGATGTTGAATGATTTTTATTTCTAACATTAAGATTTTTAAAATAATATATGAGCAGGGAATGTAAGCAGCAAAGCTAAATAAATATTGCATAGTGTTAAAAATCTCAAGGGTTGTTTATACCCAGGCCAAAGTAGATTGAAAATTGACTATAAAGGGCACAGGGAATATGGTTCTAGAAGATAACAGGCTGAAGAGGGGTTTTTCCCCCTTTATTAGAGAAATTGTGGGTTTCCAGAACAATCATGCATAGAGCACAGGATACCCACCATCAACTTGCATTGATGTGAAACTTGTGTTACAATTGATGGTACCACATTTTTATATTTGTGCTGTTAATTAAAGTCCATGGTTTAATCTAGGGTTCCATGTTAGTGTAGTGTTCCATGGATTTTTAAAAAGATTTTTTTCTGTTTCTATACATACAATTTAACGTTTTCTCTTTTAATCCTATTTAGATAGCCATTCCAGTGCTATTAATTTCATCCATAATGTTGTGCTACCGTTAGCACCATCCATTGCCAAAACATTTCCATCGTTCCAAATAGGAACCCTGCACATTGTGAGCCTTCACTTCCCATTCCCTAACCCCATCTTGTTCCCTGGTAACCTATATTCTATATTCTGCCTCTGTGAGTTTGCTTATTCTGATTGTTTCAAATCAGTGATAGCATACAACATTTGTCCTTTTGTGTCTGGCTTATTTCACTCATCACGTCTTCAAGGTTCATCCATGTTGTCACATGTATCAGGACTTCATTCCTTGTCATGGTTGAATAAAATTCCATTGAATGGGTATACCACATTTTACTTACCCATTCATCTGTTGATGGACAAGGAGGGTTGTTTTGGCCTATAACTAGCCTGGTAGTCTAAGTGGATCTTATTTATCTTTGTGATCTGGGGACCAAGCACTCAGGAGGTGCTGAATAAATGTTTGTTGCCTGAATGGATGAGTAGCTAAGAATTATTTTCATTTCTCCAAGTCACATTGACCCTTGTGGATACCACAAACATTAAGCGCTTTGCTAAGCTTTTCCTCATAGGAATATAAGCTCCAAGAGGGCAAAGAAGAACTGTGTGTGATTTTGCTCATCAATTTCTCCCCAGCCCTGAGCTCAGTGTTTGACATATAATAGGCTCTTAATAAAGGCTTGTAGAATGAATGAAAAGCTTAGCAAAGCTCTGATTGCAGTCTTAGAGAAAAACAGAGTGGTTGGAGGGTAGAGTGGGAGGAGTTAGAGGTAGATGAGGGGTGTGGGAGGTAGGCAGAGGACAGGCAGGCAAGGCTGCCTGGGCCAAATAGAGGAATCTGGTTGTTACTCCAAGAGCAATGGAAACTGTGGAAAGTTTTTAAATAGGGATTAGCATGATCAGCTTTGTGTTTTGAAAAGATTACTCTGGTTGCAGTGTGGAAAACTGATGGCGGGAACTAAGAGTAGATGTGAATCCCTTTGGGAAAAAAGATTCCAAGAATCCTAAATTAGAGTCTAATTCTCTTTCCATTATGCTGTACAGAGTTTGATTTCAAACATAGAGTTACATCCAGGGTGGCTTCTGGGAAGAATGGTCATAAAGCACCTCAGTTTGGTCACTAATATGGTTTATGGAAACAACTTCTTTGACTTGTCTGAAAACACATGGACCAGAAAGTATCAGCAGGGAAAGTCACTTGAGTGGGGACGTGACTCATCTGCTGTGCTTTGTTTGGGCCTTGCTCCTTCCTCTCTGCTACCAAGGTTATTTGTGGTCTAATTTACAGGCCAATGAGCATATGGAAGGAATGTAAATGGACTTCAAAGCAGAATGCTGTGTGATACCTTCCTTGTTTAGCCCTCCTACCCTATTCTAAATGATCTCACTCAGTGCTTGTTTTATCTCTGAACCAATATTTCTGGGGCCTTAAGAGCAACTTTGTTAAAAATAAAGTCCCTAGAAAATTTGGGAAACTGCTGCAATCACTAGGCCAAATGAACAGAAGACTGATGAGAAAGTTTAAGTAGTAATTGTAAACCATCTTTATTTAAGCTCATGGTTCTGCAGGTTGGCAATCTGGGCAGGCTCTGCTGAGGGGTTCGGCTGGTCTGGATGGGGTTGGCTAACCTAGCAGTGTCGGCAGCAGGCAGCTGGGTGAGCTTAAGGGCTGGCTGACTATCAGCTGGTTGCCTTAGTTATGTGTCCAGTGGTCTTTCATCTTCCATCAGGGTACCCTGGTCAGGAAGGCAAGTCCCATTGAGAAAGCACTTTCTTAGCTTGTGGCCTACTTTCTAATGTCTCATTGGCCAAAGCAAGTTTCAAGGCCAGCCAGAATCATAGGGTGGAGAAATAGACTTCACCTCTTGATGGGAGTTGCCGTGTGGTTGCGATATAAAGGGACATGGAAACAGGGAGGGGAATAATTTATGGACAGTTTTTACAATCCATTTCATCTTCCAGCTGCAGTCTTGCTCTGTATAATGTTTACAATTTTTGCTGTATTCACATACATCATTAGATTTTTAAAATCAGCTTCAACTTAAAAAAAAAAACCTACTGTAGCCTCATTTTAAGCAATATTATCTTTGAAATCACAGACCTGATATGTTATTTTTTAAAAATTACTTTCAACCATATGAAATTGCTACCATTTTTAGGTCAGAAATGGTTGAATGCGAGCAATTTCACATTAAAATAAATACCTGACTACTAAATAGAGTTTGTGGACTACCTAAAATGATCTTGTACACTCTCACTGGTACATTGCTACACTTTGGAAACATTGATTTAAAATGTTCTGTTCATAAATAAAACATTTAAATTTCCTGGGAAGTCAGGCTCCAGTTAGTTTCTCCCCCATAATATTTTCTTTTCTGGTTTTACATATTTAAGGAAGCATTAAAATGAAAAGCTGTATAATTAATTTGCAAATGCTCTAAACCTGCCTAAAATGTTTCTCAGTACCGAATTTGATTTTTCAAAAACACAAATTAGGCTCTGACCTCAGGATATTAAAAAAACCAAGAAAAGGATTTTCTAGAAGAGAAAAAAGTCTCATTTGGCTTCTAAATAGGATGCATGCGTTGAATCAGGTTTCCTATATCACGACAGGCCAAATTAATTTGTAAGTACTTCAATAGAATTAAATTCCTGTTACTTTTGCGTGGAAATAATAAAAAAGGTACTGAAATCGAAAACTTCTGAATCCTGCTAATATTAGCTAATCAAGAGACGGTCATGTTTATTTTGAGAAACTGATCATTTCCATCAATCAACCAAGCAATCCTGATAAGCCAATCATTTTTTAATCAATGTTGAGCCACTGAAAAGTTGCCATAGATACCAAACTCTGCAGCCATCACAACAGAAAGTAAGGTTAGAATTGGAAGTGACAGGTGTATTTATCACTCAGTTAACAAGCCTTTGAAGGGAAGGAGAGTTTGTCAGAGTCCTTAGGCTGGGTATAAAAGATTGCAAAGAACATTCAAACAATTCCCAAAGAGTGCTTCAAAAGCAGGGGGAAGGATCCGTTTTTCATTAGAAATGTGGGAAAATGTTTGCCTGAAATTCCAGCTCTAAGTAACAAGTTCCTTGAAGTCTTGCATGGCTGTCATTTACCAGGGGTCACCAGCAAGTTATCATGTAAGTGGAAAGTTTCAGTTTTCTCCTTTTTACCCCTCTTCTGCCTCAGAAGTAATAAGGAGCATGGAACAATGGCTACTGTAAAAAAGCAAATGTGATCATTTGAATTTGTGTATGTGTGTGTGAATATATTTTTTTTACCAGCTGTCAATACTTTCAGAATAAAAAATAGAACCCAAGAAAACTATTTTGAGATTCACTGTACATTAGCCCCTAATATATTACTAGTAAAAAATATTGGACGTTCATCACAATAAAACTTTTTAAAAATTGGATATACATGTCCAAGAAGCACACCGTACCCCAATGAGAATAAATCCAAGTAGACCTATGCCAAGACACATATTATTCAGAATGTCAAATATAAATATAAAGAGAAAATTCTCAGAGCAGCAAGAGAGAAGCAAACGATTATGTACAAAGGACGTCCAGTAAGACTTAGTCCAGATTTCTCTTCAGAAACCATGGAGGCGAGAAGACAGTGGTATGATACAATTAGGAAACTCTAAGAGAAAAACTGCCAGCCGAGAATTCTTTATCCAGCAAAACTGTCCTTCAAATATGAAGGTGAATATAAAGTATTCACAAACAAACAGAAACAGAGAGTTTGCAAAAAAGAATCCACCTTTGCAGGAAATATTAAAGGAAGCCTTAGAACTGAAAGAAAAAGACAGGAGAGAGAGGCTTGGAGGAGAGTATAGAAGAAAGAAAAGCAGAAAGGATAACCAAAAGAGTAAAAAGAGAGACAAAAATAAGATGACATATGAAAACCAAAGAATACAATGGAGGAAATAAATAGTGCATTTTCAGTAATATCATTGAATGTGAATGGATTAAATTCCCCAATCAAAAGATACAGGCTGACAGAATGGATAAAAAAACATGAGCCATCCATATGCTGCTTACAAGAAACTCACCTCAGACCCAAGGATATAAACTGGCTGAAAGTAAAAGGTTGGAAAAAGATACTCCATGTGAATAGTAAACAGAAAAGAGCAGGGGTAGCTATACTAATATCAGACAAAACAGACTTCAAATGCAAAAAAGTGATGAGATGCGGAAGGCCATTATATATTAATAAAAGGGACGATCCTCCAGGAAGATATAACAGTCATAAATATCTACGCACCTAACCAGGGTGCCCCAAAATATGAGACAAACTCTGGCAAAACTGAAGGGAGAAATAAACATTTCTACAATA
The DNA here is from genome assembly GCA_026826555.1 of Tolypeutes matacus. NCBI lineage: Eukaryota > Metazoa > Chordata > Mammalia > Cingulata > Chlamyphoridae > Tolypeutes > Tolypeutes matacus. The sequence continues at coordinate 17,107,372 of JAKSZT010053929.1, read as the reverse complement.
ATCGTTGGAAACTTCAACACCCCTCTCACATCATTAGATAGAACAACTAGACAGAAGATCAACAAGGAAACAGAGAACTTGAACAATATGATAAACAAGTTAGACCTAACAGACATAAACAGAACACTGCATCCAAACTCAGCGGGTTATACATTCTTCTCAAATGCCCATGGATCTTTCTCCAGGATAGACCACATGTTAGGTCACAATACAGCTCTCAATAAATATAAAAAGATTGAAATTATACAAAGCACCTTCTCAGATCATAATGGAATGAAACTAGAAATCAATAACAGGAAAAAAGTAAATTTGCAAATGTGTGGAGACTGAACAACACACTCCTAAATATTCGATGGGTCAAACAAGAAATTGCAAGTGAAAAATTGAGACAAATGAAAATGAGAACACAACGTATCAAAAACTTATGGGATACAGCAAAGGCGGTCTTGAGAGGGAAATTTATAGCCCTAAATGCCTATATTAAAAAACAAGAAAGAGCTAAACTCAAAGATTTAATTGAACAACTTGAGAAACTAGAAAAAGAACAGCAAACCAATCCCAAAGCAAAAAGAAAGAAAGACATAATAAAGATTAGAGCAGAAATAAATGAAAATGAGAACAGAAAAACAATAGAGAAAATCAGCAAAACCAAAAGCTGGTTCTTTGAGAAGATCAATAAAACTGACAAACCCCTCGCTAGACTAACAAAGAAAAAAAGAGAGAAGATGCAAATAAATACAATCAGAAATGAAAGGGGGGAAATTACAAATGACCTCGCAGAAATAAAAAGAATCATAACAGGATATTATGAGAAACTATATGCCAACAAACTAGACAACCTGGATGAAATGGACAAATTTCTAGAAACTCATAACCAACCTACACTGACACAACAAGAAATACAAGAACTTAACAAACCAATCACAATTAAGGAGATTGATTCCATTATCAAAAATCTCCCAGCACAGAAAAGTCCAGGACCAGATGGCTTCACAGGTGAATTCTACCAAGCATTTCTAAAAGAATTAATGCCAATCATGTTTAAACTCTTCCAAAAAATTGAAGAGGATGGAAAATTACCCAACACATTTTATGAAGCCAACATCACCCTAATACCAAAGCCAGATAAAGATTCTACAAGAAAAGAAAATTACAGACCAATCTCTCTAATGAACATAGATGCAAAAATTCTCAACAAAATACTTGCAAATCGAATCCAACAGCATATCAAAAGACTTATACATCATGACCAAGTGGGATTTATTCCTGGTATGCAAGGCTGGTTCAACATAAGAAAATCAATCAATGTAATACACCACATTAACAAATTGAAGGAAAAAAACCACATGATCATCTCAATAGATGCAGAAAAGGCATTTGACAAAATCCAACACCCTTTTTTGATAAAAATACTTCAAAAGATAGGAATAAAAGGAAAATTCCTCAATATGATAAAAGGCATATATGAAAAACCCACGGCCAACATCATAGTCAATGGGGAAAAGTTGAAATCTTTCCCCCTAAGATCAGGAACAAGACAAGGATGCCCAATGTCACCATTGTTATTCAACATTGTACTAGAAGTTCTAGCGAGGGCAATTAGACAAGACAAAAAAATTAAAGGTGTCCAAATAGGAAAAGAGGAAGTAAAATTCTCACTGTTTGCGGATGACATGATCCTGTATTTAGAAAATCCTGAAGTATCCACAACAAAGCTACTTGAACTAATAAATGAGTTCAGCAAAGTGGTAGGATACAAGATCAACACGCAAAAATCAGTAATGTTTTTGTACACTAGTACTGAACAATCTGAGGAGGAAATCAGGAGGAAAATTCCTCTTTCAATAGCAACAAAAAGACTCAAATACCTAGGAGTTAATTGAACCAAAGAAGTACAGGACCTATATGCAGAAAACTACAAAACAATGCTAAAAGAAATTTTAAAAGACCTAACAAATGGAAAGACATTCCATGTTCATGGATTGGAAGAATTAATATCATGAAGATGTCAATCTTGCCCAATCTGATTTATAGATTCAATGCAATACCAATCAAAATCCCAACAGCTTACTTTACAGAATTAGAGAAGGCAATTACCAAATTCATCTGGAAGGGGACGTGCACCAGAATAGCCAAAAGTATTCTAAAAAAGAAGAGCAGTGTGGGAGGAATTTCACCGCCTGACCTTGAAACATATTACAAAGCTACAGTGGTCAAAACAGCATGGTACTGGCATAAAGATAGACATATCGATCAGTGGAATAGAATTGCGGATCCAGAAATTTACTCTCACCTTTAAGGTCAACTGGTTTTTGACAAACCTTCCCAGTCCACGCTAATGGGAAAAAACAGTCTCTTGAACAAATGGTGTTGGGAGAACTGGATATCTATAACCAAAAGAATGAAAGAGGACCCCTATCTCATCCCCTATACAAGAATCAACTCAAAATGGATCAAAGATCTAAATATAAAAGCCAGGACCATAAAACTACTGGAAGAAAATGTAGGGAAACATCTTCAAGACCTTGTAGTAGGTGGTGGTTTCTTGGACCTCACAGTCAAAGCACGTGCAACAAAAGAAAAAGTAGATAAATGGGACCTCCTCAAAATTAAACACTTTTGCACCTCACAGGACTTTGTCAGAAGGGTGAAAAGGCAGCCAACTCAATGGGAAAAAATATTTGGAAATCACATATCTGATAAGGGTTTAATATCCAGGATATATAAAGAGATGTTACAACTCAACAATAAAAAGACAAATGACCCAATTAAAAAATGGGCCAAAGACTTGAATAGACATTTCTCCGAAGAAGAAATACAAATGGCAAAAAACACATGAAGAAATGCTCAACATCACTCATGATTAGGGAAATGCAAATCAAAACTACAATGAGATATCATTTCACACCTATCAGAATGGCCACTATTAAAAAGACAGAGAACTATAAGTGTTGGAGAGGATGTGGAGAGATAGGAACACTTCTTCACTGTTGGTGGGAATGCAGGATGTTACAGCCACTATGGAGGACTGTTTGGCAGTTCCTAAAGAAAGTGAATATAGACTTGCCACGTGACCCTGCAATACCACTACTGGGTATATACCCAGAAGAACTGAGAGCAGTGACACGAACAGACATCTGCACACCGATGTTCATAGCCACATTATTCACCATTGCCAAAAGTTGGAAACAACCCAGGTGTCCATCAACAGATGAATGGATAAACAAACTGTGGTCTATTCACATGATGGAATATTATGCAGCTGTAAGAAGAAATGAAGTCATAAAGCATATGGCAACATGGATGAACCTGGAGGACATTATGTTGAGTGAAGCAAGCCAGACACAAAAGGACAAATACTGTATTAATGCATTACTATGAACCAAATATATTATATAATATATTGTTTGATTCAAAAAAAATTTTTTATATGTATCCATTACATTTAATTGAGAAATATATATATTCATCTGTTTTTACTTTTTAGTTTTTAAATTGTTTATATTTTCAATTATTAAATGTACAAAATAAAGTTTAAAAAAAAAAAATTGGAGGGGGGCGGATGTGGCTCAAATGGTTGGGCGTCCGTCTGGGTTCGATCCCCGGGACCTCCTGGTAAAAAAAAAAAAATACATATATATAGAAGGCGCATGGGCTGCCAGGCTCTGTGTGCTGCTGAGCTGTCGGGTCCCGGGAGCCATGCAGCAGGATGATGACGTAACGGGGGAGACAAGACGAGATGCTCCGAAAGCTCCAGAAGCCAGGAGCTGAGGTGATGCAGGCGGCAGAATACGTCTCTCCTACATCGGAGGTTTCCAGGATCGAATCCTCGTGAAGACTAGAGGAGGAGGATGAGAAGAGATGGCAGGAAACAGACACGGAGAATTGCCCAGCAAATGGACACAAAACAGCAAATGGGGAAGGGGGGGTTTAAAATGGATAAAGTAAATAAATAAAATCTTGGAAAAAAAAAATTGGATATTCAGTACTTTGGAGAGTAGGTGAAAGAAGTTGAGGGCTCACTTCCAGGGAAAAATTATTATGTTTCACAAGCCAATGACCTTTCCAGCCCTTTGGGGCAGCTAAAGCCCGCATGGTTCCACCTCGCTATAAGCTGGTCCTCACGAGGCTTGTCAGTGGGTGGGCCCAGGGTGTGGTTTAAGAGCACTTTAGAGGGAGTCGGAGGCTAGAGTCCTGCCTCTGCCTCTGTCTTCTCCTCTGTGTGTCACCTTTGCAAGTTTCTCCAGGGCTGTACAAACCACTTGAAGTCTGCCTAGATTGCCCCAAATCTCTCTGGCTTCAGCCTTCTTTGAGCCTCCCTCTAGGCTAATTCTGTAGCCAGTGGTGGCTGATGGGAGCTTGTGTCTGATGTGTGCAAGTGTCTAATCATCAGCTCTCACCTGCTTCCTAAAGTGTGTTCCAGGGAATCCTGTACCATTTTTGTTCCATGCTAACTTTGGGAATCATATCAACAAGCAGATGAACTTGTTTGATAAGTAGAGGAAAGTAGGTTTGGGTAACTTTTGAAGGGGATCATAAGCCAAGGGAGGGAGTGTCAGTGTGAGTGAAACCAAGGAAGACTTCCCGCAGCCCCTGAGGAGGTGGTCTCTCTGGTGGGCTCTTTCTGTGCAGCGGAACTTAACCTCAGTGCTTAGTTGGTCTAAGCATTTTTTCTCTCTCTCTTTTACAGTATCTGAAGGGGCACTTAATTTGGAAGTTTATCATAATAACCAAAAAAGTCCATGGAGAAGAATCAAATCTATACCAGGGAATAAATCATTTACTAAACAGTTAATTTAAAGTATATACTATATACAGTATATAATATATACAAAAATATGCTATATGCAATATATATGACTATATGTATATATACTATATATGAATATATATGAAAAATAAGAACCCCAGTGTGTGGGTCTGGTATTAAATACCTCTGATTTCCTCCCCCACCCCCACTTCAGTTTGTGGCTGTGATCTTAACTGGTTCACAGTGGCTTCTCTCTTGTTGTTTGCATGTCAGTATGTAGTTCTATTTATTCCAACACCTCAGGCCTTTCCCTTCTTCACCATTGTCAGCATTCAATGCCTTGGATGCCTCTATTTCTGATCTATATACATGTAATTTTGTTGTAGATCTCATTAGGTTCCCTACATTTCTTTTCAGATCCATCCTTAATGCTATGTGTTTTTGTCTCTTTTATTCAATATTCATTCAGAAAAATATTCATTGAGAACCTACTATGTGCTGGGCCAGGAACTCTTCTTGGTTTGTAGATACAGTGATGATCCCTGAAAAAAAGACCACTGCTATTTGGGAACCTGCATTTTACTAGGAGGAAATAGATGATAGACGAGTAAACACATAAATAAACAAGATGACTTGGGTGCCGTGCTCTGTGCTGTAGAAAGAATAAAGCAGGGCGAGGTGGTGATGCTGGGGGCTGTGCTGTAGGGGTGGATGGGCCAAGGTCACTCTAAGGAGGTCAGATTGGAGTCGGAGCCTCAAGGAAGAGCATTTCAGGCAGAGGGAGCAACAGGGACACTACAAAAGAAGTGCGTGTGCAAGAGTGACCAGTGGACCCCTTAGGCAGGAGTGGCTGATCGCCCTCTGAGGTACTTTCGGCTTTTCAATCATCTGTCTTTCTTCTCCCCTCATTCTTTTCCCTGATCCAAAGCAGGAGTATGAGTGGGCAGAGGGCATGGGGCATTGGACAGTCACTGAGTCTAGTATTCTTCCTTGACAACAGTGAACCTTTCCTCTCCCTCCCTCCCAGCCCCTCCTCCTTTCCTTCCTTCTCTCCCTCCTCATTCCTTTTTTCCCCCCAGCAAATCTTTGTTGCACATCTTACAATGTGCCAGGCCTAGTGCCAAGCCTGAGGGTCACTGGTGCACACGATCCTTACCTCACAGACCTTTCATCCAAGCATTTTCTCTTTCATATCACATCGTAGGATGACCTATTTCCTTCCTGTCCTCTCCAAAAGCTTAATGGTAAAGCTTTTCTCCATGTCTCCTATTAAGGACATGCTTCCTATCCTATCTTCTCTTTTCCTGGTCACTGCTCAGGGTTTGTAATCTTTCAAAGCCTGTTCCAAAGGCTTTTACTCAGAGTTTTCTTCTTTTTTTTTTTTTTTACTAGAGCAGGCAAAAATAAATTAATAAAATTATATCTGTTAAAAAGCAAAATTGGAAATTCTAGCTGTGTTTCACAAATAAAGATGATCTAATGATGAGGACAATAAATAAAAGTGTATGATGGAAGAAATGTTTGTGTTTTGTTGGCACAGAGGATAGTAACCTGGTAGATGCCAGCAGTGCCCTCGCTGAGAACTAGGCTGGGTCTAAAAGTTCTTTTGTAAGAGGATTGTTTGGAAGGCTGTGTATTTTCCCATGGACACAGAATTCCCGTGGAGTTGGATCTCTAATTCAAACCACAGCCCACTGGTTCACCCAGAATATATTCAGTAAGTTGTCCATGCCGTCAAGTCACAGGATAAAACCTAGTTAACACTTAACAATGTCCAAAAGCATTTTACCACCCACTTCGATTCCCAAAGCCATTGCTCTGGTTCATAATCTTTCTTTCTCTTTCCTGAAACACCCCAGTAACTTCTGTACTGTTCTTTTTGCCCCTGTCCCCCATGCTTGATATCCGTATTGCAGCCACCCAGGATGACATTTTTAAAATGCAAATCTGATCACAGGTTTCCCCTGTAACTCAACAATGGTTCCTCAATGCCTGTAGAATAAAGTCCAGACTTCTAACTGGGCATTCAAAGCCCTGCATGGCCTCTCCCCTGCTTATTTATTTATTTTTAGTTCACCTCCCAATGCTCCCCCTTCTGCAGATCCCTGAATGTGCCTCACTTCTCCCGACCTTTGTCCCTTCATTCGGGTTGCTGCTCTGTTTGAAATGCCCCTCCTTTCTTCATCTGCCTGGGGAATTCTCCTCCTTTTCCAGGATTTGGTTGAGGAGTTCTTTCTTTCCTGATCAACTGTCCCTCTTCTATAGCATGATATCACCTTGGTTTGTAATTATGTTTACATGTTTCTCTATCCCACTGGATTCTGAGCTCCTTCAGGCCAGAAACTCTGTCTTGCTCATTTGAATCCCTAGGACTTGGCACAGCAAAGCCTGTCAGTAACTATTGGCATAGATGGGTGTGTTCATAGCTCTGAGGCTGGGAGGAAGTAAGGGCTAGAGACGGGCTTCAGACACTATCCCAGTGGGGAAGGGTGGAGGTAGGCCCTGGGAGGACAAGTGTGCTGATGGAACAGGATGGGCAGAGCTGTGAGTGACAGTCATAGGTCCGTGTTTGTTAGTTCTTGTAGGATGATCCATAGGGTTTGTGTAGGGAATTTAAGGGACATGAGCCTGAAAAGTGGGGTTAAGGTCTGGAATATCACTAAGTGTGATGGGAAATGTCAAATGTTATTTGAACTTGGAAAGGACACAATCCAAAAGGCACTTTGGAATATTAATGGACTCTCTGTGGCTGGGTTGATGTGGGAAAGAATATAGGCAGGAAGACCACTTTGAGGATGACTGGGATAGACTGGGTATAAGCAGATAGAAATCTAAAGTGTCAGTAGGAATGGAAGACAATGCCCTGCAAAAGTTTGTCCTGATTTTCTGGCTATATTTCATATTGACTCTATTAAACATTTTGACATCCCTGGAAATATTTAATCAGTGGCCCAAGTCTTTGGGCTGCTTAAGAGCTCCACCATGGCGAGTCTGTGATTGCTGGCTCCCTAAAGCAAAGAAGGAGAATTGGGCTAGAGTTTGTCCCAGAGAAGACCATGATCCATAGGAGGATGGATGGCCTCTCTTGTTTGGAAAAGGAGAGTCTGTTTTCTCTATTGCTTCTCACAGGGACTTCATTATCAGCAGTGCTTCTTCATAGCTCTATGACTTCATGGTGAGCAGTGCTTCTTCATAACTCTGTGGACATGAGGACAACACTTAAACAATTAGTGTTGGCTTCAGTTGCCCAGATGAGGGTGTGTAAGCTTGTGGCATCCTCACATGATACCCTGACGGCATCTTCTCCCTGACAGAGTGGTTCTCAGGGCTCTACTTCTCAGCCACCTCAGAGCCTTGATGACATATTGATATAAAATCTACCCAAAGGTAGAGTAAGGATAACCCAAAGTTGGGGACTCTGAGAGGTTTCCTTTATCTGCTAAGTACATTCAAGACCCAATGGCTGACAGATAAATTGACATCAATGATCAAGAGCAAAAGCAAAAATATTGGAGAAGTAGCATATTTGCTTGCATTCCCACTGAAGTATGAAGGACAGCACTGGATACCTCTCATGTCCTGGCTTCCATCCTTTCTGCCCACCTCCTCCTGCTGCAGGTCCAGCTTCATGCAGGTGTGCCCTGACAGCACTTTGCCCCAAATGCACTGTGTATTCTATGTTTTCTTCTATGGGGCTTCTCTGATAAGATGAGGAATGCTGCAGGAGCCCACCCAGCACACAGGCATGTGCTGTCCCATGGGAGGGTGGTTAGGGTCCCATGGGAGGGTGGTTAGGATCCCATGGGGAGATCCATGCCAGCAGGGGACAGGGGCTGGTAGATAAGTGTCAGCCTCTTCTGTCACTCAGATGGACAGTTCTGAGGCATACATCGCACTGCGTGAGTTCGTTTCCACAGTGATGGCCAACTTGAAACCATGCCCTTGTGTTGATCCTCCCTCCTTCCCTGTTTCACTCCCTCCATCCCTTTCTCCTGTTCCCTGGGATCATTTCTAACTGTAACCCACCAGTTTTCCAACACGGTCTCGGGTTCTGCTTTGGGAGAGGGTGAAGAACCAGGTTAACATCAGGGCGGGGAGGGAGTTCTTTTTTTCTGCAAGTGGGTTTTCTGTGGTTGGAGAGTAGGAAGAGTCTCTCTTCTGCCATATTATGGGCTCAGTCACATAACTGTGTCCTCATGACATGTACAGAAAGAATCAACAAGAAAATGTGGTTTCCATGTCTTTGTGGACAAAGCAACTCAATCAAGCTGAAATATCATTCCTACCTCAGCTCTTACTGGAGAATAATCATGCCAGTATGTTTAACTTATGACCAGAGACAATGGTGAGGGTGGAAGGTAGAGGGATGAGCTGTTGGGCTTTGACTTTCACTCAAAAGATAATTTCAAACGCTAATTGGTGGCTTTGACATTTGTTCTCTCTGTGCAACTGTCATATTACACTATAACAATTTCCCCTGGATAATGAATGCATCTGCATATAAAAATAAAAGCACATGGGTTTTCTGGTACTCATTTTATTTTCATAACCCTTTTCCTTCTCTTCTACTTTCTCATTCTCCTCTTCTTCCTCTGGCTATGGGGTCAGTGCTTAGCTGTCTCTGACAATCTGAGATGGCAGGTGCCTGAGTGCTTGTCATGGAGTTTGCGGTGTTTGGTACATCCTGCCCTACACCCCACCCCCCCTTCCACCACATCACTGCACGTGTGCTTTATGCTCTGTCACTCCCTCCTGGCTTTTCTATCCTGCATACCTTCTACCCCCACCACCTCCAGTCTCTAGGGGCAGAGATAAGACAGATATAAAAACCTTCATGACCTCTAGCACCATTCAAAATACCTGTTTGCTTCTCACTTTCCCATTCTGGGTACCTAGCTGGCCAGCTGAGTCTCTCTGCTTAATAGGAATCTTCCCTAACAGTTCTAGACAAAATGTGAAAAGGAATATGAATCCATATCTGCTGGAGTTTAGCTACAATTTTTGCAGACAAGTCTTGGCAGGAGTCCGACACCTTCCCAAACCAGACTGGCACTTTTAACAGGTCCTTCCAGGCCCCCACCTGGAGGATCAGCACCTAGGAATGGTTTTCCAGGGCAACTCAAAGAAGGACACCAGTTTAGGCCACATGTCCTCTGCTCTGGATCCCAGGACCATTCTGCCCATTTGTGCCTGAAATTCCCCTCCCAGTCCAGCCCCATATATAGTGACATTCGGAAAATCAGTGTCATACTGTCACTGGCAGAAACATTCTCTCTCAGGGACAGTCCTCTGCTCGTGGCTGCTGTCCTTCCGTGGGCCTGGCTGCCAAATGGATGAAGAAGCACATGAGATGGGGCAGTGGGGAGAAGCAATCGAGCTCTCCAGCCTGCAGCTCTCACTGCTATCTCCAGGGCTGCTTTTGAGGTGCTGTTGAAACTAAAGGCTTTCCTCAGCTACCACTAAGCCTGCTCTGACCTAGATGAGGCAGATGTTCAGTCCACTGTGGAAGTAAGAATCATGCAGATAGAATGAGTGTGGACCTCAGTAGATTAGGAAGAATCCACGGATCCAACAGCCATAGTCCAGCTATTCATAGTTATTAGCACAGAGCTTCTCATACGCCATGGTGGAAGACAGGGCTGATCATCACTCATGGTTAAGCAGGTGAAGATTTCACAATTATGAGCTCCCAGGCCTCCAACCACGAAGGCCTCTGCACCAGTGCCCAGGGACAGTGCCTCCAACGGCAGGGCTGCTTCTCATACCACCCCCTAAATCCCAGGCCATTTCTTTGAACATGAGGCCCCTAGAATCCTCCCTGCTTATTGGCACAGGTAGAAGGCCTGCAGTACAGCTGCCAGGCATGGCAGGGACAGGTGGAGGTATTCTGTTTGTCCTCCTATTTCTTTATTAACTTCTCAAAGAGTATCCAAATCATTTGTGGATTGCCATTGTTTCCTTTCTTAATGATCATGCCTCTGGTTGGGATACAGATTGGCTAGTTCCATTCTCAGATCCTTGACTTTTTTTTGTTTTTTACTTTTATTTTTCACAGAAGCTGAGCAGACCCACTTAGGATAACTCTTCAGATGCTACAAACTAAGGAGTTCCTGCTTGACCCACTTATAGCACTGGGCAATGTTCACTGAGCATGATACTCTCTGCAGGGCAAAGTACATTTTTTGGCTCATCCAAAAGTGGAGAAGCAGCCAAGAGAGCCCAACACAAAGATTCTCTGCTGATCCCTATATCCATCTGGGTTCTGAATCCTGCCAGGTCGACCACAGCAGCAGGCCAGCCTTGGCCATGGCTGAGTGGCTGGGGAGACTGTCAAGGGTAGAAGAGAAGAGGAATTGCATGAGAAGAGCTTTCAACACTCTGAATCAAACTGACAGATTAGAAGAGTAATTCTTAAAATATGAGCCCTAACAGCATCAGCGGACTTAGTAATTGCTAGAAGTGCAGTTTGGGGCTTCATACCAGCACTGCTTAATCAGAAACTCTGGGGGTGGGACCCAGCAGTGTGCTCTAGTAGGTCATCCAGGTGATTTTGATCACAGTAAAGTTTAAGAACCACTGAATTAGAGGAAGGAGACAATTGAGCCAATCCTGGCTGCCCAATAGAATTACCTGGAAGAGCTTTTAGCATTCCAATCCCCAGGTAGCATCCAAAACAATTAAATCAGAATCTCTGAGCAGGGGACCCATGCATCCATATATATTTTTAAAAGCTCTTTACTTGATTCCCATGTGCAGCCAAAGCTGAGACCTGGGGTAGCCCCTTGGGAAAGGGAACATTAGTGAGTTGAAAGTGTGTCTACACCTGACCACATCTGCGCCCTCCTCCCCCTCCTCCACTTCCATCTCTCCAAACTCATGGAGCAGGCAGCTTAAAAGAACTTTAAAACTGCTCCCTAAGACTGAATAGTGTATCTGTTGTATACCTGTTTTGGCACAGTCCAAATGTGCATGTGTTAATCATTTGCCATCATTTCTTCTGTTCCCAAAGCAAGTATCCCTGGCTAGGTGCTTGGCTGGGTGGGGTGTTCTCTGCTGGCCGTGGCCTGGCTCTCAGAAGCAGAACATGAACTGCAGGTGCCCCCAAATCCTCTTCAAGGTAGCTTGGAAGATTTCTGGAAGTATTTTTTGGACTTATTTTGAAGATAGTCCTGGGAATTACTTTATAAAACTGGGTTCTGCCCAGGAGAACATCATTGTATTATATGGCCCTTTTGGGGGTCCCTCTTAATTCTGTAACTGGGACTCTAGACAAAGAAGCAGGGAGAATTTAAAAACGCTTTTGTCTCTAAATGTGAAAATCACTAGGTCATGAGCACGTGTTTGAAAGGGGTCTGCCCCTGGGTAGCTTTTAAAACCCGAGACTGTCAGCCCAGGAAGGGGCCTTGAGAAAGCCCTTTCAGACTTCCTCCTTTTAGAGAGCTGGCAACGGAGGCCCAGGGAAGGTTACTCTCAGCCCCAAATCACACAGCAAATTAGTGGCAGAATCAATACCAGAAACCAAGTCTCTTAACTCCCTGGTGTCCCCACCCAGATATATCACGCTGTTCCCTATATTTTAAGTATTTTTTCCAACATGGGATTTCATACCTGCCCCTCCCCACCAAGGATTTTTATTAAGGAAATGTCTGTTTTATTTTTAAGTGGCTGATCTAACTCATCAATTAGGTAATTGAGATGGTTCTAAGGATGCATTAAGCCATTTTTATATATGTTGGAAAACGAGTCTGTAAAAGTGTAATGTGAGGTAATGAGATGTCAAAAGTCATGAAAATGAGACGATCTGAGTACAATCGTACAGACTGAAATAGGGTTTGGAATTTTCCAGGATTTTGAGTGTTTTCCTCGTTTGTGTTTTACTGGTTGTATAGTAATTGATGTGAAAAACGCAAATGGCCACATTTTTCCATTTGGGCCCATGACTCAGAACACTGAGATCTTTTTAGAACATTTAAAACATTTACCACACCTTTAATAGGAAAAAAAGTTTCAAAAATTCCTTTATTTACATTTTCACATGTTTTATATTTTCTGGATTTCTTAGTGGCAGCTGTAAAAAGGGCTTTTCATGTGATCATTTCATTCAGTAATTTGTCTAAACCGAGGCCTTTTCCCTTTTTTCTAATGCCTGCCCAGCTGTCACTATTGCCTGCTAAAGTGATTTTTCTCTATTATGTTGTCATTTTACACTCCCTCAGGGTCCAGTCCTGCAGCCCTTACATGCATGGAACTTGCATTAAAGTCATTGGAAGCTTTAGCTTGTAAGAATGTGGGTTTGGGGCCCAGAAAAAGGACCTGGCTATTTTGAAATCTCAGCCTTGGGCCCTGGGGTGCCGACCTGGTATTGTAGTTTGATGCCCGGGTTCTGCCTTCTCTCTTATCTCACTAGAGACTGTGGGGCCCTGAGAACTTAGGTGGCATGCTCCAAAGCATATTTCCTCCACCCCAACTCTACGATTCAAAGTTGGTATCAAAAGCAGGAAAATGGGGGACCATAGGGTTGTGAAAGCATATTACATTAGAGTTATTGTATTCTTGGGTGTTTTCTGAGTGAGGAGGGGTTGCCCAGTCAGGAAACGGATAGAACAAATAGGAGAGAACATGGAATTATACTTAGAAAAGAAAAATACCTTAGGCAAGGGGAGAGGCGCAGGGAAGCTGGTCAGCAAGGGCAAGGTCCCTGGTTTTTTAGCAGGTTTTTTTTCTCCCTGAATTGGATGACTTGATTCTGTCTGCTCACACATGGGATGGCTCCAGGGGAAGGCTTTAATCCCTCTGTGCACAAATCAGGATCAAGGGATTCTTGGGCCAGAAAGGTTCTAATTTATCTCTTTATCTAACTCTTAACTCCTTCTTTATGAAGCAAAAGTACCACCTCTTCCAGGAAGCCCTCTGGGAATGCTCTAGCTCTAGTGTCTCAGAACAGGCCTGATAGGCACGAGGTCTTGCTGGTTGTAGTTCTGGTGGGTCAGTGACTCTTGCGCTTTGTCCATCGAAATGAGTTACTACCAGGAGGGGAGGGAGGTTTGGCTGCGTCTTTGTTTGCCAGGGCTGCTGTAACAAAGGAACCACAGACTAGTTGGCTTAGACAATAGAAATTTATTGTCTCGCAGTTCTGGAGGGTTGAAATCCAAAATCAAGGTTTGGACAGGGCTATGCTTTCCCTAAAGTCTGTAAGGTTCTGGTTGTGGCTTACTGGCAATCCCTGGTGTGCCTGGGCTTGTGGCATAATCTCTGCCATGTGCTGCCTCTCTCTCTGTAGAGAAACAGAGAAGTCCAAATTTCCTCCCCAGGTGGGTCCCAGGTTGGCTCCCAGAGCAGTGACGGAGTCCAGCAGAAGCTTCACTGAGGGTCCGGGCAGCAAAGGCCCAGGTCTGGGGTCCTGCCTAGGCAGCCAGGGAGACACAAAATCAACAGACCCCTTCAGGAGCACTGTGGACATGCCAGGGCCTCCCTAGAATAAGTGAGGGAAGTTTTGAGAGAAGTCTGCTGTGTCATGAGAACAGGTATGGGCTCAGAGCTGATGGGCCTGGACGTTGCCAGCGGGAAGACTGGGTCGTGGGTGGGGGCTCAGGGGAAGAGTACCCCCCCACCCCCCAGCTGGGTTGCTTCCCAAGGTCAGTCCTGAGAGGAGGCTGTCCTGTCTCCACACATTCTTGCACACTTCTTACCACTCCTGATGCTATGTCCCTTCCCACAAGGAAAACTCCTGTTGTTTTAACTATTTCTCTGTGTTTCCGGAGCTATTGACCCTGAACTTCCTGATCCCGAGGAATCTACACCAATCTGGGTTTTGTTTACATGCCTTTTTATCGCGGACATTTTGCTGTACACTGTGCAACGACACGGGGGAACAAGCAGGACCAACGCACTTAGGTAGGTGTGCCTCATGTAGAGCCGTCGGAAGGGGTCTCGGGGGAAAGCATGTTGGTCTTGGAGTCAGAAAAGCCAAGTCAAATGGCTCTGCCATTTCCAGCTTAGGACTTGGGGCAAGTTTCTCAAACTGAATCTCATTTTTACCTATCCACTTCCCAGGGTTTGCATGAGGGTAATAAATATACACACGCACACACATATTTATGATGTATATAATATATGTTTTTATGACATGTTATACAACATGTAATGGATGCACATATAGTAGCATATATACACGTTATATACATGTATATGGTAAATAGGTATAATCTTATTTACACATGGAAGCTTTGGAAAATGCTAAAGCACTGTATGCATATTTGGGATGATTATTTTTGAAACAATGTGGTTCTCACTAGCCCTGTTACATGTTAGCTCTGCTGGAGCATATTTCCAATGATGTTTGAATTTTAAACAAGGAGCGCTGTGATATAATAGCTCAGTTGTTTTAAATGGACTGTCCCTTCTCCTCTTGGGGAAAATGAAAGCAACAACAGAAAATCATCTTGTATGCTCCCCTGTTCAGAACTCGATTTACTATGTAGGCACAGGAACAAAGAGAAAGGTAAGTTGATTTGCCATAAAGGGAACGGTGACCTTCATTCATTTTTACTTTCTCTCTCTCTCTCTCTTTTGTGAGTGAGGAACAATAATAATAAATTCTCTTCCTCTGCCTATTTCAAGACAGAGAGGTTTGAAGTGTTTTATGACTTAAGCATGTCCTAGGCCAATCTGCTCCATAGTAATGCTGAAATAACCCTTGATGCTCATTAGCATAAGTGAATGTTACTTTGTTGACTCTGATGGGGTCCTAATCAGCGTCGATTCTCCCCCTGGCATTGCATTTTGGAGGATGAAGCCAGGTGCTCTCCCAGATGTGAATGGGAGGGTGTCCGGCCCCCTCCTCCTTCGCCACTACCCCCAGAATCTTCAGCTGCAGACTAGTTCATGCCTGAGTGGGAACCACCCAAGTGTTCCCTGATCCATGCACCCTGCTGCATCTAATAAAACCTCTCCCTCCCCTGATTCTGCTCTAGGAAAACAGACGTCAATGTGAGCTGCCAGAGCCTGTGCATGGCCCGCGATGGCTGGCTGCCACCGCCGAAGCCCCTGGCCATTGTGTTCCCTGGCATCCCTGCCAAGAGGGCAGAGATCCTGCCGCCTGGGGCCCACCACCACTGACAGAGCTTGGATGAGCCTTTGGCGGTTTAATCCTCTTCTTTCCTTACGGAGAGGGTCCTTGTGCTGTGTAGCTTAGCTCCTTCTCTGGTAGTGTGCAGGCTAGTGAACGAGTGAGTTTGAGGGTATCCCTGTATATGTTGTGGGGAGAAAAGCAGGCAAAACAAAGACTCGGAGATATGAAACCGGAAAGAGAGAAAGACAGCCCTGGATTTGCACTTAGCTCTGCGTTGGGAGACCTGGGATTCAACTCTACTTGGAGCATCTCCTGAAATGCCTTAACCTTTCTATTGCTTGATCTGGAGCATGGCAAATGATGCTTAGCCTACATCCCTTCCAGGGTGGCTGTGAAGCTTCCAATGTCAGCTCTCATTTGTACAGAATTGCTTCAGAGTTTACAAAATGCACTTAAAAGAAACAAGGTGAGCTGTAATATCTCAGTGAGTGGGCCACTGATCCCCTGCATTGGAATTAACCACCATGTGCCTCTATGTGCCCCCCCCAGGCTTTGGCACATGACCCAAGGTTAGCCAACAAGATGCCCTGGCCTGGGAATTTACATTGGTTCATGAGTCCACAAGGGCAGATGGAAGTTAGGGCAATGGAACTTGAGCTCCTGTTGCTGGGTCCTCAGAGTTGCCCGTGTTCCTGTTCTTCCTGAGGTTTGGGGTTCCATCTCCCTTTAGTGCTGTAAGGCTCTCAGTATTCTAATTCCCCTTTTTGGCCTAAGTTAACCCAAATCCAAAATGATAGGACTTTCAAGCTTTCTCAGCTATAAAGATCTACTCCAGCAGTGCTCTTGACTTGACCTGGTTGGGGGAAGTTTTCCCATGACATTGGGTTTGGCTTCACTTGGAGCTTAGTAGGAATGATGCCTCCCACTTGGAGCAAAAAAGAGGAGATGCAATAGAGGTTTCTGAGGAAGTCCTTAGGAACAGAGTGTAACTTTTCTGGGATGTTTGGAAAATCATTGCATGGTGATGTGGCTGCCACGGAGGGGCTTCTCGACAGTATAAAGGAGTGGTTGAGATTGCAGGTTCTAGATCCCGCCTGTCTGCTTTGCATCCTGGCTTTGCTGCTTACTAGCTATTGTACTTCAGTTTCTTCCTCTGTAAAATGGGGCCAATTATAGTACTTACTCCCTCCAAGGTTGTGATAAAGATGAAGTGAGTCAAGGCACACAACATGCTTAGAGTGATACTGGCACACGAAAAATGCTCAGTAAATGCCCCCTGTTACTGAATTTTCTTCTGTTATCAGCAAGGGTGATAGAAGATGATCTATTCCACATAAGAAAATCCAAAACTGGGTTTACAAGAAAATAAAACTATTTTTAAAAACCAAAGAATGAGCTGCTGCTTGCTGGTTTCCAGGAAGCTGTGCTGATGGCAGAGTTCTCTTTGATGGAGGAATGAGTTCTTCATAATGTTGACTCCAATCAGGCCTGTTCCATTAAATAGAGGAGAGGTTTCTAGCCACAATTTCCCTCTGCCATTGGCCTAGTAGCTACAGTTGAGCAAATATGGCCGAGCGCAGTGATTGCATTGTGATGTTTTAGCTCGCCTGGGTCTGCCAAGCCGGCTTTGAGCACCTGGGGCACTTCTGTTTGCAAGAGAAATAGGCTGATGCTAAGGGCATTAGGACACCCCGGAGGGCACGGGGATGGATGAGACCCGCGGTGTGTGCAGCAGGCACCTATGTAAAACATGTCTATTTGTCCAATGATGAAAAACTACTCACCTTGGCAAAACAGGCATGATATTCATTTGGAAGCTTGCTTCCAAGAAAGATAAATCTTGCTGTCACTGCACAAAGAGATAAGGAAGACTGGATGACAGTTTTTCATTGATAAAAGATTCTGTCTGTATTTTAAAAGAATTTACTTTCTTCCCTTTTACTGATACCCGTATGAGTTAAGGCAGAGATACACTATCTTTCATGTTTTTGTCAGGATGTGTGATTCCTACGGGTGGCCGTGACTCAATTGCTTCATTTAGCCATGTGGCTAAGGTGGAATGTAGCCTGCACATGAGCTGCAGGACCCAGAAGGTACAACCCCCAGAATTAAGAGGCAAGATCTGGAAGCATCCCTGGTTGGAAGGGGAATTAACAAGAGTTAGCATAAAATAGGGGAGGTTTGTTGTGTGCAAAAATCTTACTAGAAACTAATCTTCCCTAAGAGAAGTTTTAACCATTGGCTGCTGACTAGAGTGCTTCTAAAAACCTCACTGGGGAGACACAAGTGTGCAATAATTCATGTAAGTGAAGCAGTGATATAATTAATCGCAACATTAGGTGATGCTGCAACAAGGGGGCTGAAAGAGAAGAGGAGAATTAGAGAGGAGCCATTTGTTAGTGTCCTGTTGGCCTAAGATGGAACACAGATGGAAGTTCCGTTCTTCTTGCTTGGTAGGTCTAAATCTGATGAACCAGCATAGTCCTTAAAGATAGTCATAACAAGGAAACTGATCTTAATTTGGTTTCCCAGGTTAACGTTACTACTGGGAAGAGAATGCATTGACCAGCTGACATGAATATTCCAGTCTGCTTATCATTTTTAATTTGTAACATTAACAAATACTGCCATGGATTAAAGACCTCTTGTGAATCAGACATTGGTCCATTCGCTTTATAGATCAGAGCAACCCGAAGAGTTGGGAACTCTCATTAACCCCATTTTAAAGATTAGGCAACTGAGGCCCAACCTGCTAACTTGTCTTTACAGCATTCTGGAGTAGAAAGTCTTATTGTCTCTATTTGACCGTCGGAGAACACTCTGTACCCGTGGGCAAGAGCACAGCTGTGGAGTCAAAGCTCCCCCACTGAGCTTCGACCAGCCATCCTAGCTGTGCCCTGTCCAAATTCCTGCCCCACAGAATCCTTAAACTAAGAAATGGCTGCTTTACATGACTAAGCATGGGGTGACTTTCTACACAGCTGTTGTTCTTGGAACAGTACTTTACCTCTCAGAGAAATCATTTCCTCATCTGCAAAATGGGTGAACTAGCAGTAGCCACGTCATGGGTGGTGGTGAGGATTTAATGCACAGGAGGTTCTCAGCACATGATCCTCCTTAATGCTTACTCTGTGCCAGGCACAATTCTAAGGACTTTACATATACTAATTTTTTAAACTCAGAACAATCCTATAATGTGGGTACTGCTTTTCTGTTTTCATTTTTTATTGAGGTGAAATTGACATAAGATTAATTTTGTAAAGTGAACAATTCAGTGGCATTAAATACATTCACAATCTTTTGCAACCACTACCTCTATCTAGTTCCAAGAAAAATTTTCATCACCCCAAAGAGAAATGTGGGTACTACTTTTAAACCCATTTTATGGATGAGAAAACTCAGAGAGGTTATGTAGCCTGCCCATGGAGATCAGAAGGATGGTAGTGATAGAGTTGGGGTTAGAACACCCCCAGGATCCAGAGTCTTTGATCTTTGTGCTACCACTCTACACTGTTTAGAATGAAGTGACTTTCCCAAAGCCACCCAACTATCAAGTGGCAGAGCCAGGATTGCTCTCTTCCCAGAGCTTGTACTTTTTCTACTGAGATAAAACTTAGCATTGAGCTTATCAAACAAGTTCCTAAAAGAGCTGCTGTGTGGACATCCTGAGTCAACATACAGAGTCTGGTCATCCCATGGAGCCATCAAGCTGAGGATCAGACTCTGAGCCTTCCTAACCCACTTTCTTCCCCACCCCACCCACCCCAAGAGGCAGGCACCCACTGAGGGCTGCCCTTGAAATGGCCAGCTCTGCTCACCATCTTAATTACAACATCCATCTATCTGGAGTGGAAAGTATGCACTGCTGCTCTGCGGTAAAATGATTATTTGGCAGAGGAAAGAATTTCTGGCCCAGAACTCATAATTCTTTTATTCTGTGGCCTACCAAAATATTTGGGTAATCGCTCTGCCCAATCCTAGGCTCTCCGACCCACAGTGGTTTTTTGTAGCTGCATACGCTTTGCAAGCATCGAGAGAGATTTACAATCATTGGCTTTGCAAACTGAAATGTGTCCTGCCTTCAAAAGAATAAAGTTCTATGCTTGAAAGACTCAAAGTAGATTTCATAGCCTTTCCTTTCTTCTTCTGTGTCAACACTCTTTAAAAATACAGAATTCTTTATGCAATTGCAATACAAGTCAAGGCTCGAGTGTTAGGCAGATTCAAGGAGCTGTGAAACGCTATGTGTATCACCATCAGGGTCCAGTTAGGAGACAAAGCCTAACAGTTATTGAACAAGTAAAGTCAATTCTGACTGGTGTGGATAGGGTGGGAGTGGGGTTGCTTACACAGGCCTGGGAGCCCACCTAAAAAATGCCAAGAACTGAGGGGCAACAAGTAAGTTGGATCTGGCTGTTAAATGTCAGTCTAGTGGCTCACAATGGCTGTTCTTGAAGTTTGGGCTGGATGGGCAGTGGAGTGGAATCATTGTCTCTTTGTTACCCTGGACCTAGTACATGGACCATATACATCCCATGTGGTGGGGAAAAGGAAGTCTGGGGTCCTAAGGGCAGGCACTCAGTGTGCTAGGAATAACCGTGGTGTGGGTTCTGCAGGAAGATGCCGCTACGAATCCACCACCAGAAAATCATGTGCTTTGAGTGATTTTGCTTTTCCCAGCAGCCACAGATCTGCACTGCACCATCCAACAACAGCTTGACAAAGAGGAAGGAAGAGACATTTTGGATTCAGTCAGATTCTGGTGTGAGTCCTGGCCATGTCATTTATTAGTTGTGTCACTGGATTACAGACTTCCCGAGTCTTAGCTTCTCAAATGTATCTTGGAGCTATCATGACATTTTTGGAAATGGATGCCTATAGTAGATACTCAGCATGTGCCAGCCTGGCATGCATGGGCAGGAAAGTGGAGACTCCTTGACCCTGAACTGAGAAGACTAATTAGGACACCCATTGAACGTAAGCCTTGGCCTTCACAGCATTCTATGCTCTAACCAATGAGCCAGGCATATACTTACAGTACTAAATTTAGGCAAACTTATGGTTCAAAGATGGAATCAACATGGATGTTTTATTCTGATTGCAATTAGCAACTCCTCAGTCACTTTGTAAATCCAGTTTGCATTTGCAATGTTGAAACTGGACTGGTGTTACAAGGCTTAATTCTGGCAGGTAACCGTTGCAGAAGCCCAGTGGAGCTTCAATCCAGTAATGGAAAAGTGTTTCATTTTAACTATGAAATTCAACACAAAGAATACAGCTGCTCAACCGGGCAATGACAGTGTATGTTAATTTGATTTATATACACACAATGTACCATGCCTAATGTTGAACGCTGGAAGACCAGCAAGCCTGATACTGGCCTCATAAATGAGAGTTTTCCATTTTCAGCTGACTTCACGTGTATCAGCACACTTTACTGGAGCAAAAATCTCTGCAAGAGCTAGTATGTGCAAGAGAAACAAGGTGTGTTCTCTGTGGCAAGCACGAGGGCTAAACTTTGCCCACTGGAAGAATGAGGCTCTTCTGGAAGCATCTCTCTGTATTATCTCTGTGGGTCTCACCCCTTGGCAGATCCAGGGGGTTCTTCTCAAGTAAACGAGGAGGCAGCTGTGGAATGCGAACTGTCTGAGGGCTCCCATTCTGCCCACTGGAGAGCAAACTTCCGCTTTCTCTGAGGGCAAAAGAGAGAGATCATACTCACCAGCAAATGAAACCCTTGAGAGAACTCTTTCGTCACCTGATACCTGTGAGAAATGCACCTGACAACGAAGCACATGAGTGTGTCTCTGCGTGTGCGTGTTGTGTGTGCTGTGGTGTATGGGTGTGTAGGGTATGTGGTGTGTGTGCATAGTGTGTCTGTGGTATGTTTGGTGTGTACATGGTGTGGTGCATGTGTGGTGTGAGTGTGTATGTATATGTGTAATGTGTGTATATGTGTGTGTGTGTGGAGTGTGTCTATAATCACCTTCAGCCGACTGGGAGCCAGAACCACACAGGGAAGGGGATTCTGGGAAATATAGTTTCCAGCATAATCAAGTTGACGGCAGAACATTCCAGCACAACACTATTATCTGAGAAAGGAAGTGGGGGCTGGCTGTACACTCTGCTCTGTATAGGACCACACTGTCCTGATCTTTTAACAAAAATGTGCACATAGAGTGCTTGTGTATAGAATAAAATAGAAGAGGAAATCAGAGGCTCTTACCTTTTTTGCAAACCCTTAACAGTATGGGACTTCCTCACTACCTTCCATACAATTCCTTCTCGCTTTTGGCATAGTTCTTTCCCCCCACAAGATTGCGTATGATGTTAGCTTTAACACGTTTTCACTGGTTAAAAAAAAAGGAAGAGGTACGTGTGTATGTGAATGCATGTGCATGAGAATGTGGGTGTGATTGTGTGCATGTGTGTATGCATGTATGTATGTGCATGTGATATGTGTGTGTCTGTTGGGAGTGTAAATCGCTGGCCCCTTTCCCTTTAACGATGGCCCTTTGACCTTTGCCAAAGACACCCAGGGGACAGGAGAGCCCAGAAGGAGGGCTTGGTGAGAGAATGATGGAGATGTAAGCTCCCTGGGAGCTGAGATTCATGGAGCACACAGGGGGTTTTTATTCCATTAATTTTTATTGGGAGAGGCACATCCCCCACTGCTTTATACTGCTTTTCCCTCGGGCTTAACACCAACTGTGTGTTCATATCCAACCGTCTCCTTTGCAAATAACTTGAGAAAGAAGAGGCAAGGCCGAGATAGCTGCATCCATTGTGTGAAGCTATGGTCCTTGTGGCAAGACTCCTGGCTTGCTTGGGGATTGGGGTGTGTTAGAAATGAGGTGGGCTGGGGTGAGTGCTGACATCCTGTCAGTGGCCAGCCACAGTCTCCTTTCAGACCCTGCAGGGGGTGTGGGTGTGAGTGGACTGACATCAATAAAGGTGAACCTGGTGTGATGGCCTTCTTGTTCTTTTTGAACTAGATCCTCCAGCATTTGTCATTTCCCAGGTGGATCATCTACCAAAGAGCAGGAGAAGCTACTGGAGATGAACATTTCCCATTCTTGGTGGAAATTCCAGCCCTGGACCCTACAAAGGGGCTGGATTACCAGTTGTCACATGTATAGGACATTTCACCAATTTCTTGTGTGGCCCAGAGAGTGTGTGAGATGCCCAAGCAATCTGTATTTGAAAGAAGAACCGGGACATGGAACTCTGATTCCCCAGTCATTGTAAATTAGTCCTGAGTACGGCCAGAGTCTGAGAATTTATTTCAGCTCTCTTAAGCCCCTTTGTCCCTCTCCACTGGCATCACACTCCCCTGGCAGTTTGTCAGCTCCTTGTGGCAGGGCCCATTTGCCTTTTCTGCACCCCAGCACAGTGGTTAGGATAGAATAGAGCTTCCTATATATTTGTCAAATGTCTCAGCAATTCCCGCCGCCCCATCTGGTCCCATTTCCTAACCTCTTCCCCCTTGCTGATCCTGCTCCATATGCCATCTTCTCCTGGTTGGCTCTTGAGCTAACCAGGCAGATTCCAGCCAGAGGGCCTGTGCATTGGCTGTTCCCTGTGGCTGTGATGCTCTTCCCCTAGCTCTCAGCAAGGCTAACTCCTCTCCGCTATCCGAATCCCACCTTCTCAAGGGGCTGCCTCATTAAACCTGCAGTTGCCCCTCCCACACACATTCAAACTATCTCCCTTACTTTTCTTTGACAACATTTATCACCTTCTAAGGGATTACGTATTTTACTTATTTATTGCATATTTTGTTTGGTTATTGTTTGTATCGCCCCATTTAAAAAGTAAGCCTCCTGAGGATAGGGATTCTGGCCTAATTTGCCAATGATATATCTTAAGGGCACAGAGGAGACACTAAATAAATATTTGTTGACATTTGTTGGAACTGATGGTCAATCTTTTGCCCAGAAATTTCTTGGAAATATTTCCCATTTTTGGTGAAATTAAGCAGAGAGGACTTCTGGCCAAGTTAGCATTAAAATGAAAGAATACTGGTATTTCAGAATTTCCTCAAATTCCCACAGTGGGGTGTGTGAACACGGAGAGGGTTAGTACAGCAATGACAATAATTGTCATGGATGGCAATGAGGACTGGATTCCTAACCATCTACTATATGGTGCTCTTCAGATGTCACAGGCCTTGAATTTGAGTTTCACAATGATGTTTTGAGAAGGACAAGGTAGATATTATTATTCACATTTTATAGATGAGGAAACAGGCTCAGAAGCTTAAGGGATATGCTCAAAAGTCATACAGCTAGTAAATGATATAGGTGCATCTCCAACCCAGGTGTTTGATTGCTACCCTGTTCTTTCTTTGTTATCACAAGGAGTTCCTTCCACATAGGGGCTGTTTTGGGGAACCACATAGAAGAAGTTCAAGCTAGGGTGAGTGGGGTGAGGAGCAGAGGCTGGGAACATAAGACTTCAGGTTCCCTTTGTACTGTGGGTTCATCTGAGGCTAGGTTATCAGTTGGAGCTTTCCCATATCTAGATGCAGGACTTAAGAACCAAGTAGGGTGCAGCTGTGTACAGAGATTTGTTATTGTTTGTTTGCTTTTTAAATTGCACGAACATAATTCATGCAGGAGGAATTACTGAAGTGTCACCATGTAGGCTGGACAGCTTTCAGCCAATCAGGTTTGGCTGGGGACATTTTTGGTGAGGGTGGCTGTTCTTTAGAGCAGGGGTTCTCCACGGGGCGATTCTGTTTTTAAGGGGACATTGGACAATGTATGGTGACGATTTTGTTTGTTACTACTGGGGGGAGGATGCTACTGGCAGCCACTGGCTAGAGAGGCCAGGGATGCTGCTCAACACCCTACAATCCACAGGACAGATCCACACAACCAAGAATTATCCAACGCCAAACATCAGTTGTGCTGAGGTTGAGAAACCTTTCTTTAGAGTGAGGTGTAAATGACTGTCCCTGGCCCCATTTTACCCTTGTTTTTCTGAATATCTGGTTCTTTTTTGCCAGAAGGAGTAGAGCACAAGCTAGAAATCTCTCTTTAAACTGACTCCTTCTTGGGAATTTATTGGCAGAGGGAGCAGGGAGTTACAACCTCCCACGGCTGTCAGCTCACCACCTGCAGCGGCATCAATCATGTCTCTGCCCACACCAAGCCTGAAGGTGGACAGCTACTGTGTTTTACCATCAGGGTGGTCTATGGTCTTCAGATGCCCTTCCTGAACCAAATATGAGTTTGGGAACGAAGGGGTGGTGGGGAGAACACTGTGTGTTGTCGGTTGCCTAGAAGCTCAGGGCCTTGGCATAACCCAACAGAACTCCAGGGTCTACTCTTGGGCTCTGACAGTTCTCTGTTTATGCTAGAATGCCTGAGGATATTTTTTCTAACTTATCCAAGTGGTATTGAAATACTTTCCAAATGAAGGATAACACTGTCAGCTACTACTCTGGAAATTAGCATATGCTTGCCAGTGCTTGCTTCCCTTACTAATAAAGTCAAATTATAATCTCTCTTACAGATAGTGCTTTCCATATCTCAGAGAACAATATTGGGTGATGGCCTGTTACATACACACACAAACACACGCACATAATTTTTAATAGAACTGAAAAAGAAAAAATACTTTAGAGATTATTTACTACTAAACTATTACTAAATAGTTTATTACTAAACTATTACTTAGTAGGTGAGAAAATGGAGACCCTTAAACAATTTATTTTCTGAGATTTTCTGAGATTCCAGAGTTAGTTAGTAGAAGACCAGGATTGGGACCCTGGTCTGGCTAATACCTTGCTGTGATTTATCTATGCTACTCAAGGACTAAATAAGCCATTAGAGTAAATAGGATAGAATCCTAGTTTGAATTAAATTCCTTTTAAAAATATGTTTACAGATCTGATCAAATAGAACAGCAAATCACCTTACAGAGATGTGAGCTTTGTTCATTCCTCTTGCTTGAGTACACCATGTCTTTGATCTACAGGTCTATCGGCTTTCTGCTTGGCTCTTGCACACCTGTGTTTTCTTCTACTTTGCAGGCTCTCTTTCCTCCAGCAGTCCTTAAATTCCGGGGTTCTTCGGGGTCAGTTTGGACCTCTTTCCCTTTGTACTCCATATTCTCCTTATATGATCTCACCTCTCCTTTTTGGTCAGTTGCCTCCCATATCTCTTTGGCCTGGCTCGGCCAATCTATCTTTAGCCCAGGGTATGTGTGTGGGAGTGACTACAGGCTCTGTTGGGAAAGGCACTGTTGTTGGAAAAGGCAGGGAATGGTTAGGATGTTAACAACAGACGTCCTGGGTTGGACAAGTCATGGGGTGAGATTCTGATTTCCTTCACCAGATTCTGAGTTCCACTAGGGTCATCATCTCCTCCAGTCTGGTGGAGTGCCCAGCAAATTAATTTGCAATGAATAAGTGAATGAGTGAATGCAGAAGGGGACTTCAGAGTTACTGTATTGATGTAAAATGCTTCCAGTGCTAGTAGACTGTGGATTTGGCTACCTTCTTGGTTATTTATAGTCCAGGTGAGTAGTTCTCAGTCTTGGATGTGCATCAGAATAATATAGGGGACATTTTTACAACTAAAGGTGCCATGGCCTCACCCTAGATCTCCTGCTGAACCAGGATCTTTGGGTATGGGATCTGGGCATTTGTGGTTGTTGGAAGC
Source organism: Tolypeutes matacus (assembly GCA_026826555.1). Lineage (NCBI taxonomy): Eukaryota > Metazoa > Chordata > Mammalia > Cingulata > Chlamyphoridae > Tolypeutes > Tolypeutes matacus. Next base: position 17,080,881 of record JAKSZT010053929.1, on the reverse strand, counting down.
TTAGTTAATGTCTGTGTTGTCTGCCTTGGTAAAGAACCATAATTCACAAATCGTTCTACTAGGCAAATTATTTTAATGTGAGAACACATCTTTAGTATTCAGTAGGAAAATAGGATCCCCTTTGTAGTCATACCTGCAACACACCTGTGGCGGGTGTCTCCTCTACCACCCAGGGTAATCATTGTCCTATTAGCTGCACTCTTCTTTACCCAAGTAATATAAACTCTTGCTACCACTGTGAGTATATTTCTGAGTGTCCCATTTCTGCTGATGCACTAACATATGGGAATCTTGGATATCTACCTCATGCATTCTTCAAAGTAAAAGATTAGTTCATTTAAGGAAGACAGTCGATAAACAAGATCATTAAGTAAGATATGAAATATGTTTATGGTGATAAGGGCTTTGTGGCTTAAAACTACCAACATTTATTTTTCTTGCAGTTTCTGTGGGCCAGGAATCAGAAGTGGCTTAACTGGGTGTTTCTGGCTTAGCACCTCTCATGAGGTTATAGTCAAGCTGTCAGCTGGCGCTAGAGTCAGATAAAGGCTTGCCTAGGACTGGGAGATCCACTTCCATGAGGTCTCTCTCCCATGACTGTTGGCAGGAGGCCTTGGCTTCTCTTTAGAGGGCTGCTTGAGTGTCCTCAGGATATGGCAGCTGACTTTTGAACCCACAGCATTTGATCTAAGAAGAAGTACAAGGAGAAAGCCAAAGTGCCTTTTCATGACCTAGTCTCAGAATGGACATCCCACCAGTTGCACCACATTCTGTTGGTTAGAAGTGAAACACTAAGTAAAGTCTGTATTCAAGAAGATAAGAATTTGGCTCCACCTTTTGAAGGGTGGAATAGCAAATAATATGTGGATATATTTTATAACTACCACAAAGGTGAAAAAATCAAGTGAGAAGGGGAATAGAGAGTGGTGGGGGGTGGGTTGTCATTTGGACAGGAGAAAGCCTTACTGAGAATGTGAGACTTGAACACACACCTGGAGATGGTGAGGAAGCTCATCATAGATTTTGGCTGCTGGGGATCATTACTTATAAAGAGAACAGCAGGGAAGCAGATATGGCTCAGCCCGTTGGGCACTCACCTCTCATGTGGGAGGTCCCGTGTTCAGTTCCCTGTGCCTCCTGGAGAAGGCCAGTAAACAATGAGCAGACAGATGAGCGAACCATCTGGGGGGGGGGCGGGATAAATAAAGTAAATAAATTTAATAAATCTTTCAAGGGAACAGCAAAGTGTCAAGTCCTGGGGTGGGAGTGTGCCTGGAGGAGGCTGGGGTGGTTGGAGCAGAATGTGCGGGAGGGAGAGTTGCAGGAGATAAACTTAGGGAGGTAAGGGGGCATGGTGGGACAGATTGTGAAGGGCTCTTATACCACTGTGAGGACTTTGTCTGACTTTGACTGAAATGGGAAGTTAACGGTGATTTCTCAGTTCTATGGAGAACAAGGTATGGGGAGGTAAGGGTAGAAGCAGGAGACCAGTCTTGTAATAATCTAGGTGAGAAAAGATCATGGCTTGACCTCAGGTGCTGGAGAAGTGGTGTGAGGGTGGACAGCAGAAGATGTGGAAAGGAGTGGCTGGGGATGCTGGCTATATTTTGAGGGCAGGACTTCAGGCTGATAGATTGGATATGGGGTGTGAGTGAAATAAAAGAACAATTAGGGATGATTCCGAAAGTTTTGGCTTGCTCAACTGGAAGTATGGCATTGGCATATGTTAAAATGTTAAGGAATTAACATACGTCTCAACAAGCTTGACATGCAAAATTAATTCAAACTTCTTCAATGATTATGAACATTTTTTCTTTAGCATTTATACCTGCACAAAGACTCAACAGAAAACAATGATTTATTGGATCTTTTGATACCTATTTTCCAATTAACATACAATAAGTTTAAGAAAGAACATGGACTTAATTATTTTTATTAACTGTCTTTACTGGAAATCTAAAAGGGTGAGGAAGATGGCTATTAACAGTGTTTACAAATGCTTGACGCTCCTGACACTAGTGAGCGTGACCTCAAAGATAGATTCGAAGGAGATACCTTGGATAGAAAAATAGCAAATACAGATACTTATACAAAAGATCGCCCCATTTATGAAACAAACTAGAAAACTCTTGCTCATTTGGTTAAATGTCCTTATTTAAAATATTTGGATATTCATTTATTCTTTCACCTATCCTACAAATATTTATTGATTGCCTATTATGCATTAGGTACTGTGCAAAGTTCTGAATTAAGGCAGAAGTATTAAGGTTGAACCATATGAAATTACGATTTGCAAAAATGGCAATTTCATATTTTCCAAGATAATATTTAATGAAAATAATTTGATATCCAGGCTGTCTTCTCTAATCAATATGCCATTTCACCATGTGTGTGTGTGTGCTGGCATTCAATAGTTTAATGTCCATTTCTCTTGCACTCTCCTTGCACTATTTAATAATGTTTTCCCTGTTTAACAACTTAGTTGCCCTCATTTCTGTCTTTTTGCATCTGCCACACCTGCCTGCTGTAATTTAAACTTTGTTCCCTCTTTTTCTGTCCTCTGAGTAAATGGAGAGCAGCTGCTTCCTGACACCTGTATGTACATTGTCCCTTCATGTACTTGAATCTATCTGCAAGGCAGTATTATGAGATAGTACTAAGCCTGAGGATATACCCTATAACTAAACGCATCCCATCCCAGCCGTTTTTGTATCAATTTAGAGTATTAAAGACCAGTCTGAGCCAGTTACAGCCTGAGTCCCAGCTGTGTGGATCCTGCATGGTTATGCTGTCTTGCATGTAGCATTTATGACTAGCTTAAGCTGCTGATAAGTGTCCCAACCTTGAGGACAGGTTTAGCCAAGGCCAGTTTATGGTGACAATAGTCATTTGATAATACTCTTCAATTTCTTATTTCAGAGCTAGATGTCTGTGGACCAAACCAGAACTGTCTCTAAGTACACAGGCAATTTTATTTAAAATTGCAATAAGAAGTGGTTGTGTTTTCCACTTCCCCTTGAACTCACCTGCATTTATTATTCCAATACAACATATGCTCGGCTCTGCACATCTCAGAAATACACCATCTTCTCACTCTGTTGGGAAGTTGCTCTCCTCCTATTAGGCTCTACAACTTCCTTTTGCATTGTCTCTTTCTAGAAAACATTCTCAGAGGCTTTCCTGAGTTAAGTAATACAATTACATTGGCATAGCTTTAGGATGTGTCCAGACTGGAATACGATTGTGCTATGTGAAACAGAGATGCCATTATTTTTCCCTGTCTTTCTTAATTAGTATTACACACAGCATGGCTTGGGTCCCATCCATATCCAGTTTATTGGGGGAGTAACACCATGAGATAGAAAGAATGTCTGTAGATATTGAGAAAAGGAATTTTTTTGTGTGGTACATAAACTGCTAGATGAACTGAGAGAGCATTACATAGCACCTGCAGTCTCAGAGACTCATCTGATTGCCTTGAAACACATTATTCTGTTTTTCTCTCCTTCCTTTATCACATTTGGCTACAGGCACAGCGGCTGTCTCTTACAGTCTCTATTGTTTGATTGCATCCGTTGCCTTTAAAAATCTAGGTCTGTGAGCCCCGTTCCAACTTCAAATGAAATTGGTGCAAAGGGGGATGGAGAATGGAGACAGCAGATCTTTGCCAGGCATGGAATGATGAGTCCATTCCAATCACATTTCCCTTTAATGAGGATCCTGACGCGCCTCTCATTCCTCTGCTAGTGCCATGCTGCATCCGGTGTAATGGCTGCACTTGATGGATAATTTATGCAAACAGAACACAAACAAGAAGTCATTAAGCCATCCATCGAGGGTCCTTGACTTTTGCAAAACCAAACAGCTATTCTGATCCTGATGAGTTTAATTTTACTTTTGGTTGAGTACTGATGAATATATTATCTTTAAAATAAATATTATATTATCAATATTCATGATCAAACTGAAAGTCATTTGTTGTTTAGGGCTTTTTTAAAAGAATGATGTACAGAGCTTGGTTTTCATAGAATCACAAAATATTCACATTTAGTCCCCTAATCCCATATTAAATCTGTTTCTAAAGGATGCCAACATAGCCAGATGAAAAAAGAACGGAGGGGGAATCTATTATTTGGATATTTGCAAACACCTTTTCATTTTCATTTGAATAGCTCTTGTTTTGTATTTGCACATCTAGAATGTATGTAAATGTGAATTTGAGAATTGGACACAAAGAAACTGTAAATCACTGGGCAACATAAAGGAAATTGATATCAAATATGATTTGGCTACCTAGCGATTAAAATCCACTTACAAGGAAATTAAAATAAAAAAAATAAGGCTTTCGTGTACATAAAGCCTTTGTTATAAATCAAGGGCCACGTAGGTGTATAATATTTGAATGTCAGTTTACATAATATGCTGTGTTCTTGGTGCTTTCCAGATGCCCGGCAGTTTATTTTAGTAATTTTAATTTTATTAGAACAGCATCCTATGACTCGGTTGCTGTACAGCGTCTCTGGGAGCACTCACGTGAAAATCATTAAAGCCTAAATGGTCCTGGCAGGTAATCTCGCAGTCTTTTCATCTTTCATCTCCAGGAAGGTGGCCCCTGTAGATTGTTTAAGGGAAAAGAAACATCGTTATATCAGGCACAAATAACAATGCTGCACCCAGATCCCTCCCCTGCAGAGGGGAAGAAAGGGAAGTTGTAAATCTGTGGCGTGAAATTCTGCAGACTTACCTGTGGGTGGACTCAATTTTACTCTTAGGATCAGGTGCAACATGGCACTGGGCCTCAGGGCCTTTCATCCCCAGACACCCCCAGAGAGGGCAGGGCCCCTAGCATCTGTGACGGGCGATTCTCCCAGACCTACAGCTGTGACAGCTGCATCTACTACAGCTTCTTCCTCTGCCACTTTGGAGTGATATGGGAAACAAGAGGAGCTGACAGCTCAGGAACTCCAGCTCTAAGGAGAGGGATTCTCCTGGGGAGGTCAATGCGAGGCAATAGAGATGGAGAACTGGGGAGGACTGCAGTGGAGAGGGGATGCAAGCCTTCTGAATTTTCAGGCCCCAGACTTTTTCCCCAAAGAAAGGAAAAAAGACAAGAACTATAAATCCGCAGTCCAGAGGTGAAACAGATCCCAAAGAACAGAACGGGGCAAGGGCAGGCCTTCTTGCAGATTATCAAACGCTCCTGGCAGCTCTGGATGATGTCCATCACTAAGGGTATCACTGACTCACTAGGGAAGGGATGCTGATGGCTGTGCACTTGAATTTCTTGTTGATGCCAAGGATTTCCTTGTCCAGGAATCCTTATTCCCCAAATACTTTATAGGCCCTGCTAAAAATGCAATACTTAAATTCTGTCTCTAGAGTTACTGATTCTATAGGCCTATTGAGGGACTTGAATTTAGGTTTTTAATAAGCATCCCAAAGTGATTTGGATGTAGATAGCCAGAACCACATTTTGAAAGTCATTGTCTTAGAGTCTGAAACCAAGGGTCCTGTAGCTACAGAACCATCTCTACTTTGTAGCTTTAAAGATATCTTTATTTAATTACGGGTCTCTGAGAAGAGCTAATTTTCCTGGGCCTCCCTCTCTTGTAATTTTCCTTTCATCCCAGGGTCTTAATCCTTGACATAAGAGTTTAAATGATCTGAACAGGTGATTGCTTTTAGTTTGAATTTAGTGCAAAATTCCATTAAGACTTCCATATACCTATCCGTGATCTTTGCTCTGGTTTAGGGAAGTTGTTATTGCATATTAGAAGGAGTAAGTGAACGGATTAGGTAGGAGAAAAAATTCCCTAGGATATGGATGTAGCTTGTTGGTTTTACTCCATGGCCTAAAATCATATATCTACATCTATTTACCTATCTATTTTTTGTCTGTGCCTGTCATCACTCATACTTCTGCAACTCTGTTTCCCAGGCTCTCTTGCTAAACTGGCTCGTCAGTAGGTTTTGCCAGGTGGAGGCACTTGTAGAAGACTGAAAGGAAGGAAGTGGGAAGGAGCTAGGATGTCTCCAGCTCTTTCTGCCTTCTGAAGCATTTTTTAGCAGTGGTTGCATATCTTTCCTTGTTCTAGCTCTCCACTGGACAGTTTCTTCCTCCATAGTTTCTGCTCTTGCAGGGTAGTCTCTGAAAGAGTTCTGGGAGCATCACCATCTCCCTTGTTCTTACAGCCTTGAGGGGGATGGAAACTTTCTTCTCTTACTAATCCCTGGGTTGCTTCACCTGTTTTACTTCTCAGCTCTTCAGTTATTTGTGTAACTAATTCCCTAATTAAATTTACTCTGTTTAAAATACTTGGTGAGAAGAGATTTCTACTTCTTGGCTGGGTCCTGACTGATTTATTGGTCACAGGTACAGACACTCCCTTGCAAAGAGCTTAATAGTATTTGGAAAGATGGTGTGTTGTAGTATAATGGATCTGGACTCGGAATTCTGGGCTGCTAGCTTTGGCCATGGGCAAATAATTTCATCTTTTTGGACCTCTGTTTTTTTCTGTGAAAACCCCAATGTGTAAACTGACTCCAAACTTCTCTCTTGTCACCTTTATAACTATTCCACAAAGAGAATAGGATTTAGACTTTAATAGGCTTATTGAGAGTCATAGAAATATCATGTATGATCTGCTTTGTGTTATTACTTACTATAGCTACTCATTATAAATGCACACTATATAAAATACTTATTATAAATACTCATTATGAATAAAAGCACTCTTTTATACTGAGCCCAAGCGTAGCTTCACTGATGATTTTCAACATAATGATCCTGGCAATGGATAAGATTTGGCAAGCAGGTAGAAACCCATTTTCCACCCATGATTCCAAGTCTTTGCTTACTCAGATTCAGACTGAGGTCCAGAGACGCTAAATGTATATCCAATGCAAAGAGAAATCCATTTTTATTTAAAAATTATCTTGACATATCAGCATAGTTACTATGTATATGTATCTGTATGTGCATATATGCATATGTGTATATATAGATGTATGTATACTTAAAATCTAAGAATTTATTTGAACAGGGAAGGCAGCTAGGAGGTCATCTAATTCAACACTTTCATTTTATGAATAAGGAAAATGTAGCCTGCTTTCTGAAAACAGGGTTATGTGTGAGTTCTAAGGGAAAATAGAAGGAAAACAATTAACATAAGGGATACTTGTTTTATTTTTAACTGATTAGTAGATACTTTCATGGTTGGCAAGTGGCTCTCCACCGCTAGATGTGTTACAATTTTTGTACTTTTATTTTGATGATTACCAGGCTTATTAATCTTTTTTCCCCCCTTTTCAAATTTTGAGAATGTGAAAGTTAGTTTGCCAATTGTCAGGGAAAAAGAGGGAATGATAAATCTACAAATGGCTCTTAATTTCTCTTAAAATTGCCATATCTCAAGTCTGGTGAAATCAGTATGTGTTAAGCCACACCGAAGCTCTTTCCTTATAGTCCTTCATAGGAGTGAGAAAACAAAAGGTGGCAGACAAACGTAAAATTTCTGAGATTTACTTTAGCAGCTCATTTTTGGCAGAGACAGTGGGATTGCAGAATATATGAAACTCTGTTTTACTTTCTGTAATCTGTCTACCTGCTGACTTTTTCATCGTAAATGGTATAACAGTGATTGCCATAGTTTTCCCATTCATTGTAAAAACTGAAGTGCTTGAAATAAGGAGCAGAGCGGTTGATTTGTTTGGTTACATTTTGCAGGGACAGTCCATTCCTAGTGTATGTGCTCCAGATGTTAGTGAGCATTAAGCCAGAGATTTTCAGAAACCCAAGGTAGAGATTTTTCCCTGCAGTTTTGTCCAGTTCATTATTTACAAGCCATATGTTTTCTTGAATTTACTCCTCTGCTATGTCAATTAAATTAGTGTACTTGTTTTGTTGTCATTGTGGTTAAATTGTGATTGTCTCTATCTTGAAGCATTTTCATTTAAGTGTTTTTTGTTCACAATGCACAGCACCTAAGCCATAGTCAATGGAGGAAGATAGGGGAAAGAGGACATCAATCTTAACAGCTGAGTTTACAGCTTCATTGTCTGGTCTGATTTTATGAGAAGAAAGCACATGGTGGTAAAAGAGAGAAATTGCTAGGGGGTAAATGTGTCCTTTGAAATGCCACTCTTGGATCCCTGACAATGTAGAAAGGAAAAACCTATGCTGGGTTTGTTAAAGCACAGTGATGGAAAAGAAGGCAGGGCTGACTTTTTGGCAGGAAGCGGAATTTTCCCTTCTCACACAGAGGTTAACTTCCATGGAGGGCACATCATCATGTATCTGCTCAGCTAAACAGAGGGGCTGGTTTAATGGGGCCACCTCAGAGAGCGTTGGCCAGACTACAGGTAAAGACAAAAGGCTCTGGGGGCCTCTGTAGGATTTCATTGGCCAAGCGGCATGATTTCTCATCAACTCTGCATCCTGAACATCAGCCCTAATTCCAAGTGTCCAGTTGGCCCTTGGAATTAGGGCCAACTAATTGCCCTGTTTGCGGTCTTGACCATCAGCCTCCTCAATATTTACCAGCATCAGGAAGAAAGAAAGAGGCAGTCTCGGGAGGTTAAAGGAGATGGTCCAAGAAGCTGCACTCGGAATTCAGATCGCCTGTGTGCAAAAGATACCTCTGCTGTCTACCAACTCTGTGCCTTGAGCACATTTATTTCTTTAAACCTCAGTTTCCCCATCTATAAAATGGAGACAAAATGACTATCTCTTTTGTAGAGTGGTGAGGATTCAGGAAAATCATTTATGTACAGAGATATGCACATTGTTGGACCCACACTGAGTGCTCAATAAGTGTTGGCCTTTATTTTCAAGATATCTTGACGTGTATTAAAGACCTCATTTGAGCACCAAAGACCCAGACCACTGCCTTTCCCCAAGCCTGAAGGAAGTTGTGCTGTGAAGGCAAAGAGGGACACTCTGGTGGGATTCTAGAAGTTTGCTTTTCCATGATGTTCTCTCCTTTCTCAGAAATGGGAAGTGTGCATTCCCTACTCACAGTGATGAAATGGGGGCTGGTATCTTTTTTGAGGGGGAGGAACCTTTGTCTCTGGAAGGCTGAGCAAGCCCAGGGTGGGACCCAGATATAAGGAAGCACATATATGTATGCTTTGGGCTGGCTCTGACTGGATCTTGAAGGGTTATAAGGATGAAGGGGACCATGAGGTTTTAGGACATCCTGTCCTTTTCAACAGGGTATCTCAGAAAGCAGAAGCCCTGTCAGGAATATTGTGAATTCAATGGGAACACCACTTTCATTTTATATCTCAGAGATGACATTGTAGTAGTAGAATTGTAGATAGGCATCAAGATCACATTTAACCACATGTTGCAAAAATTTGGTTATTTTCTGATGAATGTGGGCTGTTAATACCAAACTAGAGAATTCAGACCTTTTTTTCTAACCAAACTTCTTTAAAAGTACATCTCTCTGAGTACAAACACGTGTTTTGCTGGGGAATAAACCTGGATATGGAATCCTGGTAAACTCATTTTATTAATTCATTCAATAATTATTTATTGTGTGCATATTATGTGTTAGGAAATGTAATGGACATCAAGGTATGCAGCAGAGAACCAGAAGGATAGGGTCCTTGACCTCAAAGAGTTGCCAGCCTGAACAGCTCCTCACAGGCAAGCTCGGTATGGTAGCTTGTTTCCAAGATGGCTGCCACCAATCCCTTCCCTCCCTTTACTTTATTGGTCATGTTTTGATAAACAGAATATGGCAAAAGTGATGCTACACCCATTCAGGGCCTGGATTTTAAGAGGACTGTCAGGTTCTGCCTCCCCTGTTTTGGATGCCTGATTCATCAGATAAAAAGTCCAACTACCCTGTGACTGCCATGCTGTGAGAATGCCACTTGAAAAGGCTGTGTGGAGAGAACTGAGGCACTAGATAGCCAGAACTGATACCTCAGACACAAGATCACAGTCAGGCTATCCCAGCCCTCTCTGTCTGTTTGAAACTCCTCTCTGTGCTCTAACTGAATTCTCGACCTAGATAATCAGAGACAAAATAAAATTGTGGTTGTTTTGTGCTATACATTTTGAGATTGTTAGGCAGCCATAGACAACCGGAACTCTCAGTGTGTCTGGTTCATCTTTGATTCCCTAGACCAAACCCAGTTACTAGCACATGGTGAGCACTAAACAAATGTACATTGGACTTTAATAAACCTTGCCTCACTCTTTCCGTGAGGAAATCTGATCTGATTTCCCAGAACACCCCACAGATAATCTACCTTCATTTCCTGTCTATTACATACACTTCAGAGTTTCAAAGACGCGTGGATTCTTGAAGACCTACAGCATGAGACTGAGGAAGCCTCACCTCCATTCTCTGGAAGCTATGTCCTCTGTCACGGTATTATTTCATGTGAAACTACGCTTGATTCTTCATCCCACCCTCTTAGATCACTTTTGGCCTGATCCTTGGCTTTGAACCTGACTGACTCTCAAACTCTTCAACTCTACCTCTTGGTAAATCTCTTGTGATGACCTTAACAAAACCCACATCGAGCCAGTTGACTGCCCCACTAGCTCCAGCTCCTCTAAGTCAAGCTTCCTTAGTTCCTGAGACTCTCTGATATTCTGAACAGGGTCCTGGAGTTCTTAAAAATTCCACTGTGGAATTTTTTGTACTCGAAAGACTCATTTCAGTGGAATCTTGCCTTGTTTGCCTCCCTACTCCCTGCTCCCCACAAATGTGACTTTTCTGCACCCCCTTTCCCATGGTGTAAACAGTGAGCTCATTCTCACACTTCAGGTGCAACTACTTATTTTGCTCTGCTTGCAAAATAACTGAGTAGCTAATCTATTGAATTTATGCAACCTAAGGTGTTAACAGTTGATAAAAGCTTAATGTAGTTAGCCTTCCAGATGACAGTAACATTTTAATAGGAGGCTTCAATACTTTTACCCCAAAGAGGAAAAAAAAAAAAAAAAAAAAAGAAATGTTAGGTTGTATAATTACAACTGATGGGGAGTGTTTAGGGAAGAGAATCTTTAGTGGACATAAAAACCACTAAAACACAAGATGAGGCTTTTGGCTTGATTAATTTATATCATCACGTCGATTTCAGGATGTTGCATTAGAGAAATAGCTAATGTCTGGCCTTATATGCCACCTTGAACCATAGCTTCTCTGATCTGGCCATTTTGTGTGTCCTTTGATGATTGTTGCCAAACATAAACATGACAGCTACCTTATAACAAGGTCTCAGTCTGCGTCAGGGAGTTTTTACACCTTAATTCATTTTCTTCTTCTACCAGCCCTCTGAAGGAGGTGATATTATCTCCAATATGCACAAGAAGAAAGTAAGGCTTAGAAGAGTAAGGCAATTTTCCCTAGGTCACCTAGCAGCAACCTGGAAACCATGCTTTTTAAAATACTACACTGTAACTGTAGGTACTCCAGAACTCCTCTACTCAATGCCTTCCACTCCATTTTCCAGATGCAAAACAGGCTCAGAGAGGCTGCATGACTTTCTACGTAACCACACCGGGTCCTCTCTCTCTCTCAGTCAGTGGTCTCCTTGACTTGCTCCCAAAGTTTCTGCCCTCCTTTTTTTACTTCCCTTTATTACCAAACTTGTCAAATGTCATTTATGCCCTTTTCCTTCCCTACTTCACTCACACAATCACACATTAATCCTTTATAGTCTGTCTCTCCATGCACCGCTCTGCCTATGCACCGTTTTCTGAGGAGGTTACTCCTTCCTCCTAGTTGTCAACTTCAACGGTGTTTCCTCAGCCCAGACCCTCTTGTGCCTCTGCCTGGCAGCATTTGGCAGTGCTAACACCCCCTTCTTTCCGAGGCTCTGGCTCTCTTGATTGCCATAACACTTTCCTCCGCCTGCCTGACCTTCTTTTCTATCTGCTTCCTTCTCTTTCTCCTCTCCCCACCTCAGTGCCTCCGGATTCCAGTGATTCCAAAGATCTCTCTCCTCAGTCTCTTCTCTTTTCCCAGATTTTATCTCACAGTGGCCTTATTCACTCTTATTGCCTCTTTTATGAGCTTTATTAGTTTTTCAGGGCTACTGTAATGAAGTACCACAGACTAGTTGGCTTAAAGCACAGAGATCTATTGTCACATGGTTTTCGAGGCTAGAAGTCGAAATGAAGATGTTGGCAAGGCCATGCTTCCCCTTAAAGGGGGAGAATCTGTTCCATGCCTCTCCCCGGGCTTCTGGTGGGTGGCCAGCAATCCATGGTGTTCCTTGGAACTCAGTCCCTGCCTCCATCACGTGGCTGTCTCTCTGTGTTCCTATCTCTCTGTACCAAATTTCCACCTCCATAAGGAAACCAGTCATATTGGATTAGGACCCACCCTAATGCAGTTGGGCCTCATTTTAACTAATAACACCTTTAAAGGTCTTATTTACAAATAATTTCACATTCACAGGTCAGGGACTAGGACTTAAGCACGTCTTTTTGGGAGACACAATTCAAGGCATAAAATGACCTCTCACAGATAACTACAAAATTGATATCCTTTGGCTATGGCAGGCCTCTTGAGCTCCATATCTACATTTCAGACTGCCAGCTGTACCACCACTTGGATGACCTGTGGGGACCTCGAACATAACATCAGCAAAGAAATGATCTCCTCTCTCCTAGTCACCTAAGCTTTCCACCTAGGATTGACCTTTATACCTTTCCCCCTTTTCACTCTTGTGACAAATCAGCCCTCTGGCCTTATGGATTCTTCTTCCCAGATGTAGTGCACACCTGACTCCTCCATTCCATCAGGGCTGCCATTATGTTAGGCAGAGGCTCCCTTACCTCTTACCTGTTCCATCGTATTGCCCCTCTCCTCTCCATGCCATCTCACCCACCACTGTCAGTTTTATCCTCCAATACACAGCCATCAACCCTTCTGCTTTCCAGCTGAAGACCCCTCAGTCACTCTTTACTCAGTTAAGAACAAACATTTCACCTGGCATTCTCAGCTGCCTTCAGTTTGTCTGTTCACCTTCATGTCTTTACTACCACAGAACTGGACTAATTTGTTTGCAAGCACGTGCTGAAATTTTCTGCAGTTGGGGATATGTTGGTGAGGTTCTTTCCCTCTAGAATTCTTTTCCCTTCTCCAAGAGCCTATTTACTTTCAAAGACCATCCGAAGTCCACCTCCTCCATCTCACCTCCCCTGATGCAAGTCCCCTTCCCCAGGCCATGCAGTTAAGCCTTTCCTTTGGTTCAGCTCACAAAACACTTGGCTGTTCTTTATGGCACTGATCACTGAGCTCTGCATGGCAGATGGGCTGGCAGACTCTAACTTCACTGAGCATAGGGCTTCACACGCAGGAGGTACTTTCTCTATATTTGAGAGAGTAAACTAACTTGAGTTCAGCTGAATCCCAGAGTATCTGTTGGTCAAGATGGGCCATATTTGTCCTAACATATCTTTTCCACTTATACTCATCCTCCTTCTTGCTTGTCCTGCTATCTTCCTTAGAACCAAGTGTTCTCATGCATTCTTTGGTTTGCCATACAATGCTCCTCTTGCCTTCTGAGGAGTATACGTGGCTCCTAAGCTTTCCATTCTCCTTGTCTCCTCCAAATGTACCTGTCCTGGGATCTTTTTTTTTTTCAAGATCTCACTCCTTAAACAAATGAATTTTATAAACTAGTGTGAGTGGAGGTGAAAAAAATAGATACAGAACCAGAAAGGATTTTCCATTTGTTTGAGGGTTGACTGCTAATTGGCTTAATGGTTTGTGTTCTTTTCCCCACTGACACTTCTTGTTCAGGCCCTTAGGATCTCCCATTTGTGTCACTATAATAGGCCTAGTGGGTGGTCTCCCCTTGCACACTCTCTCAGCCTACACTTTACTTCCTCACCTAATGGTCATGCAAAGATCTGGCCATTTTTGCTCCCTTGTCATCTCCATGACCCTCCATTGTCTATATCCTGAGTCCAGACTTTTTGGATCTATCTCATGGCTACTATATTCAGATTCCAAGCTATCCTTGCATTCCTTGTGCTAATTCTAGTTGATTTAGTTTATCATATTTGCAAATTCATCTACCCTCTAAACTCTATTTGTAACTCCAAAATCAATTCTCATGGCACTTTCACAGACATGCATAGAATGGCAAAAAATTTTGAGTCCCCTGACATACTCATTCCTGCTGAGGTTGCAGGTGATGCTCTGTTTTCTTGTTTCAGCTCTCATACTGTAAACAAGTGTCCTTCTTGTAGTATATTTAGTGCCATATTTTTCACACCTTTGTGGTTTTTCTTGGTGATTTTGCTGTTTTAAAGGCCCCCAAGCATAGTGCTAAAATGCTCTAGGGTTCCCAAGCATAAGAAGGCTGCAATGTACATGAGTTACAGTGCCATTGGCCTTGGGTTTGTTGTTAATGAATCAGCAGTAGATATTAAATAAATTATCTTTAAATATAAACACACGGAAAACAAGGTTATATACTCAGCAGCTGATAAAAATGTGGCAGCCAGAGGCTCGTGGGTGCCTAACCCTGTAATTTCCCAGAAGCAGTGGTTCGGTATTCACTAATTAATTGTTTGTGGTGACTTTACAGAACATAACTATCATGAATAATGAGAATTGTCTGTATATGGCACACACCTTGCTTAACCTGTTTGAACATCCCCTCCCTCATGGTCTGTCTCTATCCCCACATCACCCCCAAATAGGCTCAGAGATTTCCTGTTCTGGTGATTTTGAACAGGCTCCACCCTCTTCCCCAGGAAGACCCTCACCTCCTCCCTCTTGCTTGTCTGGCTATCCAAAGCTATCTCATCCTTAGTAAGGATTTTCTTCTCTTCCTGAAGCCGTCCAGTATCATTTCCCCCACAGCCATCTCTCTGGCCTTTGGACGGCTCTAATCCGTCTCTGTATCTCTGTTTGGCAATTAATCACCCACTTGTGGCACTTCTCTTACAGCATTGCGCTATTTTTCTCTTGTATTCTTCCACTTTCCTCATGTTTGTGTCTTTTCTCTTCAAGTTCCCTGAAAGCACAGAATATATCTTAGTCTTTTTGATCCCCCTCAGTGCCTTGCTTTCTCCTCATAGCCACCCTATAAATATTTTTGGAATATCAAGGTTTAACCTTACTCTGGCGAGCTCTACATTTCTTTCAAAACCGTTGTCTCTGAGGTTTTAAACTGGGCAACAACTATACAGGATGTTCTTTTACTATTGGGAAGGCAGCAGGGGGTACATTTTGGCATTTAGGGGCATTTGGATGCCCTTCTGTTATCCTATAATAACCACGGCTGACTCATGCTGTGGGCCACCGTGTGCCAGGCTCTGTGCTAGACAGCTTAATACATTATTTTATTTAATCCTTAAATCTGTGGGGAGAATTATTATTATGATCCCAGTTTTACAGATTAGGGAATTGAGGTGCAGAGAAAGTAAGTAATTTGCCCGAGCCCCATAGCTCCTATGTGTGGTATGCTGGGATTGCAAACCCTATGGTCAGCTCTGCGAATTATTGGCAGCTCTTCCTAGCATACCTTAACTGAATAACCAGTCCTTACATTTGTGCACTATTGCCTCACTTACAAACTACTTTCATACATAGTATGTTACTTAATTGACTCAGCACCTCTGTGAAGAAATTGAGGCTCTGTTATTTTATCCCTAATCTTAAAAAAAAACTTTTGGATCTCACCCTTTCCCATAACCTCAGGAATTTTATGCTGCTGATTATTCTGCCTCTCTCTTCTGAAATCAAATTATTTAGCTTAACTCTGCCCAGCACGTGATAGGCACTTGTGCTGATTAGGAATGACTTTAGCTGCCAATAATGGAAAACTCAACCAAGAGTGGCTTAAACTAGTAGGGATTTATGTTTCTCAATAAAATAGGAGTTCTGAAGGCAGGCAGCTGTGGGTGTTGGTTTAGTGACTAAACAATCTGTGAGCTGGCTTCTCTGCAATGTGTTGTGTTGTGTTGGCCTTGCCCTCATACTTGAGGCAAGATGGCTGTTGCAGGCCCAGATATCCTGTTCCTTCAAGGCGGGTTGCAAAGGGGCCCTCTGCCCTGGTACTTCCATTTATGTCTCATTGGAGCTGCAAAGGAGGCTGGGAAAGCAAACATTTAGCTTGGAATATTGCATCTCTAAAAACCAGTATCATGTCAGCAAGGAGGAAGGGAGAAATGGGTAATGGAGAGGCACTTTACTTTCTGCCACAGCACTCAGGTGAATGAATAAATAAATGAATCAATCAACTTAAGCATATTTATTTTTAAGTTATGCAAGTAATACATGAATGTTTTCTCTTTGAAAAAAATATTCAGAGTGCCAAAGAACACAGGGTAAAGGGAAGATTCTCCCCTTTTAATCCACCCAACCACACTCCCCTCCATAGAGATAATTGCTGCTATCAATCTGATGAGTATTCTCACAGACCTATTTCTAAGCATGGACAGGTATGTCACACATGTGTATATAAACACTTGTATCCATATATTCATATATATTTATACATAAGCACATGGGAATTTACAGCTTACATTTGTACATGGCATTTTCTTTTTATATAAATGGAAATATCTTGAATGTTTTGGTTCTGTGATTTGCTCTTTTTCCCTTCACAGTATGTCAGTATGCCTTGGAAATCTTTCCATTGCCAGTACCAATAGATTGCCCTCATTCTTTATCCTGTCTCCAGAGTAGTCCATGTATTAGATGTGCCATGGCTTACTTAATCTTTCCCTTGATTTTGAAGGTTTAGGTTGTCTTACAGGGATTAATAACACCATTTTTGAATGAAGAAAGTACAGCTTGATACCAGCTAAGTGTCTTGTATCGGTCACACAGCTAGTACAGCAGAGCCCTTCGGAGGCAGGTGGCAGCGTTCTTATATCCTGTCCATTTTCCAGAGCTGTCATGCAGCATGTCAGCATGCTCTGTGGGAACCCACGAGGACCCTGAAGCCTGCGTAAATGATTCCTCTGGCAACACTAATTGGTGTCAAGATCACACATCAAAAGGCTTCTAACCAAATAGCTGCCAGAAATAGGCATAGTTTCATTTTTTAAAAAAGACCATAGAAGTTTTTCTTCCTGAGATGATGTATTAAAAGCATCCGTGACTTCTTAGAAAGAAGCAATTTTGATCCTCATCGGGAGTCTGTTTCCTAGGTAAAAGGGGGACAGCAAAGCCGAATCCCTTGGGCTTTCCCCTTCTTAAGATCACAATGGGAATTATCATGCCAAATTAGGGCAGTTCCAGAGAGGCATTGAAGTCTTTTTTCACTTTGTCTTGGAGGGTGGGCGTAGATTTGCAAAAATGCTCATATTTGAAAGTGTAACATAGGTTACCATGTATAAAATGTGATGTGATCACATAAAGGTACATTAAAGTCTCTGAAAGATCAAATAAAAGCCGAGCATATTAGTATTTTCTGGGGATTGGCGGGGAAAGAACCACCTGCCAGAACTGCACTTTGTGCCAGTTTTCATTGTGTACTTACTTGAAATGAATGCAAAAGACACATCACAGTTGTACAGAAATACTACCTGATTTCCTTTAGGTATCAAGGAAGACTTGGATAGCCAAAGTATACTTTGTCAGCTGTTCCAGATATTGATCAAGGTCAAGGGAAGGTGAGTGTTGGAAGGCAGAAGATTTTCCTTTGACCTCAGCTGGTACATACAAACCAGAAGGAGGAAGTTCTGTTGTAAAAAAAAGAAAATCATTTTCCATTTTGTTTCTTTCAAAGACAAGAATCATTTATATAGATAAACTTAATTTTCCTCAGAAATCAAAGCCACTGGCAGCCCATCAGCTAAAATCCACCTGGTTACGATTCATATTGGGTATCCTCTTGCTCTAGTAGAACCTTATTTTTTGGAAAAACATCTGGGGCTCATTTGTCCTTGTATTACACAAATCTGTGTGTTCACATAGGTGTTGACTCTGTGTTTATCAAAATGTCCTAATTTCTTTTACAACAGATTCAGAAGAGAAAAATGCTGCTTAAAGCAGAATGTTATAAATGGGAAAGGAAACGAAAGTGTGTGTGAATGACAAGATGATCACGAAAGTGACCTGTGTATTAGGGAAATGAGTTTCTTATCATGTAGAAAACTTTTAATAAAAGCTAGAAGGCAAGGGGTGAATTTTAGAAATAGGACTTCATCTTTGAGAATATGATGTTCTCTGGATTTGGGCTGCCAATTTGAGTCCTGTTGATGAATGGTTGCTTTTGGATAGGAGAGGTCCTTGTATGTTTAGGAGTTACCGCCTGTTAACTCATTGACTAGAAGATATAATCAAAGAGGATAAGTTTGGTTTGGGGAGGCTCAAATACTATTTCCTCTTGGGCTCCCAGAAGGAAAACAAATACAAACAAACAGACAGACAGACAGACAGACAGACAGTCTTTTTTATGGATGACTCTCTAGGATAATTTTAGGAAATTACATGAAAAGTACTAGAATTTTCAGAAATGTCTGTAATTTCACCCTAACTACACTGATTTCAGAGTTAAATAAAATTATTCCTACTCTTAAGAAATGCTCTTGTTTTAGAAATTGTGCAATAATTTCATAACTCAGGCAATGAAGCTTTCTTATGAACTCAATAAAAACTGGTATTGGAATATTAAATGATCACTGGTAATTCACTGACCTGGAAGTTCAGAAAGTTATGGCTGCACTGAAGCCTTGGCCTCAGCCAGAAGTACTGGATTAACGGGAAACTGGGGCAATGTGACAAGAAAGTGGTCTGGGAGGGGAGAGCAATCTTCCCCTGCCTCTTCCTCCAGACCTCCATGTTGCTAAAATCAACATTCATTTCTGGATTCTCACCTTACTTGACCTATAAGTGATCTTTGAAACAGGATTTGACTCTCTTCTTGAAACATCTCTTGGCTTCCAGGTTCCTGTAATCACTGGCTCCTATCACATTTCTGATCATTTCTTCTCAGTCTCCTTTGCTGGTTCCATCTCAGGTTCCTGATGTCTAAATACTCAGGATTGCTCCTTGGACCACTTCTCTTTTCCACCCATACTCATTCCTACTTGATCTTATCCAGTCACATGGCTTTAATACCATTCACATGCTGATGGCTTTAAATATATCCTCCAGCTTAGACGTTGCCCCTGGACTGGAGAACCATATATCCAACTGCCTACTTAATAACTCTAATTGGCTATTGTGTAGTGGGTTAACTGTGGCCTTTAAAATATATGTTCAAGTCCTAACTTCCAGAACCTGTGAATATAACCTTATTTGGAAAAAGGGTCTTTACAGATATCATCAAGTTAAAATGAGGTCATATTGGATTAGAGTGGACCCTGAATCCAAAGACTCTGTCTTTATAAAAGAAAGGAGAATGGGTACTGCAGGGGATTATTGGTGGGAGGTGTCTGGGAGGGGGGTTTCATGGGAATTAGTTCATCTGAATATACACGAAAGATATACAAAATTGTTCAAAAGATCAAAAGATGGGGCATGGTCACGATGGGTGGACAATCACACAATAAATGAGGGAATCTGAATTCCTAGCCTGGAGAGCTCTGCCACAGTCTCCAGGGGAGCAGCAATAGTCCTCTGAGTGCAGGGACAGTGTCTTTCAAAATAGGATGACCCACTGATGTGTTCTTTTTATTGATGACTACCCTTGTGAGTCTTTGCTCTTGTAACTGAGACTTAGCCTGCAGTTGTGGGGTGCCTAAGGGTTGCCACCTGAAAGCCTCCTTGTTGCTCAAATGTGGCCTCTCTCTAAGCCAAACTCAGCATATGATCGCATTACCTTCCCCCCAACGTGGGACATGACTCCCGGGGATGAGCCTCCCTGGCAACGAGGGATTAATACCAAGTGCCAACTGGCAACACAACTGGAAAAAGACCTTGAATAAAAGGGGGAAAAGGTAAAGACAAATGAGTTCAAGTGGCTAAGAGACTTCAAAGAGAGTCGGGAGGTCATCCCAGAGGTAACTCTTACGCACACCTCAGTAGGAGCTCATAGAACATCTAAGTGCCTATCACCCCACACAGAGGGGCTCCTGAGAGCTCTGGAGACTCCCAGGTCCTATATCAGGGGGGATAGCCCCAGAGACTGATGCCTTATCAGTGGGCTCTATTTGGGAATCTGTGCTCCTGAGAGTGACAGAATTGGACTCAAATAAGTCCTCCCTGCACATGGTTCATCAGTCCCTTCTATTCAAACCTATATGTGATGCTGAAGTTTTTAGGTATACCTCCAGAGACTGGAGCCTCTGGCCTACCTATGTGCCAGGTGTGCATGGAATCTCAGTGGAGCTGCAACTCCTACCATACAGCTCAATGGACTCATCCAAGTCACCTGGTGAGGAGACAAAGATGGGCAACGGCCATCCCAGGGAATGGAGAGGGCCTGCATCTGCAGGCAGGATCATCCCACCCACCATATCCATGGGATATAAGCCCTCTCTCACTTGGAGGTGGAGTGGACATCACCATCCCAGTCCCCTCAGGATTGGGGGAAGAACTATGGACTAGAGTGGACTTGATGGTATTCGGTTGTACACATATGGTGATTCTAGCAATGGAAGAAATTATAACAATGAGGTGGAGCCAGTGGCCACTTGACACTTTTGGGGCAGGGAGGGGATGAGCAGTTGAAATACAGGGGCTTCTTTGGGATTTAGAGGTTGTCCTGAGTACCGTTGTGGCAACGGATGTAGGACATTTTAAATCAGCACACACCACTCAGAACTGTGTGGGAGAGAGTGTGGTCTACGATGTGAACTGTGATCTATGGTTGGTGGCAAGGCCCCAGGATGTGTATGTCCATTGAGGGTGGTGGGCCACACTTGTGGGAGATGTTTGTGTGGGATGTGGTGGGAGGTGTGGGAGGTGGGCAACATGGGAATCCCAGTGGGTTCCGTGTAATATTTTAGGTAATCTAAGCACCTCTTAAAATATGTTTATATATATATAAATAACATTTTTGTAAGCAAATGCACATATATGCATATATATTTATATATCATTTTACAAATATTGGTATGTATTGTGAAAATTTTGATTTTTACCCACAATAAAAAATAAATAAATTAAAATAAATAAATAAATAAAAGAAAGGAGAAGGAGACATGGATACAGAGACACAGATGAGATGTAGAGAAGAAGGCCAGAAGATGAAGTAGGCAGAGATTGGGGTGATGCAGGTATAAGCCAAGGAATGCTGAGGATTGCTAGGAGCCACCAGAAGTGAAGAAGAGTCAAGGAAGGATTCTTCCCTAGAGCTTCTAGAGGAAGTGTGTCCCTGCTGACATCTTGGTCTCAGACTTCTAGACTCCAGAATTGTGAGAGAATAAGTTTCTGTTGTTTTAAACTACCCAGTTTGTGTGGTTTGTTGTGGCAACTTTCAGAAATAAATACAGTTATCTAATAAGTAGCTTAAACTTAACATTTCAAAATTTTATCTTCTGGTAATGTTTTATAACTAACTCTACCACAACACCCTCACCTTGGGAAATGCAATCTCATTCTTCTAGGATCCTGGCACCATCCTTGGCTTCTCTCTTTCTCTCACACATTTTATCCAGGCAATCAATGCCTCATGAGTATTCCTCCACCCTCAATTGGTCCAATCCACCATCCTCTTTTTCCACCCAGTTGGCCCCCTTGCTTTCACCCTTACCCCTCTGTAGTCTATTTTCCACCCAGTAACCAGAGTGATCTTGCTAAGACATAAGTCCCATGACTTTCTCTCTCATTTAGAGTAAAAGTCCAAGAAAATCCTTAATGGACTATGAAGTGCAAGATGATCCTACTCCATGTTACCTCTCAGACTTCTTTATTACTTCCCACTCTCCTCTTTGCCCTTCTCTCCACTCCAGCCACACTGACCTTGGGTTTCTAGTATATGCCAGGCACACTCCTGCTTCAGAGAATTTGTACTTACTGTACTCTCTTCCCAGAAAATGTTCTGTCCTAGATAGCCACATGGCTCACTCTCTCATTTCCTATAGATTTTCTTCTGGTCCTTTATCTGAAATTCAATTCCTCCTCTGACATCACGTTAGACTTCCAGGGCTTGGATCTCAGCCCCTCCACTTAGTTGTTATGTATCACTGGGCAAGAAACTAAGATATCTTAATTTCTCCATCTTTTAATGATGTGATGATAACAGTATTTGGTTGAACTATGGGATTTCCAAGTCTGTAGGTCAAAATGGTGACATATTGGTAAATTTCTTATGGTTCAACCTACCTCCCAGGGATGTGTTAAGGACCAGATGGGGAAATGCATGAACAGTGTAAACCTTGAAAGATGTAGGCTATTAATATTGCCAAATTAAATGCCTAGGGGGGCACACAAGACTCTCCAAAATCTGGCCCCTGCTGCTTGTCTACCCTCACCTTTCATTGCTAGAGTGCAGGTCACGTACTGCACTCTAGCAATGAAGAGCTTCTTGTGGTTTCCAAAACTCACCTGGATCTTTCATATCCTTTCATTTTGATTATACTAGTCTCTTTTTATGGACTCCCCACCTCTGTGGTCTTTAAGATCTAGTCCATTCAAATCCCATCTCCTCTTCCTCTTTGCAGTCGTCTCCCATTCCTCAATCTTGCCTTCCTTTGTGTTATTTCTGAACTTTGTACAAGCTCATTGCATACATTATGACTTATTTACATGTTCTCCTTTCCTTGACTCTAACTTCCTCAAACAAAAGGACAGTATCTCATTCAACTGTATCTTCAACATCTTGCACAGTCTCATATCAAATAGCTCCCAATAAATATTTGTTGAATGAATGAATGGACAAGCTGAGAACATGGAGACAGCATTTTAAGATAGCTTTCATATATCTGGTAGGTACCAGTGCTTTAAGGATAATAAAGGTTAAGAAGACATGTAGGGCACGGACGTGGCTCAAATGGTTGGGCGTCTGTCTCCCATATGGAGGTATGGAGGGACCAGGGTTCGATCCCCGGGACCTCCCGGTAAAAAGAAAAAAAAAAAAAAAAAAAGAAGACATGCAAACTACTGGAGCATGATGGAGCAAACACATTTCAGAAATTGAAGTAGATAGAACAAAGGAATATAGCCAGGCAGAGAGACAGCAGCATTGACAAACAGATACTGAAATGAATTTGATCCAAGAGGATGGCTGCTTGCCTTTTGGCCTCTTTATGGTTCCCTATGATTTGACTGGCTTTTGTCCTATGAATGACTGTAGGAGGCAATTTCCTGCCAGAGGGTGAGTTGGAGGCCTGTGTGGCTCTACTCTAATTCTGAGTGACATGCCATGGAAGCATCAGGATGGTGAGTAGGTTTTTACAGCTGTCTTTTTTAGAGGCCCCCAGTTTCACTGATTTTTAGGAACAGAATCACAAGTGATTTTTAATTTGACCAGGATGCTGGGGGTATGTACAATGGAGCATTCTGACCTGGCATCAATGCCTTTCAACCTTATCAGACACCTAGAGGCTGGTGGCTTGGGCTGAGGGTGAATCTGAAAAGGCCCTGCTGTGGCTTGTTGAAATGGCACAGCCTGGGTCTTTTCTCTACGGACCATTGACCATCTATCAGGATATGAAAACTGCCGGTCTGCATAGAAACCAGTTTGTAGGATAACTGCATTTTTCTCCAGCTATCTGGAGAAACCACCAGAAACTAGGAAGAGTCAGTAGATCTCTTTACTCCAGGAGTAAAGTGAAGTGATAATTATAGGAAAGATAAAGTTAAATGGTGCCAATATCCTGCTCAGTTAGATTCTTTGCACTGCTGGTGTGTTCCATGGCTACAGCACATAGACTTAGATGGTAAGTGGACTGTCTTATCTGTTTATGTTTCCCCTGGTGCCTAGTACAGTGTTTTGCAAATGGATGATATTCAGTGTATCTGGGTCATTACAACTACAGGGGAAATTATCCAAGGAGGGAGAAACTCAGCTGGTCCAGTTTGCTGGGAGTCATCAAGAATAACAGAGGTAGGAGCTCCTGTAATTTTGCTTCAAAGCTTGGCTGTTGAAGATAAGACCATCCAAGATTTTCCAGTCTGGTCTGATTTCATGGCCTTTATGATAAGTCTTATCATGAACAAATGGAAGAGAATGACTTCATAGCATACTGGCAGTTAAAGGAAATGCTTAAGTGCATGGATTTTTGGAATGAGACACTGTGCTTTCAAATCTTGTCTCTAATGTTAACCAAATAATACAGAATTCTTCTGTGTCTCAGTTTCCTCATTTGAAAGATGGAAATAATAGTGGTATCTTTGTCTTTGAATTTAAATAGGTAACATATGTAAAGTGTTTGGCATGGTGCTTGGCAATGAAAAGGTATTAGCTAATAAAACAAGGCTTGCTTTCTATGGAACAGGGACCATGGACTGGTCGTGTGAGAACATTTCTCCTTTGTTTAGCATTATGGGTTGAATTCTGTCCTCCAGAAAGATATGTTGAAGTTCCAACCCCCAGTATGTCAGAATGTAAACTTATTTGGAAATAGGGTTGTTGCAGATGGAATTAGTCCGGTTAAGATGAGGTTATCCTGGAGTAGGGTAGGCCTTTAATCCAATATGACTGGTGTACTTAAAAGGAGAGAAGAGATATAGGCAGAGAGGAGAACATCATATGAAGTTTGAGGCAGAGATTAGAATGATGCCAACGAATGCCAAGAATTGCCTGCAACTATCAGAAGCTAGGAGAAAGGCGCAGAACAAATTCTTCTCTAGAGATTTCAGAGGGAGCATGGCCCTGCCAACACTTTGATTTTGGGCTTAATAAATTTCTGTCATGTTAAGCCACCCAGTTCATGGTACTTTGTTATGGCAGCCCTAGGGAATGAATACTTATAGGCACCTGAGAGGCCCCAAATGGGCCAATGTTAAGAAATCCTAGTCTGGTTCTCCAGGGGTGGGGGCTCTCGATGCAGAACAATAAGCCAGGAGTCAATGGTCTTTTGCCCGAGACAGATCTCCAAGATCATATATGTTGTGCAGTTTTGTTTGGGAGAAGGAGGGATGCAGGAAGAGGGGCAGGACTTTTCCTTCCCTAGATGCTCTGCCTGGCTTCATGGAGATTTGCCTGATATTCTCTGAGTATTCATAACAAGGATTCCATATATATATATAGTTTTATAGGTTTTTAGCAACCCTGTGCAATAAGCTTCCCAAAGTGCCTTTGGCTCCCCATAGCCCAGGAGGAAAGTGGCCTTTACCCCAACAGAGAAGGGAAGGAATTGAGTGCTGTAGGAGCCTGGGAGCCATCACATGGGCTCCTCCTTAAAGTCCTTCTTGCTCTGCCCTCAGGGTCTAGCCAAACTGCCACCTCATTAGCCATGGCCATCTCAGGGGTTGTCTACTGAAGGTCTACCCATATACCGTGCCTGCAGCTAAGGTCCTTTCTCAGGACAAAACTAAAAAACTAAAAGAAAATAAAATGTTGTGACTTCCTATTATTGGTGATGTTCAACCCTCTGGCTTGCTTCTCATAAAACAGATTCCTGAGCTTTCACTTAATGTTTCTGAGCCCAGCTATACTTTGGATCTGTACATTAATCCCTTTTCCTATTGTGGCCTCCAGGTGGCCTCCAGGTGTGTGAAGGAGATGGGGGTAGGGAGATAGAGGAGCAATGAGAAGACAGGAGCTCAGCCAGTTCTATCCAATCACAGTCCTAAAAGGGCTTAGGTGAGGAGGAGGAGGACTTGAAGGAGGCAGAAGCTGGGGAGTACAGAGCTTGCATATATTTAAGGAGCTGCAGGTAGCAGATCATGGCCAATAGTTCAAATGTTAGCAGTGGCTAGGAAAGGTCTCACCACTCACTCTCAGTCTCCATGAAAAAGAATCTAGGATATCAATAGGCTTACAAGATATTATTATTTATTGGAGTGACCTTTGTTGCTAAGTAACAGCATGATTTTCAGACTGTATTAAAACATTATAATTGGCATGAGCTTAAAATAATGTGTGCTGGTGTTGGAGACATTAAGCCACATGGCAGGGGTGTAAATTAGCCAGAAAGGTTCACAGGGGGGGTCAGCACAATTGTCAGATAATGCTGAACCAAGTCAAATTAATTTCTAATAATTTGTAGAAGGTAGGCAGCAGAGAACCACTGAGCTCCTGGAAGCTCTAGGAACTGCAAAGCTTAGGTGTCAGGCTAGAAATATGGGACTTCACCCATGCCAAAAAGCATTAAAACCAGTAGTTGGAATGCAGGGAATGATGTTTTCTAAGTCCAGACTCAATCTCATTACAACTTTTATTTTCTTGACATTGCTGGGCAGAAAATTAACTAATAACAGAGGGTCAGAGAGTGTCTCCCACCCTCAGGCGGCCAGCCTAAATGCTGTCCCTGAATTTTAACCAGGGTTAGAACACATTAAAGTGTCAGCAACAGGTTAAATGTGGAACTGATCATTAAGCTAGGTGTAATTCCTTCTCAGCAGGCTGAAAATCTAAAGCAGCTAGGGAGGCAGAACCCCAGGTAAATTAAGATACATCTCATCCTTTCATCCCACTGTGAAATGGAATCTTAATGCACAGCGACCCTCATGGGGCAAAAAGTAAACTCTGGCTCTGGAGTTGGATTGGAAGTCTGGGCCTTAGAACCTGGAATGAGAACTGGTTTGAGTGGGCATTGCTGCTTAGGCTCCTGCCATTCCCAGGCTGGAGACACTCTGAGAGCGGGAAACGAACCTACTGGTTAATTCTTGCGAACGTCTGAGAATTTTATTGCTAGGTCCCTGTCTTATTTCATAATATTCTGTCCTTGGCCACTGAAGGCTAAATCACAGAGACCAGTCTTGGAGGGGCTATTCTGTAACTGGTGCTGAGAAGAAAGTGGAAGTCAGTGGAGGTCGTACTTGCTTTAACCTGATTCTTCATTGGACCATTCTATGGACTTCTGCTCCTTCTCCTGCTACTCAGCTGTGATCTCAGGATCTGAGGGCTCAGAGGAAGAGTCACCTGTCTGCCTGTGGCAGAGACTGCTAATGCTCACCAACATCTTTGTTCTGCTTTCCTTGGGCACATAGGCAGATTACATTTTTCAGCATTGAGGAAAGGCATCTAACTCAGATAGGTGGAGGAAGCTACATCAGAGAATGATGTCCCCATGTTAGGACTCTGAGCAGAACAGAAGCCCAGTAGTAGATATTATTATTTGGCACTACTAAATACTTCTGATTTCTTATTCTGTGACTTTCTCAATAAACATGGCCAATCTCCCCATCTAATTAATAAGCCTTTGAGAAGTTCAGTTTTATGATCAGACAAATCTGCATTCACATCCCAGTTCTGCCGCCTACTTAGCTGTCTGATCTTGGGTAAGTTACTTAAATTTTGGGGGACTCCAAATTCTTCATGTGTAAGACAGGGATAGTAATAAACTATCTTGTCACATACTGCTGTGAGGACAGAAAGAAATGAACAGAAAAGCATGTTGCTTAGAGTCTGGCAGGTAGTCAGTGTACAGTAAATCTTTTTTTGTATAATTATTATTATTTCTAAAGAGAGAACCTTTGAGGAGACGATGAGATCAGCAAACTTTTCATTCTGTAGATAAGGATTTTATGAATGGAACATGAGATCAGGACTTGCTCTTTGGTGCTCTGGAATTCTTAGATCTGTGCTGCTAGTTCTGGATATCAAAGAGTGCTTGGGAAATGTCTGCTGGAGCATGGTCCCTTTAAGTCCTGATGGTCAAGGAGAGACTGGTGTTGTAGGACAGGGCTCCTGGGAATCTAGCATACCTAATTACGGAGATGGCCTGGCTCCTTGGAACAAACATGAACTTTGGAATCAGACAATCTGGTTCAAATCCTAGCTCTGTCATTTACTTACAGGATGACAGAAGGAGATGATAGTTTTTTTGTAACAAGATTGTTATGGAGATTACATTATAAAACACACACACACACGCACATGCACAAAACTGTTCTTGAGTGTCCAGAGAATACCTAACATATAATTTGATCTCAGTAGATGATTTTATTTTCTTGTTTTTCCCAATGTTGAGGATTAAAGAGTTAGGAACCAATGCTTTAAAAAAAAAAAAAAACCAAAACATTTTATTCTTCAGAATTTCTAAGGGTTTAAGGTAATCCACTTTAAATAAAATATATATATTTCCAGGCTTTAATGATAACGTGTTCAGAACAGGACGGACATTTGGAAAAACAGAGAAACATATAAAGAAGAAAATGAAAACAACAACAAACTGTAATTTACAACTCAAAAATAAAACCTGAAGATGTTTACATTTTTGTCTTTCCTTCTAGCCGGACTTACTTTTTTACAAAAATACTAGAATCATATAATTCATGCAGTTTAAAAAATAACTAACTTCTTTAACTTATTATACCATGAGCATTTTCTCATCATTCTTTGAGAATGATATGTTTTTTAATAGCTATCTAATATCCAACGTGGTTTGTATGGGCCATACTATACGTAACTAGTCTCCTAGTGTTGGGTGTGTAGGTTGATCTCACTGTTTTTAATTTTAAATAACACTTGAAGACATCTGGGCCTGTATCTTCCATTTACCTCTTGAGGTCCACTCCCAGCCTTTCCCTATCCTGCTTTCTGTCCTGGGAGGCCCAGAGTATGGATTATCCCATTTGTCTCTTTTCCTCTGGCCTATTTGAAATCCAGGCAATCTCTCATCTAGCTTATCAATCTCTTATCTATCTTATCTATCTATCTATCTGTCTATCTGTTTATCTCTCTATCTCTCATCTATCTAATCTGTCATCATCTATCTGTGTATTTCATTTCCCTGGCTCACTCCTTGCTTTGGCTAAGGTCACAGCTCTTTCAAGGTGCTCTCCTTTTCCAGCTCATTCTTTCTAGGCCCTGTTATCCGACGCCTTTCTGCACCCCTTCAGCCTAGTTCCACTGTTACTAGTCCCTATGGACTTTTTGCACTTATCCCATACTTTTGTATATAGTCCCTTAGAAAATGTTGTCAAATTATTCTGTTTTGAGAGTTCCACCTAATTCTTGCTGGAACCCTGCTGCACCACTTTCATGGGTTGTAAACACAGTTGTATGTTGCAGTCTTTATGTACTGCTTGGTCTTTCCTTCTGGTAAATTTCTACAAGCCAGTTTAAAATTTCTGATCCTTATTTTCCTCATCTGTACAATGAAATTAATAATAATACCCAACTCACAACATAGTTAGGAGCATAAATGTGATAATATATGAAAAGTCTTTATCACCTGTAAATTGCCTTGCAAGTAGAAGATACCAGCTTTTACCACCTAATTAATGCGCGAGGACCTGGTTCTAGTCTGAGGATTTGTAATGTCAATCTCAAATGTTTAAAAAAAACCCAAAGTAGCTTGTGGCTAACAAGTTCCTTTGCCCTGTTATCATAAACCTCACATTCTTGGCTTCTCTACAGTAAGAAGTGTCTTTAGGATCTGGGCTGTGCTGTCCACACACCTGATGGACATTATTGCTTGATGGAATTTAACAGGGAGGTGTGGATTATGGGCCCCTTGGATGGTATATGCCAATATGCGGTTTGAAGTACAGCTGACCCAGAATTCACTCATCTCCCTGAAGTGAGCAGTCCTTTTGAGCCCCTGGGCCAATCTAGTCTATTGCATTCAGCATGGATCTATTTGGAAAAAATCTGTTTAAGCATGTAAGGTAAAAATTGCCTTATTGGCTTTTTGTCTGAAATTTTGGCAGAGCATAGATAGATTTCAGCATTTATTGCCCTTTGACTGATTTCCAGCTTTGTTCCAGGAAAAATACAATTAATCTTGTGGCAGCCGCTATATCAATCCTTTAAGGGGCAAGTTGTTTCAGAAGTCACATGGGGTCTTTGGCTCTTTTGGTTGCACGCATCTCTTTGGCTGAGGGTGAGTATAATGTACATCAGGGAAAGCCTCTTGCCTCCACTTGTGTAATTGTTTGTAATGCCCCAAGACTTGCATGGAATGTGGGTGTGATTTGGGGGTGGGGGGAAGTTGTGTGTCCAGCTATGCTCCCTCAGCCCAGGGAACACATCTGGAAAAGTAGGTGCGAGGGGCCCCATGAGTGGACAGAGAGCAACAGGGGTGCAGCCTGTGTAGGGTAGTGTCTGAGTGGGTCGAGTTGACTTGCATTTCTCCTGGACCCAATGTTTGACTCCTTGGCTGGAGTAAGACAAGAGGTCTGTAGTCTTAATATTTCCACACAGTGCCATGGGCTCCCTTCTCTGCATGATCTTTCTTCTCATCATGGTGTGCTGTAGCGCAAAGCTTTATCAGGCTCAGGCCAGCAGAGAGCCTGAGGGTCACTGAACGCATTTTTCCTTACTTTCCAATAGTTTGCAGAGCCTAGGGTCAGCCTGACTCTGAAGCTGCCCCAGCTGGTTTAATTTCTCTGCCTTGATTACCACAGGGACAGATCCTGGGGCACGGTGAGTGTTCTAGCTCTCACTCTTTAATTAGACCAATGTGTGATCTTAGATATGTGTTTAATATTCCTGGGTCAAGACTTCCTCAGCTGTATATGAAGTCAGATTTGATCACAATTTCTCAAAATTCTTAACATGAGGACGTCTCCAATTATTCCTCCTACTTATTGCCCTGCTCTCCTGGACTGTCATAATTTGGAAAATGTTCTCTACCTATGCAAACGAACAGTGAATTTTTTGTTTCCTGATTAAAAAATTAATCCATTGCTTAATTTCATCCATTGAAACTGTCCATTTATTGCCTTCTCCCCAGCCACTGCCCAAGCCAAGGTAACTGGGCTGCCTCAATGGCTTCCCAATAGTCTCCTGACATCCATGCTTGCTTCCGCTCTGCAACTGGAATGCTCTAGTAGCCCTCTCTGCATCACTTACAACCTTTTACTGCCTTCCCACTGCTCATGGAAAAGAGTCCAGAATGCTAAAATGGGCCAACCACAAGGCACTGACCTGGCTTCTGCTCACCTCATTGGTGTCACCTTAGGTCACATCCCTTCCTCTCACTCTCTGGGATGGCCACCTTGGCCCTATTACAATAGGACTTTCTGCGCAAGCCATTTGTTCTATCTAGATTATCTTTGTCAGATAACTAACTTTGCTAGTTAACTCCTCCTCATCTTTATATCTCATGGGCCTGTTTGCAGAAGAGGTCAGGATCCTCTGGTTTGGATCCTTCATAGCACTCATCTTGGGGGTCATGATGCTGAGTCTCCCCCACCAGACTGTGAACTGCACCCAGCCCAGCCCAGCACCCCCACCCCTCAGCTCTTAGCACAGGGCTTGCACCTTGCAGGCACACCATAGCTCAATATTAAAGGAAGAAAGGAAAGGAAGGACTGAAGGGAGTTATGCAAGAGCTGTTATTCTGGGTAAATTTCCCATTTCCATTTGGATCTTTGAAATAGTGGACATCAAGTGAAGTTCTGATTTCCAGGACACTCAAATTCAGGTTGGAACCAGTCCTGACCCTCCACGGGAGAAGGTAGAGGGAGAGGGCCTGTCTTCCTCTCCTTCCACTAGTACCTTCCTCCTTGTCCTTGCTGCTCATGCCAAAAGCAGTCTGTACTCTGTCCCTTTGATTGGTGGACCCTGGAAGGGGTTGGGCAGAGCAATGCTACAGAGTAGAATCTGATGAAAGAGTTGTTAGTTCTGGTGGTAGACAATAACGAATATTGTCTACTGTGTGATGGTTTAAAGCTGTATGGATCCCAGAAAAGTATGCTCTTAAAGTTAATCCATTCCTGTGGACATGGACCCATTGTAAGTAGGATCTTTTGATGACTTGGATCTTAAGTTAAAATCAGGATGGGTCTTAATCCTCCTAGTGGAGTTCTTTATAGGAGAATTCCTGACACAGAAAGAGAAAACCATGGAAACAAGAAGATAAAAGCATTGAAACCTAGAAGAGGAGGGAGAGACCAGAAGATGCCTCTATGTGCCTTGCCATGTGACATAAGAGTCTAGGATCGCCGGCAGTCAATCTTCAGGAAGAAGGTATTGTCTTGATGATGCCTTGATTTGGACATTTTCATGGCCTCAGAACTGTAAGCTTGGAAGTTAATAAATTCCCATCGTAAAAGCCAACCCACTTCTGGTATATTGCTTTCGGCAGCCTAACAAACTAGAACACATGGTTAAAAGAGTTTCTATTTTCTCCTGCAACAGAGGAGCTTAGAAACCATCCAACCAAATGTTTCCCCAATCTCCCTCCCTGGGAACCTTGCCAAAAATACAGATTCCGAGGTCCAATGCATAAATCCTGATTCAGTAAGTCTGTGGTAGGATTTAGACATTTGTTTTTTAAAAATTTTAAATATAATTCTTCAGGATTCAGATGCTCAGCCAGGTTTGGGAATGATTGATCTAGAGCCCAGTCCCTTATTGTAGAGCATCTTCATTACAATAGTTTTGACTGCCGTATAAATATGGAACTTCCTATGCAGATTTTTTTCTTGTTTATCCTTGTATTTTCATATCATTTAAAAATTTTCAAATTGCTTCACTGCTCTTGTCACATTTGATTTTCCAAGAAGTCCTTTGAGTTTAGTAGGACCACCACCAGTCACCCTGCTTTAGCTGATGTGGACACTGAGGACAAGGCAGTCAAGGGAGGACCTGAAACAAGTTAGTGGTGGAGCTGGCTCTTTGCTTGTAATCCATTCAGGGAGATGCCCACATTTAATCCTAGAAGGCCAGATACCTTATTTTTTATTCTATTATATTTAATTTCTGTATTAAACATTTATAATTAGTCTAAAAGAAATGATTGATAGCCTTTTCTAATTTTTATAAAGCCTGCTTTATAGGTACATAAAGGTAAGAAGCTGTTAGGGGAGATTTTATGGCAGGTGGTTCTTGGCAGCAATAGCTTTTCTTTTATGACAGTTTGGAAATTTTCCTGGGCAATAAGTTTCTTTTCTTTTTGCAGGCATAAAATAAAGAGGTTCTAGATAGTTAGATCATTATCAAATGCTTTTTCAAAGACAATCATAAATTGTCAACTCCATTTAGACAAAAACAAGGGTTATCCACATCTGGAAATCCAATACATAAATTTTTGAATTTTCCTCTTTTGTTAGTAAGTAGTGATATTTGGCTACCCAAACTGTTATTCCTTAAAATAGCTGGGAGAAAGAAGTTTGGGGAAAGGTATTCTTGCAAATTCCCCAAATGGTAATATTTATATTTGGTCTTGTTCTCCCCAAAGACTGAAAACAAAGTGAGCTTCAGTTTAAGCTAAAGAGGTAGAAAATTATAACTGCACAGAGAGAAATTTAATAGGATTGAAAAGAAAACAAGCTACTTGTACTGATTAATTCACCCAACCAATATACTTGGACTCCTATTATATGATTATATATCAGGCTTTGTGCTAGGCTCTGGAGATTAAGGTGGGAAACAAACAAATGTGAATTATAGCTTAATTGGAGAATGACTTTGGTTAGTCACTTTGCTCTATACTGTGTAAAGAAATCAAAATCAAAATCATAATTGCTAATTTCAGTGCTTATCTTATGCCAGACACAGGGCTTTATAGACACTAACTCACAAAAGTCCCACAACAACCCTGAGATATAGATACTGTTATCAATTCCATTCTTCACTGAGGAAAGTGAGAGACAGGGAGGCTAAGTAATTTGCCAAAAGTCACATAGACAGTAAATTGTGGGGACAGGGTTTAAATCCAATAATCCAACTCTTTGCATGATAGGTCTTCCTTCAAGAAACACTTGGTGTATAAATGAATGAATGAAGTAAATGAAAGTTGAGTCTTGTAAAGAGAAAGCACAACATAACATAGGACTTTAAACTAGTGTCTGAGTGGATTTGTCTGAGAAAGTGACTTTTAAGCTGAGTCCTAAGGTAGATCAAGTAGATGGACAATGGATGGGCATAGTAGAACTTTCTAGAATGCGAAGGCCAGGTGGTAAAGGGAGATCTTGAGCCAGAAAAAAACTTTACAGACCATCCAGCATCAAGTACAGTCTCCTCCTTTTGCAGATGAGCCTATCTGGGCACAAATGAGGCTGTAAAGATATGTGACAATTAACCAGATTGCCTGGCTTCAGAAAACATTCTGATGAGGTTAAATGTAGTAAAAATAGATGTTCTTTTTTTTTTTTTTTTTTAAAGACTACTTAATGAATGTCACCATTAGGTACTAGCAAGGTTTCCTAAATCATTTAATATTATGGCACATGTAGAAAATTACAGTATTTGGATGGCAAAATATTACAAAATTACAATAGTGGTTGTCAAGTGGTGGCCACAAGGGATCTGGGGTCTCCAGGCCCCACCCAGTCAGCTGGGCACATCTGCAACCCCTTCCCAGCACTTGGCATTTGGGAGAAGACCCAGACCCAATACTCAACATAGACACTTTGTGAGTAGCTTTCCTTGGCAACCCCCAGTCTGTGCTTCCCTCTCAGACTTTGTCCCCTCTACTCCTTGTCCCATCCCTTGCATCATCAATGTATACAGGTCTGTACAGGTCCAACCTCGATCAGACCTCTGGGAGCCAGACTCCACACTTGGAAGAACCAGCCCCCTCACTCTCTGCCCGGAAGTATTACCTAGCACTCCAAACTTTCCAATTCCAGTCCCAACTAGATGACCATTCTTTCACTATCAACCTTTTTCTGTTGGACAAAAACAATCCAATTACACTCACACTAAGTTGTGAAGGACTGATAAGCTATCTACTCTCCCCTAATAGGAGTTGCCTTATGAAAGAAGGGAAAGTTAACTAAAGGAAGAGAAACTTACAGACACAAAAGCAACAGTGATGTTGCCTGGTAAAGGAGCATGCAGCAATACCCAGGGAACAGACACCCTTTCTCCAGCAGTGTTAGCCACACTCTGCCTCTCCACTCAGCTCTAGTGTGTGAACCTAAACTAGGTAAACTTTCCAGCATTTAAGCTTATGCTTTTTCTTTCCTGGGAATCTGGGAGCTATTAGTGGCAACTAGTTCTCTTAATTTCTAGATCGTTGTGCAGGGAATGTTCAGTGGAAGATGGGGAAAAGATGTTGACTACATGAAATAGATGGGTACAATTACTGTTTGCATGTGGATAAGTGCCTGATTGCGGATGTAGACTGTTGTTTTCTTTCATGAGTTCCAAGCTGGGAAGAATATTAGAGGTTACTTCCTGTGTAGGTGGAGAGAGGAGATGTCAGTGGCCAGGTGTGAAGGAAGGAAGCGAAGCCTGTTAAAGCAGGTAGCTAGGTGTCATCAGTGGTGGACGGGGGAAGATTTCCCACTTGGCTTATAATTGTGTCATATATGTGGGTCTGTGTGTGGACATTGTGCATTGGTCTAGATACTCTCTTCCACCTTCCCCCAAGCCTCTCACTTCTCTCAATTATTGCTCTGATGTGGTAGTGTCAATTTCTGATTGGTAAAGACACATCCAACCTTGTATCTCTCTGTGCTTGGATTTGTCAAATGGGGCATTCACAACTCTTCTTGATGGAGATTTCTCTGGGCAATTACATGTCCATGAGACAGCTCCTTAAGGAGAGGCATCATTTCTCTTAGTAGTGTGGACTTATCTAGCCATTATCTCATCCACAATTTTGGGAGTAGCGTCTTAACTGAAGGGTGGGGCAAGCTAGTAATTAGCCAACGAGATAGCCCAACCTCACTTGCATATTGTAAACTATGCAGCCTCTCTACCAAGCCTTTCACACCTGAATTAAGAGGGCCCTGAGGCCTCAGTCATTCTCAGGACTTCAGTCTGAAGTTGTTGTTCAAATTTTGGATATGGAATCCTAGGGAAATCTTCTTGGCTCTGCTGATCTTGGCTGGCTCACTCATGTGCCTGTGGGTGACTCTAGGCTGCTCTTGACCAGGTTTTCTCTGCTCTATGCATCCCTCATCCTTCCTTTGGAGCAACAGGCTGGCCTGGGCATGTTTTCTGTGTGGTGGTAGCATAGGTGCAAGAGGGTAAGCAAGCAGAACTGCAAGGCCTCTTAAGGCCCAGGCTTAGAACTGACACACTGTCACATCTCCTTCACTCTCTTGTTGATTCCATGGCTGAGCTCAAATCAACAGTAGACAGAGAGGTGAAGAATGGAGGCAATGCTCCACATGTCTGGAAAGCAAATTCACAAACTGAAGCACATTTTTTTCCCCTGGTGAGAGAGGAAAAGAATGAATACGGAGGGTGCAGGGACAAAGGCAAAAGAAGTATGATTCCAAGGTCACCATTACAGCTTTTGTGTGAGCTTGTTGCACATGCACACACCTAAGAAGTTAAATGAAAAGGAGATATAAAAAATTTAAAAAGCAAATAAGCTTTCCCACTGTTTCACTGGAACACCTCTTTCCTCCATTCTCTTATATATTGTCTGTGTTTTTATGCTTTAATTTCATGCTTTAATTCTTACCTTCACTTATTTACTCAATTAGAAAAGAGATTCAACCGTGGAAAACTCCATCACTCATCATTTGGTAAGATTTGCTATGGGAAGGGATGCATATAATTTGGCAGGCTCGTTAACCATGTTTTTTAATTGCATAATCTGGATGCTTTTGGTTTATGTAAATGCTTCTTTGGTGTTCAGAATGACCTTGTTCATCACCTTCTAGTTTAAAAGAAATAACTGCTTATTTAAAAAATGACAAGACAGGTCACTTCTGCTTTAAGAGGTTTGCCACCACATGAACTAGAAAGTAAGATTCAATACCAACTGGAACTTTCAGGTTGTGGAAGGAACATTTATTTAAACGACTGTTTGCAGGGACAGCCCCTTGCCCTAAATAACATAATGTAAGTATTAACCTACAGGAAAATTTGAAAAAAAACAAAACAAAACAAAACAAAACCAAGTCTACTGAAGGAGCATATTAACTGAAATACCTTAAACAGACTTTTAAGACTGCTGTGAACTTCTTTTATTGGTTTTGAGTAAGTGCATTACTCTTTAATGTGATTATTTTGATGTTTTCACCAGGTTTGAGTGCAATGTGAAACAAAGCTTTCTTTCTATTCCCCCTTCCTCCCAAGGAAATGTCTTTCCTTTGGGCTAATGGTTGATAGCTGAATTATTATGCCCAATTGTTCTGATTTATACATCGCTGGGCTTCCTGTTGGTTTTCAGATTCTGATGGCCTCTGGCCTGTCTACACTTGATTACCAGATTGATGACCTTTTTTCTTTTGCCATCTCATACAAGTTAGCCATGATTTTACACCTCCGCCCTCACATATGCTGCTCCCTGACTGCTGTAACTGAGATTTAATAAAATGCCCACTGACCTCCAAAGAAACGATTCTTAATTTTGGCTTCCCCAGGAAGAGCTTATGATCTTGCGAGAAGCACTTTAATTCCCACAGTCTCAGTTTTCTTATTGCAAAACAAAGGAGTTTGACTAAATCATCTCCTTTCCAGCTCTCATATTCTTGGAATCTACATGTCCTCTCATCTCTGCTTGGACTCTTTAACACCACCTAAGCGCTTCAGAGAAGTTACGAGACTTCCAAGTTTACAGAGCTGCTTTGAGTCAGCGTAGGGATGGCAATTGCAGCTCAATAGCTCAGCGCCCGCCCCTCAGCCCCTGCCTCCATTCCAGGGCCTGCCTCCTCCACAAACGCTTCCCTTTGCTAGATGCCTAGTCCACAAAATGTCTGTACTGTATACTTTGGCACATGTGTGTACAGTGTGGCTTAGTGGGCTCATTTGTTAGCATTAGTCTTCATTTCTTAAAGTGATGGTGAGCTCTTTGTAGGTATGTCTACCTTGACCAAACAACTGGACACCATAACTTAGGCAAGTTGACACATGACATTAATCATCACAAAGTATTTCTACAGTTAAAATAGAAGGAGACGAGGAGTAATGACATCTTCTGTGCATGATTCTTCTGTCTTGGTATTATCTTTTAGGATGTCGCAGGATTTTACTTTTTGTATCTCTCTACCCCCAGTGCTTACCTCAGTGCTTGGCTGAGTAGAAAGTAATCAATATATTTAGACAAACCATTTGCCAAAGAGAGCAAAAAGCCTTACCAGGATTAAGGTAACTAATGATTCATCCAAACAATTGTAGACAAAATAAATAAATCAATAAATCAGAAAGTGCTTAGCAATCTGGTGAGTATTGACCTGCCCTAGGAGAGGAGGTTCTCTGGAAGCAGACCAGCTATTTCTACAACAGTAATAATGAGGATGAGTAAATCAGGAGGGCTGAGTCCCTTGGCCTTGCCTGTCAGGCTGTGAGAAGGGAGAAGGCTGAGAGAGGTTTGAGTCCAAGACTATCAAGCTGCAGTGAAGGGGCTTGAGGTGGGCCAAGGGATGTGCTGCTAGGAGGGCAGGTCAAAGCCAGGAATGGGAGTCTGGATATCAGCTGCTGAGCCAACCCAAAGTGTGGGAAGTAGAAAGATGACATGTGGGGCAGTCAAGACTTTTTGGTTAATATAAGCAGGGTTAAGAACCCAGGGAGTCAGACAGCAAGAATATGATATAAATCAGTAAAATTCCAAAACAAGTTTGATTGGGAATTGAAGGCTTATTAAACATTTTGCTATCCACTAGGCTCTGTGTAAGCAAGTTGTTAAAATCTAATCTTATTTAATTCCCATGACAACCCAAAGTAATAAAGGATATTGAACCCATTTTGTAGATGAGGATCTGAGGTTCTATGAGGTATACTTTACTCAAGGTCACAGAGTAAGTGAAACAACCTGGGTTTAACCCAGGCTTTTCTGTCTCAAAAGGGGTAGTCCTTAACCATTCAGAATTATTGGCTGGATTCAAGTAAGCAGGGAGGTCAGGGAGTAAGAGGCAGGACTCTCTTTGGGTTAGGACTAGAATGCTTGGACAGATTATCATGGTAGGGGAGGCTAGAGGAGAAGAAGATAGGACCCTGTGCTTGAAATGCATCAAACACGAGGTAGTTCGTGAGTACCTCTGCCCGAGGTCTTGTGCTGGGCATAAGGGGTACAGAGATGCTGAAGATGTGGTTGCTGGGACTCAGGTCCTCAGCATCAATGCAGAAGACCAGTTATTAGAGTCGGGTGCAAGAGCCAGATAGGACTTGAGGCAAGGTTGCTTTCTAGACCTGTGTGACTCAGTCTCTCTCAAAGCTGAGGGCAAGGTTAGCCTTCAGGTGGGAGATCAAGTGGCTTTAGCCATGGGGAAAGTACACTTTGGGACCTGGGAGGAAATAGGTCTAGAGCTGGGCTATTCTGCTTGTCCAGCATCCATTCCTTGTTCTAGAAAGAGCACCTGGGTTTATATTGGGAAACAGCTTCTCCTCCATTGGAGTCAATGTCAGTGGGTCTGTCAGTCAAGGTATCCTACTCTTCCCTGGCAAAGGGGTGGATATGTGATAGAAGATATGTGAATTAAAATCTGAAGTAGTGGGGAGTGGGTGTAGCTCAGTGGTTTGAGCACCTGCTTCCTATGGACAAGGTCTGGGGATCAATCCCTGGTCCTGGTACCTCCTAAAAAAAAAATCTGAAGTAGGATGACAAAGGCTGAGAATAGAGTGCATTCATCTTTAGAGCAGCAGTCTGAAAGTTCTGCATGTTCTTTCTTACTACCTAGAAACTGGAGGGGATCTGCCTCCTGTCCTTTCAGAGACCTTGCTCTGTGCCTTTTACTTAGATTTAGTGAGCTTCCCCACATCATTTCAAAGATTTCTACATTTTTAACCTACCTAGGGAAGGTTTCTGTTGCTTACAACCCCAAACTCTGACTAAAAAAAAGGCAATACACGTGAAGATTGCAAAGTGTCTTCATTAATTTGAGTCTCTTGGGAGAAGGGACTCTTCTTTGTCTTTGTATTCAAAAGTCCCACTCAGTGCCTTGAGCATGCTAAGTACTCAATACATGTTGGTTGAATGAATGAATAAATGAATTCATGTGTACAAATATAGGCTTACATCATTTAGCCCACCATGGTCATGTAGACATGGCTTAGAACCAGTGAAAAATCAGTTAAGGCAACATCTTCAGCCTTTATGACATTCATTTTAATCCAGCCAAGAATACTTCCTGTTATGTAAGCAAAACAAAGTACTTCTTAATTTTTAGATCAGCCACTATTTCTCCTGAGAGGAATGGGGTTATTGTAATTTCAGCTTAGCTGAAATACGTAAGGCTTACTCATCCTGTGCACAAAATTGATAATGTGTGCATCTGGGACCGTCTATTTCTTCCCTATTAATCCATTTTAGACTTTATAAGTCAACTGAGCATTCAGCTTTTGAAAAGTAATTCTGGAAAATTATTTTGCATAAGTACTAGTAAATACTGACATGTGTTCTACAGGCAATGGAAATATTTCATTTATTCTCTGGTGGCCCCATGAGCAGAAATAGTGGTTGGAGAATTGGCTAGGTTTGGATGTCAGTTGAGCACATGCTGGTCAGTTGTACTTTCCTAGTTTCTTTCCACTTTATTTATTTTAAAACATCACAGGGGAAGATTGAGCAGACTAGAGAAATGCACATGAAGACATCAGTAACCAGAACGATTGGCAGTAGGATGATTGTTAGCTTTCTTCTTTGAGTTCATGTATGTGGCCAATTGGAAGCTGTTAATGATGTCATTAAGTTTATGTTTGTGGAGCTTAAGCATGGACAAGCTGCTAATCTTTTTATAAATTGTAAGCAACTGGATATTTTTCAGCTATAAGTTGCCATGGCTCTTGGCAAATTCAGGATTTAATTATACTATTGGGCTTTCTATGTGCTGAAGCAATGGGAATTGTGGCTCCTTAGAAAGTGCCTGACTTTATTATGAACCTGTGAGATGTTCAAATCTTTTGTTTAGAAAGAAGTTGGATTAGCTAGTGTTTGTTCCTATAAATGGATGTGGCCTTAGACCAGGTCTATGTAAGATGGCAAAGGGAGAAATAATATAACTAATCCAACAATTAGAGTAAAACCAAAATATTACCTTCAATTATTTGATGTCTAAGATATTTTAAGATCCAAAATTTGAAAATATGGTGCAGTTTTCCATTTATGTTTTTGTTAGTATAAACTTGAACTAATTCTATTTATTTGGCCTTTAAAGAAATTCACTTACCTCTCATAATTGACCTTTCCACTAGTCTGAATTATTTTATTTATTACTCTGCTGTGAAGTGAACTATTTTTTCCTACATCTCAGAACTACTTTGAGAAATTATGGTAAATGCATATGGATTAAGAAGTATAAACATATATAGATATATAAAACACATGCCTAAAGCTGTATCAGAATTGCATAAGGTAGAGATGTACAGGTTATTATTTTCAACGTCATGAACACTATCTTTACTTAAAATGTATAAAAATCAAACTAGAAAAATTCAATTTTCGAATATGAATACTTTAGTTCAATTGTGCCATGTAGATGGTAGAAGCCAGTCATGTTTGGCTACAGAAAAGGGAGTTTTAAGGAAGACCCCAGTGGTGGTAGGTCAGGGAAGGGCTGGGCTTGGGGATGGACTTAAAGTCAGTAACCTTAGCAGAGCTAGGCCTGGTCTGAGTTATTTCCTGATACCACAAGTCTTGGTCTCAAAGTCTGGGTAGTCAAACAAATGCCAAAAGATCAAGGAGGTTTTTTGGGTTGGGACCAGTGAATGGAAGCCTGATGTACCAGCCAAGAAGAACAGAAACACAGAAAGGAGGGACTGGGTGACAGTGCAGTAGAGTCCTGGAGAAAGGTTTTGGAATCATGTCAGAATCAAGGCAAGGAGGCTGTGCCTCAGAGGAGGCAAGCGTTGGAGGCCAGAGTCTCCTTCTCTTCTTCTGTATTTCCTGTTGTAGTGGCCGTAAACTATAAGTGGGCATAACTCCCCAGATGGTGGCAGAGGTAGCAACTGGGGAGAGGGGTGAGGAGAAAGGCAATTCTTGTCTACATTAACTCACTATAAACCTGAGGATTGACCAATTGTTCCTCTGCGCAGGTAGTGATTGTCTTGGGTGAACAAAGTATGAATAGGAGCAACAGAGTGTGACACCAGCTGTTTATCCTTCATTACGTTCTTGCCCTCATTGTTTTATTCCTTTGATATGGCAAAGCAGAGAGACAGAGAGGTCAATATTTGAGTCCAGAAACACAATAGAATATTCCTGGAAATCAATCCCCAGGCTTCAGGGAGTCCACAAGACACTGGACAAATCCAGGGATTCCAGGGATCTAGATCGAGGCGGCAGATGCAGACACATTCAGAGGCCAGGCAGGTGGATAAAGGATGGAAGCTGGCTGGGCACTTCCTCTCCCTCACCTTCCTCCCTCCCACTCACACACATCTGTGGACCAAATTCTGTAAGTCCAGATATTCTGGGAGGACTTGGACCAGGACCATCTCTCAGTTCCTCTCCAGCATCCATCCCCCAGCTATAGGAAATCCTATTGCTCTGATTCCTCCCAGAAGCTTTTAGCCCAAGGCTGGAGGCTGTGCTGATCAAAGAACCAGAGCTGTCCCTGAACTAACCAGGGGCTGACATCAGCCACCTGCCTGTCCCAAAGAACCTGTCTTTGGTCCTGGGCCAGATCCCAGATGCCTCCTTCCTTGAGGCCCCAGGGATTCCACCTGCTTGCCTCTCCTCTCCACAGCAGCCACCACTTTCCTTTTCCTGCCAGGGTTCCCACTTCTCCTGGCCAGCTGCAAAGAGCAATGGAAACATAGGGCTCCCTCCTTCCTTGCTGCTGCCCTAGCCTTCCTTCCAAGTCTTACCTCTACCTCCGTGTGCGGGAAGTTTCTTTGTCTCTTTAATTTTTTCCCCCTGCTAACCATCACAGGGGAAACTGACAAAGCTTCAGAGATAAAAGTCATGAACAAAGTCACAAAAGCACTCAAAAGGCTGTAAGAAGGTCTATAATTGCTAATTCTTTAGGACCCTTCCCCTTCTGACTAGCTGTGACTGCAGTTCCTGACTTCTAGGCAGTTGTGTCGGTTGCCTTGCCCAGTTATTACCCTTCCATCCCCTCTGCCCCATGCTTGTGGTTTTCTTTTCTTCCTTTCTTTTTTTTTTTTTTTTTTTAAAGGGAAGCAAAAACCAAATGATAAAATCTTGATAATTTGTTTAACAAAATGTTCCAGACTCATTAGCACTCTTACTTCTGTGTGAGCCCAGCATTAAAAAAAAATATATATATATATATTTCAAAGTGTCTCCTATGAGTCACGTGGCAGAATTCTGTATAACCTCGCCCTGGACACTAGAGAATGTCCCTTCTTTTGAAAGAAATAAAGGTCAAGTGCAGCAAGAATGTGGAATGAATGGCCAGAAGTAAAAGTAAAAGGCTGGAAAGAGTGAGATGGTGGAAGGGGGTTCTACAGAGCCACCACCGGAGACCCAGAACCTGGCGGCCCTCCTTCCTGAGGCGATGACGTGATAACCAGACCTCTCTGCGACAGTGAGGCTCGCTGAGAGCGCCTTTCCACAGACGGCTTAGCAAGTCATCTGGAGCCATGAACCTGCATCGTGGAATCTGGGAGCTGCTCATATTAAAAGAAAAATAAAAATAGGTAACACAATCCAACTTACCAAATAATCCACAAGGAACATTCTCGTTTGCTCTGGCTTCTCACAGCCAGCCAAGAAACGTTCTTTATTTGAAATGCAAATACAAGAAAACAGAGAGTATTCTTGAGTTCCTTTTGAAATTTTCTTTGGGAAATAACATTTTCCTGGAGAGATGTATTAAATACTTAGAAACTGCCAAGCAGTTACTTCTCATATAATAGAATTTTGCTTGAATGAAGGTTCTTAACTTTGGCTTTCAAGAATTATATGTGAGAAAAAATGAATATACTTTCTCCCATTAACACTGAGGTCTGTGTCACCTGAGAGTACTTTCTGGGGATATTAACATTATAATACCATCCTGAAATTTTTCATTAAGAAAAAGTCATTCTTCATATACCTACAGCAATTAATTATTAAACACTACAATAAGCTATTCCAATCTTATTTAAATAAGCCCTGAAAATACCA
This sequence comes from Tolypeutes matacus, assembly GCA_026826555.1. NCBI lineage: Eukaryota > Metazoa > Chordata > Mammalia > Cingulata > Chlamyphoridae > Tolypeutes > Tolypeutes matacus. The sequence goes on along the minus strand of JAKSZT010053929.1, from coordinate 17,037,023 downwards.
AACTAATGTTAACTTTTCTGAAAAATGTTCCCCAGGATTTCAGACAATGTTCAGGCTTTTTAGAATTGGGGCATAGAGAGCGCTTTAGAATTAGGCAGAGTTGGTTTATCAACTTACCCTATAAGTTATTAGCTTCCATGACTTTGGGCAAGTCACTTAACTTTCCTAATCCTCAGTTTTCTCATCTGTAAAAATGACACAGATGATCATTTCTATCCAATAGAATTGATAGGATAATTAAATGAGATAATATGAGACCCTGAAGGGGAAGAAGGGGCTGGGTACTTACCAATGCATCGTTTGACCTTTTTGTTTATAGTTTCTTTTCTGTTTCATGTATTAAGTTTACTATTAGACTTTGCCTGAACAAAGCACTGGATATTTGAAAATCACTGTGGTAAATGCACTTGGCAAATGTAAGAGCTCAAGTACTGATATGTTCATTTATTCACAGCATGTTCATTTATCCATCCATGCATTCATTTAGTTACAAAAACATTGATAGCCTCCACTATACCAGGAGCTCTTCTAGTAGCTATGAATGAGGTAGGCAAGGTTTCTGTCCCTCGTGGAGCTCAATTCTAATTGGGGGAGATAGGCAATAGAGAGGGAAACAAAAATTCAGTGAGTTTTCAGTGCTGAGAAGAAAATAATGGCATTGGGATAGAACATGATGGAGTTAGAGGTGAAGCTTGTTCTTCAGATAGGTTGGTTAGTGAATTCTCTGAGGATTTAGCATTTGAGAAGAGACCGGAGCAAAGAGAAGTATGTGAAGATGTGGGTGAATGGTGTTTCAGGTACATGAATATGCATTTGGAATTAATTTGAGCATCCTGAATTTTAGGGAGAATTTTATGAATGAAAAGGTTGGCAAATTCTGCCCACCCAGTTCTTTATAGACTCTGGGCCCAAGACCTGACTTGCAAAGCCTCAGATGCCGGGAGCAGGCTGCATGCTCAGGGACGCACCATTCCTTAAGGATCTGCTGAGTTGCTAGCTCCTAGCTCAGCTTTTACACTAACTGCAAGCTCTATGTAGCCACCATTTTCTGGGCAGCAGGCATGGGTCCCTGAGCTTTGGGAGGTATGTGGATAGGGCTGTTGACTTAGGAACATCAAACGATAATGTGGTTGACATCAGCAGAAACAAACTTTTTTTTTTTTCTATCTCCTCCTAGACATGCAGGACACTGGGGCTTTGTTGCATTGAAAACAATGATAAGGGAGGGACCAAGATCAGTGAAGGATCTGGCAGTGTTAGCAAAACCAAGTGTCTAGGCAGAATTGGAGCATTCATGCTGTAGGACTAAAATAGGAAACAAGGGCAGCACTGGGAATCAAAAGCTGGGATAACGGAGAGGAGAAAGGGCTAGATGAATTCTCTGAACCCCAGTAACCTTGCCACATATCCTTTAAGTGGGGTGTCTGCTACTTTGCTCTTTGGTGGGGAAGTTGCTTGTTCAGTCACTGAATGGAGCTGTTTATGAGGACAGCTTTGGGTGCCCACCACGTTAGACTCTGAATCATCACAAGGAAGGAGGAAGATGGGATGAGATTTTTCAGTTGTTGGATGTGTGAAGGTTATGGGGATCAGTCCAAATAATTCAGAGAGTATTAACTGAGTTCCTACTATTTCCCCCAGATTATGCTAGACATTGTGGGGGACGCATTTTGGGAGAAATCTATGGAAGAGATAGAATCCCATAATTTCAGAGATGTAAAAGGCCATGTGGTCTAACCAGTGGTAGAATCCCTCTCTGGAAGGATTCTCAACTAGTTTCCACCACCTACTTGTAATGTAAACCATGGAGATATTATTTGATCCCTTGGAAATGCTTTCTTTCCTTGTAAATTGTGAATAATCCCTGTCCTGTCTGATAATGTGTATATAGGTGCCTTATAAACCTTCAAAAGCTTTACAAGAGAAAGACTTTTTTTTTTTTTGTTGCAGTAAAAAGAGGGGTAAGAGACACCATGGATATAATTGGTGGTGGTGGGTGTTATGGCATGAGTAGGGCTACAAAGGCAGGGTTTTCACTGACACCAGGATCTTGGTGAGGCTGAGTCCTCATATTTGGAAATTTGGAGTCCTCAGATTTAGAGGTCCTCAGACTGACTTCCGTCAATGAATTCAGAATGATCAGCCCTTAGGGGACTGACCCATGATACTCAAATTCAAACGAGACTGATGTAAACCAGACTGTCAATGGTTGATTCAAATAACCTTCCAGCATTAACATTCTAAGATCCTTTGATTCTGTGATAAACTTCATTCTGTGATCTAATGCATTTGACCTATAGTCTAGTTTTGGATCAAAGCTTGCAGTTCACCTTTTGCATTTTTTAGATTTGGAAACTTAAGGACAACACCCTGCTTTGATTATGGATAAGAGAGACAAGCAGAGGATAAATAACTCCCCACAGGTTACATAATGTTTTAGGGAAAGTAGAGTGTGAGTGGGCTAGTGACTTCCAGTGTGCTCCATTTTAATACTTCATGGGGAAGATTGGCATAAGAAACTAATTTTAGACTACTTTTACTAGTCATTGTTCTCCCATTAAGTGGCTTCCAAACATTTTTCCTTACACAGCCTTGATTCAGATGTTTATAAGGTGTCGGTATATATATATATTTTAAGAATACAATTGGAGGAATAAATTTGGCTTGCCTGTTAGACTCTTGGCATGCTAATTTGTATAAACTTCCCTGTCTACCCTCATTACCATTTGGATGCCCTCCTGCCTACTGCACTCACATTTCTTCATGGATCAAGGGGGAAAAATAAAATCTAAAATATTTACCAATTGCATCTTTACTAGAGAAATGTGAATAGGAATCCCTGGAGGAAAAGAAATGAACTGCTAAAATATTATAAACATGAAACAGGACTTTTCTTCATTTGCCCCAGGCAACATGAGGGGCTCATTGGTGGGCTAATTTAATAATATGCCAGAATTCTCTGTCTAAGTGCATATCCAGAGGCTCATTGCAAGTTCAGGTGGAGTGTCCAGCTGAATTGGCTTTTTTTTTTTTTTTTTTTTTTTTAA
>JAKSZT010053929.1:16828375-17033876 GCA_026826555.1 Tolypeutes matacus | reverse complement strand
TTTTAAGATTTTATTTATCCATTCATTTATCCCCCCCTTGCTGCTTGTGCTCTCTGGGTCAGCTAACCATGCCGTGCAGGCGGGCTTGCCTTCACAGGAGGCCCCGGGAACCAAACCCGGGGCCTCCCATATGGTAAACGGGAGCCCTACTGATTGAGCCACAGCCGCTTCCCTGAATTGGCTTTTGATAAGACATTTTAAGGCAATATTGAAGACTAGGAGAGTGACTGTGAACAGATCTCTTCCCACCAAAAATGCTCTTCTCAGTGGGGTTTGAAGAGCAGGCTGACAATATCAGTCAACCCACAATTGCTTTGATGACTATTCTCACACTATTTTCTCTCATATCATGACCATATTTATTCTTAACAACTATATTATATAGTACTAATAATCTACAAAACACCTTCACATTTTAAAAACATCGTTTTTAATTCCCTTGAAGACTCCAGAAAGTAGAAATGACCATCATCTTCCTCCCATAGGTCGAAGACAAATTAGAATTAAATTAGAATTGCCAATAGGCTGAGCCTGGTGAGTTTGGGATATACTGTGCTAAGCCAATGACAAACCAAGCGGGCCTTCCACCCACCATGAGGAGCCTGAAGTCCAGAGAGGTTCGGCAATTTTCCCAAGATCACCTGGAAGTTCAGAAAAGGAGCTAGACTAAGACCCAGGTCTTCCGACTATGGACCTTGCTTTCTTGCTCACATTCTTTTGGTGGAGGGAGGTGAAAACACATGATTTTAGGTGTATTTCACTTAAAGGAAACCTAATCCAGGAAAGATAAATAAAGGCATTCACTTTATGAAAAGATTTACAACAAACTTCTTTAGACTCTTGAGATCACCAGTGCACTTAAAATACGTCTAATGTACAAGCGACTGTTAATACACCTTAAAAATATAACTAGGATGTGAGGTTTTGCACATGCCAGGGGACCGAGGGTGAGTGAGGAAAGCCATTTTTGTTTTCTTTACTGGTGAAAAAAATGACAGATCTCAACATAACCTTTGGGTGGCACTATTTGACCAATCCCCTTCTTGTGAGGGTGTGGTCTGTGTTCAAGACACACAAAAAATATATTTAATTACCCAGATGCTGAGAACTTAACATACTCCAGGGAGTTGTTTATCTTGTTTTAGGAATGATGGGAAAACTCAGTAGGGATTTGAGTCTTTTTATTTTTGCTGTTGCTAAAGCTGCCTTTTGAATGCAGATGAAAGAAAGCATTTCAATTGCTCCAGTTGGATTGGATCAGAGAAGACATTTAAAAAATCGGGCAAAATCATTCTATTAACAGGATTAGTCCAGAGGTTGATGACTGAAGAAAACAGAAAACCGAAAAGGAAAGACCGAGAGAATTTTCATGGGAGTAAGCCTATCTTATTAAAAGCTCAACCCTGTGGTCTTGCTTGCACAGTCACATCAGTGAAATTGGCAGCTTGTAGAGCATGATTAAAGCTATGTCCATACAATAGCAAAATACCAGGTTGAAAAGCGGAAGATTCAATTAATAAACTCTTTTGTTTTTCTTCCAAAAGATGCTGAACAACTGGTGGTGTAGTATTTTCCTCACTGAACTGACTGGACCAACCAGTTGGTCTGGTATGACAGGAATATTGTCCAAGAAGTCTTTTTTGTTTTACATGTTCTTTATATATATATATATATATATATATATATATATATATATATAAATTTTTTAATTTTCTGGCTTTTACTAGCAGTTCTACAACAATCCCTAGGACTTTTGAAAATCCCACCCAGAGGTTTCTGTCAGTCTGGAGTATTATCAGGATGGCTTTAATTAAACTCACCCCAAGTGCCCTGAAATAAATAACTTCATTCATTGATTATCACAATTTCTTCATTTCCCAGTTTTTGCTTAAGCGGATCCCATCTGTGCATTAGAGGATCAGTGTGGGTGGGAAATCCAATTACATCAATATTTTATTTTCAGAAAAATAGCAGGCATGAGGGTCCACCGAGACCCGTTACATTTTCAGAGTTCAGTACAATTGAGTGCTGTGAAAGCAACCATTGGCATATAATCAACTACCATTTATTTTAGTGAGGAATGATCTGTTACAGTAGATAGAAACCATTCAATACCATTGACAAACAGATAGTTCATAGCCTTAAATTAGTTAGCCTATTTTTGTAATGAATAGAGATTTAACTCAAGTTTCCTCATCCTGGGGACATGAAACAAAATTATATCATACAGTGAGTAACGGTTTGAAAAATTTTAATTTAGTTTGGCACTGTGGGTTCTTCTAATTACTGCTGACTCTTCACACAGCACAGACAGTGACCCTGAGCCCAGGAGCAAAACAGCTGCTTCTCACCTGCAGACTCATTATGGATCTAATTATTCTTCAAATAATTTTATAATATTCATTCTGAACCTAATTCATGACCTGTAAATATGTGTTTAAGTCATTTATGGTGTACTTTCCTGTTGATTATTGCACCCCAAGTCTTACCCCATATTGGAGAAAGTGCATGCCCCAAGGACCCTGGGGGGGTAGGATTTCTTATTTTCCAGCTTGGATCTGAATTAGCACTCTGCATTCAGGTTTCCAAACCCAGTGTGGCCTGTTTTGCTTGTGGCCTCAAGAGTTTCATTAAAACTTTGAATCGGTTGTCAACATTTGGAAATTGGAGATTTTACATAAAAATCCAGATTCCTAACTTTTCTTAGAAATTGGACTATCTGGCTGAGCCACATTTTCCAAGAGACAACCCTTACCTTTCAGAAAGGGTGTGTGCTCACTACATCTACACAGTCAACAGTCACCATTTTATACTTTGCCTGACTTTACTCATTTATTTTCTGCCTGCTTCTAAGGTTTTTTGAGGGCTCTAGGCATTCTTACTTTTACTTATCAAACATATTTAACCTGCATTCTTCATTAAATACAGATTTTTTTTTTTTTTGCCATAAAGAGTTTAGTAAGGTTTTTATAATTTTTATTTTGAAAATGTTAATTTCAGTTTTACCATTTTTATATTTGGGAGTCAACATGTTTTCTTCCCCAGTGTTCAGATATTATTATAGGTCCTTAAAAAAGTGCAAAGATCTGAGATACTCCTCCTATAAAGCTTAAGGAATCAAATGGCCATCCTCTGGGTCTCTAGAGGCATTTGAGATTGCGACCTCTGGCTAAATTCAAATAGGCATTTTTAGAAAGAATATAGGAGACTGGGCCCTGTCTCAAGGGTTGAAGGAGGCAGAAGCCCGCTGACTTTGGGGTAAAAGAGTGGCTTCACTGATTATAGAAGAAATGAGAGGGTTTTGAGGTTTCCTTAAATGACAGACACGGGCCTGGCTTACAAACTGCTTTCTGGCTTGGGGAAGTTAGTGAGACGGGTGGGGGTGGGTGGGGGCACTGGAGGTGGAGGGGTGGGTGGGAGGGGAGGGATGGTTTTGCATGTCAATGACATTTTAGGAGCTTGTTGATCCAGGGCACATTCACTTTGGTGGTACCATTTTACATTCAATTTATAATATATCTTTAGCTGCAGTTGACTAGTTTGCTAAATTTTACATTTTGTAGACTTTTAATTGCACCATTCATTTCTTTTGGTTTTGCAGCTCTTTTTTTGTTTTTTTGTTTTTTTTTGGGCCAAAATATTAATTTTCTTCAGCACTCCAACTCTTTAATTTGTCCTTGGCATCCTCTTAGGGCAGAGGCACGAGTCTGCTGCCTTACAGGGCTGGCGCCTCTTCTGTAAATAAGCCCACAGTGTCCCCGAGGTCCATCAGATTTCTGGGGTGGATGCTCAGCCCCTTGGTCTCTGCTCTGAGTTTCTGTGGCTCAGCTCCTCCTGCAGGTGTTAGATGAAGACATCTACGGGGAGCTGCTTTAAAACATACAAACAAACAAAAACAAAAAAATAGCCCAACCCTTGAAAAGTCCCTGAGACCCAAAACAACGATTCTCATGATTGCATTTTAGGTTCCTAAAGGCAAGAGAGGGAAACTTAGCACAAGAGAAATGGCTTCTCAGTATCCCTCCTGCCACACCACCCACATCTCTATTTCTCCCAGAGTTGTCTGTGATACCACTAAGGGCAGCATCACTTGAAGAGCTTGTCAAAAAGGCAGATTCCCAGCTCCACCCCATACTTACTGAGGCTTGATGCCAGAAGCACTTTAGGATGCCTCTTAATGGTAAAAAACAAACACAGCATCTCATTTTCTCTAATCTCCAATCGAAATGTAACATTTCATTCAACTATGATCATAGGCAACAAACCACAGTCGTATTAGCAATGCCTGCTTTGTTAGCAGTGGAAATCACAGATATTTTCATATCACTTTATGGTGATTATGGGTGTATTGAAGCATGTTTTATACTCTCTACTACTTTACATCATGGTAGCTCTGAGACCCACAACTGGATCTTGTGATTTAATACAGCAATCAGGAATTTCATGTATTAGGACATCACCCCTTTAATATTTTAATAACTACATTCCAATATTGGTTTTTGATGTATTTTATTTTAGATATTTAAAAACATTCTGAGAAGGTATCCATAAGCGTCACTAAACTGCCAAAGGGATCTATGGTGCAGACAAGTTTATGAACCCAGTGTGGAGCAAAGACCTCACCGATAAGCAGAGTTAACCTTCAATGACAAGGAAGAAGAAGATTCCAGGCTGAGGGAGGAGCTGCAGCAAAAGCCGCTCATCAGAGAGGGTCTGGGGATTTTAAGGGGCAGAAAGAATCCAGTGAGGTTAGAGAACAGCCTGTGAGGACAGTGGAAATAGATGGGGTAGGTGAGGTGGAGAAGGGTCAAGGCAGGAGCTTCACTTTTACTCTGTGCCATGAGAAGTAATTTCAGGAGGAGTGATATGGTTATAGCTGCCTAGTAGAAAGTGAATTTTGGAGAAGGTGCATTTAAGTGCAAAATAACAAAACAAAACAAAATGCTAGACATAAGTGGAATTACAAAAGAAAATAATTATATTAGAATACAGTTATCAAAATATATTTTAAAGGTGAGATAAAAATATTTGTGCTTTATTAACACATTGAATATCAAGATCTAACAATTACTGTGGTGGGACAATAATAGAAGCAAAAAAAAAGAACAACAATATTGGAGGACTCATACTTCCTAAGCTACAGTAAGCAAGGCAGTGTGGTGCTGGAGTGAGGATAGACATATACATCAGTGCAATATCATTTAGAGTCCAGAAAAAAACATTTATATTTATGGTCAATTTATTTTTGTCAAGGGAACCAAAACAATTCAATGGGGAAAGAGCAGTGTTTTCTACAAATGGTGCTGGGATAACAGGATATCCACATGCAAAAGAATGAAGTTGGATTCCTCTCTCATACCATACACAAAAATGTACTTGAAATGGGTCATAGACCTAAATATAAGAGCAAAAATTATAAAACACTTAGAAGAAAGCATAGGAGTTAACATTTGTGATGTTGGGTTAGGCAATTATTTCTTAGATATGACTTCAAAAGCACAAGTGATAAAAGACAAAATAGATAAAATGAAAAACTTTTATGTTGCAAATGATACCATCAAGAAAGTTAAAATACAACCCACAACAATGAAAAAAAAATAGTTTCAAATTATGTATCTGTAAGGGATGTGTACCCAGATAATCAAAATAACTTATAATTTAACAACAACCAAAAAAAGCAAACACCTCAGTGAAAGAATGGGCAAAGGATCTGAATAGACATTTCTCCTGAGAAAATCTACAAATGACCAATAAAAACATGGAAAGATGCCCGACATCGATATCAACCATAAGGGAAATGCAAATCAAAATCAGAATGAGATATCCTTTCAAAGTGACTTGGGTGGCTATAGTCAAGAAGACAGACAATAGCAAGTGTCAGCAACAACGTGGACAAATTGGATCCCTTATATGTTACTGATGGGAATGTAAAATGGTGCATCTCCTTTGGAAAACATGCTTTGCAGTTCTTCAAAATGTTAAACATACAGTCACTATATAACCTAGCAATTCCACTTCTAGGTAGTTTACCAAGAGAAATGAAAGCATATGTCCACCCAAAAACTTGTACATAAATGCTCACAGTGGCATTATTCATAAAAGTCCTAAAGTGGAAATGACCCAAATATCCATCAACTGGTGAAGAAACAAAATGTGGTCCATCCATATAGTGGAATGCTATTCAGCAATAAAAAAGGAGCAAAGTCCTAATTCATGCTACCACTTGGGGGAACCTCAAAAACATTAGGCTATGTTAAAGTCACAAAAGACTTCATATTGTATGATTCCATACTTAGGCAAAGAGAGAAAATGGATTATTGGTTGCCTAGGCCTGGGAGTTTGGGTGGAGGGTGGAGAATGACTTCTAAGGGGTCCAGCACTTTTTTGGGGGGAATATGAAACTGTTCTCAAATCAGATTTGGTGATGGTTGCCTAACTCTGTGAATATACACAACACCATTGAATTATACACTTTAAATGGGTGAATTTTATGGAATGTGAATTATATCTCAATAAAGCTATTAAATAGAAAGATTGAAGAAGAAACACCATCAGTTAGAAGGCTCTGCAGTACTCCAGGAAGGGGATTATTGTGGTTTGCTTGGGAAGGCAGTTGTGGAGATGGTGAGAAGTGAATGGTTTGGGGGCATTGAGGTTTTGCAGGTAGAGCTGTTAGGCTGTGCTGATAGAGTGGATGGAGATGGTGAGGTAAGAGAAACCTGAGATGTGGAGCTGGTATAGATCACCTTGCGTGGTCCTTTCCTGCTCTATGCATCTATCGTTCTCTACCTGGGTGGTCTGTGAAAATGTTTAGCTAGGTTATTTGGGCTCTAGCTGCCTGGCTTTTGGCATTGGAAGCTTATGAGATCAAACTATAGCTATATGCATGAGGCTTGATGTAATATTACTTTGATAGAAAACAAAGGGAAATGTCCAGGATTGAGTAAAAATGATGTCTCTGAATTTTCTATTCAATTCTGGAAAAGTTGGCTATTGCAGGGGTCTTGAAAAGTAATAGCCACTTTAGTCCCTAATGTTCCTACATAAGTCAAAATCATCTTTCTTCCTCATAAGCATTTTCTCTCAGTGTGAGTGTCTGCTTTCAAGTTTAAAGCAGCTTTTTAGTGGTATCATCTCTTTCAAAGTCAGATCAGAAGGTGCATGTTCTGGAGAGACTAAAATCACTTGGGTGACCATTATGTAAGACATACACATTCAAAGACCATAGCAGTAACTGAGACATGAAACTTTGTGTGTAAATTCAGCCCAACTGAGAACATTTATTTTTTTCCCCTGGTTTTCTTGATGAGAAAGAAGATCAGATATTTGGAGAGAGGGGAATTTCATAGCCAAAGAGATTTTTTCATCAGAATCCAGCTCAAGCATTATCTGTAAGAGACTTGTGGAATGCATGGCTACCTTGAAAGAAGATGCTGGCTTTGCTAAAAGTGACAAATTGATACCCAGCATCCTTGCTTAATTTCAGAAAACTGATGCGCACTGTGTATGGCTAGGGGACCTGGAGACAGAACAAACTGCAGGGTCATACAAGAGAAAGTAAAGCTTCCTGGCCTACTGAAACGTTTTTACTCCCTAGGTAGAGAGCCTCTGGCAAAACATGGTCATGAAATTCTTTCGAAGTGGGACTGTCACCTGGACAGAACGTAGCATTTGAATCAGTATTCTCAACCCCTTCAGACTCATAAGAGGTAGACTAGAAGGGAGCAAGATGAGCATGATGGCACTTAAGAAACCAGGAAGCAGTCATTTAATCAGCTAGAACCAGAATTGCCCAGTGGTATGAACACAAGCTCTTTGGCCAGACTGACTGCGTTCAGATCCCAAGGTCTTTGTTTATTATCAGTCCTTAGGCAAATTATTTACCTGTTTTGTTCTTTAGATTCCACATCTTAAATGCAGACTTAATTCACATATTAAATGCACCTCTTAAAATGCAGCTAATACTGCCTATCTCATAGGGTTGCCTTTGAGGATTAAATGGGCTTATGCATATAACCTGCTTAGCACAGAGCTCTGGCACATGGTAGGTGCTCAATGACTGTTAGCTATTATCATTTATTGAGTACCTGTTATGTAACAAGGAATGTATCTGTGGTGGTTTGAAGCTGTATATTCCTCAGAAAAATATGTTCTTAAATTTAATCCAATCCTGTGGGTGAGGACCTATTTAAAGTAGGAGCTTTTGATGAGGTTACTTCCGTTAAGAAGGTGTGGCCCACCTCAATCAAGAGGAGTATTAATCCTATTACTGGAGTCCTTTATAAGCAGAGTGAAATTTACACTCACAGAGAGAAAGCCACGGGAAGCAAGAGGCTGGACATTGACAGAACCCAAAAGAAGAGGTAAAGACCAGGAGATGCTGCCATGTGCATTGCCATTTTTTTTCAATTCCCCACTCCCTCCTCCCCCCCTCCCAAGGTTGCTCCCTCATCTGTCTGTTTGTTGTCTGCTCGTCTTCTTTAGGGGGCACCGGGAACCGAACCCAGGACCTCCCATGTAGTAGGCAGGTGCCCAACTGCTTCAGCCACATCTGCTCCCCCTGCATTGCCATTTGACAAGGTAAGGGTCCAAGAATTGTTAGCAGCCAGCCCCAGAAGGTCACAGTCTTCGGGAAGAAAGCATTGCCTCGACGCACTTTGATTTGGAATTTCTTTTAGCCTCAAAACCATGAGCAAATAAATTCCCATTGCTTAACCCAACTCACTTAAAAGTATTTGATTGAGCAGCCTAGAAAATTGAAACCAGGAGTGGGGTGCTCCTATTGTAAATTCCAAAAATGTGGAAATGACTTTGGAATTGGGTAATGAGTAGAGGCTGAAACAATTGTGAGGCACTTGATAGAAGAGACCTGGATTGCTTTGAAAAGACTGTCGGTAGAAATATGGATGCTAAAGCTACTTCTGATGAGGCCTTAGGAGAAAATGATGAATGTGCTATTGCAGACTGGAAGAATGGTAATCCTTGTGGGAAAGTGGCAGAGAAATTAGCAAAACTGAGTCTGATGTCAGATGGAAGGCAGAACTTGAAAGCAATGAGCTTGGATAGTTAGCTAAGGAGGTTTTCAAGGTAGGTGTGGAAAGTGCAGCCTGTTTTCTCCTTGCAATTTATAGTGAAATGAGAGAGGAAAGGGATAAGTTGAGAACTGAACGCCTGGGCACAAAGAAACCAGAAGCAAATGGTTTGGAAAATTCTGAGTCTCTGGAAAGCAAGTCTGCAGAGAATAGTGCTCCATGTGAGGGTTTAAGGGAATATGGAACCAGTCAGCCATTTCAGTGCAAGTCACGATTAGAGGTGCAGTTATGCAGGAAGGATCTGTGGAAAGTCCTACTGTCTTATGGTTTGGACGTCTGTGTACTACATGCAAAACGGACAAGTTTTTTTTGTGAGATCTATGTGAACAGAACCACTGCCAACCTGGATTAAAAGAGACAGAAAAGGGACAGATTGAAGGAAAAATCACTTCGAGGGCAGGGCCATGGAAGCTGAGGTGTGGACTGAGGACATCTTCTTGGTCCAAGAGCGTGGACCCATCCATGTGCGTGCAGAGGGTGAGTATGCCCTGACACTTGGACAGGGCAGGTTTTTTCTGCCCTGTTGTTTAGAAAGATTGCCACTACCCCAGTTTTCTCAGATTCCTGGGGGATTGCGGAGAGTCTGGCCACCACTCTGAAGCTTGAAGAAGGTGGAACCTTCATCCCAGTGTTTGGGGAGAGCCTGCCTGCTTCACAAGCAGAATGCCACAGTATTCAGAAAGAAAGCACTGCCTCGACGCACCTTGATTTGGACTTCCTTTTAGCCTCAAACTGTGAGCAAATGAATTCCCATGGTTTAATCCAATCCACTTAATGGGATTTGCTTGAGCAGTCTAGGAAACTAAAACAGCACTGGATGCTAGGCTGCAGTGGTAAAGAAGATGGACAGGGTCCCTGTATCTACACAGCTTATTTGAGACTGAAGTCCTGTTTACACAGATACCCTCGTGGTGTATGTGGTCCAGAGGCAAGAGATATTGTTCCAGGACTGTCCCAACCTCCACTTTCCCTGTGGTGATAGGGAGTTTCTTTACAACAGAGATGTGGACTCTAAATGCATTTACATAAATGTCAAGAAGAGAGTCTCAAATGTGGGGAGAATCGTGGCTGCCTGAATGAATCGCTGGGTACTGATGGGAGTCTTTACAGTCTGTAAGTCACGGGCTCTAACCGGAGGGGGTCCTAAGTGTGCCCAGATCTTTGTTCCTGACTTGGCAGTGGCTATGCTAGGAAAGGGGTGAGTTGAGAGGCAGTTATTCCACAGGGAATTATAGTTGCGATGGAATTCGGTTTTCTATCCCCTCTCAGTCCCTTAGTTTCTTTACTAACCCTTACTAGGAATGGGGGGAGGTATTAGTAGTATTTTGCTATGAGAGGGACCAGTATTAGCAAGAGAAGGGTTTAATGATCTAGTAAGTTTCTTCTCTGGCAAACCAGGAAGATCTAAGATTGTTCCTCCAACGGGTGAAGTTACTCCTAATGGTGCAAGGTCCCTGGATTTGCCCCAGCCCCACCCTTTCCTTCACCCATGTTGATGGCAGAGGCAGAAAAGATAAGAAATTAGAGCCCATTTCTCACTGGAGAGGAAAACTTGTCATTTGGCTTTGCAGAGAAGGTTCCACCTTTCACTCATAGTACATTATCTTTACCATGTGCTAGGATACCACATAAAAGGACAAAAATGTATATAAGGAAGGTAAAATACTTGAATGAGCTTGCATTATAACATTAATATTATTGAGAGTGTCTGATTTCCAGGCTGAAGTGATTCATTCATTATTCTAGTCCTGCTTTTGTCCTTTGTAATTTGTGATAATTTAATCCATTCCTATGGGTGTGGATCTATTACAACTAGGATCTTTGGAGCCTGGAGGGACAGGCTCCATGATCTTGACCAATAGCTAGCTCTCTTCTGGGATGTAAGATCACTGGAAAGAAAAAGTAATTATTTTCTGCCATCCTTTAGAGTCCATGTATATACTTCATCAAATACTGGTATGATTCTTTGTGATAAATATCCTATATCTTCACATTCCCATTTTGTAGGGGGAAGAATGCAAAGGTTGCAGAATCATGGAATTCATATCTTGATTGAGATTCTACTGGTCCCAACCAACTATTTTCTGCCAGTCGCAGTCTAGAGAAGTTATAATACTTACCTATGATTATTTTCAGCTCCTTAAGAACTAGCATCTGTCGTCAGAAGAATAGTAAAGAAATACAAGCCCATACCTGATATAGAATATACATCACTTTTGAAATAGTTTGATGTATGTATATGTGGAAGTTCCCACATTGCTTCTCTAGATACTGAAAATTCAACTTCAGGGACATTCAGTTTATCTTAATTTGTGATGGTAAGCAGAAAGTTATCCTAGAGTTCAGTGGTCAGGAGACTGCTGGGTTCAATCCTAATTCATTATATGACCTTGGATGTAGCCTTCTAAACTCAGTTTCCTCATCTGAAAAATGGAGATTCTAATACCTAAATGGGATTATGATGAGAATCAGGAAATATGTTTAAAATTACTTGGTAAACTTTGAAGAACCAGACAAATGTAAGGAATGGTTATGGTATGACTTTCTCATTTTGACATCTTGTCTGATCCCAGCACGGTGACTGGCACCCAGGAGCTTGGTGCTTATGGGTGAATTGAATTACTAGTTCGATCTGGATTAAGTCATGTACCTTTCCTCTATCATGTCTCCTTTACAGCTACCTTTTACTACACAGTAAAATCAGCCCAAGTGATCCATCTAAATTACAAATTGTAAATGTGACTATGCTTTTCCACTGATTTAAAAATCATCAATTACTCCTAATTGCACACTGAAGAGTGTTCGAGGTCCTTACTGGCCTGATGTTTCTGACCTCCTTTCCTTTCCTCTCAGCTCATAACCCGTGTCCAAGTAATTGTGCCCTGATTCCAATCAGTTGCCTCATCTTTCCCCACCCTGAGACCAACCTCAGCAGCACAGAGCATCTGATCTGTGCTCTGGTGAAGTTACTCCTGTCCTTGCCTCTGCCAGGAAGTTCCAGCATCCTTTTACTGAGCTAACTCTTAACTTAGTTCAAGCATCATCTTCTCCAGGAAGACCCCTAGATCAGGCTAACAAGCCAGTCTCAGGGTTGTCATAGCACCCTGACCTTGGCACTGCTGTAATGCTTGCCCAACAAACTTAAAATGATCTATCCACAAGGCTTAGACCTCCTTAGGAGAATATACTATGTGTTGCGCATCACAGTCTCCCCAGTGTGTGGCTCAATGCTTGGCATACAGTGGGTGCTCAATAGGAGCTGAACTGAATTCTCTTTGCAAACCTCCTGTATCAGTTAGTATACAATAAAAAAAAAAAAAAAAAAAAAAAAAAAAAAGCTGAAACCACTCTGAGTGTCATAAACAGAGGTTGTATAGGAAATTTATTGCACAGGTCATGGAAGAGCTGAGAAGCCAAACAAGGGGCAACGAGTCAAATCAGAGAGTGGCAAATAGTAGGACGCAGCTACCACCTTCTGCTGGAGGGACACAGGGAGGAGGGGGAGTAGCCAAAACAATGTGTCTGGGGCCACCTAGTGGGGGCTGGAACCAAGTAGAGTCTAACTGAAGTCTCCACTGACAAAGATGCTGCCCAAAGCAAAGAGACAGGAAGAGAGATGCCATGGTTTCTTCCTGCCCTCAGCCTTACATTCTTCTGCCCGTGACTCTTGTCGGCTGAATCCAGCCAGAAGTCAGCGGGCAATGCAGCCTGCAGGGGCAGACTCCCTGGTACAGAACAGAGCAGGGAATGTGCACTCTGGAAATAAATGAGAGATAGAAAGGAAAACTACCTACAAAACCATGTGCAATCATTTGCTTATTAATCAGTGTTTACTTAGAGTAGTTGGTAATGACTGTGTTTCAGCTACGACATACTGCAAGAAGTTTAGTCAACTGTTTGGCTAGAACAGACTTCCACAAGACCACCCCCACTTCTGATACCAGTTGCAAGAGAGGAGTGTTCAAAACCACCCTCAGGTTTGATAATTTGCTAGGACTCACAAAACTCATTGAAAGCTATTATTCTCGTGGTTTATTACAGGGAAAGGGTATAGGTTAAAATCAACTAAGGGAAGAGACACATAGGGCAGAGTCCAAGAAGGTCCAAATGCAGAGTTTCCCACCATCCTCTCTCTCTCAAGCTCTAGATGGTGTTCCCTCCTCCTGACTATGATGTGTGACAATATTCGTAGTATTGCCAACCAAGGAAGTTCCCCCAAGCCTTTGGTGTCAGAGATCTTTTTGGGGGGCTCAATCACATACTGCCCATATGGCTGACCTTTAGTTTCCAGCCCCTCCCAGAGGTTGGGCTAATACCTTTAATCTCTAGTTCCTTTCTCAGGCAGAACTGATACCTTGCTCCAAAGCCCCCAGGAAAACAAAGACACTCCTATCAGGCAGGATATTACAGGGTTCTAGAGATTACTTCCTAGTAGCCAAGAGCAAAGGTCAGCACTTTATTTAGGTAAGGTTAATTCTTCACAGAACACTTATATACAAGATGATGTCCCTTGTAGATCACATCCCCATGAATGTCACGTATGTGCCCAGGGTAATTAGTGATTTCCTGTGCACACCTCTTCTCCTTCAACAGTGGAGAAGGACATGGGAATTCATAGGCATGAGAGTGCCGTTGTTATGGGAGCAACAGAAGAGTAAATCTCTGCAGATAAATTACATAAGATACATATTTCGTAATCAACCCAAATGCTTGAGTTTAATGGCACAAAGGGAACCTCAAGGCATGGCTATGTCTATTAGAGTGAAAAATTGAAGGAGGACTGTTTTCTTAGCATTGGGCAATCCATGTGGTTTTGGTTAATCTTCACTATACAAGTTCTACAATAATTATTTTAAAAGAGTTGAGTCTTTTAAAACTATTGAGTCATGAACAATTCTCATCTTTCTTCAGAATTGGTGTACATATTTTTAAAGTTTGGGGAACAGAAAGGTACCAGTAACAGAATCTTGCTTACATTGGCAATATTTAACCAGGTGGATGTTGAGTACATAAAACGTCTCCTATTGTTAAAATCCCTATTTGCCATTTAAAGATGCATAGACTCATGGGTGCCCTGTTTTATCTTCAGCATGCCACTTATCAGAACTTAGAAGGTATTATTTGTTTATATGTTTATTGGCATTTTCTACCCCTAGGGGTAACACACAGACTTCTTCTGTCTTGCTCTGTTTTATTTTCATTGCTTGAACAGTGCTTGGCACACAGAAATAGCTTAATAAATATTTGTTGGTTTACTCTGTTTTCCTTTTTGTATTACTCCGGAATGAAATATGAGAAAGATGAAGAAGTGATTGACCTTACTGGCAAACGCTTTCCTTTGAAGATGTTGTGTAGACCTTGCTCCACTCCACAGAGCTGGGCCAAGCCTTCAACAACCACTTATGCATTTAGTCACTAAAAGAAGAGGGAGCCCATTAATTGCAAGCTGTTTTTCAGTGTTGCCAAAAGGTCACCACTATCAATTATGACATATATTTGAAGAGAAGGAAGTCTATATGGCAATATATTCCACAGTGTCTAATTTGTTTGCTGTAATAAGGCCAGGCCCAGTTATTGATGAATCAATCATCTGTGTCTTGTATACCGATGACACCACCTAAGTCTCTCTCCCAGGATAATGGTTTGCACACAGAGATTGTTGCTGGGCCATATATTTTTAAACTCCATAAACATGTTGAACATTAATTGCTACTGCTGTGCAAGAAAACATTTTTTTTCCCCTCTTTGTGGTGGAGAGTTAAGTAATTTATACAGGATGATTCAAGCCATGTCTCTAGGCAGTCAGTGAAACCCTGCTAAATCAATCCATATGGCCAGTCTCTGCTAGGGAATCAATTGTATGACCTGCACGGGTGAATGGTAGAGGGCGTCTCAGCCATGCCGAGTTCTTTCTCACTGTAAATGGACTAAGCCTCGAGGTTATGTCTCCACATGCAGCATAAGGCAAAGAGTAGAAGCAATTACAGGGTCAATTTAAACAAAAAATAAATGCTCATTCTATTAATTCAAATGAATAGAACTTTTCCTGGATTTTCTTTTCTGTGTGTGTTCTACCTCCAGTATCGAAATTATTGTTTTAATGCTCCATTTCACTTTTCTGGCACTGACACAGGCTTGGTTCAAAGAAATAAATAGCTGTTGATAAAGATAGGGGGTGAGGCTTGGGAGGTGGGACCAGGCCTGGGACAGGGGGCCTGAGCTGTTAGTTCCTTGGAGAACCAGCCTATCAAATTGGTCCTACCCTTTGATTACTTTCTTTCTGTTCTTATGGTCTTGCCTTAGCTCTTTCACCTTAATTTATATTTTACCATAGTCTTATAGCTGATTTATTACCTTTGAAATTATCTTAAAGAGCAACTTTTAAAGAATGTGATCAAGGAAAGCAACTGCTCCTCTGCTCCCTTTTTGACCCCCTCCCCCAGCACCTCAGCTTTGCTTCTGGATTGGTTTGAATGTAATGTATTGGGCAATGATAACACACTCTTAATTATGAGGGTTCACCTATGCTTTCTAAACAACAACAAAAATCATATAACATGGTACATTCAGAGTTTAGCTTTCCCTATACATCCACAAATGAAATTTATGTAGAATTGTAGGCTAAGGAATCATCTGATTTACATAGGTCTATCAAAATTTGGCAACTCTTAACTTTTCAACAGAAAACTAATTGGATAATGTCTTGGATTCTCTTTAATGGACATTGAAGAAAATGGATCATAATAGATGCAATGCATGGACTCAAGCCAAATGCATTCATTTTTCCATCCTTGATTTTCTAGACAAGCATGAATTGGAAAACTGGAATGACCCAATTTTTGACTGAGCCTTATAGCGGATACTTGTTTTGGTCTGAATTCCTTTAATCAATGCTTATTCTGATATCACCACTTTATCTTTTTTTGGGTGGGGGATTCCTTCTTCCATTTCATTTTATTCTGATGGTGCAGATAACTGGAGTAAACACTCTACTCCTGCAGCACATAGAGGTGGTCATGTGACCTGGCCCTGATAATCACAGAATTCCATCCTTATAGCGGTGGTGATTGGTTCAGGGGTGAATTCGAGATGCAAGCCGAGCCATAAGGCTTTTTTCCCATGGAATTTTATATCAGGATGCACTAATTTTTCCCTCTTGGGTTGGTAGCTGAGATGTTATAAGCTGACGTGCTCTGACTATGTATTCCCCATCACTCTTCCCTCCCATCCCAACTCATAAAAAGAAACATACTCTAAGGAGAGAATGAGGGTAACATTCAAGGAGAAATGGAGGGAGGGGTGAGAGGAAGAGAGAGAGAGAGAGAGAGAGAGAGAGAGAGAGAGAGAGAGAGAGAAAGGGGAGGGGGCGCAGAAAATGCTAATGAAAATATCTGAGTGCCCACAATCTACCCTTGAAGCCAGCTCCTCAAATGAACTTCCTTATTATGCATGTGCCCATAAGTTCCTATTACATTCAAGTTGGCTTTGAATTAGTTGTCTGTCTCTTGCAACCAAACAGGTTCAGACTAATATATATGCCCTAATTAAGCATCCATCACTGCCTTATTTCCTCATAGGGTACCAAAAACTCTCAAATTCTTGGGCATCAGAGAGGGGGAAATGGCTCTGGAGTTTAGCCAGCCTGTGGAGAATTGCAGGCATCTCTGAGGCAGACACTGAAGAGAAGATGGCAGGAAGTTACAGTCACAAAAATGTCTTATCTCAACCAACACCCTACTATTCATCTCTGACATCTCCTTAATCTCCTAAAACATAACTTTTCTTTCTTTCAATTTTTAAAATCCACTTCTCTCTATATTCAGTTGTCAACAGTGCTTGCTTATTTTCTTGCCTGTGTTTCTTATTTTTGCATCTTTTCTTTTGAGATATATGTAGATGCATGACCATTTTTCTCAGGCCATGTTGACTATTACCTTTGAGACACTAGGCAAAGAGCAGGGAAAAATATATTTCTCCCCCGACTCTCTAAGAATGCAGTCAGCCATGATCATTTAAAAATCAGGTGATCAAAATCTTTATTTCCCTGATCTCTGAATTCTAGAGATTTATGACTATTCTTTGGAAAGATTAGTTGCCTTCTCTGTAAAAGACTCAGGATCTGACTCTGGGCTTTTAATGTAGCCTTGGAAATGTGAATCATGGCTGGGATGACTCAAAAGGTGAGAGGGCTGGCAGTTTCTCTTCAATCCACACCCCCCAGGGGTCTACCATCATCTTTCAGATGGTTCAGATTTCTTCTTTGTTGTATCCTGGGCCATCTATTGGGTATGTAGCTGTTTTTGATATCTAGTGAGAAGGAATGCAGAGAAGAGAGCCCTTACAGGTGATTTGAAGCCTGAGGTTCCCCACTCATCATCCTCATTGCCAGAAGCACAACTTTATCATAACATACACTTGGGATGGAGGTAGTGGATAGTGGAAAGAGTACTGGACCTCAAGTCAGAAAGGTTGGGATGGAGTTTCAGCTTTGTTCTAACTAGCTCTGAGGTTTTGGGCATGTTTCTTAAGTTTTCCAAGCCTCAAATGAAGCATCTGTGAAATGAAAGATGAACTTCATGGAGTTGTTGTATAAATCAAAATAAAAATGAGGTAATAAATATGAAAGGGCTCTGTTAATGGAGATGAGCTGCTCAAATACAAGACAATGTTCTAACTGAAATGCCATACTTTGGAAATAGCAAGTCTTAATGGAACAGAAACAAAATAAAAATCATCTCTGGGGAAGTGGCTGTGGCTCAATCAGTTCCCGGGGCCTCCTGGTGAAGGCAAGCCCGCCCGCACGGCGTGGTTAGCTGACCCAGCGAGCACAAGCAGCAAGGGGGGGATAAATGAATAAATAAATAAAATCTTTAAAAAAAAAAAATTATCTCAGTGGAAGATGCTTATTTGGAAAAAAATATTTTATTAGGAACCAACAGTTTAAGGGGGCAAAAAATGTTGCATTCACAATCTTTGTATAGTTTTAAAATTAAAAACTACATGTCTGTACTCATGCATAAACATTTTTAATATATGCTTACTCATTTGGTCCATTTGGATTTGTTGATCCAGATTGTGTAATTTAAGAAAACTCAATGTTGACATGTAAATACCCTCAATTCCGTTGGTTATTATGATTGCTTAAAATGTTTCCCCAGGGAAAAGTTGGGATATAGATTTTTTTTTCCTTTACAACACATGGACCTTTCCAACCTGCACATGCATACGCGCACACACCCATAATTGGCAAATGACTGGAGTATTGAGGTTTCTGTGATATTAATTAGGGGCGTTATGAATTATCTCAGAATTTGCATATTGGGGAGAGTAACTTCACCTGTGACGTGAAGATCGCCATTTCCCTCAGCTTAGGCCAGATGATGTAGTCTCTCAGGGGTCCTAGAACTAGCTGTCTCCAAATCTGTGGATCATGAGTTCCGGAGAGTGTTGCCTGGTGTTGTGCCATTGTGAGAACAATCATGTCTAACATTTCCTGGGAAAGGAATGCCGTCGCTCGCAATCCTACTGATTTATCACAGAACTGCTTGGCTGTTGTGAACACATGATGGAATGTTCACTATGAAAAGCTGTGATTCTCTGCCTTTTTTCATAGGTGATTTTGAAAAATACCCAGAAGAATTAATTAAAAAGAAAAAGACTTTATGCCAAAAGAGGTCTGAAAATGAAAATCATGTCCTTTTTACTCAGCTACCTTTTTAGATAAGCCAAAGGCGAAGAGAGAGCTCACGGAGAACAAGTTATAAGGGGAAGTCAGAATACATTTTAGAAATAGAGTGTACCAATTCATTGACATGTGCAAAACATCATCCTGTCAACACAGAGGAGGCCTAAATTCCCATTAATGCAGAAGAGCTTTAACTGGTCAATGATTGAGAAATCTGTAGAAGTATTTGCCAAAAATTAACAGATAAATAGTAGGGTAAGCAACAACAAACAATTAACCATGCTCCACAACAAAGGACTCCTTTAAGTACTTCCCCAAGAAAGGAAAACAGCAAAACGAATGCATAATCCACTAGCTGAAGCTGGTTAAGAAGGAATAAACAAGAGAATCCCATGGAAGGAAAATGCTCCTGTTGCAAATTACCTTGTTTTCTCAGCACTTAATGCCGATTAATGCCAGCTAGGCTTAAAACATAGGTTTAGCAGCTCTTTGGGGGAGAAGAGGGAATGAGGAAGGATCAACAGGGAAAGGAGCTAGATAGATGGGCAGCAGAAGGAGAAGAGGAGAGAAGAAAAGGGGAAAAAGTGAAAGGAATATTGGAGAGATGGTGGGAGAGGGAGTGAGAGAAAAATGCAGGGGCCTTACTGAGGAAGATGGAGCATGCTGAGGGGAAGGATTCCTAGGGGAAACTTGTGTTTCAGCCTAAGACATAATGGAAATCTCCATTTGGTTAGATGGTTTTGTTGGAAACCAATGGTTACTTGGAAATTTTATGTCTAAATGGGTTTAGCATGCTTTCTTCTAGAATATGTGTACCTCTTCCTCTTAAATTGAGTCTATGGAAGCCCAAACTCAGGTGGAAGTGTGTAACCTTCCCTCAAATATCTGCCTTGCATTCCTTCATTGCTCAGGGAGAATCTCGCTCTTCCTCATGGTTGCACACCAGGAGACTCTGGTGGGCAGGGCTATTTTTCTCTCATATTCATCAATACCTTGACCCTTCAGGCTGCATTTAGTCTGACTTGGATGAGTTCTTTCAGAATGTTTCTTATGAACAAGAAAAACAGGAGCTCTAAGTCCAGGTCTGAGACAAGCAGAAAGCTAGAGCAGAAGCACAGATGACATTTTATCAGGAAGACCTGCTGTAAAGCACACTGGAGTTTCCCTGTCTATCTCACAGAATAAAGTGGCTGAAGTGAGATCAATGTACTCAATTGTACTTTGAAAGGGGTGTGAAGGCTCAGCGATATTACTATTATTGCTATTTTGTATGGAAGACATTGCGCTTCTGTTTTAACCTGGTTTAATACAGGGTATGTTTCTTGTGATTTGATTACCTGGCTTTTGGGCCCAGTAACTGGCTCCTACAAACCATTCATAGGAAACATGGAAACTCCTATTCTTCCTGCTCTCCTACTTGGCTATCATGGGATATCAGGACTTGAAGATAGAAATTTGTGCTCATGTGGTCCTGAGGAAACTGAGGTCCAGAGAGATTAAGCAACTGCTCAAGTCAAGACTCCTGGCTCCCTGCCAAGTGTTCTTGACATGATATGGCCGTGCTGCACCACAGTGATGCTCAGGTGCATAAATCCCTTAACTTTGCAATGATCATCACCTGCACAACACACTCTTATCTCTGCTCTGCCCTTGTGTCCAGGATGGGTTGCAGATACATGGGCCATTATAAACCACTCAGTGTTCTCTGAGAGAGTGTGCTGTGAACAACAGATTCCTAAGTTCTACATGAACTCAAAGGGTTAAGGTCAAACTAAAAGGCAGGTTTGAAGTCATTGATGGTGTCCACAGGCAGATAGCTACAGAGTGGTGCTCTAAACAGCCCAGAGTGACTACAGAGCTGGGTGGCCAGTTCTGTGCCTGTGGGAGTGAAAGTGGAGTTGGAAGTTTCCTAAAAGTCTTACAACAAGGAATCTAGAGAAACATTCAATGAGGTGATGGAAAGACCAGAAAGAAGCTTAATGAAGGTCCAGAAATTAAGGCAGGACTAATTTGGAGGGAGAAGCAAGAGTTTTGAGCAGCCATAATATTCAAATTTCCAGGCACAGGGTGTAATAAAAGCTCCTAGGGAAACCCAAAGTTCCATAGAACCTTCATCTGCAGAGTTTCTGGAGGTGCTCAAGAATCACATGGGCTCCTGGTTAAATAAAGAGCCATGATTTCCTCCTACACCTGGTGTAACCAGTGTTCTCTTTTGTTTCAGAAGTAGCTTGTACCGGCACCTTTTCTACAGTTTTAGTCGAGTGAGATAGAACACATCCTGTCAGTCTCATTTTAAAAATCCAGTGAAGACAGAGATAAAGACAGAGGTTACTTTATTGAAAATATCACAACATTTCCTTGGCAGATTGCATACGGAGACTAGAATTTCCACAAAATCTCCGTATTTGGAATGTCATCCTGGATCATTCCCTGTGACTAAGGTGGGAGTAGAAAGTTTTCTTAGTCTCCTGCCACATGCTGTCTGCTGTGTTCTCCTTCAGGCACTGCAAAGGAATGGACACTTGTTGCTAGTCCTCTCGGTCTCACTGAGGATGGAGGGACACTGGCCAGCAACTGAATATGGTCGGTTCTGTTTCTACAAGCCATAGCATCTCCTCTGGCTTTGGAAGCCCAGCTTGGCCCTCCACCAGCATTCTACTTGGGTGCTTTTTCACTAGTTATTGGGTCTGTGATGTCCCGCTCCTCACCACAAGCTGGCTCTTAGGGTCATTGTTCACTTGCTAGTACTTCTGCCATTCCCTTATATTTTCAATTTCCTTCTTCTTGAAGAAAAAATTAAAGTTAGCCATCGTTCCCAGAAACAAACAAATCCTCCTGCTTCTTTGGAGATTATCCTATTCCACTGTGTTTCCTATCCATCAGAAGTTTCAGAACATGATAAAGTAACCTCCTGACAGTGCCCATTAACTATATGTGAATAGGCTAAAATCTGGAGAGGAATATCTAGACTAAGTTCTCATCTGCTGTCAGTCTCACCCTGTACACGAGTATCCAGTTGTCTTTCTTTTTGAGCAGGTAGTTTTCTTTGAACTATGCCTTGGGGGGCTAGGGGTCAGATGGGTTCCTCTTCTCATTTTTTCCAGCTGCTTCTTCCCCTCACTTCTTTCTTAACCAGGTGAGGACCTTCCTTATTTATGTCTTTTGATGAAATACGAACATATCTCTGAAACCTGAGGTTGGCTTCTGAGGTGGTCCAGACACATCCCAATAGCCAATCCCATGTCAAATTTACTGTGCTTGATAGACTGGGAAGTTTGAAGTCAAGAGAGGTTAGAAAGACTGAGGACTGTCTTATCAGCAGATTAAACAGGGACCATGGTAGGTATTTTAAGTAGGTATATAATATAGGGAAGAAGTGCTTATAAAATCCCCTGGAGGGCATAATAAGAAGATTCCAGACTGGATCCTCAGGAATGGCTCCCAGAAGAATATGGAACTTACCTACCAGGGAGCTACCACCTTTGTATCTACCACAGTTGGTATGTTCAAGAGTACATCCCACACTTGTGATCCAGGAAGCTGGATTAAGAAGCTGCCATCCCTGCTGCCACTGTACAACTGCCTCTCAATGCCCAGGACACTGGAGAATGGATCCTGGAACACTGTTACAGAAGAACCTCAAATTTCCTGCATCATTCTTGCCAGGAGAAAAACAACCAAGAGGAGCAGGCAGATGTCCTTTGAAATAAGGAACATGCTCTGAAATCCCATAGGAGTGCATCTAAGTTCAGAACCCTCGCTGCAGGAGAGTCTGGGAAATATATTCTTTAGTTTTCGGCCTCTTCAACTGAAAAGATGGTGATAGAGAGGTCTAGGGAGCCAATCACAATACCAGCCTTGTGATGTTAGGTTAATGTGTCAACTCATCCAGGTAATGGTACCCAGTTGTTTGGTCAAGCAAGCACTGGGCTAATTGTAATACAAGGGCATTTCATGGACTTTAATCATCAATGAGTTGATCGCATAGATGGCAGGTTGCATCTACAATCAACTGAGGAGATTGCCATCAGTAATGAATGACGCCTCATCCAATCAGTTGAAGGCCTTAAAAGGAGAAATGACTTCAGCATTCAGAGAGAAAGTTCCCATCTCTATGTCAGGCAGCCAGCATCTCCTGGGGAATTCATCAAGGATCTTCATTGGAGTACCTGCAGAATTTGGACTTCTGTATCCCCATGGCCACATGAGACAGTTTTATAAAAACTTATACTATTTACAGATAGGTTCTGTTTTTCTATGGAACCCTGACTAATACATGCCTCAACTATTGATTAGCTTTTCTCATCTGCTGCACAAATTTCCAAAATTAGACTATCATTCTAGAAAAATATGTTACAGAAAGGGATTTTGAAAATGGTATATATAAATGTCTCATTTTATAGGTGGATGAACTGAAGTGCAGAGAAGTAAAGTGACTCATCTAAAGCCATACAACTCATTCTTGGCGGTCATGGCCATGATACTGGCCTCTACGTTCCAGGTTATTTCCAGTTCAGTGGGTTTCACACAGGGGTACATGGAGTAACATAAAGAGTGCAAGAAATCATAACAAATGAGGTTGCTCAGCATTACTTTTAATTGCAGATTATGGGGGAAAGAGCATTATTTGTATGAAAATAAGGACAACTATGTTATGGAGTAGAACATAAAATGTGAATGCATTTGTATTATAAACATGGGATTTACTGCAAAGATGGGAGAGCAGGGCAGGCAATTTCAGGATTTTCTTCTAGTGCCTACTCACTTTCCTCTACTGCGGGGACTGTGATGGTTAATTTTGTGTCAACTTGCCCAGGCTTTGGTGCACAGTTGTTTGGCCAAATACTAGTCTAGATGCTGCTGTGAAGGTATTTTGCAGATGTGCTTAACATCTCCAATCTGTTGACTTTATGGGAAAAAAATTGCCCTTGGTAACGTGGGTGAGCCTCATTCAGTCAGCTGAAAGCCTCAAGAGCAAAAACTGAGGTTTCCCAGAGGAGAAACAATTTTGTCTCAAGACTGCAATGGCAACAAGTGTCCTGCCTGTTGGCCCACCCTATGGATTTCGGCTTGCCAGTCCCTACAATCATGTAAGCCAATTCCTTAAAAAAAAAAAACCTTTTTACTATACACATATATAAATAAAATCTCCCTATTATCTATGTTCTATATTTATATGTAAAATTTCCTATTGGTTCTATTTCTCTGGAGAACTCTGATACAGAGACCATTCTGGAAGTGTTTGAGAAGCTCTGCAGCACCCCAAACTACTTTTTTTCAAATATTGTCCTATTATACTTTTGTTGAGTAAGATGTAAAAATTAGTTTCATTTCCATTCAGCTGACACTTCTTCTGTGAAATCTTTTATTGCTCCCTCTTGTAATAGATGGCTCCTTTCTCTGCAGGCTCTAAGCTCCCTGTTTATTGCTGCATTCTAATATAAAACCCAGTGTGCCCTGTTTATGGTAAACTCTATCTATGCCTGCCACCTCAATAAGGACGTGAGCACTTCATGAGCAGGGACTAGGTCTAATTTCTCCTTGAATTCTATCCTGGAGCCTTTTGCATATGGATCAATGTGGTGGTAGAGATGGGAAATCTCTACCTGTGGTTCCCCCCTCCTCCTTGGGTAGAGGAAGACAGGACTTCCCTGCCCCTTGCAGGTAGGCAGGGGCATGTGTGACTAAATTCTGCTAATAACATGTGAGTGGAGGTGGTATGTGTCACTTCTAGGCTGTCAGTGAAAAGACCCTGTGTGACACTCCAGCTTTTTCTTCCCTGCTTTGTTGACTGTGGAGGCCTCATGTTGAGATGGCAGAGCCACAAGAAGAAAACAGCTGTCCTGGAGAATTGCCCCAAACAGAAGTGGACTTTGTATAAGCAAGAAATAAACCTTTGCTGGATTCAGCCACTGAGCCTCAGGGTTTTGTTGTTTCTCCAGCATAGCCTAGTCTTTCCTGACTAATAATAGATGGTCAATAATTTGTGGAATTGCATGGAGAGTCTACACACTTACAAATACATCTCCAAGAATGAGATGATTTATTTGCACCTTCCGTTTTCTTCCTTGATATAATGTCACTAACACCTTGAGAATCCTGAAAGAGAAAGTATAAAATGTTAAAGTCTACAGCAGTCATGGGAATAACTGGGTAGAAGTCATCACCCAATTCAATTGTGCAGTTATTACCCAGCCTACACATGATTAAGGCCATTTGGAAAGTGATGAATATCCCTGGCAGATGGGAATGTGCTATATCTCACCTGGAATTGCCTGTGTCTCACCTTCACCTTCTCCACCATGGCACCTGCTAAATCTTACATAATGGAGCTCGAGGGAGTCCAGGGGGACACCAACGTTTACTCAATGATTTTTCACCAACTATGCACAAATTTAATTTGTTTAAATGTGATTGGCAACTATATATTTATTGCAGATGTTTATTTATTTTGCATACACACATTGCTATCACATCTGTGTTAGTCAGCCAAAGAGGTGTTGATTCAAAGTATCAGAAATCTGCTGGCTTTTATAAAGGATATTTATTCGGGGTAGAAGCTTGCAGTCACAAGGTGCTAAAGAGTCCAACTCAAGTTACCATAAGAGGTACTTTCTCACCCAAAGTCTGTTGCCCTGTGTTGAAGTAAGATGGCAGGTGATGTCTGCCTGGTCTCTTGGGCTTTCTTCTTCTTACGGCTCCATGGGCCCAGCCTCTTCTGAAATCAGCTGTAGGCTGGCATAGGGCTCGTCTCTCTTCCAAGGGCTGTAGCTGTTTGAGCCTTCTCCTTTCGGTCACATGGCAGGACCGAAATGACCAAATTCTCTCCTCTTCTATGTCTTCTTTCATGTGTCTTCTTGAGTCATGCCTGTCCCCAAGGGGGGGATGGGGACTCAACCCTGAGTCATGACCTACTGAAGTGGTCGAATCAAAGTGCTAATCTTAACGTAATTTAATCAAAGACATCTCAGCTGAATCTAATACAATCAAAGGGTGACATACCCAGAAGATCAGATCAGAATTATATTACAAATACAATCCTTCTCTTTTTGGGGGGCTCATAAACAATCTCAAACTGCCACAACATCTATTCAGTGTTTCCAAGCCATTTCCAGGAACTTTCAAAAAATTCTCAAGATGAGGCATTTCTAACTGACTTTGTTTTTTGTCAGTTATAATTTCAGAGAATATTTTACCATTATTGACAGGGGTTTTAATTCCAGTTACACCTCGGGCAAATTATTTGTCCTTTCTGAACATTCATTTCCTTTCCTGGAAAATGGAGATGATACTTACTCATTATATTCTATGGGATGGGAGAGAATGTATCAATAGGACCTAGCTCAGTACTTAGCAATTCATAAATATTTAATAAACAATAATTAGCAATAATTTTATACTATACTCATGTAGACCGTATTATTAAAATGCTTTATATGTTTTTAAAATTTGATTGACTCTCATAATGGTCTTTTGAGGTAGATTTTATTTTTTTATTATCTCCACTGTGTAGCAGAAGAAAGTGAGAATCAGGACACTGAGGTTTGCCCGAAGTGACAAACTAGGAAGTGGTAGAGTTGGGAATAAATCTGGGTTCCAACTCTAGTCGTGTTGCTGTAACTGGGGAGGTAGCTTAAAGCAGTGGTCTGGGGTCAGAGCCACTATTATTATACTATAGGAACCAATGACTGTTAACTTTGTCTATTTCTAAGCGATTCATCAGGGATCCTTTGGCCATGTCAAAGTGGCTTCTGTAAATAAATCTGATGTGTTGTTCAGACCAAGCTATGTAGACCATTGTGGAAAATTAAAGCACTTGAGCAAAAGAGGAATACATTGTTGTAAACTATATACTTTGTTTCTATATAGTCACCCACTGGACCAGGAGGCCATTCTTTCTACATTAAAATGTTAGAAATGAAATATGGTCCTTCCCTGGGGTGTAATAAAAGAATGAGAGTTTGTAACTTGAAGTTAAGATGCATCACATCTCATGTACTTCCCAAGATGCCATCATGCTGGCTTAGTTCAAGACCAGGAATAATGCATGCCACTATTTATCCTCTCCCAAAAATCAAATTAGCTCTTAAATAATCAAGCTGAAACCCCATTCCCAATCCCCGTAACTTGCCCTCCTGCACACAGCATTCTTCTAATATAGTTACTCATTTTAATCAATGTGAAAGCAAAGGGGGTCGAGCTGCCCATCCATTTGGTAAAGGATTTGGGAATAGGATCAAAGTTGGTTTTATTTCAATAAGGTCCCTAGTGAGCTGTTAATTACTTGGGTTTCAAATCTGATGGCATTTTGAAATAGAATATTGAATTACACCTGTGTTTGGGGGTCAGTTTATCTTCTGATATGAAGCTAGATTTGTGGCAGGAAGGAGCAGGAGGAAATGAAGTTAGTTTTCTTCCTGTGTTTGATGGGGGAAAGTCTTTGTTGCTGGAATATTCCTCAGGGCTTTGCATACTGGGTTAAACCAATAGGGGAAATTATGTTTCAGGAGCTTCGAGCGAGAGTAGACCTCCAATTATTCCTCAAGCAGATTAAAAATGTAATCTTAGACTTGTTAATGAAATATGACTTGCAGACTTATATCATTTTACTTTATATTTGTTTTATTTTATTTTTTGTCTGAGTGCTTATGATGAATTGAAAACCAGTTTGATAGAAAGCTGAATAGTAGGATCAATATTTCTGATCTTGATGTTGCAATATTTATCTTGAACATATTTAGATTTCAACTTTATTGAAAATAAATATTTTCTTCATTTGTTTATCAATTTACACTTGTCAGAGGAAGGTATCTTATTTTACTTGCTCACTTGGTTTGCTTTGTCGAAAAGAACATATACCTGATGCAGGCAGGGGATTGGTCCGTCTTGCTTTCTCTTGTATCTGCAGCACTTATCACAGTGCCTGGTCCCATATTTATATTGTGAATAAATGAATAAATGGATGAATGTACAAAGCACAGCCGATGCTTTCCTTTCCACAGAGCACTGAAAATGTCACTAGGAGAGTATGATATTCAGGTTCAGTCCTTATAATTTAAAATATATTTTTATGAAGTTGGATAGTAACCGAAAACTGCAACAAAATTGAAACCGTGTGTATAGATTCCACCATTTCAGCCAGAGAATATTTTGGCAAAATACAATAAAGCTTTCTTGGTTTCACTCTCCTTGGTGAAATCTTTGTTTTTCTCCCCTTGTGGGTCTCTCCTCTTGTCTCTGTCTTTTTATATCCTGCTTTTTGTCTTCATCTTGGTCTCACAAAAACAACTGACAATTTTCTCATGGGCTAGCTGAGAAATAAATACAAGCTATTTTTCTTTTATTGAATTCATAATGGCTCTTACTAGTAGAAATGATCGAAACAAAAGAAAACTGACAATGACTAAAATGGCTCATGGTAGATTTGTTATTGGCTAAAAAAAATTGACAGCAAAATTAAATCTTCTTGACAAAATCTAGACATGCAAAATTTGATCTGGGAAAATGGAACTTTGTGGAAATAAAGACAATTCAAGATGGCAGAAGCCATAACTATTAAAATTTGATATGGCTAGGAAAACCTGATTTTAAAATATTTTTCTAAAATTTCTATAGGAAAGGATTGATGCTGACTGAATAATATTAGTAAAATAAAATAATGACAAGACAAAAGCATTTACATTATTTAATTATGACAAGATAAGGCTGGAACTCAATCAATAAATCATAAAGTACAGGAAGAGCTCTTTATTGTACTGATGAATGGACAGCTCTTCTCCTTTTCCACTGAGAAAAAAGAAAGCTCTGAAGATGCAGCAGGGAGCTTAGGAAGAACTTTCTTTCCAAAGGGGGCTGGGAGGCCAGGGAATGCGTTACCACTGAGGGTGGGGATGTATGGGTTACATGGTGGTGGGCAGGAGGGCACGGAGGAGCCTCCCCTGAAGTTTCTGCAAGAAAGTGTAGTAGAGAGCTATCATTCTGAGGTGGTAGAAGAGATTCTTTCCCATCTAAAGACATGAAGGTGAATTATTAGTCTGTGCTCTCTCAAGCACTCCTTATGTCCCTATTTCTATGAGTCTATGACGTTTTAAATTCTAATTTGCTCTTTGGTAGGAAAGTGAAATCATGTTATATAGAAAATGGGATAATAAGGACTTGTTGAGAAGCCACTTTATGTCTTAGTATTCAAATTTTGGTTTTGTTTAAATGTTTTAAAAATGTGTTCTTATCTACTTTTTGTAGTACCAATATCTTTTAGGAATTAGCTTTAGGTATGTGGAATTCTTTGAATATAATGGTCACTGTGAGGACTAGTAAGGATCATTGGTTTACATTTGGAATAACAGAAGTTGTCACCTCAAAAGGGAAAGATCTAAGGATAGAGGAGGTAAAAATGCAATTTTTACTTGTGATAACAAAAATGTAATAATTGGTTTTATGAGAAAAAAATCATTTTACAGGTCGTGTAGGCAAAGAATCTTTGAGGTGAGACTTGTATGTGGTAGAAGAAAGATGCAGAAACTCATGTGATGATTTTGGCTGCTATGGCCATGAGTCTGTAATAAAGAGTTGCGACATAAAGGGGGATTGGGAGACTGAGTGGGAAGGGAGGCCCGCAGGAGCATCCCGAGAGGACAGGAAGTAACTCTGATCAAGACAAGTCATTAATGCTAAAGAAATAAGATGGTGACCAGCAGTAATCGGTTGAGGGAGTCCTCTACTCTGGAACCTGGGAGAGTTACTCTGAATTCTATGTTGCAATAGTGTGTGGGTATCATGTGCGAAGCAGTAATTATAAGGAAGGAAACATAGCATCCAGGAAGAAGCAAAGATAGCTAGTATGTAGGAGGAGGTTATTATGCAGAGGACTTGAGGAGAATTCTAGGTTGTTTCCAAGTCATTGCGTTTATGGAAATCCTGGGAAATGCTAGGAAACTGAATATAGCAGCAAATGCACCCCAAATTAACCTCTCAGAAAAGTATTAAACCATCAGTTGTTGTGGGTGAGGTTAATGGATTTTTCAGACCAAGGCACCAGGATTTCTCAGCTTCTGTTGGCCATCTCTTGGCCTAATGTTACGTGCAGATCATATAGCATATTTGGTTAATATTACTTTATGGGTAAGAATATTTGTATTGTGTTTCAACAACTCCAGGAGTGCAGGGGAATAGAATATATACCACCTGCTGATATTTCATGAAACTACTTGGAGGAATTAAAAAAACCTTTGCTCACATTATGATACCACACCATGATGAAGAAGACTATTTCTCTCGTTGGCTAGTGTGGAAAATGGTCACAAATCTCATTAAAAAGGATATCAACTACTGTGGGGATGATGCTGATAGATGAGGAAATCCATAGGGCTGGATTAAGCTATTCATGCTATTAGTTGAGGATTAGGGCTTACTAAAGGAAGGAACCATGTGAATATATATGTGTGTATGCATATATGTATATATATAAAATTATATAAAATATGTACAATTGAATAGATTATGCTTTTTATTTTATAACATTATTATTTAGACCTCAAGGTCATAACTATGACTCTCACCCATCTGGTAGAGTATACCCTTATTTCAGGCAAACCATCTAGGAAGGGCAGTCTTGCAAAGCCAGATTTCTAAATTGACAGTTTATACCATAGCATCACTTTTCCTTGTACTCTTTGAGTAATTAACATTTGATTTCAAGTAAAAATATAGAGAATTAATCTTAAAATGCTTTGGTATTGTATATTCCTGTTTTAATTACGGGCAGAGGCCAGAATCATCAGGCTAGTTTTGCACAACATTTGGAAAGTGAACTGCTAAAAGGTTTGTTATTAAAATGTAAACCAG
This sequence comes from Tolypeutes matacus, assembly GCA_026826555.1. Lineage (NCBI taxonomy): Eukaryota > Metazoa > Chordata > Mammalia > Cingulata > Chlamyphoridae > Tolypeutes > Tolypeutes matacus. The sequence goes on along the minus strand of JAKSZT010053929.1, from coordinate 17,003,255 downwards.
ACGTGAATTTCCAGTCCATCTACACTGGTCAGACTAAATGGCTTTATCTGTATTTCTTACTGAACAGACTTTTCTTTTCTTCATTTGTAAATTGTTTGAAGATAGTTTTTTGCATATGAAAAACAATGTTGGCAAGTAAATCTAATATCCATGGGATTATAGCCTATGAATATTTATGACAACTAAGGACCCTTATATGGATTTCCTGTTGTCTTCTGAAGCACTCTACTCTCTGGGAAATTTCAGCATGGAGGGAAAAAAGTTTTACCACCAGTTTGTGCCTGAAACACAAGAAAAGATGAGCAGACGTCTGCTGCATTAAAAAAGGACATAGGCATGCATTAAATCCCTTATGTCTTACTTTTTAATGATGCAATTGTGAATTATGTCTTGTTGCATTTGTAATTAGAGGCTGCAGCAGATGGTGAAGACTTATTTTAAAGTGATGTGTCTATTAAAGTAAGCCACACTGCCAAATAATTGTTCACAGTAACGGCATCTTTACGCCCCTGAAACAGTCCGACTCCTTGTTGATGTGCGGTTGATTACCACAGCTGATTACATATGTGCACATGTTTGCTTGAAAATGTATCAGTGATATTTGATATGTGCAATACTTTATTTTAAAGTGTGTGTTATCACAATTATGGATAATGAAGCTTTCAATGAATTATTCAGTCACACCATCTACAAAGGGAATGCACTGATTTCCCTTTTCAATAAAATTAGGCATGAATCTTTCTAAACTATTGAGGTTGATTCTCCCCACACAGTGGGAGAAGACTTGAATGGGGATTGGGGAGTTTCTGATATTGAAGGATTCTCTTACGCATGTTATTGAAAAGAGCAGGTTTTTAAGAGTCCATGTGTAAATCATGGTGTGTCAAGTTAAGAGTGGGAATGGAGGGAGAAAGGCACTGAATCAGGCCAGGTAAAAGTGGAGTGGAGTCAGTAGTTAAATTGATGGCATGCATTAGAATAGGTTAGGCTATGGCAACAAATACCCTTAGACCTTAGTGGCTTAAAATAACTGTCTGGGTACAGATCTGTCATGGATTGTAAAGAGGACTCTTTATCATAGTCCATATGGGACCAGGCTGATGGAGGCTACATATCAACATAGGCTTCCATAATTACCTCACCAATAAGAAAAGGAGGTGGTGACTTGCATCCGAGCTCTTAAAACTTCTTCCTGGAAGAGTCACATGACACTTCCACTCATATTTAATTGGCCAAAGCAAGTCATGTGACTAAATCGAACATTAAGGGAGCAGAGACATGCAATCCTACCATGTACTTGGGAATAGTTGGTGAACAACACTCATGACCCCCTTATGGTGTAATTTGCTGCAAGGTTCTGTGCCCCTGAAAGAGCTCTTCTACTCATCTGCTCTGACTATTCCTTTTCTTTTATTCTATTTTGAAGTAATCTCATCAGATTGACTCTTTTATGTAGGTCAACAATGTATATAGACTTTTAGAAAAGGGTGCATGTTACCTGGAAGGACAGAGAAGTCCTCCAGTTTAACAGCTTCCAAACTGTTGTCTTAAGGTGTGTTAGTACAGAAATAAGGTCAAGGTCAATTGAGTTTGGGAAACTTAGGGTAAGCATAGTTATCCAAAACTCTTTGCTTCTCAGAGTCTTTAGAATGCTAATGTGAATTCCTATGAGGCCACTCCAGTGAGAAGGATTTCACAGAATCTCTTTCTCAGGCAGTTCCCTGTCTTAGTTTCCCAGGCTGCTATGACAAATACCACACAATTGGTTGGCTTAAATAACAAGTATTTATTGGCTCATGATTTTGGAAACGAGAAGTCCCAAATCCAGGCATTGGCAAGGCCATGCTTTCTCCCTCAAATCAGTAGTGCTCTGGCGCTAACTTGCCACAATCCTTGGTGTATTAGTCTGTGAAAGAGTGCTGATGCAAATTACCAGAAACCTGTTAGCTTTTATAAAGGGTATTTTTGGGGGGTAAAAGCTTACAGTTACAAGGCTCTAAAAAGTCCAACTCAGGGTTGCTTTCTCACCAAAGTCAGTTGCCACGTGTTGAAGTAATATGGTCCCTGATCTCTGCCTGGTCTCTTCTTCCTGGGCTTCCTCTTCCTCTTGGCACAGGGCTCATTTCTTTCTGGGCTTTCTATATCAATCTCAGCTCTCTTGCCAAGGTCAGCTGTAAGCTATCAGGCAAATGGTCTGTCTCTCCCCGAAGCTTTAGCTCTCTGAAACTTCTCCCTTCTGTCACATGGTAGGTTGAAAATGACAAGGTTCTCTCCTCTTCTCGGTGTGCTTTCGTGAGTGAGTGTCTGTTTCTATTGGCCCACCACGGGGGTGGGGACTCAACCTGAGTCACACCTTACTGATGTGACAGTTACATTCCTTTGCTACCATTAAATGAATTCATATGTGTAATGCATTAGAACAGTGGCAGGCACATGGAAAGCACTATGGAAATGTTTATTATTATTCGGCTACAAAAATAGTAACAATGATTTAAAAAAATAGCTAATGGCTTTGAATATTTTATATTTACTAAGCACAGTGCTAAGTTTTTATATGGATTATCTTATTTGAACCTTAAAAAACCTTATGAGAAATGGCTACTATTATTCCCATTTTATAAATGAAGTAACTAAGCTTCAGATAGATTACCTAATTTTTCCTAAGTCATACAGTTAATAAGAAGCAAAGTTAAGATTAGATGAATTCACTCACTTTGACCATGTTCTTAACCATTCTGGTACTGTAACTATTATTCCTTACATGTGTTCAGGTTTTATGGTATTTAAAAAACTTTTGTATATACTATATACAACTTGTCCTCATAGGAAACCTACTAATTAGATACCAGGTTCTCCATTTAGGAAACTGAGTCTTAAAGAGTTAGTTGAATCTTCTTTTAAAAACAGGCATCTTGAGTTCCAGTCTATTGTTTTTCTATTTTATGGCTTGTTTCTTCCCACTTTTATTTTCTCTCATTCTACCCCTTTTTCTCTCATTTTCTTTTTCCGTATCCTTCTATCCTACAATCTGGATTTTCAGCATATGAACAACCAGGAAATAATTTCTTGGGATAAGCACAAAAAAGTCCAGAGGACTTTAGGTGTAATTTCAAATGGTGAATCTGGTCATCTTAGGTCCAAATAAGTTAATGGAAATCCCATTGCATTCCATTCAGTTGAACAAATCTACACCTGATACATTCCGTGAGTCAGGTCTTTGGGGGTCATCTAAGAATGTCACACACACGCACAAACACACGAAAAACAATAAAAGATCCAGGCTACAGGAAAGCTGTTAGATGGGCATTTCAGAAGGCTTGGCAGCCATGATCACTGAACCCAGGCGTCCTTTATTCTCCTCCATAACTTCCTCTTCATTACTTTTCTCAAGAAATAAATACAAAGGGGAAGAAGGGACTACAGGCAAATGGGACTGGGAAAAGGGAACCAGAGGCCAAGGAGAAAGTGTGAAAAGAAAGGGCTGTTGACCTGCATGAACATGGGTCACTGAGTGGAATTCCAGCCCCTTTCTCCTCTGCAGACCAGCAGCGAGTGCATGCTGGAAGGGCCCTACCGAGCTAGAGGGGAATGGCTTCACCGTTCGCCCATAGATGAAGGGTATCTGGAGCAAAATGGTGAGCAGCAGTCTTTTTGCTCAAACGACAACATGAAAGGGAGAGGCCTGAAATTTCATCATTTGTCACCAACGTTTAATGCAGGGTTAAGTGGCAGCTGTTCCCCGTGCCGGTCAGGAAGTGTGTATGAGGAGCAGGGCAGCACCAGTGAGCATAGCAGAGCAGGGATGTTCGGGAAACTGAAGAGCCTGAATGCCTTACAGCTATGGCTCTTCTGATTTCTACTCTTTTACTTGAATAATGAATTTGTTCTTTTGAAATAGACTGGATTATCTAAACTCAGAAAAAGTGTTTTGGAAATTGCTGCAGTTGGGGTCCTGATCGATCAGATAATGGGTTGAAGATAGTCTGTGTGTTTTGTTTTGTTTTTTAGTTGATTGCTGTTTGAGAAAATTATGCCCAATTTAGCATGCATTCTCCAGGTAGCTTCTGGGTCCCAGAAGACACTTGATGTTGGTCGATGGCTCTGTTGAAGCTTGTGCGGGTTCCCTGGGGGCTCTGTAGGTGGATTCTCTCAGAATATCAGTGCTCAGAATAGTAATGGATTGGCTATGTTCTGGGCAAAAATGAATAAATTCAGGAATTATAACACACCTGTGCCTTCAGGAAAAGAACTATTACTCTAACTGGGAATATTGGGGTTTCTGGGGCTTTTGCAAGGTGGGGGGTAGCCTTCAGCCAGCCTATATTCAGTAGTTGTTGTATTTTACCCTAGAGATGATATGCCAGGATGGCTTCTCAGCTAAGAGGAAGACGGCAAGGTGATGTAGCTAAATATATATGTTGAGTTTGAAGATCTTTAATTCTGGCTTTGCTGATAACACTATGTAACCTTGTGAAAATTGCTGATTATCTCAGATTTTAGTTCCTCATCTTGAAAATGTGTAAGTTGGTGAGATGATCTCCAGTGTTAAAATTCTATGACCCCAGGATTATGGTTCAGCCATCAGTGAAAAGTCACCCATCTGACCTTGGAAACATTTCGTGCCAATTCATTTCTTTCCTTCTTTTAGTGGAAAATGATTTAAAAAAAAAAAAAAGGTTCCTCTTATAAATCATTAATATGTTTCCTTGGAACCACTCCTCCACTGCCATGTGAAAACCAAGTGGCCGAAATCCAATTGCATCTGAGACAAGTGTTAAAAAACCAATATTTCCATGAAGTTAACTCTTGAGATTGAGGTTGCCCTGTGAGTCACCGGCTTCAATTCATTACCAAGAGGCTGGGAAGCTGGAGAGGAGGTGAGCTTGAGAACCTTTCTCACTTTTGTGCCGCTTTTCAAAGCAACCCTGCTGGGAAATCACTTTGATCAGCGCAAAAATGAAGGCTAGGTTTTTGGCTAATCTTATATTGTAAATCTCCCCCTTCCTGCCCCCACTGGTGTTCTGGCACCTGTGAGAATGAACCTTGGGAGCTGGGCACTCCTCAGGCTGAGTTATTCTTACCATCATTATCCTGTCCTAGCCCTTCTTCCACCCCCATGCTTACTTCCCTCCACTGACTTCTGAGCTTGATTTGGTTAACCCCTCAGTGGCTCTGAGCCACTCTCTGTCAGTCCCAAACCTCCCTGGGGTCTGGGTTAGTTCTGATGGGATGCCAGGAATTCATTCAAACAGACTCACATGCTTTCCTGTTTCTTTTCTCGGGCAAAGGGGTCAAGTCAGAGGCATAGAATAAACAAATCTATGAGTGTATCAATCACTAGTGTCAGAATCCTATCTATCATACACCAGGCTTATTTTCTAGATAACCAGGACTTCTATCCTTGAAAAAAAATTACAGGGATTAAGCAAGATTTCTTTGCTAGAACATATAGTGACTCTGCCATTGGTGATCACATACGCGTTCCTGATTTTCCTCAATTCTAAAGTTACCATAATTTCATTCTTGTCTAGCAAGATGATAGATGATTTGCTTAATGTAAAAATGAACAGAACTTCATTTCATAGCATTAGGTTACTTTTCACATCAGTTTACAAATAGAAAAATACCCTTTTTCAGACTTTACCAGTGGATTCTATTTACAGGAGTTAGGGGCCCTGTGACTATAGGGCCTATAGAAGTTTTCAAGTGGAATTAAAAAAAAAGCGAGATAAACAAACAAAAAAATCAAGAAGAGGTGAGCTTTAGCAATATGGTTTACATGTCTCCATCAGAAACAAGCCAAGAACAACAATGGCAAAAACTCAGTCACTTTGCTTCACTGCTTGTGTTTGGCTTTGTTGCTGAAGTTAGATGATGAGCTTGATTGTTTGTTGAGCTTGATATTACCTGGATCAGCTTGTTTCTGTGTGTCTCTGATCTACCCACTTTGGCCCAGACAGGCAGGCGAGGCGTTTATGGCTTTATGGCAAACCAACCACTTGAGACGCTGGGGCCTGGAGGCTGAGGAAGTTTACTGCACAGTAAAGAGATGACTCAGCCTTGACAGGGTATATGTGGGGTTACCCCACGGTAAGACTCATGATGACCCCTAATAAGACAGTAAAACAAGACAACACAACTCAGAGCCCCATGAATGGACAACCACTCCGGGGAGCTGGGTAAAGTTAGCATAGTAGAGTATGGTAGGATTTTTTTTTCTGGAAAGACTTCTTCATGGAGGTGAACTATGAGCAGGCTTTGGAAGAAGGAGAAAGGCCGCATTGCAGAGTCAGGGTGGCTTCAGGCAGCCAGGCAGAGGGGAGAACGGTGCAGCCCAGGCAGGAGCAGCCAGATTGGAGTAGCTGAGTAGAGAATGAAAGAAGTGAGGCCATTCAGGAAAGATTTGGCAAGGCAGAGGAGGGTGATGAAACCCTATGAAGGAGCCATTCTTGAACAGCTGAAAGCTATGATCAAATAGACTGGCTAATTTACGTTCTTGGCTGAAAAATTGGAGGAAAGGAGTGTAAGATGGGCAAAATATCTCCCAGTCGTGAGAAAAGTCAGATAAACCTAATAAAATTGGGCTCATATTGGTACTTTTTTCTGTTGCTTGCCTCCTGGGTATAGTTTTTAGTGGAAGGGCCAACTTTCCAATACTAAAATCCTAATTCCTCTCCTCCTTCCTAACTTCTTTTACTAACCCCTACTTGGAGACTAGAACCAGCAGCCAGAGGTTCGTCCTCACCAGGTGGACGTTGGTGGCAGGTCAGGAATGGAGGCAGCAGGTTCTCCCATAGCCCCTCTATCTTGATATACAGACCATAAGATAAGCCTGAAGTCAGTTGCCTGTTCCCAGGGGCCTGGCTACCTGCATTGACTTGCTCTGGAAGATTTCCTCTGTGGCCAAGTCATCTGACTTTCCCTGCAAGGGTGTGCGTCAATTGTACTGACGCAAGGAATGTGATTCCTGCCCTTTTGAGTAAACAGTTCTGCACAGTAAAGGGTGGGGCACAAATTGAAACACAAGTGCCTGGGATTATGTTGTTTTCTCTAGCACCTGCCTCCCTAAGATGAGCTCACTGCTTCCAATCTGGTCCACCTTCTTTGGAATACAGGGTTGTGTTAACATCTTCTCAGTTCTGTTGCACCTGGGAACTCACCTCTTTTGGATGCCATTTGGAATCAGATGGAATCCCTTTAAGATCCCCAGATAAGACATGTGTAGATATGTTGGTCGTTAACCTACATTCAATTGATGCTCTAATTTAATTTCTAATTAGACCTATTTGTTTGAGAGGTACAGATAAAACCAATGTGTACACCTTAAGGATGTTGGAGGTAGTTGCAAAGTACACCCTGTTTTCTACTTTATAGATGGTTTTGAAATTCAAGCTATAAATGTGAATTACTTTTCTGCCTGACTTCTCTGGAGTAGGTTATTGTTATGCTAATTCAGGTGTATGCCTTCCCAGACCTTATAAGTATATAAATCTTGTGTTCCTTTGAACAAATTGAGTGGTTAATCCTTTAATCAGTTATTGAGAGATTGCTACAAGCAGAGCTGAGGCCGGACCTCTAAGCTCAGCAGTTTGAAGGTCATCATTGTTATTCATTTGGTGTTTCTCCTTTGTTTTTTTCTTTTTTTCTTCTATTAAATAAGAAAGTTAGCCTAATCCTATAGCAAATACCTTCCTTGGAAGTGGAAAGATGGAACCATGGGAAGAGAGAGAGTCTCTAATGAGTCAAAAATAGGTAAATATAAACCCTCTGCTTATGGTTTCAGCATCTCTCTCTCTCCCCCCTCACTCTTTCTTTCCCTATCCTCTCTCGTGATGGTTAATTTCATGTGTCAACTTGGCTAGGTTACGGTGTCCAGTTGTTCCGTCAAGCAAACACCGGCCTGATTATTACTATGAAAGTATTTTGTATGTGGATTAACATAGATAGTAAGTTAATTGCATCTGTGGCTGATGGCATCTACAATCAACCAAGGGGATTGCCCTAGCAAAGAGGGCAGGCTCCTCATCCATTCAGTTGGGGGTCTTAAAGCAGGACTGAGGATTTTAGGAGACAGAATTTTCTGCCTCTTCTTCAGCTAGCCAGCCTCTCCGGGGGAGTACAGAATACAACTTCTCCTTCATCAGCATTTCCAGCTTAATGCCTACCTTACAGAGTTCAGATGTGCCAGATTTCAGAATCCCCTCTTGCAAAGTTTCCAGACTGTGACCTGCCCTACAGAATTTGGACTTGCCTATCCCTCACAGTCTCGTGAGACCAATTCCTATAATAAATCTCTTAATAGCTATATCTATCATCCATCTATGCTTCTCTCTTTATTGGTTGTGTTTTTCTGGAGAACCCTGACTGATAGACCTTGCTTCACTCATGTATTTTCTAAGAACAGATAACTATCTCCGGCAGGCTAACTATATTAATCATTTAGCATCTCTGCTTACTTAACAATGTATTTATACTTATTCTGTGGATAATATTTTCTTAGCCTAAGCTGTTTTTTTCCTTGCTTTGTCTCTGAAAATATTGGTTGAGACTCCATCAACTACTCAGAGATAATCATCAGGTTAAATTTAAACACATTAACACCAGTTGACAGCTGTTTCAGACTGTAAAAAGAGGAGGCTTAAGATCATATGAAGGGTTAATGCTGACAACAGAAGTACAAGGAGACAACCTGCTTTCAGCTCTTCTCTATGTGTAGAGGTGCTGACTTGAACCCTTTCTGGATTGATGATGGACCTACTGCCAGCCAAGGCTCCTGGACACTTGTCTTACCTCATTTATGGAAGATGCATTCTGAATTTTGTTATATCTATAAAGACTGTGTATACCTTTCTGCTACCCCAGCCAACCAGAAGCCACCCTCTTCTCCCCAGGCCTTATTAAATAGAGCCTGGGAAGGTTCTTCCTAGGAGTGCTTGTCTAATATAAACCCATGTGGAAATAGCATCAAGGGGGTACAATTGCTGGTGTCCACCTGGGCAAATGAAAACAGGGTGCAGAAATCAGAGGGAGTGATAGAAATTGACATGCTACTTCACAGCAGAAAATGTCTCTCTATACCTTCTCCCATGGTGTAAGGTCAGGAGCCAAATCAGACTCTCAAGCACCTGTGGCCTTCACCAAGTTTTCTAGTCTCTCTGTGCCTCAGTTTCCTTCATTTATAAATTAGTGGCAGTAACTGCCTCAAAGAGCTGTTGTGAAGATGAAACAAGATGATATATGAAAAGCACTGAGAAGAGTGCCTCACCTGCAGCAGGTACGCAGCCAATGTAGGTGATTTTTATTGTCATTGCTACGTCGCCCTACATGATATGGTTTCAGGGCTGTGAATAAGGAGCCCTCTGCTATATCCCACTCCTGAATCCTAGACTCTCCCCTAGCTACTTGGCATTGCCTCATATTCTATTATATAAGCTAATCGTGCCACCCCTCCAGGCAAATGACTCTCATTATAGAGCTGACAATGAGGGTTAAAATTCCAATATCCCTGACAGAGGAAGCATAATAGTTTACTTTCATACGACATTATAAAGAACCAATATTAGTTCTTCTCTCAGGAACAGGTTTGCAAGGTAGAAAGATCACAAGGCCTCTGGGAGCCTGGACTGTCAGGGTGGTGGAGAAAGGGATAAAGATCGAAGGGGGAAGGGAGAGAGAAAGGGGATCGAGGGTACTCAGGGACATTTGCCTGAGAACCTTTAGGAATCATGATCGGTTCTCCACCTTGTCCTGCCCTAATTCTTCCCTGCGGCCCCTCGTATGGGGAAAATTGGATGTTCTGCCTTTGTTTAGCCCACTGAACTCTGAAAGGCTGTTGAAAGCTTTGCCCCGCCCCACCCCCTGTAGGGTGGAAAGGGAGGCTCAGAGTGTCCCAGCCCAGAGGATCCCAGCGATAGAGTGGCCTAGGCCAGGGCTTCTCAACTTTGGCATTATTGACATTTTGGGCTAGAAAATTCTTTTTTGTGGGGGCCTGCCCTGTATACTGATGAGTGTTTAGCAGCATCCTTCACCTCTACCCATTAGACACCAGCAGAAACACTCCCTCCTAGGTTGTGACAACCAGATATGTCTCCAGACATTGCCAACTGTCCCCCAGAGGCTCTCAGTTGAGAACTCTTGGCTTAGACCTTACTAAGACCTTTTGATTTTATAATCTCTAGGCTTGGGCCAGACTGAACCCTGGCCACTGGGGTCAAGGGCTTATTGGATTCTGCAATCCACATGGGGATTCTCTTCTACCCCTCCCTCCTTCCTCTGGCCAGAATCTACCTGGGCCTCAGTTTTCCTACTGTGGAATCTCCCCTATGAGAGGAGGAAGGCTTCTCCCCACTGGGTAGAATTGGCCAGCTAAGGTCACAGCAGCCAATCTTTGGTTAGAGGACAGTGTGACGTTTTGATGCTACTAGCAGTCAGGGTGGGGCACTGAGACTTTGAAAGCCAGACAGAATTGCTTCAAACTTCTGCTTCTTCAGATGGGGAAAGCCCTCCTCCCACACAAACGTATATCACCCCTCATTTCTGCAAATTCCCAGAACCTTCTTTGCTCTGCAGTCCTATGCCCAAGCATACTTTCTCTGTGCTGTCCAGCACAGGTCATAAAATGAAGGTCTTTACAAAAAAATTTCCTGCTTAAAGAGGTCACTTGTATAATAGCATTAGTGAACTACATAGAGCTTTCTGAAGCTTTCTCAGGACAGGCAATGGTTGATATAACAAATCCCATTATCTCCAAACATGCACAAAACAACTTACAAATATAAATTAGAGCTATCTCTTTCCCAAACTCCCTTTCAGCTATTTCACCACTTGGTGGGGTGGAGAAGGGGGCAGGGTGTATTTTCTCTTAGGTCTTCCCATACACAGACTTTATTACTCTTGACTGTTTCCCACATTTCTCTCTGAAACTTCCAATTGTTCTCTTCTATGCTGCTTTAAAGCAACAGTTTTCTAAATGTGGTGACTTCATGAAGTCTATGAGGTCAAAACTAATTTCCTAATAATTCCAAGTCACTGTTTGTCTTTTCCACTCTCATTATCTCACAAATGTACAATGGGGCTCCCCAGAGGAATGTGTGATGTGTGATGACATTCCATAAGAAAATGTGTCAATATTCATTTGAACTTATATTATCCAAATGACCAATGTGTGATGTTACAGAATCATGCATAAATGAAAAATCCATTAAAAGTACACGAGACCTCCAAAAGTTTCATTGCCAAGGTTTTAGATTCCTCATTGCAACTGACCTTTAAGAAACTACCACTTGCAGAGTTTTGGTGTAGCATCAAAGGGGACTATCCACAGTTATCTGAAAAGGCTACTAAAGTACTGCTCCTTTCTCCAACTACACATTTGGATTGTCTTCATATACTTTAGTGAAAACAACACATCACAACTGATTGGATGGAGGACCAGATATGAGAATCCAGCTGATTCTAATAAGGCAGACAAAAAAGAGCTTTGCAAAAATGTAAAACAATGCCACCCTTCTCACTAAATTTGATTTTGATTTTTCCTAAAAATGTTATGCAAACATATAGTGGATTTATTGTTATTTTAAAATGAATTACTTTATAAATATTTTTAAACTTTTTGCTTCTACTTTCTAATGTGGTAAATATAGATAGATATAACCCACATAAACAAAAGCACTTTTGGAGTCCTTGATAATTTTTAAACATGTAAAAAGGTCCCAAGACCAAAATGTTTGAGAACTACTGTTTTAGAGCAATTCATCTCTTTGGTTCCTATCTCAAATGTGATAGAAAACCAACTTTAAAGTTGCTTAAGCATAGGCTAAATTCCAGGTACTTTGTTAAGTGCTTTATATTGAACTTAATTATTGTAAACCATGGGAGCCAGTGTACTTGTTATTGTCATCCATAGTGAAGAAAACAGGTTTGGAGAAGTTTAGAAACTTGCCCAGCATCACACAGCTATGGAAAATATATTGAATTTAGGCAGCTGACTCCAGAAGTCTCACCCTTAACAACTTCACAACCCAGTTAAGCTGAAAGAAAGAGATAGAGAGAGAGGGGATGGAAGGGAGGGAGGGAAGGAAGGAAGGAAGGAAAGAAGGAAAGAGAGAGAGAAAGAAAGAAATAAATAAAGAAAGAAAGAAAGAAAGAAAAGAAAGGGAGAAAGAAAAATATTCCTTTCCATGAACATTCTCCATTTTCCTTTGACAGCAGTGGGTGTTACAGGTTTATTTAAACATCTTTGTTGTGGTTCTGGTTATACTCTCTTGTCTGCCCCTACAATCACCCTTCCATGGAGGAGCACTTCTTGGGCTCTTTTCTGTGAAGCTGACTCCAGTCCTGGGGCTGCAACCTGGGAGAGGAAGATTCCAAATGCCCCTCAGTCCTTAATCCTCAGGTGCTGATCAGCTTTGTTCCCTGATTGCCCCGCGGTCTTGCTCTCTGGTTCTGTCTCAGCCTAACCTCCAAGTGTCTTCCAAGTGTGTATTTCTCTGTTCTCCAGGGGATGCTCTGTTCTCAGCCTTGGCTGAGCCAGAATAAGCACTTGGAGTGCAGGGATTTGATGGAGTGTGCACCTGGCTGCAAAGCCAGGCTTCGCGTGGAACCCTCCATCTCCCGACCTCCTCTGGGCCTCCTCTGAGCCATCAGTCACATCCTGGGAACAGTCACACCCAGAGAACAGGAGCCCCTGGTGTCACCTGATAATCAGGGATCCCCTTATCACAGCACTTTTATGCTGCAAAGATAAATCTGGGGATGCCTTCACTGGGGGACTCAGTTTGTGTGAAGGCAATCAGCATTTCCAGAAGCACCATCTGGAAAACTCTCTCATAATATGAATACCGTAAATATTTATTTAAGCATCCCTCATCCCACTTTTCTCACCCTCACCGCCATTTCAGAAGCAAGCAAATCGTTCAAGAAGCCAGGTTTTTACACAAAGTATATGTAAAATATACTTTGGGCAGTGAAAGTGTAAATATCTCTGCTCTGTAACTTAACTCTTAGTAGAAGCCCCTTCCTTTGTGACTGAGATGGCATTTCAGATTAGAAATGGAGATTTATGGCCAAAGTCACAACATTAGTAAATGGCTTTGGAATCAGAACGTGTTTTAAATACTAAGCCCGATAGTACATATTTGTGCAATTTCAGCATGTTGCTTCGTGTCACCAAGCCTTGATTTCTCTATCTGTTAAAACGGAGTTAGGGTTGTTGTGATGATTACATAAAGTAAAGAATGCCAAATCCTGGGCATAGTGTCTGGCACAGAGTATGTGTTCAATAAATTTAGGTATAATGACAATTATATCATTACCTGTCCTATTGTTTTCTCAGTTCTCATGCGTTCCCATGACAATTCCTTTACCGGCCGGCACCAATGGTTGGTGAACTCTGTTCAATGTCTAACACAATGGTTGGTATTTGGGGATATTATATAAGTGTTTGAATGAACGAATGAGGAAATGAATGAATGATGAGGTGATGACAGGAATTTTTAATTGATCAGTGAATCTCAAAATTGAAATGCTGTGCAACCCTGTTGAAAATATCAGAGGCTCAGCATTGACTGCTAAGCATGAACAGCAAGGAATCAGACTGATGGAGGTCGTTGGACAGGAAGGCAGTCAGCAGGTAAGGTTGCTAACTGACCCATGTGGACTTCTGTACACAAGTATTTCCATCTCCTCCTGAAGGCCACCTTTTGCTGGAGGTCTACTGAAATGGCTCTATGTATAAGTTGCTTTTTCATTTTTTATTTTTGAGCTACCGGGGGCCTGGGATTGAACCTGGGACCTTGTATATGGGAAGCCAGCACTCAAACACTGAGCCACATCGGCTCCCCTAAATTGGAACCGAACCTGGGACCTCCCATGTGAGAAGCAGGTGCTCAACTGCTTGAGCCACATCCACTCCCCTATAGGTTGCTTTTTTTTAAATTTTTATTTATTTTTATTTTTTTACCGGGAGGTCCCGGGGATCGAACCCAGGTCCCTCCATATGTTGAGCCACATCCGCCCCCTAGGTTGCTTTTGAGATAAATGATTTGCAGTTAATAGGGGAGCTTCTTTTTTTATCCCTCCAACATTGCCCTGAATTGTCTAATTTCTGTCATTAGAGAAAAATTCTTTTGGACTAAGCAGTGTGTGAAGGTAGTATAGGTGCAGTTAATAATAATAAAAAAAAGACTCAACACAATCATGTTATTTCTTGATACTTAACCACATCGGGAGAGAAAATGTATACATGGGTTGGGCCTCTTCCATTTGCTCATTCAGGGACCTAAGCTACTGGAGGTTTACCAGATCACCCTGGGGGTTGTCTCCCTGCAGTCAGCAGGGTGGGGAAAAGAGCCTGGAGAGGGCTGCCTTGGGCATCTTTATAGGGCAGACTGAACAGCAGTGCTTATCACTTCTGTCCAGGTTCCACTAGCCAGGACTCTGTTACATGGCCCCGGCTGACTGCAAGGGAGGGGGCATACGCTTTTCAGTATCAGCTGCACAATGCATGAAGAGGGACATAAATATTTGGTGAACCAGCAACTGTCGTGGCCATGCCTTTCAGGAGTCACTACCTCTGGAAAGGTGGTTTAATATAAATTCGTTTGTCCTCACCAGAGGAAGGAGAGCCTCAGTATGAAGGTTTTATCCCAGAAAAGTCTATGGAGAAAGGTTTGGAGGCACCAAGGTTGAGCAGTCCAGGCTGTGGGAAAGATAGCTGGGCAGGATCTATGGCCCTCTGGGGGTGAGAAGTGGGGTTTAGGAGAAGATGGGAGAAATGTAGGGCAGAGACAAAAAGTCACCTAAGGCACAGTTTTGCCGAGGATAAGAAATGGCTGTCCTCCAGAGGGACAGAATGGTGCTTGTGGGCGGCCTCTGCAGTAAAATACTTACAAGCCATATGGGGGCTCCACTCAGGTGCCACAAGCTGTGGAGGGAGAATAAGGACATATTTTCCCCCCTCAGTGTTTTTCTTCCTCCAAGGAGAGTCAGGCTCATTATGTCTCTAGGTGGATTTTATGGGTCTGGATTTGAGCCTAAAAGTTGCATGTGGTTTTCGAATACTTATTTTATCACACTCCACGATTACTTCCATAATGTGTGGCTAACATTTGAGTCTTTTCAGATTTAGTAGGGATATAAAAGTTTTAAATAAGCCCAATATCAGATGTGTCTGGGATTCCATTTCTTGCATGCACACTGTAAATAAACGCTGATGAAAAATATTTTAGTTCCAAATCCTGCCACCCCAAATCCTGCAAATATGCACATTAAAGCTCCATAATCCCATAAAAGCCTTTTCACTTGTAAATAACACTATCTTGTTTTCCATCTCAAATTTCTTCTCCTGTAATTACACAATATTTGGTTTCCCCTTTTTAGGCAATTCAAATTAAAACTTATTTCATTTCATAATTACAAACATTCATTTTGAGTAAAGATTAATCTGACAGGAATTTAGTTCCAGTGATATTGTAACCCAGACTTGTAATAGCAAAACAATTCATCTCCTGACTAATGTCTTGGAATCTTTTAAAACTCTACCCCAGCTAAACATTTGCATTTGGGAAGTTTTTCCCTTCTCCCTGAAATAATAATGCTTTATTAAGAGCACTGTGTAATTTGATTTTTTAAAAAAGTAATGATTTAAATCAAAGACTTAAAGATATAAAGAATTTAAAGGCTAAACCATTTCACTCTGTTAGTTTTAGGTTATAATTCTCATGAATTCTGGGATAGAATGCTGCTTGGAACATTAACTTAGTTTGTAACCATTTCCTGGAAAAGGAGAAAGAAAATAATCTTTGTCTGGATATCAAGATGTGATAATTTTGAAATATTAGATAAAATATATGTTATTACTATTCCAAATATGACTAGAGAAGAAAAAGAGGATGGCTGGACATTTGGGAGTGGATAATTATATCTAGGGAGACACAGTATTTATTAACTAGAAAACACATTGAGAAAATGCCACATTAATTGTTTGCAGGGTGATCACTGTTTATCCATTGCAGTAGAAAAACCACTCCAAAACTTATTGGTTTAAGACAATAATTTACTATGATCTGTCACAGTTTTGGGAGTAGATGGGCTCAGCTGGGCAGTTCTCTCTTGTTGGGTTCCCTCTGTGTTTGCAGTCAAATGGAAGCTGTCTTAGTTTGCCAGGGCTGCTATAACGAATACCACATATGGGGTGGCCTAAACAACAGGAATTTATTGTCTCACAGCTTTGAAGGCCACAAGTCCACAATCAAGGTGTCTATAGGAACATGCATTCTCTGACATCTGGAGTGTTCTGGTGGTGGCTGTGGGTGACCTATAACTCAGTCTCTGCCTCTGTCATCAACCCCTGGCTGGTTTGGGCTTCTTATGTGGTGGCTGGTTTTCACCCAGAATGAGAGCTCCAAGAGACCAAGGGAGAAGATATAAGACTTTTCCTGACTTGGCTTTGAAAGTCATGCAGTGTCACTTCTGCCTAATTCTGTTGGCTGTGAGTCATACAGAGACAGACCAGTTTCAAGGGGTGGGTCATGAAGAGGCGGTTTGGGTCATTAAGAGGCCATCTGTGGAAATTGCCTTCCATAATCATCAAGCAATTGATTAGTTTGCTTACTCAGATCATTTTAATGGGTGAATGACCACACCAAATCAGTTGAGTGTTTGTATCCTGATGAGTTTGAAGTTGTTAGGAGGAAGGAGGGAGCTGATGACTGTGCTTTGTTAGACCCTTACATTGTGTATCATTTTCCTCAGGATCCTGTAATTAAGTACCATTCACTGAGTGGCTTAAAACAACAGAGATTTATTGTGTCCCAGTTCTGGGGGGTAGATGTCTGAAATCAAGGTGTCAGCAGAGCCATGCTTCCTCAGAAGGCTGGATTCCAGCTTCTGGTAGCTGTCGGCAATCCTCAGCATTCCTTGGCTTGTAGCTGTATCTCTCCAGTCTTTGCCTCTGTCTTCTCCTACTTTCCTCCCTATGTGTCTCTCTCTGTGTCTCCAGCTCCATCTCTGATTATGAGGATACCAGTCATTGGGTTTAGGGTCTATTCTACTCCAACATGACTCATCTGAACCTGATCCCATCAGCAAAGACCCTATTTCCAAATAAGGTCACAGTCACAGGTACTGGGGTGGAGGACTTAAATACATTATTTTGGTGGACACTGTTCAACCCACAGCACACTGTTTGTATGACCTGTGAGTGTTTGGTGGTCTTTTGGATTGCCCTGATTACCCCTGCAGTTTTCTTAGGTTGGGGCAGGAGAAGGGGAGAAATATGAAGTGCCCCCCCTCTGTGCCAGGTTCCGTGCCACATACTTTAAGTATTTAATATATTATTGGGAGGCTCTTAGTGTAGAGAACTCTGCCACTCACAAGCCACGGGACTTTGAACGAGGGACAATTTACTCAACTTTGCTGGGCCTCATTTTTCTCATACAAAATGTATGAGATGCTATTGTTCATGGAGAGAAACACTCAGTTCTCTTTGTACTTTTGCAGTACCTAATATATTAACCCCATAAATTTATTAATCAATGAGTATTTTTAAAATATAAAAGCTTAACATTCCTCTAATTCTTTATATACTATAGTATTTATGTAACCAAAAAATAAAAACTCATGAATTTAACAAATTACATTTTCCCAAACATGTAAACAGTGATTACTGGTTAAATCTAAGATTTCTAAATATTTAATTAAAATGATAAGTCTAACATCGCATTCTTGTGAATGTTTTAAGTGTTTTAGAAAGCAGACAATGCTCATATGTGTTTACAGTGCTAATCAGTATCCTTACACCAAAACTTGGTATAAAAAAATGGTAATAAATCTATTTGTTTCTTCTTGATCTTTATTCTGATTCTTTTTCTTTTCTTGGAAGAATGATTTTGTGACTTACATGGGGCTTCAGAGTGAACCTCCCAGGGCTATTGAGGTTGTGGACACAGGTTAACCCCCTAGTCCCTCTCATCAGAATTCCTGATTCCCCGCCCTTGCTTTTCCTGCATAGCGCTTTTCATTGACTGATACATATATTATACTCATTTATTTGCTTATTATCTCTATATCCTTGCAAAAATGTAAGCTCTATATGGGCAGCTACTTTTTGGCTGTTTTGTTCATGGCTGCATGTCCAGCGTCTGGAGGAGGATGAGTGTGACAGTTTGAAGTTAATTTATGAATCCCCAAAAGAAAAAGATTATGTTCTTGAACTAATCCATTCCTGTAGGCGGGAGACTCTTTTGATTGGACTATGGCAGTGAGGCGTGACTCAGGTTGAGTCTCTGTGTTCTTGCTGGGTCTTATATAAACAAAGACACAGAGAGAAAGAGAACACAGAGAAAGAAAGCTGCCATGTGAGAGAGGTCTCAAGGATTGCTAGCAGCCAAAACTTGAGCATGAAGCCCCCAAGAGGCTGGGCCCATGGAGCAGCTCAAGGCTGCAGAGATGAGCCATAGCCTGATAGCCCACAGCTGAACTTGGAAGAAAGTGGAGGAGCTGAGACAGAGAGGAGGCCTGTAAAGAGACAAGCCCTATGTCTGGCTGCCCACAGCTGAGCTCTGGGAGATGGCAGCTTCTGGAGGGGAAGGCAGGGACCTCAGCAGAGAGTGTCTCCATGTTTGCCATGTGGCAGGACACCAGGATTACTAGTAGCTGATTTTGGTGAGAAAGCATCTCTGATGGTGCTTTGATTTGGACATTTCACAGCCTTGGAACTGTATGGTTTCACCCTAAATAAAATCTCTATTATGAAAGCCAGCCCATTTCAGGTACTTGGCATTGGCAGCCCCATGGCACACTAAGACAACGTGGCACATCAGAGTTGCCCACAATTATGTTTTGAATGAATGGAAGATGAATTCTGGACCCGGATATTAATTAATCCATGAGAGTTGAGTGTCTTTTCCATAGAAATTCTGAGTCCACTTCTGTATTAGTCAGCTAAAGGGGTGCTGATGCAAATTACCAGCAATCTGTTGGCATTTATAAAAGGGTGTTTATTTGGGGTAGAAGCTTATAGTTACCAGGCCATAAATCATAAGTTACTTCCGTCCCCAAAGTTTGTTGCCACATGTTGGTGCAAGATGGCTGCTGACATCTGCCAAGAGTTCAGGCTTCCTGGGTTCCTCTCTTCCTGGGGCTTGTTTCTCTCCGGGCTCAGGCTTGCTTCTCACCACAAGACCAGCTGTATACTATCAGGCAAATGGCTCTCTCCTTCCTCACGATCAAGCTCCTCTGTGTGCTTACTTCCCCCGGGCTCCAGCATTAAAAGTTCAACCTCCCTTCTCTGTGGTGCAGTTTTTCTGTGAGTCCCCACATACCAAGGGGTGGGGACTCAACGTCCTACTTATATGGCCCAATCAAAGCCTTAATCATTATTTAATCAAGTAAAAGTAAAACCTCTGAATCCAATACACACAAATATGACCAGAGGAAAAGACCAGTTTACAAACATAATCCAATATTTCTTTTTGGAATTCATCAATAATATCAAACTACGACAACTACTTGTTGAGGAGGCTCTGATCTAAGTCAGGGGTTATCCATTATATGGTGAACTGTTGAAATTATTGGCTTTGATCAAGATGATACTTTTTTCCTTCTGGATCAAGCTTTGCTCCTTACTCAACTGGTTCACATCTTACCATTATAGAACCTGGTATAAGTTCATATTAGAACTGCTTGCTTTAAAGATGTGTATGTCAATCACATCTGAAACTTTGGGTCCATTTGGTACCCAGAAATGGAAGTTTGTTTCTCATTGACCATTGCTATCCACAATATTAAAACCTGCTTCACAGGGTTAAAAGGATTAAGTGGGAGAATCCATATAAGGTGACTAGAATAATGCCTGGCATAAAATAAACGCCCAATATTATTGTTCTTATGAATAGTATTATTTTAATTATTATCCTGGCAAAAAAAGAGAGCCATTTGCTCTCTCTATAGGTGTTTATGAGGACTTCTTTTGCCCCAGTCTGAACGACAAGATATGTGATTTTTTCCATTGTATATTTACACCTATAGAACCAAGTGCCACAGTGGAGGTGCTAGGTAAATGTAGGAAAATGAGTCATGAGTGACCCTTAGAGCAGGAAGAGTTGTTGTTCCCAACTTTCCTTTCCTCTCTGCCCAGCTGCTTGTTCTACAGATTAAGCATAAATGCATAAGGGATTAACATACAACTATTACTTATTCATTACAACCAACAGCCTACTGAGATGTGTTATTTAGATGCATTTTATGGATACTGGAGCTGAGACTTAGAAAGATGAAGTAACTATCAAAATATCAAAATAGCTAGCAAAGATTGGAACTCATACCTGGCTGACTCCAGAATAACCAGTCTTTTCTATTATATCTTCTTTTGGGGGAGCATGGTAGTCCTGTGGAAGCTGATAATGTTTTCCTTGAAAGTTTTTATGGATTCGTCAGTTTAACTATCTTTTCAGTCCCACTCAAACAGAATTATGGAGTCTCTATTCAATTCTTATTGAATATCTTTTCCAAATGAAAATTTGTGTCCATTGTGACCAAATACATGGATACAAATGGAATTTACCTGTTGAATTGAATATAAAATGTAGCTAAATGTACTAACAGAATGTTATTCTAAATGTAACATTCTGTTAGTATTTCAAAAAGTTA
The DNA here is from genome assembly GCA_026826555.1 of Tolypeutes matacus. Lineage (NCBI taxonomy): Eukaryota > Metazoa > Chordata > Mammalia > Cingulata > Chlamyphoridae > Tolypeutes > Tolypeutes matacus. Next base: position 16,982,606 of record JAKSZT010053929.1, on the reverse strand, counting down.
TAGTCCTAGAAATGGAAATCACAGCGTATCCACATTTTAAAAATAAATGGATATTATAAAATTACCCTCCAAAATTATGATTTACACCCTAAAACACTTTTACTTACAGAGATGCTTTCAGCTTTTAAAGTTTTTAACCAATATTTTAGACAGATACTATTTATTTATTTTTATTATTATTTTTTAAAAGATACTTAGATTACATAAACGTTACACAAAAAATATAAGGATTCCCATATACCCCACTCCCCACACCTCCCACATCCTCCCACATGAACATCCTTCATTAGTGTGGCACAGTCATTGCAATTGATAAATGTATCCTGGGGCTTTGCCATTAAGCATGGACCATAGTTCACATTGTAGTCTACACTCTCTCCCACACAGTTCTGCATGTTGTGTGATGATATAAAATGGCCTATATTTTCATTGCAACGTCACTCAGGACCATTCCCAAGTCCTGAAAAAGTCCCTGTATTACAACTGTTTTTCTCTCTCCCTGCCCCCAGAGCTTCCAGTGGCCACTGGCTCCACATCAATGTTGTAATTTCTTTCATTGCTAGAATCACAATATGTCTATAGTAGAATACTAGTAAGTCCACTCTAGTCCATAGTTTTTTCCCCAATCCTGAGGATTCTGGGATGGTGGCGTCCACTCTACCTCCAAGTGAGAGGGGGCTTATATCCCATGGGGAAGATGAATGGGATTATCCTGCCTGCAGCTGCAGACTCTCTCCCTTCCCTGGGATAGCCGTTGTCCATCATCATCTCCCTGCCAGTTGTCCTGAGTGAGTCCAATGAGCTGTAGAGTAGGTGTTGCATCTCTACTGAGATTCTGGGCCCAGCTGGCACATGGACAGCCCAAAGACTCAAGTCTCTGGACGTACACCTACAAACTCCAGCACCAAGTATAAGGTTTAAATAGAAGGGACAGATGAGCCCTGTGCAGGGAAGACATAACTGAGTCCAACTCTTTGACAGATACTATTTAAACATGCATTGATTTGTCAGTAAAATTGTGTGTCTTTTAATATATATTAGCTATGCAATTTCGCGTGTTCTGTCAATTCCTGTTCATATGTTTGGCCCATTTTTATATTGGACTGTTTTTATTTTTTCTTATTCCTTTGTAATATATTTTTATGCCTGATATTAACCCTGACCATTAAATATGTTACAAATATTTTCCCATATTCTGTCATTTGTCTTTCAACTTTGATTATAGAATCAATTATCATACAGAAGTTTTTTTGTAAGTGTCACATGAGAAAGACTGTATTCTGGTATGAATCCTGGCCACAATTAAATAAATATCTGTTTAATGAATGAAAAAATATTCACAGAACTAACCACCTTTGGAAAATTACCTAGTTCAGGATATGAGAGAACTAACCCCTGAAGACCTAACAGTATAATTTTTCATTGGCCAAAAGTATAATATTATATTACAAAAAACCGAAATCATTTGTCCTGGAAAAAGCTGTCTCAAAATAGAATGAAGACAGGGATATTTTAGGCTGTAATAGCAAAATATGCTCAAGGTCTGGACTTGAGATACTAAGGGAAATATAGTTAAAAAGAAAATCCCCCTGTATTGGCTCACAAAAGTCCCATTCTGAGAAAAGCTTTTACCCTGCTGCCCAACCAAGTCATAGGACCATCTCCTGCTCCCATGACTGTCCATTGGCATCAAAGCCCAGCAGGCATTGTTACTAAGAAGTCTTGAGATGGCAGCGACGGGCAGGAAAGAGACCTGCCTGAATTTGAGTCTTGACTCTGTGATAGTCTCTGTGTAAATCTGAGTGTTTAACTCCTCAGCTCAATTTCCTCCTCTGTAAAATGGGAATAAGAATGTCTACTGATGGGTTGGCTATGAAGATTAATGTGAGGTGCTATATATGAAGTATTTTAAAACCTATACATTGCTATAAATCATAAGTTATTCTACATGACAGTCCATTCATAACACCACTTTCAAAAAGAAATACATTAATCAATTCAGTTACGTTTTACTGAGGAAATGAGGCATGCAAAGGAAAGAAGACATATGTTATGCCTTCACAGGCCTTAACATTTAATAATTATAATTAGCATTTACTTAACGCCTTGGAGTTTACAAAATGCTTCTGCTTCCTTTATTATTTGTCCATTCATTCACATAACCATGGAACTACAATGGTAAGGAATCAGACAGGGCCTCTGTCCTCAAGGCCAGAGACAAAAAAGAATATGGAAAAGCAAATGAAATATTTACAAGTTATAATGCTTGTTGTGAAGGAATTAAGCCTGAGGTTGGATGGAGAATGACGGATGCAGAGGCAGAGGGTATATTTCAGGAGGATGGTTGGAGAATGTCTTTCTGAGACAGCTGTAGTTAAACTGAGACCTAAAAGTCCAGAAGGACTTGGAGGAGAGCTTTCCAAGTAGAAGAATCAGCCTGCTAAGAGGTCAGCATGTTCAGAAAGTAGAAAGGGAATGCTGGGAAGACTTGTATGGGAGTCCAAATGTATCTCAAGCTAAGGGTGGAGAGACAGACAGGGGCTGGATCACAGAGTGTCTTCTATGCCACACTAAGGAGCTTGGATTTTATTCTATGTGCAAACAAACCCACTGGAGGCTTCTAAACAGGAGACATTCCAAGTTTTGAGAATATCACTCACATTAACTGCTCCGAGGAGAATGGGCAGGAGGAGAGAAGAAGAGAAGTGGGCAAATCAATAAGGAGAGCTGCTGCATTAGTCAGGGAGAGAGGATCTTTCTTTAATTATGACTAGCAGAATTTCTTAGGGGCTAGGGCAGGCACATAAGCTCTTCCCCTGCCTAACTGCTTCTTGTCTGCTGGGTCTTGGGGGTGGAAGACATTATTTCACCAGTTCCAGGACTTCAGTACCCTTTATGTGAGGGGTTTTGGGAGTTGAATGGAAATAACCATGGAAAGCAAGATTTATTTGGACTAATCTGCAGATTTATTCATGCCCCAAACCTACAGTTTGGGGTTCTAAGATGAGATCTATTTTTGAGGACTCAGGCATGGTAGTGAATGTCAGGATATAGTTAACTTATTTTTGGCATATGCTGAAATAGTTACATTTCTCCTAAGTCTTAAAAAAAAAAAAAAAGAAAGACGTGTTTTCCTTTTATAATTAGTGCCAACTGTGATGACTTAAATACCTCCTCCAAGGATTGTTTAGCACATTTTCTAAGCCTTTGTTAGACTACCAGGCTACCTCTTGCTAATATTCATGCTATTTATGCTCTCTTTAAGAGAAATATTTAACTTCTCTTCACCTAAGTAAGTTTTGGGAAAAAATGCTATAACCACAGACATGAACAATAGTTGTTCCTTTGCATTTGCAATCGTGTTCTTTTCCCACTTTCTCTATGCTGTCTAATTGGGGGAGTCAATCTCCACGCACTTTTTGTAACTGTGATGGTTGGAGGCACTGCCTCCTTGACTAAAGCAACCCGGGGCCAAGGCACCAATTGTTCAAGAGGGTTTAGCACCTGTCACTGTGTACACTGCTTGAGCACATGGAAAGGAGAAGTTGTGGAGAGGAGGTGGTTGGTGAGAGAAGGGGCCCAGGTCAGTGAAGGGGAGGGAGAACCTCAGCAGTCTCCCTGTGGGCACCTGCCTTGCTCCCTGTCTACATGCTCACTCACAGTTTAGCAGATAGAGCTTTTTTTCCCTTGCTGGGAAGAGAGATTTATCACTATATAGAATGCCATTGGCTTTTTCATATCAAAGCGTTCCATGTAAATTTTGGATGAGCTAGTTACAAGGCTTTGAGACTAACCAGATACATGTGTGTAGACCAGCCCTTGTGCAATGTGGAGTTGCAGCCCTTGGAAAAGCTCTCTGCCCCTCTCGTGAATTACCACTACCAGAATCAGGAGTAAATATTGGCAGCTTTAGGGATCAAAGTCTCAAGCCAGGGAGTGCTCTATGAACGTTGGCCTTGGGCCATGGCCTGGAGTGTCAGGGGGAAAGCCTAGCTGGACAGGTGCTGGGCATTCCTTCAGAGGGCTTTTATCTGGCCACTTTCAAAGTAGCTGAGGCCTTTGGTGTGTCCACAACCCTGGACTAAGCAGAAGGAGAGCTAGCTTTGGATTCAGATGTTGGTTAGACCACTACTACTTGAGTGGCATCTTTGAGCCTCAGTTTCCACACTTGACAATAGGAATAATAACTCTTAAATGACTTAGTTCATAGAAGAAGCTCATTAAATACTTGTGGACTGAATGACTGCTTCCTTTCTTACTTCAGAACATCCTCTCTCTTCCCCCTTTCTTCAAGCTCTTTATCTCTGTCTTTATCAACCACACCTCTGAGAGATGTTTTCTTAAATATTTTACTATAATATTTTTGAGTACATTTAAGACAGTTACCTGTCTTAGGGCTATCTTTAAACCTTTTCTTTATGGAAATCAAGCTCTGTACCTTTTAAAAGAGCTCTAAACATCATTAAGCAGGAAGGAGGTAGAGAAGGTATTTTTCATTTAGGGGGTGATTGATGTGCACCACTCAGAGTGCACCCATAGGCTCAGGCATATAACTCTGCCTGAGCATGGTTGGCTGCTATAATCATTGGCATCATCATAATTTCTATCATTATCAACATCTCTTCTTCCTCTGTCTTCTTGATCATGAGCACCATTCACAAACATAATTGCCCAAGTAGTTTTTCTGTTAATGGGTCCCTTGGGACAAGGGTTGCAAGGGTAGCTGCTTTTAAAACCTCAAAACTTTTGAGTTTATGGTCTTCCCCTTAAAAGATTGTCATCGACACATTCCAGATCATACCTATCAGTCTTCCTTCCCTATTATCTATGCCATCACTCAGCATTTGGAAGTAGCATGGTCTTTATATTTAGATAAAAACACTATTCAAATGCTGGCTCTGCTACTACAAAGCTGTGTGAACTTGGTCAAGTTCCTTAACTTCTCTGAGCTTGCTTCCTCATTAGTGAAATAAGAATAATAAATAAATGAGAACGTTGCAGGGTTGTTGGATGATTGAACAAAAAAATGTATTTTAAGCCATTAGTACAGTTCTTATTATTGATTCTAATGGATTATAAACAAAAGTTTCTAGGATAATGTCTGCCATAGAGTACTTCTCATTAAGTAATAGTAATGGATGTGTTTTTTAAAAAATTATTTTTATTGTCAGAAGAGTCCTTCAAAACTCAACATAGGTCTTGCACCTGGTCTTGTACCTTTAAAGGAGCCAGGTCTAACCAACCCTCAAGTTGATGATAAAAATGAGTCTCTTAACAAACAGCGTCAGTGTCAGCAATTGCTTTGGAATTGTTCATTTCTTCCCTGCCCCTTTGCTCCTTCATATCTACTGTCTTCCTTGCTTTCTGGCTTCTGATTTCCCAGCTCTGTGCTCATCCTTAGGTCTGGTGGTCAACCTGATCATCCTTTTTTTTTTTACCTTGGGGACCAAGTAGCTCACTTCATCCTCTGGCTCCTCCATGTCACCTCCCAGACTTCTGCCTTTCCCCAGGCATCTGCTGAACTCTGGGGTCCCCCAGGAGGCCTTGGGCAAAATCCACCAATGGTCTGGTTTGCTCATTAGAAAGTCCTTGATCAATGAAATTGCATTCTTAATTATTATCTCGATATGTATTTTTGGCACTGAATTATAGCTTGAATCCTAAATTCTAGTCCTTAGATAATGCACCTCCTTCTGTACTAGTTTACTTGACTTCCAAAAGGATTCTAAGATCAATTCACCTGCTCCTCATGGTGACAAAGCTGCTAGCTTCAACTATTGTAGTAGTATTAGCAGTATTTTGTCCATTCTGACTCTGCCACTCTCTGGCACTTATTTTTATGATGGTGGCTTTACAGGGCCTAGCCTAGTGATTAAGGGATCATTAGTCCAATGGGTAGAGCACACTGAAGCATATTTGGCATAATGGCCCTGGGTCTATGCCAAAATGTCTAGAGAGGAGAGACTTCAGCTCTTGCCAAAGCCCCAGGTCCCAGTCCTGGCCCATGAGTCCTGCTAGTTAAAAGGTTTAGCTAGCTCTGATTTTAATTACAAGTTTGAAGTAGTTGCTTGATACCTACACAATCTCTTACCAGTTCAAATTCAACTGACTTTTGTAACCTGTCACCAAGGGCTATTTAATATGTACATTTCAGTAAATCCTTATTGAAATAAACTCAGTAAGTGAATAGGCAAGCTCAGCTTTCTAAACTGTGATCTTCCCCTCACCTGGAGGCTTCCCAATCACAATTAGGAAACTGTGGTCATGTCGTTTATGTCATTTGGGGCCTAAATAGATTTTTATTCCATGCAGAGAGGCAGACAGGTAGAAGACTTGAAAAGAAAATACATACACACTCTTCAGTGAAAACAACCCAACATTTATTTCAGGGTCATTTCATCAGGTAATAAGGCTGCCTTTTAGCTGCTTCAATGCTTGCTGAAACCTTTTAAGCTATAAGGAGAGTGATTCTGGTTTGTGTGGCTAAAACACTAGAGAGGATCATTGGTTTCATCAGCCAGGGAGGAGTGATAATATGCTGTAATACTTCTCCAGTTATTGGGTACTTTATATTAATAACTCATGATGGCTTGAGTGTTTAGGTGTATATTTCAAACCCAGTGTAAAATACCATGCCATTAAGAATTTAAACACATTCTAATTTAATTATGGCCAAGAGCTGGTTCCAACGATCCCATGTTTTTGTTGGCTAGTTTTAATATTGCAAATTTCAAATATGGAAAGATTTATTTTCTTTTACTCTTTGCTCCTTTCATTCTGGATTGTTAAAAACCTTAATCATTTCAAAAGAGCATGCATTTGGAAAATGAAGTGCAGTTGAAGTTTTGGAAAATTCTAGTTTTCTTCAATACTATTTTGTTTTCTATTTTGAAAAGGGCCAAAATTTTTTCTTGCCCATGATATATTGATTATTTATGAGTTCTGTTTACCTCCTTTTTGTCCTTAAATGACTTCTCTATTCCTCGAAAGCCTTTACTGTTGTGTTGTAATTTTTCTGGCATGGGAAAAATTCTACCAGTTGAAAAATTCTTTAAAGAGACTATCATTTAATATTATCCAAGTCAACTTGGGATATGACAAATTGAGATGGTTTCTCAGGTCCTGTCTTTTGGGGGCCCCTGTGCAGTGACTGAGGCAGGCATTGGAAGGGAGGAGGGAGTGAGCACTGCACAACTGTTAATAAATAATATTTGAGCCCATGTAAACTAAATCATAAAAGCTGTTCCTACTCTCTCCTATAGCTCCATCTTCCACACACTGTTCATGTTAACCTCTTTCAGTGGTCCTTGACAATTAATTTAACTAGATAAAATATTTTAAAAATAAGTGGGGGAGAGGGTCCTCATGGAGAGATTTCCCTAGAATCTGAACACCTTTAGTTTGTTGACCCTGACTCTTCACCTTCTAGGGATGAGCTCAATTATCAGTCACATTTGGAGAACTGGTGAAAGATGTAAATCTAATGCCTATTTTATAGTTTAAACACCTGATGTCACATTTTTAGAGCAAACCCTCATTACTTCTCTGTCATCTCCAGCCAATGGCAACCTCTCAATCTCCAAATGCAGTAGGTATCCTAGGTGTAAACCTCAGGTCTCTGAATCCCCTATAATTTTGAGTTGAGATGATGGACTCCCAAGGTGGAGCAGTTCCAATAATTATTGGCAGTCTCAATAATTTTGCATTATCAAATTTAATTTGGGAAACATGTAAGATTTACTTTGGAAAATGAAAAAAAAAAAAAAAAAAACAGCAATCTTGTCTTCTCATATAAACTATAAAATGAAAAAAAATGTTTGGAATATGAAGATGAAAGAACTGCAAAGATTCATATATGGGTTAAGGGGAAACGTGAGATTTTTTTTCTATATCAAAAAGGGTGATAGTTTTGAGGAAATTCTCTTGCTTTGATGGTTTTGAATTGCAAGAAACCATTTTCAGGAAGTGTGTAAAAATGACTGTCCCTTTGGAAAGAAGGACTCCCCTCTCTGTAGTCTTCTGCTCATTTCAGACCTTCCCTTTTCCATTGCCTGACATAGGGGGATTAGAATTGGGCACCACCCACATCGAAGGCCACCAGAGACCACTTGAAAGAGCTGCAACATTTTTCTCAAATTATTTTTCAAAAATTCAGACATAATATGGCAACAATACCAAATTTATATTTAAGGACTATTTATGGACACACTTCCCTAAACCCACTAGACTGAGGCCTTTCGAGAGCAGGGAGTTGTCCCGGTGCCTGTCACCGAGCAAGCTCACAGTCAATATTGAATAAATGAATTACTAAATGAGTTGATTTAAGAGGACAGATGAATAAACCAGATGAAACTGGCCACACATGACGTTAAAACATTGGGGTAGGAGAGAGGTCAGTACACGTGACTCATGCTGGGCAGAGCCACGACGAGACAAGCGGATCCGTTTAGGAAGCCACTCATTAGTCATCCATATTTTAGCTGTTTGTACTGTTAACGTATAGGGCATTTTATCTTCTGGGTTTTTTCTAGCTAACCATATATTATAAATATCTTTCCATGTGGCCTCAAAGCCTTCGTGTTTCATATTTTTAATGGATGGCTACTATTCCATTCATTTGCTCGAGGATGATTTTCTTCAACTTTTGTCCAGTTGACTTGCCGAATAAAGGGCAACAAACATCCTGGTGGCTTTTGATGTTCATTGTCTTATTGTGTGCAAAAGGCTAACACACATTTGCATGGCAATCAACATTTAGGAGTGAAAGGATTTCAATTCAACTTTACAGCACCCCTTCCACCCCAGGAAGCCACTTGCAAAATACTGCCACACACATTGCACACTTCACTCACCACAAACACCCACAGCCGTTTCCTGAGGCTTGCCTCTATAGGACACCAAAACCTTCACGGGGACAGCAAAATGCTCCAAATGTTTCCCAGATGTCTGAATGTATGGTATGATTTGGCATCTAAATGGTAGGAGTTTTCATTTTTCAACTACATGTTTTGGCAATGTGCAAACACAACTTTAATATATTAAGTACATTTCTTCCCCCTCCCCAATAAAACATAAATTCATAAGGCATTTGATGAATGTGTACTGTGTACCAGGCACAGTAGAAAGGCTAGAGAATACAAAGCATTCGTTAGTTAAGAAGCTGAAATGAAGAAGTTCACACTTACACGAAGAATAAATTTAAGCATACACATTGCCTGTTTGGGGCAGTAAATTTACTGCAAATACTCATACTTTCATGTGAGATGGTTGTATTTCTCACATATCTCTCTAATTTTCAAATTTAGAATGGTAATTACATTTTGGATAATGCATCACTTTTCTACCAACATTTTTTCACGTGTCACATGGAGATCCAGAAGGAGCTCAGCATGTATAAACTCCTAAGAGGGCGACAGAGCAATGTGCCATCCCCCTTCCCAGGAGCTCATCCTCCACCCTCTGGGCTATGAGGATGGAAGAGACACTTGTGCTGCTGGTGTGGGCTCGTCTTGGTGAGACAAAGAAAAAAATTGTACCCACCAAATCTCTCAGTTAGGGGCTGACCTTCTGAAGGCTAATTGTTTCAATCATACAAGCTCAGTGGCAGTTGCCAACCTAGGAAAAATGAATCTGTAAGTATTTATTCAGCCGCTGTTCAAACAAGGCATGGTTCCAGGTGCTGAAGAATAAGAATGTCTACACCACCAACTCAGTGTTTCAGGTAGGCGGCTAATTAGAAAGGCCTAGAGGAGATCATCTGATTTGAATAAGGGACCTCCAAGCGATAAGAAGTCTTAAGATTACAGTCGATCCTCATTATTCATGGACTCCGTATTTGCAAATTTGCCTATTTTTAAACATTTATTTGTAAAGCTGAAACCAATAACTGTGATACTTTTGGGGTCATCCGTGCACATGCATGGATGTCCTGACTCACACGCACATTGTCAGACTTCTTACCAGGCAACACTCTGCCTTCTTGTTTAAGTTCTCATACTGTAAATGAGTGTCCTTTTCATGGTATAGCTCCTGCCAGGTTGTTTTGCATTTTTGTGCTTTTCGTCAGCTGATTTCACTGTTTTTAATGCCCCCCGAGCATAGTGCTGAAATGCTGCCTAGTGCTCCTTAGTGCAAGAAGGCTGTGACGTGCCTCACAGAGAAAATAATGTGCATTAGACACGCTTCATTCAGGCATGACTTATAGTGCTGTGTGAGATCAATGTTAGTGAATCACGATATATGTTAAATAAGGTGTCTTTAAACAGAAGCTCACATAAAGCAAGATTAAGTATTGACTGGTTGATGAAAACATGGCAGCCAGAGGCTTGCAGGAACCTAACCCCAGAGAATGGGCCTCTCACGCTTCTTTTCAGGATGAGAAAACAGAGTTTCAAAGGAGGAACCTGATTGGTTCGATATGACGCTGCTAGTGATGTCAGAGTGAGGAGCAAAGCACAGTCCTACTTTTTCCTGGCCTCCTAGACTCCCGTTCTCTTTCCCACCACCAATGCTCTATGTTCACTCCCTGGTAAGGAAAAGGTGATGAACAGAGCGGAAGAAGGGAACAATTATCTGGAACTCATTCATTTATTGAGTAGCCACTGTTTCCCAGATTCTAATCCTGTGCACATTGCTTGCAAAACTCGCCACTTTTCTTCACTCCTCCCTGTATCCATCGCCTTCATTATGCAGCTTTGAGACTCCTCCCACCAATGGGTGGAGTTCATTCTCCTCTCCCCCTTGAATTTGTGCTGGACTTTTGTGACGGACTTTGACTAACAGATGGTGGCCAAAGTCACAGTGTGCTTCTGCTCTCTCTTAGAAACTCACTAACACCTTGAGAATAAAGCTGGACTAGCCTGTGGAAGTTTGGCAAACACATGGTCCTTTCATCCTAGACAACTTCTAGACCTGTGAGTGAGATTCTTCTAGACTAGTCACACCTCAGCCCACCTGCCATTTGATGGCAGTCATATGAGCAGAGTCAGCAGAGGCCAGCCACATCTGGTCCAGGCCAGCCACGTTTAGCCCGGGTCAGCTGAACCTCCCAACTGAGGAATGATAAATGCTCACAGGTTTAAGCCACAGAGTTTTTGAGGTGGTTTGTTATTTAGCAATAACAACAGGTAGAACTCTAGTAGGGTATCTAGTCGTGTGATTCTGACTTTGCTCTGGAATTGCAAGCTATCTCTCTCTCAAGTTTCTGCATCCTGAATGGCAGAGAGTATCTCACTCATATGCATCCTGGTTCAGCCAGCCTGGGTTTATGCTGACACAGGGAAAGCTCTCTTCTCGAATGCATAGAGCCTGTGGCACTAACGTGACTAGAGCCCTGATGTGGCCCCTACAAAGAGAGGCTCGTGGGAGGGTGGGTTAGCAGGACGAAGACTATGAGTGAGCCAGGGATGTGTAGTCTCTGGTTCTCTGGTTCACTGAATGTCTGTCTCCCTATGGAATCCCTCATGTACAAAAAAGGTCCTGCCTGCTTAAGCTGGAGATGCAGCTGTTTCTAGTTAGAGAGATGCTTGGCATTGCTTAAGGGGAAAATAACCTGAATGATTAAATGCATTTTTCACTCCAGATGTTTTGGCAATGTGAAGACATAGCCAGTATGTGCTTGTGGGAAAGCCCCATGGCTATCCTGGGGAGAAACTTCTGGGCAAAGGGGCCAGAAGAGGCTCACTTCCCTTCCATGCCAGGGAAGCACGTGCTCCCTTGTGGCAAGAGGGAAATCAAATTCCATATGCATGCTCTTGGTTCATGGAGATTTATGAAACTCATCCAGCCCACTGCTTTAGCTGCAAGATAGACTGCACTAAACAAGCTCGATGGCTAATATGCCATTGTCCCCCTCCGTGAAGGTGCTGGTAGTCACCGTTGAATCTGTAGTTGAAGATTGCAAGCAGTACGTCTGGGCAAAGTCAAATGAGTGAGGAACAGAGTGCAAAAGACAGACAGTGATGACTAGGACTCACACTGAAAAGGATCCCCAATAGCAACCATATAATGATATAAGGCAGGTCTTAATGCATTGATGTTAGGCATGGCCAATTGTGCTCTTATTTAAATTTCCTCCCTCTTCTAAAAACTGAGAAGTATACCAATAATGATTCTAACTTTCTCACAGGTGAATTGGAGAGTCAGATTTGCTGATCAGACAGAGAGGATTCCTCTGTTACATGGGTTGGCAAATTTTCTCTGTGAAAACCAGGTATCTTTGGCTTTGTGAGTCATAAGTTCTATGTTACAGATACTCAACTCTGCTCTTGATACATAAAAGCAGCTATAGACAATACATAAATGAATTAATGTGGCTGTGTTCCAATAAAACTTTATTTACAAAAATAGGTGATGGGTCTGATTTGGCCCGTATGCCATAGTTTGTCAATGCCTGCTCTACTGGTTTCTATGAAGCAATGTTTATAAGATACTTTAGGCAGTGCCTGGAATATGATACACTCTTTAGAAGTGTTTGCTGTTGGTTTTCCTTGCCTGGTGTGGAGCAAGGCCATGGGGGGCTTTGCAATAAGAAGTGGGTTAATGTATGTTGAATTTCAGACTCAGGCAAATGAAAATAAGGGCAGGAATTGGTTAGGGGTAGGTACACATAGGTCCAGCATTTGTCAGCAAATTGTCTTTGCAGTGTCAGGAAATTAGCATGCTACGTCCCATTGTGGAGTGGGCCATCCTCCATTTCTCTTCTACTTTAGCTTTATGCATAAGTCTATAGGTATTTCACACATGTAAACTACCTTTCTATCCTCTACCCCCATCATGAGGCTGTCACTGTGACAAGACAGAGCAAATAAAACTCTAACCCCAAGGCAACGTGCCATCTGGCATCATCCATATTAAGTGTCCACACTAACAAAATTCCTACATGATTTACAAATATTTTCACTCAATTCTGGTTGCATTGGCCTTTCCATTTCTACATTAGCTTTGTGCAGGTGTGTGAAAACATTTGAACATGATGAATTGTTTCTTCAAGAGCCAAAAGGTAAATGACGAAAGAATTGGATAGAAAATATGTTAACAAGATATTTTATATTAGCTCCAAGGACCTAGATCAATTACTGTGATGTGTTACATGTTCAGAAGTCAGGAAATTCTAAATTATGGTTCCCAGTATGAATGTAACTCAGCCCCTTTGCACATGCAATATTTTATGTGACTGTATATGGTGTTAACTTTAATGCTTTAACATCTATGCTTAATGTGGCAACCATAAATTTGAATTTCTTGACTTCAGAGGTTATAACATTTAGCTGTACAGCTACATTGACATACTTATTGCAAGCAAATATGTATTGGTATAATATTTTGAAAAATAAATCCTTTCTATGAGCAGGCCTGATCTCTTGTTAGTATCATGCAGAAAAATAAAGAGTGTGGTCCTGCCACTGTTGAGCTCTGAACAATTTTCACATTCTGGTGGATTCTATACCAAATCACATCTTGAGATCGAAGGATTTTCTGAACACTGTTGTGTCATTTATTTCAAAACATTTGGTCAACTTGGAGATGACAAGAGAATATGAAAGATCAGTCCAGCCTTTAATTCTAGGAGCACTGCTCACAGTGTCATAGCTGTATATGGAGCCATCGAGTTTAAAATCTAGATTGAGAATCAGGAGAGTTTTGGATGAAGAATTCCTTATACCTGAGGCATAAATAATCCCCCTCAAGAAACTGCTACCAGAGCCACTTGTTCCTTCTAGATCTCTTTCTTTACAACTGTGTGCACATTGCTTCAGACAAACAGGCCCCTCTAGTTTCCAGAGAACGCCTCCCCCTCCTCCATTCTTCTTGGCTACAACATCCTCTGCTTTTGGCAAACAGGTGGGAAACTGTCGTCCTGGTCACTGCTGGAAAGAAGCTGGAAGAGCCAGGAGGGAGTTTCTGCTCTTAACCACTTTGCTAGTACAACGAGTCCTCAGTTCCTTGTTCTTGGGCCAGTAATTACCACATACACACACACACACACACACATGCCTATGTGTAGGTACACTGAGTAAGGATCTTATTTTATAAGCTCAGGTGTGCAGGAAATGACACCTTTTTTAGTGTCTTTAAGTCAACTTAATTTTAACTCTTGGCACCCATCCTGCCAGGCTAAATTACATCCTGCTCACAAAATCCAAACTTTAAATATAAGAAAAGAGAAAAGTTGAAATTAAAATAATGGAAGAAGATATACTCTGCAAACACTAACCAGAAGTAAGCTGGTACAGTTATACTAATACCAGATAAAGAAGGTATTAAGATAAGAAGTGTTACTGGAGATAAATGGGGACATTTCATAATGTTTAAAGACCAAGTCAAGAGAAATTAATGGTACTAAATTTTTATGAACTTAATATAGCCTCAAAATATATAAAACAAAATCTACCTTTTGCTTATAAAGTAAAAGGAGATATTGACAAACCCACAATCATAATTTGATCTTTAGAATAAGCAGACAAACTGTTAGAATAAGCAGTTATTTGGAATAAGCAAACAACTATTAAAATATGCAGATAAAACTATTTAAAGGTATAAAAATTTGAACAATTATCTACCATCTTGATTTAATGGACGTTTGTGAAACACTGCATTCAACAATTGTATAATACAAATTCCTTTCAAGTACGTATAGAGGTTATTTACAGAATTACCTAGGATATCAAATCCTGGGGACATAAAGCCAGTCAACAAATTTTAAAAGATTGAAATCGTGTACAGTAAATTTTCTAAGCATAGTGGGAATTAGCTAGAAATAAGTGCCCAAAAGATAAGTAGAAAACCCTCAAATGTTGGAAAATTAAGCAATGTACTTCTAAATAAGAAGAAATCGCAATAAAAATTGAACCATTTTTGCTGAATGATAATGAAAATACAATATAACAAAATTTGTGAGATAAGACTAAAGAAGTACACTGAGGGAAATGCATGGTGTTACATGAACAAATCTGAAAAGAGAACAGGCTGGAAATAAAATATCTTCTATAACATCCCAAGAAGATAGAAAAATAGGAGCAAATTGAAAGCAAAGTAGAATGAAGAAAATAACAAAAATGAGATGAGAAAACAATAGAATAAAAACAAATACAAAATAGAGTGAATCAATAAACCAGAAGTTGGTTCTTTGAATACACGAATGAAATTGACAAACCCTTAAGAAGCTCATAAAAAAACCCAGCAACCACAAATTACCAATGTCAAGAGTAAGAAGACATTATAGAGATCCTTCAGATATTAAACAGAAAATAAGAGGGAATTACAAACAAGCGAATGTCAATAAGTTTGTCAATAAATTTAGAACAAATAGACAAATTCCTAGAAAAAATTAACAAAACTGAAAGAAAAAAATAGACAATCTGAATTTCCTATTTTAATTTAAAAAATTGATGTATAACTGAAAATCTTCACACAAAGGGAATTCCAGACCCAGAGAACTTGAAAAGTAATTTTTTTTCCCTAAAAATTTATGGAGGAAATTACAGTGATATATTAAAAGGACAATAACAATACTGTGAAGTTGAGTTTATTCTAGGAATGCAAGACTGATTTAAAGAAAATCAGTCAATGTGATCCATAATATTAGTTGAATAAAGGAAAAATGATGTTATCATCATCTTAATTTTATAAAATTCAAAAGTCAGACATGATTAAAAGACACAGTCTTAGCAAACGAGGAATAGAATGGAAATTTCTTAATCTGAAGGTTATCTATAAAAAATCTACAGCAAGCATATTTAAAGGTAAAATATTGAATTCTTTCTCCCTGAGATAGGCAATAAAATAAAGATAATTCCTATTCCTTTTGAATATTGTTCTGGAGATCTCAGCCAATGCAGTAAGTCAAGAAATGAATGAAATGTATAAAGATTGGTTAGGAAGAGAAGAAAATGTTATTATTTGCTGATGATATGATTCAGTTTGTAAAATTCTTGAAATTATCTATATATAAATATTATAATCAATAGGTGAAGTTTGCAAAGTAATTAAATAAAATGCCAATATAGAAATTAATTTTTTTTGTATACTAGCAAGAAAAATTAGAAAATCACTTTAACATGGTTCTATCTACAGCAGCCTGAAAACCATCAAATACCTAAAAATAAAGTAATGCAAAATACGTGTGACTTCAACATAGGAAACTGTAGTGATTACTGAAGGAAATTATAGAAGATCTTATAAATGGAGGAATAGACTATATTTATGGATTGATAGATTTCAAATTATAACAATTTCAATTTTCCTCAAATTGATCTCTAGGGTCAATGCAATGCCAATAAAACTCCCAGCAATTTTTTTATTTTGAGGGAAATCAACAAGCTATTTCTAAAATTTATCTGGAAATTCAAAGGGCCAAGAATATGAGCAATAGTCTTGAAGAATAACAAAGCAAGAGGATTTATAATAGCAGCTATCAAATTTTATTATAAAGTTGAATGAATTAAAATAGTGTGATATTGGCACAAGGATAGAGTAATGGAGTAGAATAGAGTCCACAAACGGACCCTCACACCTCACACCTGATTTATAATACTGGTGTTGCAGCATTGCAATGGGGAAAGGAAGGTCTTTTCAATAAATTGGTTCAATTGGTTAACTGTTGGGAAAAACATGAATCTTGACCTATGTAGCAGTTTGATATTGTTTATGAATTCCAAAACTAGTAATTGGATTAGGTTTGTGAACTGGTCTGTTCCTCTGGGCATATTAGGTTGTATTGGATTCAGAGGTTTCATTTTCACTTGACTGAGTTGTGATCAGGGTTTTGACTGGGCCACGTCAGTGGGACGTTGAGTCACATGGCAGAGCAGAGAATGGAGTTTTTGAGTTTTGATGTTGGAGTTTTTAACTGGAGTCCAGGAAGTAAACACATGGGAGAGAACAGAGCAACTGAGCCCAGAGAGAACTGAGCCCCAGGAAGAGAGGAACCCAGGAAGCCTGAACCCTTGGTGGATGTTGGCAGCCGTTTTGCTCCAACATGTGGCAACAGACTTTGCTGAGGGAAGTAACTTACACTTTAAGGCCTGGTAACTGTAAGCTTCTATCCCAAATAAATACCCTTTATAAAAGCCAACAGATTTCTGGTATTTCACATCATCACCCCTTTGGCTGACTAATACAACCCATACTTCACATCATACACACAAAAAAAATCAAATTCAGATGGGACATAAATATAAATGTGAAAGGTCAAACAATAAAGTTTGAATATTACATTGGGAAATGTCTTCATGATCTTGGGGTGGGCAAAATTTCCTAAACAGAATACAAAAAGCATTAAATGTATTATAAATGTAAGATTTATAATTTGTATTACATTAACATTAAGTACTTCTGCTCATCAAAAGTCACTGTTAAAGTGAAAAGGCATGCCACAGAATAGGAGAAGGTATTTGTAATGTGTGTAGTGTGTAATGTGTAGTATGGACTCATGTCCACATTCAACAAACAAACAAACTAAATGACTCTTTGAATTGATTTCTTAAAAGGACCCACAACATAATTAAAAATGTGGGCAAAATATTTAAACAGACACTACCAAAAAGAATACCCAAAAGGCCAGTGCACATATGAAAAGATCCTCAACATCATTGATCATCAAATGAATTAAAATTAAAATTACAGCAAGATATCATTACTCAATTGCCAGAATGACTAAAACCCATATAAAAGCCTGACGATACCAAGTGTAGTGAAATTGTGGAGCATAGGAACTCTCATATACTGCTGTTTGGAGTGTAAATTGATAAAACTGGAGGCAGTATCCACTAAAGCATGACCCAAAGGTCCATGCTCCAGCACAGAGGTGTAGATATGACATGTGGAAGGATGTTTTTAGTAGCATTATTTTTAGTAGTCCCAAACTAGAAAAAAATCAAATGTCTATCAGCACTAGAATAGATAAATGAATCGTGGTATATTTATACAATGGAGCATTATACAGCAATGAAAAAGTAAACTACAGCTATACATGACAGACATAATATTGAATAAAGGATGTCAGATACAAAAGAGAACATATGTTGCAGGTGTATCTCCATTTATATAACATTTAAAATCCCAGGAAGCAGATGAAGCTCAAGTGATTGAGCACCTGCTTCCCAGGTACCTCCTAAAAAACAAAATCCGGTCAATGGTGTTAGAAGGCAAAATAGTGCTCTTCCTTGGCAAGAGACAACCACTGAGATGGGGCACAAGGGAGGCTCTGGGCCCTGGCAATGTTCTGTGTCTTGGATGATTGTTCTATGTGTTTGCTTACTTTTTTTTTTTGTATTTTTTGGGGGTTCTGTTTCATGCTTTTATGGGTATGTTTATTTTGACAAAATTCATTGACCTCTGCAGGTAAGGTTGTATAGTTTATTCATGCATGTTAAACTTCAATACAAAAAAAAAAAAAAATACATACAAAAGCAAATCAATTCTTCCTGTTCCCTAAGCTTGAGAAGCGGAGCCAGGAAGGAAAGCAAACACTTCTTACTATCTGTTACGTGCCAGGCACCGTTGCCCTTTATTTCCTGCAGCACTGTGGGCTTGGGGTGTTGGGCAGTACGAGCTCCGAGGTGCTGTGGCCCTAAGATTCTCTGTGAGTAGATGATATTTGGACGTGCTCCAGCACAGAGGTGTAGATATGACATGTGGAAGGTCTGAGCCACTGGTGAGGCAGGAGGAAAGCCATATGCAGACTAGCAGAGGTCTGTGCAGTTCGGAACACCCCCTGGGCTAGGAGTAGGTGCTACCCTGACTACATAAAATGAGATTGAGAAGGGGTGGGTCCCCAAAGGACAATCAGAAATGCTTCAGGAGGAAGGGGAAATAGATGCCAGGGTTGAAAATCATCATTATTCACTGGAATCACATTACTTTCTTATTTAAGAGTCAAATTTTCTGCTTGGATCTAACTATAACAGTTACTCCTTATGCTAAAATGCATAAATATGGAAGAATCAGGTACTTGATGTGGAGATACAAGTGTGCAATGACTTAAAGTCCACTCTTTTATGTCTATGGAGTAGCAGAATAAGCAACACAGGGCAAGAGAATAAAGTCAACTGGAGAAAGACTGCAAAATTCAGGGCCTGCAAATAGAGCAAGAAGCAACTTTCTTGGTGGGATGCAGCCAATCAACCAATACTCTGTACTTAAGTGAACTTTGAATCACTGTATAAACTAAGGCTGAGGTTTTGTTTTGACAACAAATGCTAAAGACTCTGATACACAAAAGTGGCCTGTCTCCAGAGCTGGCATGGATCATGAGCAGCACAGGGCCCAGAAAAAGGGGTCCAGATGTATTAGTACAGAGATAGTTCCCAGAAGCTCCGACGTCAAGGGTTTCACCAATTACTTAGGTAAAATTAGACAGTACCATTCAAACCTCATTATTAAAGAAGTTAGTTATGTTTAATTTAACCTATAAATTGTATATTGTTCATTCCGGTATGTAGGTTAAGCCAATTTCAAATTGCCCTTAACTTCTTTCTAAGTCCTGGGTTTAAATAAATATTGCTTTGTGTCAATATCTGAATCAGGTAAATACGGAAGAATCAGGTACTTGATGTGGAGATACAAGTGTGCAATGACTGTTACAGTCTCTTATAGGAACCTAAGCTCTCGATTAAGGGTTCTTAACATGGAGTAATTCTTTCTGGATAAGTTTTATAATTCACATTCACTAGCGTTATTTCACTGGGGATATATCATTTACAAAAATAAATGACAATAAAAGGTACGTGTTCCGAAGGGCAAATCAGTGACACCAATCGTGAGTCTCAGGGAGTATGAAAGAGAAGGGTTCACCAGACTCCAAAAGGTTCATAAAAGAGAGGAAACCTGGGCAGGGAGTTGATGGAAAGGCAAGCTTTAGCTGAGAGGAGATAGAGAGGACCTCACGATTAGATAAAGCATCATGAAGAAAGACCAAAGTTGATATGAGACAGCTTTTGGGGGTGGCTGCTTAGCTGCCAGAATTCTGACTTCTGCGCGAATTGCCTTTGGAACCCAGGAGGGGGCCCTCTTCGGAGAACTCTGTAACACATGACCTTGATCCTCGGTCCATGACGGATTGATCCACTCTAGGTCCTAAGAACTTAGAATTGAAAATCACAGAAATGGGAAATCCTTGAGCTGAGTCTCAATAAAGTTGTGTTTCTCAACCCTCTTAGGAGCCTTTTAAGACACTTTTTATTGTAATTACTCCCTCTTACCCCATGAAAATTTAATGCCACAGATATACTATATCTGAATATATCTGTGCTTTATTCATAAAAGAGTAAGATTCCCCTACCCCTCCCAAATCAATTTTTGCCCCCAGAGAGAAAATAGCTGGTCCCCAGGACATCCCTGGTTCCCAGCCTTTCTTAGCCTTGTTTGTTCAACTCTTCCTTGAGTTTTGCAAGATGCCACTTCATCTTTTTAAAATGTTCACTTTCTGGCACTTGCAACCAAAATAACCTAAAAAGAAAACCAAAAATATCTACTAATAGGGGCTTTAAAGAAAGTCCATTGTGTTAACAACCCAGAGGACTACCTCAGGGGTTTTACACCATAACATGCTATGAGATGTTTTCATATCAGCACCTCCTTTTTGTGTGGAAAAAGGCAGATACTGTTTTTTGTTTTTTTTTTAATTAAAATTGAAGACTTCCTGAATACCACACTTAAAATCTACCTGTTATAGAAAAGGCAACGGGAAATTGTTTTGAATAATGGAAAATACATCTGTGTCTGACTAATTTAAAGATTCTGTACCTATTTTCATTTATATTTTACTCATGTATACCAGCCCTCCCACAAAATGCTGAACAAGTGATAGAATCTACAGCTAAGTTTACTTTTGTGCAGAAATTTGAAAGCTAGTGGGAATAGAGGATTAGAAAGAGAACCTTATCCTATCTCAGCGCATGCACTATTATACCATCAAATCAAATCTGAAATTAGCATGTGATCTGTTGTTTTCTTTTAAGAAACTTATTGTTAAAGTACATATATTTTTTTGTCTAAAATTTACTTTAAGTTCTTTTGTTTCAGGTTATGACTTTTGGATTAGAATTTTGGTTCTGATATTTGTTATACATGTTCTTGTTTTTGCTTTTTTAGTAGTGGAAATTAAAGACTATTTTTATAGTGTTTGTCCTCTATTAATTTGGTTCTTTAGGGTCCATTTCTGTTATTCCCCTAGATTTGATGGATCTCTGTTACAACTGATAACTATTATCAGTATCTCTAGCTAATCCTTTTCTTGACTACTTTTAATATCCTCCTTGAAACATCTAGATGATCTCCCCATTACTCTTGATTTTAAATGTTGAGTTTCTCAGTTTCAAGCGTTTTCTTTACGTAACAATGGTATTATTTTCTCTAAGATGTAATCATTAGCAATAATAAAATCGAAAGTAGACTCAAACATCTCTCCTCCACATGCTCAGTTGTTGGGGCTTCATAAAGTCCACCTTCATTCAATCCTTTAGTAGCACATTTCAAGTAAAGGTGGCTGGTCCTTCTTTGGGGGAGGCCAGTTTAAAAAGTCATGTTGAGTAATGGGATAGAATACGACTAAAGCCTCCCCTCACTGAGTACTTTCCTGGGGTGAAAGGTAGTGCAGGCCTTTTGTATATGTGATCTCATTCATTCTCAGGATGGTGCTGGAATGCAAGGTTATGCTTATAGCACCTGGCCAAGCTGCTTAAAGAAACCGAACCTGATAGAGTCTGAGTGTACAAATACTGCAGGGCTGGAGAGAGGTAGAAAAGAATAAAATTCATATATAGTTCTATATAATCCCAAAGCCTAAGCTCTTGTATTCAGGTAAATATTTTTGAAAAGTTTAAAAATATTTGATCTTAAGGGATAACAGCTCTGTGAAGATTTATTAAAGAACTTGGTGTGTTAGGGAATATCCAGGTGCCTGCAGCATACTAGGTCCTCACTACTTTTTGGTTTTGAATGGGTGATTGAATGAGTTGACTAATAAATCAATCATGTGGGAGATACATTGTTTCTTGAAGTGTTTTTCCAGCTAGGTAACCAGCTAGGTTGACTTCTTGTTCTCATGGGTTTTGCATGTTTGTGCAATCAGTACTGCAGAGACATTTCAGCTCTGCGAGGACACTCACGGTTTGTGTTGGCAATTGTGACATGACTGAATAAATATTTTGTGCCACCCTTCTGTGTGTCCTGCTTTGGCTCCCACATTGACCGTGATGATGGCCAGGGCAACTGCAGTCTGTGGGCTTAGCAATTGCTAGGGGGGCTAAAAGCAGCTTTCACCTGAGGGTGAGGGGCTTTCCTTCCACTACTGATCAGAAGGTTTCATCACAAAGAAGAGGTTGGATGTTTGTCCACTTCCTGGGCAAAGAAGAACTCTCTTCTGGTCTGGGAGTAATCAGACACCTTCTTCTAGTCAAATTGCATGTGGGTCCTTCCAGTTGTTTGGACTGGACTTTGAATCCATCAGTCCATTGAATGTGTGTCGTTCCAAGGGGAAGGAGCTGGCATTTCCCATGAAAGGGAGCAGAATCATCTTCTAGGAGGCATAGAAACAGTTTACAGTTTTATTTCATAGATCAAATTTCCAGATTCTGTGGCCATGGGGCAGGTTGGCTAGATGGAGGCAGGGGACAGGCCTGTGAGTATGTCGCTATCTCAACAGGTACTGGAGTCAGACAGGCAAGTTCTTTTTTTTTTTAAGATTTTATTTATTTATTCATTTATCCCCCCCTTGCTGCTTGTGCTCTCTGGGTCAGCTAACCACGCCGTGTGGGCGGGCTTGCCTTCACCAGGAGGCCCCGGGAACCGAACCCTACAAGCAAGTTCTTGTCACAGAGGAGCACACAGGAAACCTAGGTGTGCACCTGGCCTCCAGCCAAATACCCAGGAGAACGAAAGGCTGGCTCTCTTCCTCTATTGTTCTTTCTGTTGTGTGCTCCTTTGTATTCAGGGCTCCATGATATTTATTCACCGCCTACAAGGAGCCAATCCCTGTTCTGGATGCTGTTTCAGAAAACATAAGAGAAGAAAAATTCATGAACTTAGTGGAATGTACAGGCAGAAAATTCTGACATGTATAACAATTCTATGGCAAGGTGAGACTGTTTAAAGCTAAGTGATTGATGCTGATATAGCCAGCCAGTCAAACTGCATCAGCACAGCCATCCTGACCCTTCACTGCTGTATCCTCCACTCCTGGATCAGTGCAAGGCTCATAATAGGCGCTCACAAATTTGTAGAATGAGTGAGTAAATCAGAGCCAAGAGGAAGATGAGACAGCAGATGGTGGTTAAGAGACGGCTCTGGAATTTGAAGCATGGGGCCCTCACGGTGCGACACTGGGCTGGTTACTTATCTCTCCAAGCCTCAGTGTCCTTACCTGTAAAATGGATTCATGGATTAATAAAAAGAACTAATGCATAGCATTGCTATGAGAATGAAAGGAAATCATATATAAAATGAGATTAGCACAGTGCCAGGGTTATATTTAGTGTTCAATATATTTTAGCTATTCTAGGTATTAATGGCTAGAGTGGCAGTTGGAGTTAATTTATTTGGGAATGAAACGAGTGGATTAAGAGAAGACCCAGATTCTACTCCCAGCTTTGCCACTAGGAAGATGGGTAATTTGGAGCAAGTCAGTTCCCTTCTCCCCCTCTGAAATTCCTCATTTGCAGAAGGGGGTGATTGGCGATGGCTTCTGAGACCGCATCCAGCTTTTTCATTTGAGGCGGGGTTGCAAAATCAAATGTCTACGGATGCCAAGCAGGTAATATTAACCTGCCTTGTGAACTGAATGTAGGAGAAGCTGAGCCTTGACCTCAGCGCTCAGGGACAGTGGAGAAGGTTGGAGACCCAGTAAACAGAGCTGCTGCCGAATGCTGCCAAGGGGGAAAGTGTGCACAGCGCTGCCTCAGAGTCTGCATTTTCCAGAGAAGTTGGGAATCCACGTTTTCTGTGAATTACCGTTTACTGTTTCTGGTTTGCAGCCAGGAAGGTAAGAACCCAGAGTCTGAAAAACCAGCGTCTTCAGGGCAAGGATTAAGAAAAGCGCTGCCCCTGGAATATAGCGGCTTGCGCTCTGCTTTGCTTATGAAGGTCTGTAGGAGTGGGGACCCTAAGCCCACCAACTCAGAAAGTCACCTGCAGGTAATAAGAGAACCGACACGGGATCCTGCTCCTGCGTGGGTCCCTGACATTCCCAGCCTCTGTCAAGCTGGTTTTACTTACTTATGGGCATTGAGAAGGGCTTAGGGCTCCTCAGAGGGCACTGAATCTAACACCCCAATGTGCCCCTTTCCATGGGCATTTTAATGCTACCACTGAAGAGGGGAAGGGAGGGGACATCTCAGAATTTCCAGGCTGGGGGAAGGTAGGGTATGAAGAAGCCCCTGCCCCAAGGTGTTTTTGACTTGCCCTTTGTAGATGGGAGTAGGAGACCCGGGATTTGCCCACATTGTGGAACATCACCACTGTAGAGGTAGAGGTGTCAGGAAAGACAGGAAATCCCACTGAGTTCATAAGTCAAGACTGGGCCAATTAGAGATTATGGGAGACCAGGGCTGCCGATCCAGGAAGAATGCCCTCCGGAGAGGTAGAAGTCAGTGTCCACGGATGGAAATCCATCTTCATTCAACTGACCAGCCCAGTGGAGGCATCAGCAAAAGTCAAACTGAGCATGATGTGGTCTTTAGATCATCCAGCCGCTGGCCAAGTAAATTGATTTTTTTAAATAACTGTAGAATTTCATTTGACATCATCAAGATGCAACCTAAACAAAGCATTAGCCTCTAGAATGTGTTTAAATTGAATTTCTGGATACTTTGGCATGGATCCAGTTTTAAATAAGTTTTGCTCTAACTGTATCTGGTCTCTAATCAAAGGATTCTAGTATATGGGACATTCCCATTAATAATACCTTAGCCATCCATTAAGTCTGGACATTAATTTTATGGAAATTTTCCAATATATCTCCATTAGAATTTTTTTCTGAGCAAAATTAGTAATAAAAGCTTCTAATAAACGTCATAAATATCTATGTTCAATCAGACTATTACCCAAATTAAGCCAGACCGAAATAGAAAATAGTCATCTTTGCTTAAGGTCATGACCTTCAGAAGACATTTTGAAGAAAGAAAGTATGTGCTCTGTTATTACTCAAAATGTGTTTTGTTTCAAAGAATAATTAGCTGGTGGGAGCAAATTACTAGTTAATGACTACTGTGTCAATTCTCTAGTTTTGCACTGTGCACCCTGTGGCACATGCAATAAACTTTGTGGCCTATTCACATTGTAAAAGCATTTTCCAACCAGGAGGGTCAAAGCTTGGGTCCTTTGCTCTGACTAGTTCTGGAACCTGAGCAAGTTATTCACATTTCCTGAGTCACAGTTTCATCGTCTTTAAAATAGGTCATTTATACTAGTCTCATATCATGAGGGATGTATGTCTGTATGTATGTGTGTATGGCAAGCACCTAGCACTACACTTGATGTTTCGATGGCGTTAAATGAGTTCAAGTCATTATTGTTATTATCCCAGAACTGAGGGAGAGTTTGGCATATGGGTTTTCCATGCGAGTGAGGGTGGGGGTGGCAGAGCAGGTTAATAAAGAGTGAGTGTTGGCTTTTCTTTTTTTCTTGTCGCTATAGCTGAGCAGACGCAGACCATTGCCTGTCTTTCTTTGACTCTTTCTTTCCCATATTCTTGGTAATTAAGCCAGAAGTGACAGTGGCCCTGAAATATGTATATGTTCCAGTCCTTTTCTTTCCATCTAAACCTTTGGGGTATTATATAATTATAGTCTAATGTTTGTCCCTGGCCTATATAACCACAATAAAGCAAATCCAGTGCTTAAGAAATGTGGGTAGTAGGAATTTTACCTGGAACAGTGGAAAGACAGAACATAGAACCAGATCCACTTGCTTTCTAGCTAGCTGTCCTATGGGTGCTCATGACTAGCTGTCCCATGGCTGCTCACTTCATGTGTCTTTGTTCTATGGCCTACACCTTTATCCCTAAGCTTTAAGCATCTGGCCCCAGAATCCTTTGTCTCCTGACATTTTGTCCATTACCCTGAGGTAATCTGGAAATACATTAGAAGTCATCTAGTAAAGGAATTTCCAAATTATATTTTAAAGGCTGCAGAACTCTTTCTTTAAACAAAATCTTATGAGGAAGTGTAAATGACTAAGAAAAATTGCAATTGCTCTTTTTTAAGCAAGAGTGGAAGGAGTGTTTGTTGTTTGTATTTCCCACTCATCTATTGCTTCAGATTCCTACTCTTTTCAAAAATAGTAGTTAGAAAACCATTGATTACAATTCGATCTTCTCTGGAATAAATTCTGAGAGGATAATTGTTCTGCTCAAGGTCACAGTTAATTAAAGGACTATCAAGTCTAGAGCACAGGAGTATTTATCTGAGGTGCAGTGTGAGGAAGATCATATTATTTGCAGCTCCTTTGTTGGTCTGTGACAACAGATAATTCTCTCTCCATTATCCTCTGTACCCCTTCTTACATAATTCCATGACATAATGAGTAATGGACAATAACATAATCTCAGATCAATGCTTTTGAATGCAACAGGAAGTACAGGTTTATACGTGTAGATACAGGTGCTGAGAACAAATGATGATATCAACAATGGCAATACAGAGAATAGATAGTTGAGGCTTTTATGTAGAGACCCCTTTATTTTTAGATGCTTCTACCTAACCAACTTCTGACTGCACCAGTCAAGATGTTTTGTTTAAAAAAAATTTTTTTTTGGCCTTTTTGATTTCCAGGACTTTCTAGTCTTCCTCTGGTTCTTGCTCACTTCTATGTCCAGCTTGAATGTAGCCCGTGGATTCCTGAGACCTGGGAAAGTCATATCTCTTGCTTGACTCTCAGGTTCTAGAACTAACTCTGGCTCATCTGTGGTTGCATTCCATTTCAGGCAGGTCCTAACTGAACTTACTCATTCTGTGTTGTAATATAAAACCAATGACCTCTACAGATGAACTCACAAGATTGGATTTGGTCTACTACTAAGTAGAAAATTGTAGAACATTTGGAACATAAAGCTAGGCAAATGGAAAAAGTTAAAATCACCCACTGGTCACAATTCAACCCTTTCTACTTTGTTGTATTCCTTCTCTCTTTCTTTTCTTTTTCTTCCTTTTCATTTTTCTTTTTCCTTTTTTTTTTAAAAGCAAATGTAGCTTAATTTATTAAAGCATTTCCCTACAGTGAACAATTTAATTGTTCATACTTTTTTCTTTTATAAATATTGTTGTTACAAACACCTGTGCATGATTCCACAGGCAGGTGTTAGTATTCTCATTTTGCAGATGGGAAAAACAATGCTCAGAGAAGTTAAGTAACTCACAAGACCCTGTAACTAGTGCAACAGATACCCAGAATACTCCAAAGCTTGTGCAGTTTTTATATTCAGCATGCTGCCTTCCCAGATCATTTCAACTAGTTATTGAAGAACCAAGACATGTTTTAATCAAATCTGCTGCTTAAAACAAAGTTCTCACCCGTATATTGGGTGGAGCTGGTTTGGATAGACAGACTTCCTGCCCACCCTTATGGAAGTGGATTTCTTCTTTAGAAATGCATTTGACTATCAAGGGGAGTGAGCATGTAACTATCAAACCAGTTTTCTGAAGTGGCAAATGGATAAGATTGTCATTCTTTGTATTCCTGGATGATTTTAATTGCTCTTTTAGTTTGAGTGAACAAAATTTTTGTTCTAAAGTTGATAGTAATGGCCTTCTATTGCCCCTTTTATTGCCATAAGCAATATATCTACTTTGAAAAAATTCCCTTATATATAAATCTGTGGTTACTCTCTTATTTTTCTAAACGTAATTATCCAGCTAGGCTAAATTATGGAAAAGAAATTATAAAAATCTTTTCTTGCCAACAATGGCTGAGTCTGGCCAACACATTCTTGGTGGTTTGAATGCTGGGTACAGCTTCGCTTTATTCTCTCTTCTCCTCCCTGTCACCAGAATCATTTTGAACTCCATCCTGTTGTTTTAGTGCAACTGAGATATTTTAAGAGGCTTCCTAAAGCAGAACACTATTGTCAAATGAAATATTTGTACATATTTTGTAGGGCTGGGTATATTTTAATTTCCATATAAATTTTGAGTTATTGTTATAGAAAAAACAAAAACCCACGTGGCAACTTTTATACATTATGAGTTATTCACAGGATAAAGTCATATTTAAAGTAATAACTAGGATTTTAGGATGTGGTATTTACTAGCTTATGAAATATATAAACTATTTTTAGTGAAAATAGAAATCATAATTGCAACAATTCTTAAGAAAATTGATTTAAGCTAATAAGGGTTTAGCTAGAACTACGGCAATTAAAGAACAAGAGAATCTTAATTGTTTTTAGTTTTTCATTTTCGCTTGGTCACAGAGCTCATGCAGCACCATTCATACTTATGCACTATTGGCGGGACAGTAAGCTGGTCTAGTGTTTCTGGAGAGTAAAGTGGCAATCACTGGTATAATGTAAGTGTGGTTACCTTACACCTCAGAAATTCATTCCTGGGTAGACACCCCAGAAACTCTTGGAAAGTCCACAAGAGACAAATGCAAGGATGTTCCATATTGCTAGAACAAGAGACAAATGCAAGAGCTGGAAGCAATCTGGGTGTTCATCCTTGAGGGAATGGCTTTGTAAAACATGCTCCTGCTTATGTTGGAAGCCAATAGTCTGGAGCAATGTGCTCTACTTCCATAGGGTAACATGGATAGGTGTTAAAAATAATTCTGGGTGGAAAAGTAAGCAACGAATTGGGAAGTATGTGGACTCAGAGAAAAAGCACTTGATGGCAAGGATAATGCCTCACCATTTCCTCACACATCACAGAGAGGCAGCCTCTGGAGCCACCCAAGCTGGCTTGGAATCCTGGCTTTGAATCTTGGCTCTCCTACTTTCTGGCTCTCTGTTCTCCACTGTCCTGATTTGTAGAATGGTACTGATCTCATAGGGCTGCTCTGAGGCTTAAATGAGTTAATTATCTAAAGAGCTTAGAACAGTGCCTGGCCTATAGCAAATGCCATATTTACAATAGCTATGGTTGTTATTCATCTATTCAACAAATGTTTATTAAGTTTTCAATATAAAGTGCTATAAGCCCTTTATATTGGGCTTATATTTATATTTATGTAGGGCTTATATCATCCAAGCAGGGAGGGAGGAGGCAGAAGAAGTGAAAAGCAGATATGGAACCAGTAACCAGAGTCATATAGTTTATAGGGATCTACAAACCTTGGGAGTGTCACTAAATAGCAAGGTATTAAAGCAAATTTGCTAATCATTCTACTTTAACGGTGTGGCTAAGTTTAACATTGAGCAGAATTCACAATTCTGGAACTGAATCTTACCAGCAGGTTGGAGTGTATGGCAAAATAGGTCGTTGAGTTTCAAAGAAAATAACAGCACCCATTTCTGTACCTTAACCTCCCCCACACACCTGGTTGTCTGAAGTAAAAGCTTGTTTGTCACCATGACAGTGACCCCAGGTGTCTGTTACCCAAGAAAAGCATGAAATAGGGGCAAAAATAGAGGTTGAGCGCTTGGGAGGGCCCAGAAAAGCTGAAAGAGAGCATGCTAACGTTGGGCTTAGTCTCATACCCCAAAAGGAGGTTTCATGGACCTTGATCAATTGCAGCCTAAGCAGAATAGTTTCCACTTGGGTGCAGAAAACTACAGAGGGATCCCCTCCTGCATTTGCTCTCTGGGTAGTCTCTTTTCTAGACTTGGCAAGAAAGGCTCACCCAGTTCTGTTCCAGCCACACAGCATCCTTCAAAGACACGTTGTAGCTGTAAACCGGCCTATATTCAAGCTGCAGAGCGTTCTTGTATCTCCTGCCTAATTTTGGGGGGTGACTGGCTATTTTACTAAGAGTCATTGGGGGTTACCTTTGTTCCCATTCCAGCCAAGTCATAGCTCACCTTAACTTTTTTTTTTTCTTTTTTTTTTCTTTACTCCAAGCCAGCAGTTCTCAAACTTAGTGGCACATTAGAATTTTCAGGGGAGCTTTAAAAAAAATACTGATGCCTGCATCCCATGAGCAGATTTAAATGGTCTGGGGTGGGACTTGGCCTCAGGATTTTTTAAAAGGCCCCTGGTGAGGCTAAGGTGCCGCAGTTGAGAGCCACTGTCTTAAACGCTGACCCATTGTGCTTTTCAATGGAGGTGGCCTTGGTCTCACTTACATCCTAATGTAAAAGGAAATGTACCCTTGGACACAGGCCTTTGAGTGTGACCTTGCAGTCTAGAGAACCATCCTGCACAAGCCCCACCTAAACTCCAGAGGACTTCTATAAACTTCAGCGGTTTCTACGAAGTCCAGTGTTCCCAACACTGGGGACTGAGAAGACAGGCTGGCAGACAGCACTCCTTTTGAGACATCAATAACAACAGCTGAACCCGAATGCTATGAAAGCTGAGCATGTCCATAATTGCATTATTTGTTTTTCCCACTAAAACTCTTTCAGGAAGGTCCTTAAGGAGGTTTTCCTTAGGGATAAAATATTATTTTGCTTTTTGTTAGCAGATAAAAAATTACAATGGGTGTAAAGATATATATTATATATGCAATATATATATGTACATGTGTATATATATATGTATATGTTATATATATGTGTGTATATGTATATGTCTGTCTTTATCTAATCATCATCTGTCTATCTGTTATTATTTATCCTAAAGCAGAGACCAGGAAACAAGGCCTGAAATACGGTGGGAAAGTACATTTCCATTTGCTCTTTGTAGCACATAGTTTAAGAAAGAAGTTAAAAAATAAAAGAGGGTCTGGCAGGATCTTTTGGCGTTGTAGAGGTGTTTAAAAACCTCCTGGGTGATCCTCATGGATTCTGAGGAAGTGCTGCAAGCAGTTCAGTTCATGTAGATTTCTTCGAGCAAATTGCCTTTCTTTTATTGTTTTCATTTTCCTGACTTGCTATATTCAAATACTACACGATCTACCCAGGCACCAGCACGACTTCCCTTCCAGGAACCGAGTTATCGATGCCCTCTGCAGGGGGTGCCCTGCCTCCAATGTTCGAAGTCAATTGCTGGATCAAACACCATCGCTATTCCGCCATTCGGCAGGCCATGATTACTGCTGTCACTTCCCAAAATTCTTTGGAGGCTTCCTAGGATACCGGTAACCCTGTGTGTTGCCTAATACTCATCCTATTCCAAGTGTACACCCCAGGGGATCCAGGAATGTGGGATGGGGAAGCGTTGTGCCTCAGCATGTTCAGTTTAAACACTTTTCAGCGCTAGCCAAACTCTTATCTTACAGGCGCTTACCAGGATACGTAACCGAGTAACCGCCCAGACTGTGATTTTTAACATCACCAAATGGATCTGTCTTGGCAAGACAAATTTTCTCAATAGAGGGGTATTTCTTAAAAATCAGAGCCTGTGCCCTGTAATGAGAAGATATGCTATTTGAGACTGACTATTTGAAACCAGGAAGTTTCCATCTAATCTGAAATTCATATTCTTCCCACTACAAGTAATAAACTTATTTCTTTCTAAATATTATTTCTATACTTTTGATAGCTTTCAGAAGGTGAATGGCAGTCCCTGCATGGTGGTCCATACATGGACAATTTGACAGGCTGAATAGAGCACATCACTGAATGGCTCAATTCCATTTTTAATAAAATAAACTATCTTTGTTATTTCAAACACAAATCAATCTTGCCTTTAAACTAAAATACCATTTGGAGCAAGGTTTCATAAAATCATAGAGCGGCTACTATGTCTAGCCTACCTTAATTCCTTTAAAAACCTGCCATGGCAATGAACTCTATGGGCCTGTGTGTCCATGCCCCAGCATTGCGGGAGACCTATGTCCCAGGAGTTATTTTCACAGCTATCCCATGTCACCTGCTCATACATCTCTGTCTTTTTTCTTCTGAGTCAATACCTTCGACTTGTTTTCTGGATAATTTTCTCAGAACTTCAGCTTTATGCATTGGCTCTACCTTTTAATAGCTTCCAGCCTGGGACCCCTTTTCTTGCTTCTAAGCTAATTGCTTACCCCTGGAGTTAATTGTTTTCTTCATTGTGGGAAAGGAAAGGGCAACCCCTAACTGCTGTCAGCTTGGAGCTGTTTGGCTCTAACAGCTGTGCCATGGAGTTCTGTACAGCACAAACACTTTCACAGAACATCAATATCAGACAATGTGACTCTGATGTGGTGGAGCAAGAAAAAACAAAACCACTCCATAAAGCACAGCCCAAATCAAGAACACTGTCCAGCTCAGAAATAACTAGATATTCCCCTTTCTGGGCTAACAGGCGGGACTATTGCTTCCTTACTAATATAGCGTTAGCACCTCTCTGCTCTTCTTGTCTACTAGAAAAAAATCGATTGACTCTTCCCCCACTTGCTGATAGCGACCAATTCAGAACAAAGCCATGCTTCCTTGAAAAAGGTACAGAGTTTCTTTTTGGAACATTGGAAAAGTTTTGGTAAGCGATGGTGGTGATGGTAGCACAATACTGTGAAGTTAATTAATAGCGCTGAATTGTATATGTGAATGTGGATAAAAGTGGAAGCTTTAGGTTTTATATACGTTACTAGAATAAAAGAAATTTAAAAATCCTTGGAACTGCAAAACACAGATTAAACCACGTACAATTATAGTTAATAGTACAATTATAAAAATATGCATTCATCAATTGAAACAAATGTACCACACCATTGCAAGGTGTTAATGATAGGGTGGTGTATGGGAATCCTGTATTTTACACATGATTGTTCTGTAAACCCACGACTTCTCTAACAAAACAAAAACCAAACAAACAAAAAATCTTGCCTCCTTGAATCTTCCTTAAAATTACCTAACAAGTCCAACTCCTAATACAAGTCCATCCTAAAACCCTTTCACTGAAACACCTGTTCCATGGTTCTCCAGGGTGCTGCGATGAGCCGATAAGCCTGACTTGTTGAATATATGTATTTCTAGTGGTCTTTGACTAGAGGGCATCACCAATGGAGACCCCACCTCTGTGTAATATTCATTCAATGACAACAGCCCTTCTTGATGTGATATGAAACCTCCCAAACTTTGGGTACCAGCCTCCTGGGCAGCCCCACCAGGACTGGATCTGTCCTATGAGTAGACGTGGGCAACTAATCTAATTTCTTCAATTTTCACATGAGAAAAATCAAGTAAATATTATTTGACTTCTACCAAGGCCTTCAGGTAGTTAGTGGCAGAGCTATGATTAGCACCCAATCTTCTGAGGCCCTGCTTAGTGCTTTTTCTTCTCTACCATGCTGACTATTTAAATACAACTCCCAAGCATAATGCACCTTTGAGCACTAAATTCAATTTACTATCCATCTCGACTTAATTGAGTTTGGTTTCCATTCTCTCCTAGAAAGCACTTTAACCTTCAAATACTGGGTTCTGTCCAATGCATGGCTACCCACAAGTCACTTTTAGCTCTCAGTTTAAAAGCTCTGGTGGGTACTTTTGGTGGGGGCATTAATTTCTGAGGTGTGAGAATCGTATTTAGTTGCTAATTCTTGTCAAAGCTGCTGTTTTCTTTTCTGCTCAGATTTGGCAGCATACTCCGTAGAGGAGCTAACCAGCGAGGACTGTTCTTTTTTTAATCTCGCACCTTCCACACTTAAAAGAGAGAAACCTTCAGAAAAGGAAAAACTAAAACATAACCCCCCAAATTCCATCACTTCCCTTCCCTATGTCTTTCTTCTCTTTGTTGAAGAAATGGTTACTGGTGACATGGGCTTCTCCCACACACTGCCCCTCATTCCAGCCTTTTCACTTCTCTCTCTCCTTTTTAATCCCAAAATGTCTCCACTGAGAGAGAATTCTTCAAGTATATTGTAAGTTTACCATCTGAATTTATATCATAGCCATATTGCCTCTTGAAAGGACAGCCTTATAAAATACACATTTAAAGAGGCAGAATAGTTCATTAAAATCCAAAAACAATAAAGGAGTTTTTAAACAAGAAAAAAACTGAACTCCACTATCTGAGTAAACTATTTACATTATTTTCTTATAGCATTCAAACATTTTCGTGTATTTGTAATAGTGGGTAGGTACGTATCGATATCCTATTTTTCCATCTAACATTATGTAATAGACACAGCCCCATGTTTTCGTATGGTCTGCATTAAAGGTATTTTCAAGGAAGCAGACGGTTGTATTGTGTAAATGTATCATAAACGTATTTTAGACATTTCGTTATTTCCAGTTTTTGAGTGTTTTGTTTGGTTTGCCAGTATAGACAAATCTGCAGCTAATATCTTGGTGCGTATAGTGATGTGCTTTTAATGAAAAAAATTTTAGGTTAATTCCCAGAACTTGGATAATAGCATTGCTGTTTAAAGACTGGAAACATCTTTATGGCTCATGTTACCATATTACCATATATTACCATATTACTCACCCACTGGTTGTAAGCCACCAGCGAGGCTACTAGTTCACTAAAGTCTCACCCGAATTGCTTATTATCATTAAAAATATTTCCCCTTGGTTTTGGAACTATAAAATAACACCTCTGTCTTACTTTATTTTGCAATTTTTCCATTATAAGGGAAAATTACCTTTTATCATCTGTTTACTATTTCTTTGCATGGTAATTCCAGTTTTCTCTTGCTGACCTAAGGTAAATACAAGGTTATTTAGTTTTTACTCCATCTCTGGACTTCTGCAGAAGACTTATTCCCAGCCTGGAAAAAAGCCAGGTTTCTCTGGGACTGGGAAATATTTGAGGAGTGAGAAGCAGTGGATGGTGAAGTCTTGGACTCGTATAGAAATGGGGCTCTTCTAATATGCTTCTTTGTACCCTGAATTGGCATTTTAAGACCTATTCTGCCCTCTTATTCTTTGTAGGCATTTCTGCTTTTGATCCTCTAATAATTTTCTCTCTCTCGGGTGCTTTTGCTCTAATATTTATATTGGGCCCTTGCCTTCTCATCATTACTTGGAAACAATGTCTATGCAGTATAGCAAGTTTTTTAAAAAATTAATTTGAAAGTAGGCCAAAAGAAAAGTTTCCTTTCTCCAAAGCAAGTGGTGGGAGTAACCTTTTGTTGGAAGAAGTTTCATTTGCTGTGAGAGGCCAACATTATAGGTTTTCTATACATTTAGCAATATTTCCTTTTAGTTGAGAAGAACATGATGATATTTTTCTTTAAAAATGTAACCATTTCTGAAAGAATAATACTTTCTGTGGCAATGCAATCTGTCTTCTAACTGAAAATCAACACGGAGTAGACTGTTTATAAGGAATACTGGGTGCCCCAGAAAATCTGGGTACCTGGGTCATTCTAAGTCTGGGTGAACTATGTGTAGACTTTCAAATAAATATGTAATTTTATTTTCCATAGTTAGCCTCATTTTGCTCTAAACTCCTTGGTTTTGCTCATGGTGAAATGGGGAACTTAATCCCATAAATTAAAGCTGACTCAATTGCTAGCATTTCTAATAGTCTCTTTCAGGTAAATAGTTATTTGAAAAGTTAAACTTATCACAGCCATTTTTCTCTTTTTAAAGAGCTCTTCCCTACCCCTCTGTCTTTCAGTGGCATATAAGTGCAAGAGGAAGTTTTTATGGGTTGGGGGTGGGGTGGTGGGATTGTTTGCTGGGTCCTGGTTAGAGTCATCTAAGAGGCCCATTGTTCCTTCTTGTCACTGCTGAGTGTGGCATTGGCCCCTGTTGCTGCTGAGCACAGCCCATGCCACCCCTGGCTTACCTAAAGTCCCATTAATCCCACGGCAGGCCTCTGTTGGCCCACCAGTCCTCATAGCACTTCTCCCCAACAGGACTTCCTGAGATCTCTGGGTGCTAGGTGGCATGCTCAGCTACGGAGAACTGCCTGGACGCTCACCTCGCCCATTTGGCTCCATGCACAAATCTTCTCTTCTCAAGGAAGCTGATGCTTTAATGTGTGTCCTCTGAAAAGCAAAGAGCAGGCTCCCTCCCCTTTGAGAACCACCCCAACCAGCCTCCACTACTTTCTCCCCACCTCAATGTTTGATACCAAAATGGGAGGGAGAGCAAGAACACCTGGGTCTGACACGTTGCCTTTCCCTCCCTCTCTCCGCTCACGTTCTTCTCCTTAGTACTGGAAGAGCTTTGTATGTTCCTTCTTATCTAGTAGGAACTATTCACTTTTCCTAGGGGTTTATGCA
The DNA here is from genome assembly GCA_026826555.1 of Tolypeutes matacus. Taxonomy (NCBI): domain Eukaryota; kingdom Metazoa; phylum Chordata; class Mammalia; order Cingulata; family Chlamyphoridae; genus Tolypeutes; species Tolypeutes matacus. The sequence goes on along the minus strand of JAKSZT010053929.1, from coordinate 16,946,414 downwards.
CTCTCTTCCTTTAGGCAATAATAATGAGAGAGCTGTAAGGGGGAGGAATCAGATTGTTGAGAGGGGAATTATATCAGAAGACACGTCCCAAATAGTATCCCTATTTTAGAGTTCTAGACGAAGAGGGGAATGCAGAAGGCTTCGATGAAGGTGAGAATGGATGGGAGAATGAAGCGATATAATTTGGAAGAAACTGTCCATATTAAAAAAAAAAAAAGATGTTCGGAGGCTGCTTTCTGGGCCTGTTTTAAAAAGTTGGTGCTTGCTCGCACACACATAGACATACACACTCAGCATCTGACATTTTACATGGCTAGGGGGGCAAAGCGCTGTTTTCATAACAGGAGCATAAATATAGCTCTGAGTTTAACAAATTGAGATCTTGCAGCCAACTGTATACTTTTCCTGTGTCTCAAATTCAGTCAATTAACTGATTTCCCCATTCTCTTCTTGCTTACTAGTGATTTGAAAAACTGTTGCATGATATATTTGGACTGTCTACTAAATAACAGCAATAAATAATAATAACAGCTATTCCTTACATGGCACAGGCTATTCTAAGCCCTGTAATTTATTGACTCATTTAATCCTCCCAGCACCCCTCCAGGGTAGACACTAAGCAGTGGCCAGGGATCACTATGAGTGGCTATTTATTTCAGGTCTTCAGAATCTCTGTGGGTCTGGCCCAGGTTAAGAGCCTGGGGCACTCTCTGGCATGGAGAGCTGTAGACCCTCAAGTGGGCTCATGGACCTGAGCTCCCCTTTGGCCTGAATTCCAGAACATATCGGTGGTGCAAGGCAGGGCTGAAGCCATCCTGACTTGGGTCCCTCTCTGCTCATGTAGAGACAGCTCCTACTGAAGTGGGTGATCTTTTTGATAAGAGCAATATAGGGGTTCTAGTTTAAATGACAGGTATTTGATTGTTCCTTTGGCTGATGGCAAATCCCTAGGAATTTAAAAAATGGTCACATGTGGTTTGGAAGGGATAGTGGAAATGGGTTATGTATAAAGGTGTGAACCAATCCTTTTGTCTCCATCATTATGGCCCCAAGTTAGATCCATTCTGTAACACTCTTTATCCTTTTGGTGATGGCATATCAGGATGACTCAGATGGGCTTCTCCCCCCGCCTAAAATATAAACTCTTCCAGAGATTGGATTATACCACATTAAGCAATAATTCCCAGTATCCATTGCATTGGTAGGAACTTAGCTAACACTCAAAATTTAAAAAAATCCTTCTTAGTGGTAGAAGTAATTGCTCTTAGCTTTTGCACTGATGTCCTTTTGTAGCCTTGCCACAATGCACTCCATGTATTTGTTTATGTGTCTGTGTTTCCTCAATAACACTGTGTTTCTTGAGGACAGGGACCTGTGCCTTATTAATTTCTGCAAGTCCCAAGCATTATATGTGACAAGCACAGAGCAGAGGCACTCAACGTAAGTTTGTTGAAATTAAATAAAATGAAGGCATACTGATGTGATCCTTTGGCTGGCCTTCAGAGAAATCATCCAGTGCAGGAGTAGAGAAAATAAATAAAGGAAGCAAGGGTTACTCTCCCCAAGAGTGATAGACGGAGAAGTGAATTACAAGGCTGGATTACATTAAAACACAAATTGGCAAGAAATATAGGCCACAAGCACATTTCTCAAGGTCTGTGTCATTCCCTTCTCCTCGGTGAATTTTCAGAGGCTTCCCTAGCCTAGAGTGATTTCTTCCTTCCCCGACCTCCTGTGTGACATGGAAAAAATTTTTTTTATTTGTTATTGGTTTCCTGTTCTATGCTATTACCTCCGTCTTCATATGTTTGTGTTTTATCTTTCTAGCTTGATTGCGAGTTCCTTAAGGAAGATTCTTCCTTGGGCTTTCTTGTGTGTCTCCCTTTCGCCTAGCTCTGGGAGCCTGCTCCACCCCATTACTAGATATTTCTCACCTTACCCTTGGGTCCTGGCCCAACAAAGGAAAGCACTGACTAAATGTTTGTTAACTGATGATACATTTTCTCCATGTCTCCTCCTTCCATTAAAAGAGCTGTTATTAATATTTGTTAACCAGAGGAACTTCATCATTATGATTAAAAAGATGTACATGTTTGTTAGAATAATTTCAGTCTAGATGTCAGGAGAGCATGGATTACTAAGGTTTATACATAGTGCAATATTTTTCTGCCTCTTTATTAAGCGTGACTTGGAAAAATAAATGCATAAAGTCAGCTGGCTGACCCTGACTGTGTTATCTTGGGCAGATTGTTTACTTCTCTGAACTTGGTTCTTTTCTGTAAAATGAGAATAGACACATAGGTCAGAGACATGGCATAGAAGTTTTGTGGGAGTCATTTGTGAAAGAATTGATAAACAAAGTCTTGTGCACATGTAAAGCATTATTATAATATGTGATTTAAACTTGGTCTCTGAGAAGAAAATGTTCTATTTGCCAAAGAGATATCACACCTGAATGCTGGCCTTTACTACATACAAGCTCCAACTGTGAAATAGCAGTGAACTGGAGTGCCTTCCACATACCAGCCTTACTGAACCAAACTGAAAACGGTTTCTTTATCCATGAACAGTAGGATGTGTCTGAACCATCATGTACTTTGTACAGACCCATCGACTCATTCTATACCGTCTAGGAGCCAGTTTAACACGACCACTATCACTGCCCCCCCCAAACTTTTACATCTCATAGCATCTCCGCTCATTTCTTCAATGGTGTGTGCTGTCTTATGTGGCAATTAAATAAATTCATGTTTAAAAAATACTATTGCTGCTGCTGCTGCTGCTGCCGTTTAGCTCTGGTGGTCTCCGTGCCATTCTTTGACAGTCTGCGCTACCTTCTCCTGGCCTCAACTCTTGCTGCATTAGTCTTGGAGTTTCAACTTGCCTTTTCCACCCTCTCTACTCTGCTCCACCTAATTAGGTGCTGTGAACACTCTAGATCCCCCTCAAGCCCAGCCTCCTCCATGGTTCTTCCCTGACTAATGCCCAGATAGTTCTGTCTGCGGAAGTCCTTTCATAGGAACTGGTGGAAGAGAGCATTTGCCACGTTTGCTGGTCCTTCATCCATTCATCCTCCCTGACAACACCACAGTGTGTTTTGGGTAATTCCATGTTGGGTGGAGTCCCAGAGGGGTGAGAAATCAAGGTGCCTTCCCATGTTGGAGGCTGAGAGGTCTCTAGTGGCTTTTCCCACAGGATCCTTCCTATAATTACTCCTGTGCAGCTAGGGGACAGCACTTGTCTTAAGCTCAGCCAGTAAGACTCTCTCTACTGGGACGTTGAATCTTGAGCAGAATCATGGAGAAACAGGAAAAAAAATGGTTGGCAATTGTTTATTCACTCCAACAGTGGTGGCTGGACCAGGCTGTCAAGCAACTCCTTCGATGAAGACACTGGAGCTGCCTGACGATTGCAGCCTTCTTTCCTCTCCTCTGGCTCCACATATGCTTACACCAAATGCCCCTTCTGTGTCTGTACCCAGTCTCTGATGCACCTAATAAAAGAAGCCTAAATAATACATTATATCTTCCACTCAGCTGCACCTGCCATTTAATGTTGTGCACAGGGAGTTAAGCATTTCCTGATTGCTTGTCTTGTCTTACATCCTCATCTGGATTCTTTGCTCTGTGAGGATGGACCATATCTTATTTTATTTTGGATCCCCCTCACTGTCATAGTCCTAGGTGGTGCTCGGGCTTCATGAACTTTTCTTGATTGATGATCGTAGACAGCTGGGGCTTCTTAACACCAGATTTGCCCTCCTAACCCTTTTTATATTAGGGAAGCAATGTGTTCAAAAGTGCCATGGGGAGGAAACTGGATCCATTCCTGCATCTTTTTTTGTGTGCCTTTGGGTAAGTCATTAGGTCTTTTCCCTTAATTTGCCTTTGCTTCCTCCAAGGGGAAAATGAGGTTAATAAATGTGGTCTATGCATTTATCACAGGGGTGCTTTGATGGGAAATTTGGTGTGCTGAATGTGATTGTACTTCAAGGCACTTAGAAGTGGGTGTCATACAAATGCTGTATGGGTTTAACCAGGAATAATTTTTTTAAAAAAATCTTATGCAGATTTCTTTTTTAAGGAATAAACTCTTCATCCTTCTCATAAATCTTCGTTAAAGCATGTGCTTGTTAATCTTTCCCAGGGATATGTTTCAATGATAAGAGTGAAGCAGTAGCTCTGCATTCCCTTATATTCCTATTTCTTCTCTCTTCTCCCCTTCTTTCTTTTTCACACATCACTACGTCCTACCACATACAGACCTACTACATGATAAAGTCTATTTATCCCCTCAAGATATCTTTATTGATCCCATCTTCTGTGTGAGGCTCTACCAGGCTCTGAGGACATAATGGATAAAAGTAAGATCCCTGGTCACTAGGGAGGGCATTTATTCATTTATTCAACACATATTTATGGAGTTGCCTATGTGCCATGCACTTTTCTAGGTTCTGGGAAACGTGGGGAATAAATAATATAGATAAGCACTTAAAATTTTCTGGGACAGATGTTACAATAGGAGCATATCCAGGGTTCAGTGAGCACGATTTCCCAGGGGAGAAGTGCTGGACCTGAGTCTTGAAGGGCATATATGAACAGTAATAGAAGTGGAGGAGGAAACAGATGAACTTGTGTGGGCTGTGTGGATTGTAGTTCCATGTAATTGTAGAAGAGGAGAGAGATGTGAAACAGGCACAGATTAAGAACCAGGATTATTTATTTCCTGATAACCTGAGAAGGCATTTGTCTGGTCTGGTTGAAGCTCTGAGCCACTGCTGGGTGGAGTATGTTACTTACCTAGTTTGCAAGAGGCACTTGATGTTTATTATCTAGTCTTTCTGTGGGAGCAACCATTGCAGGACTGGAAAACTCTTTGCATCAAAAGCAGCAGCTGCACTGCGTGCTATTCCTGTATTTCTCTCATAGGCAGAGGGCGTTTTATGATTTCAAACTGGAAGCCAAGTATTATCAGAAGGCATAGGCACTTGGGAGTTACCAAAATTTCAGATGATTCACAAGCAGGCTGCTACAGACTGTGACATCTTGATTTAACACTCCCTTAGCTAAGAAACAAACACAGCAATTTTCCAAACTGTACTGGTGACTATATCCACTTTTGGATATAGGTCACTTTTAAATCATTTGCTAAACCTTAATATTTATTAGAATTTTTTGGAACACTTATATGTAATTCCAGGCTTAACAATTGCTCTGCAAACTGTCAAACATTTATATAGTTTTTTTCCAAATGTATTTATTTATTGTGTAGTCAAAGAAATATTTACACTGACTTCTAAAGAAAATATATATGTTATTTACATTGCCTTGAATTTTCACTTGATGCAGGTAAAATGGACAACACAGAGGCTAAAAGACCCCCAGGGATGTCTCTCAGGTTCGTCAATAACCACATGGAGGCTCCATCCCTCAGGAAAACACCTGACAATAGAGTTATAGAATTAAAACCAATGCTGGAGACCACCAGGGTTTCCTTGGAGTCCGTACTTCCTCTTCGTTCTTGAATCTCAAATGGCACAAGGGAGAACTGGAACAGTTATTCCTGTCTCCTCTCATTCTCCAAGGTGTTTAGGTGCTTTTGTCTATAGGAGAGACAATACCTTGATTTTCTCTCTGGGGTCTGGAACATCCCGAGATGCAGGAAGAATGGTTCTTTTCTAAGAAAAAAATGTCAAGAGTTCCCCAGACCCAACTGATGATCAAACTCAACTGGTGATGTTGTTTAAAATATATTTTCAGTTTCTACCTTATCCGGGGGGACTCTGAATAAGTAAATCTGAGTTGGTGACTGATAATCTGTATTGTTAAAATTGTGCCTGTTGATCCTGATAATCAGCAAACTATGGGAACCTTTGGAGGTTTCATTCATTTGAAACACACTTGGACCATCCTCAGGCTTCTCTCATCTGGCCATCAACCCTCTCTTACCTTGTTGGCAAATATCTGGAATCCCCCCACTAAGTCTTGGTGCAGGACTTCTCATCCCCATTCAGGATTTGCATTTGATAGTTTGAACATTTCCAGGCCGAACATTGGCACATAATTCAGCAAAACAAAGTAGATTGTGCTCTAGGTTATCTGAATTGCCCTGCTTTTCCCATAATTGTTCTGCAGTTTTTTTTCCAGGAGGGCCATGACATTTTGAGGAGATCAGAATTGATTTCACAGAATGATGTCTTAACATTCTCATCCTTGAAACCACTCTAAACCTTTTTTTCCCTAATAATATCTTAGATCCATGCTTCCCTGAGTCATATGAACTATATCAGCTGCTATTTCAGCTTTGCCATGTCTGGTTTTAGAGATTTGCTGCAGATACTCTTAGGGTCTGTCTTGAAAGAAACCAGAATATTGGCCTTAGGTCCTACTAAAACTTTTTTTCCCTGAATATTTAGTTTACCCCATTTCCTCTTTATTGATTAGAAATTCGTGTTGGGGAGAATTTCACCTCTTGGATATCAGCTGTAATGTTGAAAATATTAGTTTGGCACAAATCAAGGCACTTACTATGTGTCCAGGCCTGTGATCCTTGCTAGAAGGGTACGACTTTGCTCCTTCTCTTTAAAGAATTTACAGTCTAGTCAAGAAGAGAAAATCAACATATGCTTATTAGTCAGGATCATTGGTAGAAACAAACAAGCCCCCTCCCCAACCTCAGAAACTTAAAATCAGTAAGATTTATTTCTTCTTAAACTACAGATCCAGCAGGGCTCATCAAGGGGACTTTATTCATTGTAGTTACTCAGAATTTAGGCTGATAGGAGCTTTATCTCAACAAACACTTCCATGATTGATAAGAAAAGAACTCTGGAGGGTCTCTCACAAGCAATTAAATGCTGTAGCCTGAAAGTTATAAGTCACTTCTGCCCACAACTCATTGGCCAGAATAAATCTTGTGGGCTCCTCTGCTCCCTGGCTGCAAGGGGAGTGGGAAAGTACAATTCTCCTGCGTGCCAAAAAATTATGAAGATCGATCTATCTATCTATCTATCTATCTATCTATCTATCTATCTATCTGTCTAGGTATTTATACACACACACACACACACATATATATATTTGATTAACAGAGAATCTAGTGCCGCCTTTAACAGTACAGACCTTGAGAAGCCTGTCAAGTGCATACTGGAGCAACAGTGCAGAGAGAAACTATCGGGGGAGCTGACAGTGAGCCTTATAGGTCGGTGGAGTATGAAAAGAGGGAATAACAACAGCCCTATTTGCCATCTAGTGTACACGATGTAACCCAGGCATTAGGCTAAATTAAGTCACTGTCCAATTTAATAATTGTAACAACGCCCTAAGATAGATGCTATTTTTATTCCCATTTTATTGATGAAGAAATTGAGGTTTAGAGGGGTTAAGTAAATTTTCCAAGGCCGCAGAGCTAATTAGTGGTGGAACCAGACTTTGAACCAAGAGAATGGGAGGGTACTATAGAGGATGGAGAAAGTGTGAGTAAAAGCAAGAAGATGGAAATGGGCATAGTAAATTTGTGGTGCAAAGAGTCTAGCACCAGGGTGGGTTGCAATTAGTAGAGTGCTCAAGTTAACTTTATTTCCAAACCTATTTACACTACAAACAAATCTCCAGGACCGTTAGGGAAATAAGCCTGCTTGTGGTCTTAGAGAAAGTAAAATAAGACTGCTGCTGCCCTTGGTAAATCACTTGACTTGAGGGGATTTGACTTTAAGTTTTTAAAGTGCTTTAAGGCATTGCCGACCTTTGGGATTATTCTAAATTCACTCCCTCCACCAACCTATAAACCTCCCTTCCCTTGACAAACCCTGATGGGAGAGAGAATGAATAATACTGATGGGTATAGAAATTTGGATTCATGGTTCCTTTTTTTTCAAGAATAACATCATGAAGCTTATTTGTGAATGGAAAGACATTTGAGTGATGGACACATATGGTAATTTGGGGTAGTTGAAAACAGCCATGTCCATCCATTTTTGAAATATTTACAGAGGATGATGTCTCCTGACATGGTTCTAAATTGTAGGCCCTGCTGACTCAACCTGTGTGTGAGCCACCCAGCCCTGAATTACTGGGCGCCTGAATTACTGTCTATTTCTTCTCACACAGAGAGGAGGAAAATTGGAGGAAGGATCAGCATAATTCAAATAAAAGAGTAATACAACACAACAAAAGGAGACCAAAATCCCAACTACAAGCAAACACCAAAAACTCCTGAAAAGTTAACTCTTGAAAAATATGGATATTAGAAGTCAAAGGGTTGACTTCACTTTAATTATTTGATTAATGATAACACCTACTCATTTAATTCTTATTATATATCAGGAACTCTGCAAAGCATTTTCTTTTTAATTGTCACAACGATTAATAATGTGTGTGGTATTAGGCCCATTATACAGATGGAAGGATAAGTAATTTGAGCAAAGTAACAGAGAAGAGAAATAATTAGATAATTCTATATGTTTCCTTTTTCCCTTTGATGGATACTAGAAGACACAGGCATCGTAAGGATTCTTTTGTAGCCTCTAAAGAGAATTCACTAATTCAACCAATATTTATTAAGCTCCTACTGTGTGCCAGGGGCTTCAGAGTATGTAGCTGAATAAGACACAGTCTCTGCCTTAAAAGACCTCACAGTGCATCACGGGAACACACGCATGAGAAGGTCATGGTAATAAATCAAGCTAACTGGAGAGTAGAGTCAAGGTATTGTGGGAGCAAAGAGAAGGAGCAGGAAGTCTTCCTGGAGGGGATGTTCCCAGGGCTGAGTATGACAGCTTAGAATTTAGGGAAAGGAGGGACTGGGGATTCTGGGTAGATGAGAGAACTTAAGCCACAGTCCAGAAATGGAAACAGCTTGGGTTGTGTGGGGCCCCAAAAGAGCTTACTTTCGCTTTAGTGCACAAAGGGTCAAGGAGTGACAAGAAATAAAGTTAGAGTTTAGCCCAGATCACGTATGTCATTGTGTGCTGTGTTAACACCCTTGGCATTTAACTTGTGGGTGAGGGGTTTTAAGCAGGGGTAGTGTCAGAGCGAGTTTCACAGGGTTCAAAGTCAAGGGCTACAGAGCTCAAGCTGACGGGGGACAATATTTAGAATTTCCTGACTGCCATCCTCAGTTATCTGTCCTTTTTCTTGTTCTGTGATGATTGAACAAAATCAGTGTTAACACTTCCCTGTTTCCTTATTCAAAAACAAGGTGTGTAGCATCTTCCTTTTGTGTTTCCTTGCCACAGCCCACGAGGACACACCTGTGGGAAAGCACTGCATTTGCTTATAAAACAACAGCAGGATCAAGGAGAGGGAGATGAGCTACTGAGCAGGGCACGGAAGGAGGAAGTGCGGCTGTGGCTACACCGGTTGTGGTGACCAGCAATGTCAGCTTTTCAGTGACAGCAAAGTCCCCGTGTCTGTTGGCACAACAAAACTCAGCAAATGATTAAACAGTAGAATTGAAAATAAATGGCCGTTACTAAAACCAAAATAACTGCTACAAAGTGCCTTAGATATGTGGTTACACTTTCTATCAGGATGCAAGGGCTGTAGAGTGCAGCATGTCCAAGAAAGCTGGAGTCCACTGACGGATTTAAAAGCACCACCTCAATTAGGGTTCCTTATCCTTTTTATGAGAGAGCATAGCTTTTTGTCCCTAAATGTGCTTCCCCCCATCATACAAGTATATTAAAAGATTAAGTGTGCAAAGAAAAATCATTGTCCTATGGTTGTTCCCACAAGGTTATCAAAACCTCTCTAGAAACTAGTCCGGAATAAGCTTAGGGTAATTGATTGCAAATTTGATAGAATGTGTGGTAAAATCTATTGCTACAGCAAAGCTGTCCCGAGAAAAATAAATTCAGTAAGCCAGGAAGAGATATCATACTTGTGGCCATGAGAATTGTGCGCCCTTCGGATTTTAACTGAGAAGCGATTCGAACGCAGACTGTGTGATGTCGAGGTGAAATTTCATTTTTCAAACTCACACATTTACAATGGCAAATAATCTTCATTTAGTCAAGTATGGAATACTAGGTCTGCACGATAATCATAAAATGAATAGTTTCCTGTTTAGTCAATGGGAAGCATGGAAAACGCCCCCTCTTCTTCCTTTCTTTTCATACAAAGTCAGTCGTTCTAATAATCATGCTGTGTGCTATTTGCAGAACAAACACATTGTCCTTGCATGCTGAGTTGGCCCCAAACCTCCTAAGTCTGGTGGTTGTATGAAGAGAAATGCAGATGATGTGTGCTGAAAATCTGGACTGCTCTGAACACCAGAGAGGCTGCCTGGCTGAGCGACAGGTCTGCATTTTAAGACCATGGATCTACTGCTCTGAATTAGAAGTCACAAAATTGTTGATAGCAAATCACCACCATAACCACACAATTCTTGAGGAGGCCTGAAATTGTGCTGCCATGGCCCTGGTGCCATATGTTTCTTCCTGCTCTGCTGCCTTGGAATATAGAAAGAGTTCAAGGGCAATCATATCATTTAATCAAGCTGCAACAGTAATGACTATCAGAGGCAAAATGAAACCAACAAAAAATGAAACGTCAAGAAATATGTAAACTGAATCTGTCTGTGCTGCAAAAGCAGTCATATGTGTTTTCTAGAGAGTTAGTTTGACTACATTATCTGACTTAGCATTTATATATTTCTGGACAAATTTGCTCTTTGCAAATATTGTTGGCTTATTGCATGGACTTTGGAGTTGGGACGACTTAAATCATGCCTTAGCCTTTTATCAGATATGTTTGGGACAAATTGCTTAATCTCTCAATGCCTCAGTTTCTCTGTCTTCAAAATGGGGAAAATAATAATAGCAGTCTCCTGGAGTTGTGAGTACTAAATGTGACATGTTATACTTCTATGGTATAGATTTAGGGATGCATTGATGTTATAAAATGCATCCTAATTGGTTATGGGTAACTGCTGGTTTGAAAATGCTGTAAATGATTATAGAAGAAAGTAACTAGTTGTGAATCCTTTTAGAATTATGAGTTCAATCAATTTTAACCATCTATCCTGAGATGACATCTCTTCTAATTCTAGAATGTTCTTCTCCACTAGACTGTAAGCTCCATGAGAGCTATTAACTTATCTCTGAACCCCCAAAGTCTAGCATGGTGAGTACCACAAGATGGTGCTCAATAAAAATCTATCAAATTGCCTATTTTTATTCTTTTGACCATTTAAAAAAAATAGGCATATGTTTTCCTTACAGGTTTATGAGGGTTGTTTCATTTTTTTTTCTTATTTTATTTTATTTTTTATTTTTTTTTATTTTCTTGTTTTTGTGGGGTTGTTTCAATCTATTGAATTTATTAATCCTTGATTGCCTATTGTACATGCTTCTTCATTTTATTTTGTTTTCTTATTGGTTTTTTAAAATGCTTAGAAAATTCTTTCCCAATGGATATCACTTAAATATTCCTTTGAAGTTTCTAATAGTTTTTTTTTTTTAGTTTTTGCATTTATCTATCTGGAATTTAATCTTATATGAGGTAAGAAATCTAACGTGATATTTTTTCAAATTTTCACAGCAAAATTTATCATTTACTCCTTTGGTTTGTGATACTTCCTTAATTATACACACACACTCATACATGCATATACATGTCTACTAAACTTGGTTAAGAAATATGTATTTATATGTGTATATATGTGTACATATATATGATGTATAAATTTTTCCTGAACTTACTGATTTTATTTAATTTTTGTCAAGTATTAATAAATGTACAAAAGGAAATAGAAAGAAAAGGAAGTTTTTCTCTGACTCTAGGAAGGCAGTACACTTCCAACCTAGAAGCATCATCGATAACAACTTTCTTCTGCATAGCTCAGAAACTTTCCCTGCCTCTCCAACGTGTGTGTGTACATGTGTTTACACACTGAATATCATTTTTTTTGTTTCTTTGACACAAATGAAAGTATCCAATATACACTATCTGACACCTGGCTTTTTACTTTTACCATATACCGTGGCATTGTTTCCAGAAACACTGGATCTTATTAAGTGGTTGTATAATATTCCATCGTGTGGAGGAGCAGATATTCCTAAAGTTATTTAATCAATTCCCTTTTGATGGAGATTTTTTTCTTGTCTTTTGCTATTACAAATTATACTTTTGAGATTCTATTTTTAATGCTCTCCGTTCAATATATTTTATATCTTTTATTGTGCTATTTTTATTTCATTGTATAGGTTGGTGTTCATAGATGATTTTAGTTTGAAAATATAACTTCTATTTCTTAATTTATCATCCTTAAATATTATTTATTATCTATGAAAGATTAGGAAATGAATACTTATAGTTCTCTCCATCTTTATTCTTTCTCTTCCACAACCCATTTTGTATTATTTACATTATTCTTCTTAGTTTCTTTAGAGGTTATTCTGTACCTTAACATATTAAGCTTAGGCTTGTGACTTATCTTTTTTAAATTATGTCTTTTGATAACAACTCTGAAAAAAGAAGGGATCAGCATGCTACACTATTTACCTACCTTCTTTTCACTTTATCTTTTTTCTTTTTTAGTATTTTAATTTTGTCATGGTTTATAACATTTATATTTTCTGACCTCAGTTATTTAGCCTTTGCCCTGTACTTAAACTTATTTAATGCTCACATTTAATCTTTTCACAATGGCTTCTCCACTCATGTCTTAATTGGCTGGGATGCATCTTCAAGTCATTTTTTTTTCCTCATGCAGTGTCCAAAGGTACTATGTTAAAAGAAATTTGAATTATTTGAAGCTGTATGTCTTTGGCCTTTTTATCTGCTTGATACCTTGGCCAAGAATAAAATTATTGGATCATACTTCCTTTACCCCAGAATGTAGACAGTTTCTCGCTGTCTTCTATCATTGAATTTGGCCATGGGAATATTTGAGAACAACCTTATGAATTTTTTTAGTCTTGTACTTGACTTGATGTTCTTGACATGACATCCAAAGAGTCTGTGACTCAACCAGCTGAATCAGGGCACGTCTGCACTGATCATTCAATCTTAGCTCCCCTTGGACTATGACATGATTTTTTTTTTTTTTTTTTAAGGAACCAAAGATTGAAACTGGGACCTCATACCTGCAAAGCAGGCATTCAAGCACTGAGCTACACCCGCTCCATTGACGTGCTCTTTATATCTACAGATTTTGGTCCTGTTTTATTTCAGGAATATTTTCTTCTCTTTGATCTTTGGAAAACATTGTTTCAGTTCCAGATTTTCTAGCTTCACCTCTTCAAGCACCAGTTATGTGTATGTTGGATTTTTGCCTGTTTTCTGAATTTATCATTTTCTGTCTAATTCTATTTTAATAGTCCCCAGTTTCCTTTCCATTTCATTTTGTTTGATTTTCCTCTATGTCCTTAATCATTTTAGCAATATTCTTTGAAAGTTTGAAGGGATTTGCCTAAGAACCTCTTGGGCTCTATTTTCTTTTTAATAGTCATTGCATTTTGCTGTTAAGATTTGAGTATCATGTAAATCTATAAAGGAGGGGAAAAAAACACCTGAAATCTTTGGTTCTGTTTTATCCTCCATTCAGAGTTGCTTCATTTACAAATATCTCTGCTTTCCATGTAGATATAACATGCAATTCTATCTGCTGAATTTTAACATAAGTTGTAAACATCTATTTAATGAAAACTAGCCAAGTGATGCCAGTGACTAACTCCTTTCTCTGTATCCCAGCATATAGAACAATTTCTGCTCATTTAATATTCATTAACAGAGAATCCGTGCATTCTTTATATCCTACATGATTAAACATTGATTAAAAATGACCAATTTAACAGTGCAGGTTCTCATTTACTTTTCAGTAGACAATGCTAAGGGAGGTAAGTCTTTTCTTGCCATTGTTCTTATAAATTATTTAATAGAACATATGAAAGCCACAGTCCCTTTGAAAGCAGAGTAATGTTTCCTATCCTTGTATTTTCTATCAACTTAAAGAAAAGCTGCAATTTTTTTCTTAGAGATAATGGGTTGTTTCTTCTTTTAGGTTTTTTTTTTTTTTTTTTTTTTTGAAATTAATATTCTTTAGGAATGCTTAAGTTCATTAAATGACAAATTTCCTATGTAGTTTTTTATTTAAAAAGTGATAACTGGCCTATATATTAGCCCAATTTTATTGAGTATTAGAGTACCTAAACCAATCAACAAATTCTTATTGAATGACCATTTTGTAAAAGATATTGTATCATGTGTTGAGGCAACATACCTAAAACTGTTGTTTTCCAGAACCTATTTCCATCACTGAAAGGGGTCATCAGCTAATTTTAAAATAATTAATTGACTTGGCTCTGCGGTTGACCTGACTTAGTAAATAACACAACAATAAAAAAAAGCAAACAATGATATCTCAATGAATTTGACATACAAAGACATGCAAAAAATCCCCCAGACTGCAGATAAATTTTGTTATTTCTTGAAAGGCTTTCTTTTTTTGGGGGGGGGGTGTTAATGCAGAACCAGACTTCTTTTCTTACTTCTTCTCTCTCTCCCTTCTTTATTTCCTTCTTCACTTTTATCTGGTACTCTGTATCATTCCAGGTTGTGTTATGATGTTTTTGATCAGTAATATACATAAATAATAACTATAGTTCAGTACAACTGATGGTTAGTCCTGCTAACTGAAAAGCACTAATGATGGTATATATATTTTTAATTTAATGAGTTCATAATCTTCAACTGGTCTGTTTCTACCAAACTTCATGTCTGACAGGTGTGTTTTATCAAGTTATTTTCAATTGGAAACCAGTGATCAGGGAACCATAGAATTCAGTGGAGTGTTGGATACTCTCTGGCTTGAGTTTGGCTGAGATCTGTGGGTGGTGTGTGTTGATATTGTCTTTTTCTGGAGACATATATGTCTGATGTCACACTCTGGTCAGTTTTAAGAGCCTCCTTAAGATATAGGTTTTGGTCCAATATTCCCAGGGTTATATAAGGAATGCTGGTGAAGTCAAACCCTCAAGGAGACTGTGAATATCTCAGTTGTTTTTAGCATAAGTGTCTTGGACTATGTTAAAAAAAAAATCATCCAAGGGTAGCTACCATTGGAAACACTCTCTTGGGATCTAGGGCAGAATCTATCTTAATAAGCCTAACTTTTCTGACAGGATCAAATCAGGTATGTAGGCTCTGTACAGCCTCCTCAAATTGGATCTGCATTTGTATTCCTTGTGAACAATTTTGAAGAAGGTATTTGTTATATAGGTACAAATGAAATCTGAACCATAAATAGGTATAGGGGTGGGATTGAAAACAGACATTATTATATGGTAATGGAAGCTGGCCTTTTATTCCTCTATCTTCCCCTTGCTCTCTACTTTATTTATCCTGATGTCCTCTCTTTTTTCTATCAAGTATCCTTTTTAAATAAGTCTATTTTCAATAAATTGATAAATGAGTAAATTTATTTACAACATAGTATGAATTCACACAGGTTCATTATTTTCTACTTTTATATGAAAAAGGAATTTTGACATCAATAAGTAGGATATATTTGCTTTGTACTAAAAGGACCTCCCTCATAGCTCCTTAAATCAGTCACTTTGGCAGGTCTGCCTCTGACCACATCTGGTAGATTCTGCAGAGAAAATTTTTTCTCCCTTCACTAGATGCACAATAAACACATCAGCAAACATTTGTTGCATGTTTACTACGTAGCGGGTACTATAGCAAGTATTTTGAATAGATTATTTAATCTTTTCAACTTTATGAGATATAAGTACTGTTATTAACCCATTTTACAGATGAAAAAATTGAGGGAAGCAGATGTGGCTCAAGCAGCTGGGCACCTGCCTCCCACATGGGAGGTCCTGGTTAAGTTCCCAGTGCCTCCTAAAGAAGACGAGCAAGACAGTGAGATTATGTGACAGGCTGGCGCGGTGAGCTGATGCAACAATCTGATGCAACAAGGTGACACAATGAGGAGACACAACGAGAGACACAACCAGCAGGGAGTGGATGTGGTTCAAATGATTGGGTGCCTCCTTCCCACATGGGAGGTCCTGATTTGGGGTCCTGGTTCCTCCTAAATGAAGACGAGCTGACACAGAGAACACACAAAAACAGACACAGAGAGCAGACAGCGAGTGGAAACAATGGGAGCGAGGAGGGAGGAATAAATAAATAAATAAATCTAAAAAAAAGATTTCAGGCACAGAGAGCTTAAGTAACTTGCCCAAAGTCACACAGCTAAGTGGTAGAGGTGAGATTGAATCTGTGCGGTGGGATACTAGAGTCCATACTCTTACCCACCACCATTCCTCTCCCACTGTAAGTCCACCACACATTAGCAATGGCCCCTAAGCATTCCTCTAGGAAGGAGGAAGAAAATTTCAGATGAATGATAGAGTCTGAAGGTCAGAGTGGAAGGAATCTCAGTGGTTTTCTAACCCAGGCCCCTTATGTTATACATGAAGCAGAAGAGCGCCAGGGGTGCTCATTTATCTGTTCAAGTCCCCCAGCTTTCACGGGTGGCTAAAAACTAAATCTCTTTCTGAAAGTCTCTACTATAAGAGTTATAGGAATGAAGTCTCATTAAAGATTCATGTTCTATAGATAAATTTCCCTGCGGTCCTTTATTTAATTTGGCCCAGTGCATCTAGGGAATTGAGTAATGTCACTGTAAACATAGAAGGCTCAGGACTCCGATTATGGGAAGAAGGAAATCATTAATGATGAGAAGTTGGGAGAACCAAGCCCTGAATTGCATAGTGACACCCCAGTGTCTCTGGCTTCTATACTTCAGCTAAATTTGTGACATCTTTAAAAGAAAAGGCATCCCTGATGAAGGTGCAGATTTCTTTGGTTGAGGTATAGAAGCAGCTAACATGCCAGAAGCCAGGATACAGCCACCAAGGTGAATCCGGCAGTTCAGTGGAGACCCAGAATCCTGTCTTTTCTCTGAGGTCTCCTGTAGTGCAAAGATGTAGACTTCTTTTTTTTTTTTTCCAACCTAAAGGTTCTTATGATGGGCATTTTTAATTAGGACACTTCTGATGCACAAATGGGATCTACTCCTGACAGCTTCCTTCTCAACACATATTTTTCCTCTTATTCATCTATCTTACTTGTCAGGCTCCTTTTTTCTCTATGACTGTGTTTGAAATGCTGTCCTACACATCCTTCCATTAAAGAAAGGAAATTTGACACCTGGGGAGGCAATATTTCCTCTTACTCTCTAACTGTGCAAAAGGGATGCAGGCTATTTCTCAAAGCAGCACAGTCAGCAGTACTGAGAACATGAGTGCTTTGTAGAGAAAACCAAGAATTATTTTTTTCTTGATGAGATGCAAATTGTACGTGCTATATCTCCCATCATTGAGAACATCATTTTGCCTTGAATAGTTATGCAAGCACCTTCAAATCAATTAAGGGGCTGTGATGACACTGCTTTGACAACCCATTAGCCCTTGCATTTAGTTATATACATATTAGGAGCAGAAATAAAAAGTGAATTTTCCAGTCAGAGGTAGAATTTGGAATATCCTGGTGTTCCAAGTCAGATAATGAATTTAGGCACTTTGCTTCATGTCAGCTAATGTTGGGTTACATTTTGTGTTCTGTGAGAGCAGAGACCATATTCCAGTCATTACCATAACCCCATGGTTCTTAGAGAAAGTCTTGCCCATAGTAGAATTAGAGATTACTAGACTTTTCAGTTGTTGATTCATGCTTTCATCGAGTATTTACTGAATGCTGTGACATGCAGGCTCTGTACTAGACATTCCCCTAACTGAGGACTTTGGCATTTATTTAACATAATTCTTCACTATAAAGCCATTTTTTCAACAACTATTTACTGAACACTTAAATATGACATGATCTGTGGTGGTGCAGAGATGAAAAGGGCATATTTTCTGATTTCAAGAAGATTATGCTCTAGCAGAAGAAATTCAGTTCCAGAAATGTCAAGTGACTTGCCTAAAGTTACATACCTTATTACTGCAAACACAGGAACCCGATTTGTATCTCCTTGCTTAAATACTTGATGCTCATTTAAAGCTTAGCATTGTAGTAACATAGGGGTTAGAGGGTCTTCCCACCCATCTGGGGTTCAAACGCTTCAAAAACTGCTGTAATATATATTTGTCAAATGGAATGCCCATGGGATATTGGCCAAGGGATATAGTGGTTTGAAAATTTATGCTGCTAAAAGTTTCTCCTGATGAATTTCTCTCAATTTCTTTCTTACTAGAGAGAATTGAACCTATTTTAGTGTGTGTTAAATATAGTTAGAGATCTCAAATAATGGCCAAATCAGATGGTTTATAAGTTGTCATTTGGGTGACATGGAAAAGTCCTTTAAGTTTAAAAAACATCTCCCTTACCAGTATGTCAGTGTGCCTACAGTTCTACCACTAATAGATGGCTTTGTTGTCACTTTGACCAGGACAGGGAGGAAGTCAAATTTTATTGTAGGTGCAGTAGGTATGGAAAGGGAAATAGAGAAAGGGTAGAGATTTTCCACAGTTAGAACATAGTTGCTCAATATTTTAAATGTAAGTAGAGATATAATCAAAGCACTATGGAAGTTCATAGGAGGAAAGGGTTCTTATTGGAGATGGAGGAAGTTTTAATAAAAAAGTGATACCCTGAGCATTGATGGATGGGTTAGGTTTTAATAGGAAGAAATCAATGGGGAAGGCTTTTCCAGAGAAAGGAGATGTCACAAGCCTAGGGTGAGTTGGTATAAAAGCAAAAAGTAGATTCCCTAAAGCAGTGCTGCTCCTTTTCCGGAGGTCCATGAGATCAAAACTCTTTTCATGATAATACTTAGATGTGATTTTCCTTTTTCATGCTCATTTTTTCATGAGTGCACAGTGGAGTGTTCTGGAGGATATATGATGTATGATATTACAAGAGATTGAATGCAGAAGCAGATATGAAAAACCCAGCTATCCTCCATCACATTAGAGAGATTTGCAAAAACATATAAAATGATACCTCTGTTTTCACTCAATGTTTTTGGAAAATGTAGTTATTTTTCGTAACATGTCATTCATATTAACATGATTGTTTTATTGTAAATTTAAAACTAAAAAATGCTTCAATATTTTAAAAAATTCTCATTTTAATTTATACTATAGCAGATACTGATTAAATATAACTCATTTAAACACCTACTGTGGGTAGGATGATATGCTGACTATTTCTCAAAATAGCACAGTGTGCAGTATCGAGAATGCTGTACTTTGCAGAGGAAAGCAAGAATTTGAGGTCCTCAGTAATTTTTATATGTGAAAAGAGGTCCTCAGATAAAAGACTTGAATGCAGAGTATAGATTTTATTTTGTAAGCAAAGAGGAGCCCTCAGAGATTTGTGTGGAAAAGATTGGCATGAGCAGAATTGTGCTTTGGAGGACAAACCTGGCAAGAGTATTGGAGTGAGTTGAATAAAGTGTCCCTCTAAATTTAATGTCCACCAAAACTTCAGTATGTGACTTTATTTGGAAATAGGGTCTATGCAGATGTAATTAGTTAAGGACCTCAAGATGAAATCAGCATGGATTTGGGGTAGAGCATAAATCCAAAGACTAGTGTCTGTGTAAGCAGAGCAGAGGACCAGAGAGACATAGAGGGAAGGAGTCCCTGTGACGACAGAGGCAGAGACTGGAGTGATGCAGCTACGAGCCAACGGATACCAAGGATTGCCGGGAGCTACCCGAAGCTGGAAGAGGCAAGAAGGATTCTTCCCTAGACTCTTCAGAGGGAGTATGACCCTGCCAACTCCTTTATTCCACATTTCTAGCCTCCAGAACTGTGAGAGAATCTCTGTTGTTTTAAGCCGCCACGTTTGTGATAATTTGCTATGGCAGCTCTCTAGGAAACTAGTACACATGCGAGGATGCATTGGAGGAGGGGAAGAATTGAAACTCAGAAATGTCAGGTAAGAAGCTCTGGCAGCGTCCCACTGAGAAAGGATAAAGGCCTGAGGCAGTAGCAGTGGGAATTTACAGAAGTTAAAGGAACTTTTCACAATAGTCTGATATGAAGGTGGTGATTGCTTGACTATAAGACAGAAAGAAGGAACAAGGATGATTCTAAATTTGTCCTGCTATAGCAATATTAATTGTCAAATACATTATTTGAGATCATACTAAGTGCCTGGGTACTATAGTTCTGGCTCCAATAGTTCCTACTGTGAGTAGCTCACTTAACTGCTTCACTTCCCTCCTCTGTAAAATGGCAATAATATTAGTATGTACTTTATAAGACAGACATGAAATAAATTATTACTAATAACGTGTTTGTAAAGGTTTCTGGTTCACAGGAAGCCTTTTTACATGCTTGTTAAGCAAAAGTTGGGGTGTAGGACAGAGAGGATGCAGACACTGAGTACAAGAGGAGTCCCGCCTGAGGGTGGAGGCAAAGGAAGGTCAATACATTTACTGAGCTGTATTGTTAAAAATGGGTGGGCTCTCATAAACTCAATCTTTCATTCCCCTACTTATATTTATCTGACACTGAATGGGGTTGGAGAGATTGGCTGTGAGAATTGAATCAACTGGTGGATTGAATTACATACCCCAACAAAAACCTGTTTTTAATCTTAATCTTTGTTTTTGTGGGTGTGAACTCATTTGTAAATAGAGCATTTTTAGTTAAGGTGTAGCCCAACTGCACAGGGTGGTTCTTACCTCGTATTACTGGAGTCTTTTATAAACAAAAGAAACACAGATGCGGAGAATCACAGAAGGTCACATGGAGATGCCAGAAGTCAGAGGAAACTGAAGAGCTGACACAAGAAGAGGGAGATGCCATGTGATGGGGGCAGAAATGCCAGCCAAGAAGCCCGAGGGATTGCAGCAAGCAGCGCCAGAGCACTGCAGAACTTTGGGGAGGAAGCATGGCCTTGCTGGCACCTTGATTTTGGACTTCTAACCTCCAAAACTATGAAACAATGATTTCCTGTTGTTTAAGCTAACTCATTGTGTGCTGTTGGTCGTAGCAGCCAGGCAGATTAAGACAGAACCTTTAGGTAAATTTTCAAAAGACGCTTGACTTTTTGATTTAAATTTTTGCTGATGAATTAGCCAGGTAATGTAGTTAAGCAAGTACTTCAAAGAGCGGAGAAGAGTGATCATCTGTGGATTGGGGGTGAGGGTGTGTGTGCAGACCTGGGGAGCAGCAGGGAGAGGGAGCGTCCTGAGTGGGTGCTTGCTTAGAGTAGCTTTACGGTTTAGCTTTAAATGCATGTGAAACTGCATTTTATTCTGTAATGTATCTTTATTTGGGTATATAAAAATGTTTTAAATTACTTACCATTAAGGAAAAACGATGCTTCAGCAAGAGGCTCCACATTTATTGAGAACTGCCAACACACTGCTGCATGCTCCCAGCAGTACTCTGGTTTGAGTAGCATTAATTTAACCCAAATATTCAACCCCAGTAGGGAAAAATAAACAAAAGCCTCATCTCTGTGTATACTTTAGTTCTTTGCTGGAGAAACAATGAATCATAAAGATTAATCATGTCTTTTCATGTGAGTTTAATAAATAATTTCAGTTTACTGGAAGGATGAGAAGTTGATATATGTAATTAATGCTGAGTGAAAGTGCTATAATCAGAGATTTATAGAAAATACTCTCCTTTGAAATATATGGGAGGGGGCTTTTGTTTTAAAATTCATGAAAACTCGAGAGTAAGCTCAGTCACATTTTCTCCAGAGGTAATTGAATTCACCCTCCCCCAAAAGGAAAAGGGTAAAGAAATTCTACTAATTAATGAAGATCTTTGAATGGTATTAATTTCTAAGAAAAGGAATTTAACTTAGATTTTAGTTACAAATAAATTTCTTAAAATTTGCTGAATGATCTCTTCCTAATGCAAAGGGGAAAACGCACCAATACAATGGACAGATCAGGGGCTCGGTATCATAATCACCTGACTAACCTTGGCACCCTGAAGAGTGGACAGGCTGGCATTGTGGGCCTCTGGGTATGATGCATTAGGAACTACGAAGCATTAACTATCAATTATCTTGGAAAATCATACTTAATCTGAATCTAATCATTCCTTTAGGCCTAACTTCTAGTTTCCAGGATATAGAGGAGCTGGAGGGGCAGGTTAAATGCTACCACATTGAAACAACAAGACAAACCCTGGGCGTGGAACATTCTACAAGACAATTGACTTGGTTCTTGAAAAGTCAATGCATTAAATAAACGTGTGTGTGAGGAGGAGGGAGTTCTAGATAGTAAAGAGTCTAAATGATATATAACAAATGCAAAGTATACATCTTGATTAGATACTGGTTTGAAAATAACAGAGCTTTGAACATCAGTTGGGAAACTTGAATATTGTCTGTATATAGGAGGAAAGTAGGGAATTGTTGCTAATTTCCTTAGGCTGGCTAATGGTATCAGGATTATGTAGGGCATAACCCTTATTTTTAAGAATTGTGTGATGAAATATTTAAGTAATAAAGTATCATGTCATCGGCCATTTTCAAATGATTTAGTAATAAAATCAATAGAGATAAAAGAAAATAAGGGACATTTGGCAAAAATGTATTAAGAATGGTTGAATTTAGGTAATGCATATATGGCTGTCCATGGCATAATTTTAAAATTTTATATGTGCCTGAATTTTTCCATAATTAAGAGTTTGTTACATTTTTTTCCATACTGAAATGGTGATATATGTATATTTAGTTATTCAAATCTTAACTGACTGTGATTTATATACTCTTTGCTTGCAAAGCAGTGTGCCATATGTGGGGCAGATAATCGTGAGCACAAGAAATGTGACCCCACTGCACTTGTAGAATTTTAATTTGGGTAAGAAGACTGTTAAACAGTGAGCTACCCAAATAAATAATTACATATTGCAATATGTGTTATACAGGAATAAAAAAATAAAGTGCCATGAGAGAGAGGGTAATAGGACAAAAGTTGGATGAGGATGGGTTGAGTGGCTGGAAAGGCCTTTCTGGGGATGCAGTTTCTTTCTCAGAGGCTCCATCACCCCCTCCAGGCCTTAGGGACTCTCCAACCCACAAGTTGCCATGTTGTCACACCTCCCTCCAGCACTTCTCTTTCCATGCATTTAATCGCAGCATCTCAATTACATGGTAAGTTCCTTGGGGGCAGGACTTTTAGCCATTTAGCCAACTTTTGTCTCTAAGTTTCTTAAAGCCCTGAGCGACATTGGAGCTCAATGCTTATTAAATAACTTTTACTTGTAGAGTTCTTCTCTTTGAAAGTCCTCTCCTATATAGACCTCATTTGATGTGGATTTTAAAATAACCCTGAAAGATAAGGACAGTTACTATCCCCATTTTACAAATGGCTAAAGAGAGGCACGTAGAGGTTCAGCAGTTAACCCAAGGCCCCCTGCTAAGTCTGTGAGACTAGAAGGACGCAAGGTCTCTGGCTTGCTAACTCAGGGATTTTAAAATGGTGGCAACTGCTTGATAAAATGTCCATGTTCTAGTGAGAGAGTGACATTTTAATAATGTTTCCTCTCTCTGCCAATATATTGGGTCTGGATGCAAAGCTGGGTGACACTGAAGAGCTTCCTACAGCCACACATATTTAACAGCCATGGTTTTGATGGGCTTGCTTCGGAGGATATGTAAACCTTCACCCGAAAAAAACAATCACCTCACTGTAAATGTGCATGGGGACAGTGAGCCATCAGAAAGCTGAAAGATTTTTATCCCTTGCAGTCAATAATGAAAGCCTGGAAAGGTTTTCTCTTGAGATATTCTGTTTTTGATGGATTTTCTTTGTTTACAATGAACTTGGGACTTAAATATTGTGGCCTATCCTTGCTCCACTGCAATAACTGAACACAATATCGGGGACAATAACTTGGGTATTATTTGAAGTACACTGGCTCAAACCTTAGTTCTGTCCACACTAGGTGGAAAATTAAACAAGAAACGATTACAGCCTGGGCACTCCTTATGTGGTGGGCTTCTGCATTGTCAGGGGCAAGGAAGGTGATGTGCTCCACCAAGTCCCTGGGTGGGAAAGCCCTGTGGAGATGGTTTGGCCAAAGACTTTATCTCCTCCTTATCAGAATTAAGTTTCTTTTGATGACTGGACTGAGCTGTCCCTACTTGCCAAGGGTAGGGTTAAGACTCCACATCCCAAGGGTGGATTTAACTGCCTCACTTCTCTGCTCATATATCAGAAAATCACAGGGGGAAAGGTGCTCTGAAATCCTCTCTAGAGGCTTTAACTTACAAGGTAGCTGAAATGCCACAAGGAGCATGGCCTCGGAAGGTGCTCTGCCTTCCCAAAGAAGGTGCAATCTTGTGCAAACTCCTTTACATTCGGAGCCTCACTTTGCTCTTCTTGGAAATGGGAATAACATCTGCTTCAGGGGATTGTGGAGAGGATTAAATGACACTTAATAACACTAATCAGGGACATTTACTCCACACAAAGTACGCGCCGGTGCTGGGCCAGTCACTTCACATGCCTAATCTCACTTAAATGTCACAATTCCACACAAAGGGCTACAGTCATTGGTCCAGTTTTAAAGATGGGGAAATGGCAGTTGGCCAAATGAACACCTTTCCAGTGGTAATTTAGTGAGTCACGGGCAGATAGGACACCCACTCAATTAAAGACTCAGGGGAACCCGCCAGCCACTGGGTGCTCAGGGGAGGATGGTTTCCTCCTCCTCCTTGACGGTTCCCACTCCCTTCCTCTTTTTGTTCCTCTTAGGGTCTTTTTAATGGAATTCCAACTGGAATTAGCAGAAGGGGTGCAATGTTCCTGCTCCATTTAATGGATCCTGCCCCAGGTGGGGGCTAAAAGTGACTTGGGATTCTTCCATCCCAGAAACGGGGGCGGGGGGCGGCGAGAGTGTGGGTAATGCACAGAGAAATACAGTCATTAGCTCTCCAAGTGTCACTGCTGTTCTGAGTTCCTAAGAAAATACCAGCTGTTGGAGGTATGGGAGCAAGTCTGTTAGCTGGCAGTTGACTCTTGGGTTTTATGTTAAACAAATGATTTTTGATGAGGAAGTTGCAGTTTCCTCTGCCGATAATCTGCCCTGTGCATTGCTGGTCTCATTGTCAAACTGAGCTTGTAGGGCTTTGTGACTTCTCAGGAAAAGCTTTATTTCCAGGCAGTGAGAAAGTTTAAGGTCAGAAGAAGGACACAGTGCTGAGAATGTAGAAGCTCACGGGATTTGTTGAGTGATGAGACCTTTTCTAACTCATAGAAAAATAAAAAGCCCTTTCTTGCTGTCAAACTTAGAATGTTTTGAGACAAGTGGAAAACAAACACAGGAAAAATTATTCCAAAAGTATTAACGCTTTCAGGCTTCCCGATCTGTGAAGATCACATTCTCCAGGAGCAAGGGGGTAAGAGAGGATGCATCCTTCAGTGAAATGGGATATGAAGGAAGGAGCCAATTGGTATATATATAAAGAAAAGATTGGACCAGAATGTAAATTTAAGGCACACAGCATTGTTGCGTACTGTGCCTCAGAGGCCTTGCTTAAGATTGCAGCCAATGACTAGTGAGTATCTACATAACAAGCAGCAAGCCCCACTCTGTTTCTAAACATCCCATATATGGAGTAACCGTCTCCCAAGGGCATGGCTGTCTAATTGTCTGGAGCGTGGATGAAGAGAGAAAGGATTATATTACATGCTCCGGCATATTACACTAAGCTGGGTCTTGATTCGGGGCCAATGTTTTTGTTCAGTGATGCTTGTTGCCTCAGATCTCTCCCTGGCAGAGGTTTTTCCTCTGAGGAAACACGCGATAACTCGAAAAAGCAGTCCATAGACTATCAGACAACGCGCCAGGGTACTTTTCTGTCTCAGGATAGAGACATCTGCATGACAAAGGAGCAGTGGCCTGAGAGTCCCACAGGCTGGATTCTAGACCAAGCGCTACCATTAAGCAGGTGTTTGAGAAAGGGAAAAATCAGTTGTGCTCTCAAAAATTCCATTTTCTAATCTATAAAATGAGAGAAAATGAGAGCATCTTCAAATCCAAACCAATCCAGAACACTCAATATAAACGACAGATCAATTTGGAGCAACTCTGAAGAACGGCCAAGGGACCGAGGAAGATCTCTTAGCATGTCCTCTATTCTTTCCCACCATCCCTTGAGGGGGCCTCACCAAATCTTTAGGGATTTACAATTCCCAAATTAGCTCTCTATGTGAATCCTCCTGGATATCACATAGAAATATCAGGTTTTTTATTACTATCATTTTTAGATTTGTGTGCTTTTGCCCAAAATTTCAGTAGAAGTTTGATCCCTGAAGGTGAAATTTTAAAAAGAAGATAGACATTTACAAGAGACATAAGAGTTTTACAACATCCAGGTTTTTAAAGAAAACTCAGTCCCTCTCTATTGTGGCTGATTAAAACAATTCACTATGTTGGTCAGTTTCAAAAGGGGCAATGTGTGATGACAAAGACTTACCTGATAAATGTTTCACCCTGACTCAGGGAAGGAAAAGAGCTGTGGGAAAATAACAGAAAAGCAGAGTGTTGTGGAAGAAACCGTGTATCTGGTTCTTGAGTTAAGACTCTTGTTAGCCTGAGCTATTAGGTGAAAAAGCAGGAAGCAGGGAGATGGACAAGTTTGAACTACTGGTTTATAGTTTAAAGAATGTGTCAAAGTTATGAATGGATTTTATAGTATCATAAAGTATTGACATTTTAAAGCTACAAGGAATCAAAATGATTTTCTCCCAATAGTGGCTTTGCTTTTGAGAAAGGAGTTTTGCCTTTTTTCTTTTAATGATTGGTCATACACATCCAAAGGATTTTGATCCTTTGCATAGACATATAGGGAATGTTCTCTTTTTGCAATCTATGTTTTGGAATGACTATAAAAGCCATTCCAAGACAGAGCACGTTTTAGTATATTGGAATAGAATGAGAGATCTAAATAATTACCCTAAATTTATCAAGATAATTTCATTAATACTGGTCATTAAAAATTGTTTTGAGGTCATAGAAATAGTCTTCAACTGAACTGGAATTACTTAGTACTTTAGCAATGGTATTTTTATTACCTTTTTATTTGAATAACAGGATGCAGTCAATTAAATCCACATGTCTTATAAAAGGTCACATTTTAGCAATTATTTTAGCATAAAGAGGTATTACATATAGAGTCACTGTCAATTACTAGACATAATTACATATTTTCTTGGATAATTTCTTGGTAATTAAAGTGTCACTGAAGCATAAGATGCTTTGTTAATAAAAAGATTGAAAAAACTCACATGAGTTTATCATATTTTGTTGAAATGTGGTTCAATGTTTATTATCATAATTTCTGATTGTTATTGCATAACCTTGAATGGTATTAATGCACAAATTGTGAATATAAGCCAAATAATAGCTCACTGTGTTAAAAATGCAGCACTTGAGGTGGTGAAATAGCAATCAAAATTATGATAATAAACATTGAACCACATTTCAACAAAAAAAGAATAAAAACATTCAAAATATTTTTTCTCTTGATTTTGAAAGAATTCATAACACCAATTACAAAAGAATTATTGAGGATGCAAAAAAAAAAAAAAAAAAATCAACTCTTGCACTATTTGTTTCCAAACATTCTATACTGAGTAGCATAAACATGCAAAACAGTAAATAGAATTTTTATGACTAAAGGCATTTCCAGGATGGGATTTTTGGAGTCAATTTTTCACGTCAGGGATACTATAGAAAAGACAACACATTATCTTCTATTGTGAAACTAATAATATTAACCCTCCTTTTGTTAAGCAAGGGCTTTCAATTGTTATTTTAGAAGGAGGAAATGGGTTTAAATTGATTCACGATTTCATTTCCCATCCTCCTTGTAACCAGTGAGTATGGGAAAGGAGAAGGTCAATGTGCCCTTCTTTTCTCCAGATTTATAGATGTTTCTTGGGGTGAGAGGGCAAAACTCTAGAGATCTCATAGAAACACAGACAAGTTCATCTCATTAAGCAATATTCACCTTGGGGTGTCCAAGGAGTCTGAACCTAAGAAGACAGTATCTAAGATATGTACATGTCAAAGATGGAGAGAAATTAGAAGTTGGTGCAGTGGTATGCTGAACCTGGCTCTTACCAGCTTGTGAGAGCCGATTTAATGCTTCTCTTTCAACTCTACTTTCAGTGACCTCATGTGAGAAGCTTGAAATTGGCAGTCGGAGAATTTATACCATGAAAATTTGGCAAATGCTACAAAGCAGGCCATTTTGTTCAGAGAGCCAGTTTTCCAGCATGCTGCTTAAGGGAAGATCATGGATTGGAAAGTCATGCCAGTCAGTACAGAGACTACTGTGGGGTCACTTAGAGCATGTCAAGTAGAGACAAGAATTTATATTTATTCACCTTGTTAAAAATGATCTCTGGTCTGAGCTGTAAGTCTGAATAAATGGGGAGAATCTGGTCCAGTGCTTTTGATTTGATTTTTACCATTCACATTAAACTTTCAACAATCACATGGATTTAGTACTCCTCCACATACTCACACACTCCCATTAATCTTTACTTCTAGAAACCCAATTGAAATAGATGTTCTGCTAAGGCACTTTTGCAGGTAAGGCTCTGTGATCCTTACAGCATGGTATATCTGTTGTAATGAGCTCTGGCAGTCCTTTGGTTTTCCAAGGAGTCATCACTATTCAGTGAAAGCTCATAGACTGTGTGATACATAAGACACTCCACAACTGGACTCCTAGTCTCTCTTTCCCTTCCCTTCCCAATTCTCTGTCACCCTCGTGCCTTGCTCTGACCAGATCCCACTCACGCTGTTTTGCACATTCCTGGCATGTACTTGTGTAAGTGCCTTTTCTAAGAGTGTGCTCCTTCTACCTCATAATCTACCTTGTCCTTCAAGACTTAACTGAAGTCCCCCCTCCTCAGAGAAACCTTTCCCCAGAGAAGCCCATCTCATTGATTTGCAAGTCATGCTGTCAAGCCCAGGACCTTTTCCTTAGTGGACATTCAGGAAATATTTTCAAATGGTTTGGAATGGCAGCTCTAAGTATACAGCACATTCTACAGTCAAGCATTCCTATTAATCTTAGAGCAAGTTTGGGGATTCATGGTTTCCATAAATGAAAGCATGAGGGAAAGTGAAGAAGAAAGGACATCTATTCAGGAGCAGGTTGTACTTGAATTTCTTAGAACTCATAATTTGTGCCTAGGTGAATTTAAATTTTAATGTTCTGCCACACAGAGGCTGGATTTATAGTTAAGAACTGAGTTATGGAAGCCAAATTTGTTTTTAGCCTAATTTTTAAAATTTTTGTTTTTGTGGGTATGTGTTTTATTTTAGTTTTTTATTTATTTTTTGTTTTTAGCCTAATGCTTTATGAATGGAAGTCTAATTGGCCTCCGCTGGGAGAAAGGTAAAGAGCATTTTAGTGGCTGTGCAACCCTTGCTCCTTCTTTTCAAGCCTACCTGTTTTTTATCTTCAAACAACCACATTATAATTTATGAATAAATATTTACAATTTCAAAGTGGGATATTTAAATAGGATTTTCACCGAGATGCCATTTTTTCATAAAGTTTGCTTTTTGGTTGAAATTATTTTCTTGAGAAGTTTCCTGATTTTTATTGGTATTCTTGTTTCAAATTTATCTTTTTAAATGACGTAATCTACCTCTGGACAGAGAATTTTAGAGAGATTTGCTGAGAGTTTTGAAGTTGCTAGAGCCACATCTGAACATCCAAATCACTTCCTTCTCATCTCCTTGTGTAGTCAAACCTTTCCGAAAGCCGATTTGTGTCCCTGGATAAAGGTCTTGTTTTCTTTTTGCTGCGGGACAGCATTGTTTTAAATATTCTGTCTTCTGGCTTTGCTCAAATGTATTTCTCTTGGCAGGACTCGTAACTTGCCTAGATTCGCTTTGGTGTGGGGGTGACCTCGGTGTTACTTCAGCCAGTATTTTGTATGTCCATGCCAGTTTGGAGAGCCACACTCTCTCTCCTGACTGAAGATCATAAAATGGAAAAGACAAGTGCTCAAGGCACTTTCCTGAGATGATGATTTAAATTATCATGCTCTCCTGGGGTCCTTGAGAAATAGGCCACTCTCTGATCATTTTTGAGCACTTGCCAGCATGCCTGAAATATGAGGAGAGGGAGAAGATGTGTCTGCTTTTCTAATTAGTTTTTTCCTCCAGTAAGTCATATCCCCTTCCTTTTAAGTGATGGAAAACATTAGAGTTCTTAAGAGATGTCTATTTTCCACTGGGGTTTACATCATCGTTTTATCTAATTATTCCACGATTACGAATAATAATTAAACCAAATGGTGATGCAAACTGGAGCAGTAACAATATATCTTTTTAGTAGAGCTTCCCAAAGGAGTTATGGAACACCAGGGTTGAAAACTCTTTGTTCAGTCTCAAAAATCAGTCTTCAAAGATGGACAAGATATGAGTCTTGATTTTCAAACCATGTCTGATGCCCCTTGGCTCTGACCTTTGAGAAAAGGCTGAAGAATTCAGTCTTCAACTGTTTTTCTCACCTTGATACAGTTTTAATAGTTGAATTAAACATAGGCATTGCTACAGAAGGAGATCTTTGTTGGCTAAGTCACTTTTAATGGAAATTTTCTAATGATAATTCTTAACCAGGAGTCAGAAGACCTGAATCTAGAGTGACCGTAGGTCTGAGTTTGCCAGGAACAGTCCTGGTTTATGCTTTTCAATGGGCATCATTATTAATGGTGTCTCTTATAACTGTCAAAAATGTCCTCATTCAAACTCTTCTATAACTTGCTAGGTGGACAGACAAAAGGAGATTTAATTTAGATACTTTAATGTAAGGTTCTGAGTCTTAAATCAAGTTGCCCAAGTAGCGCTTCTCAAACTCACTCATCTAATTTAGGATCAGTTAAGAAGTAACTAATGAACATATATCTGTTCTTATCACAGACCTAAATATGAGAGCTAAGCCTGTAAAGCTTCTAGAATAAACTATAAGGGAATATCTTTAAGACCTTGGTATAGACAAAGATTTTTGAGATGAGATATCATAAAAATTAAACTCATTCTGCTCTCCAAAGATACCCTTAAGGATGTGAAAATCCACACACAGGAAGAAAATATTCACTACATATGTACGTATGATGTATGTATAATATATATGTGTGTGTGTATAAAACAAAGGACTCATTCAGAATATAAGGACACTTGCAAATCAATGATAAAAAGAAAAACCACAAAATTTTTAAAAAATTGGTCAAAAAACTTGAAAAAACACTAATAAAGAAGATATTACAATGGCTTTTATGCAAAGGAAAATGTACTTAACATCAGGGAAACACAAATTAAAACCACAATGAGCTATTTTAAACCCATTAATGTTATCAAAATTAAAAACACTGACACCACCAAGTATTGTTGAGAATGTGAACAACGGGAACTCTCATATTTTTCTGGTGGCAGTAAAAAAGTGGTGCAACCACTTTGGGAAACTGAGCGTTTCTTATGAAGTTAAACATGTACTTGCCCCATACCCTGGCAATTCCTCTTCTAAGTATTTACCTAAGAGAAATGAAGACACATGACCACAAAGGGGCTTGAGCATGCATATGGAGAGTAGCTTTATTCACAGTAGTCCCAAACTGTAAACAGCTTAAATGTCCATCAACGCGCGAGTGAATCAACAAATTGCGGTATGTTCATACAATGAAACACCATGCAGCACTGAAAAATTAACTTAAATTATATGTAACAACATGGATTTGTCTCACAGATATTATGTTGAGAGAAAGAAGCCAGCTGCAAAACAATATTCACTGTATTATTCTTTTTATATGAAGCTCAAGAACAGGCACAACTCGTCTATGCTGATAGAACTCTGTGGTTGCCTAGGGCAGGTGTGTGCTGTGTACTGGAAAGGGAAGAGATAGGAAAGCGGAATGCAGGAATTTACTGGGAGAAGGAAGTTCTTGATTTCTTTATCTGGGTGGTATATACACAGGTGTGTATACATATATTAAAATTTAATTGATTGTGTGCTTGTGATATATACAGTCTCCTTTATGTAAATTATACCTCAACAACAATACTGTAAAAATAGGTTATACTGCTTCACAGATTAGCAGACACATTCTCCCAGAATAGTGTTTTCTCAAGTATTTTTCCATGAAATTACAACATGTAAAATAGATAAAAGCAGAGCTGGAGTTGAAATGAGAACAGGGTTCAGAAGCCCTGCAACACCGTCTGTCCTCTGCATCCCCCCTCCATCTCTAGCAGCGCACACCGTTCTTATAACAACGCGGTGATGAGAGCACTGAAAGTTTTATTATCTCCACATACAGATGAAGGAAGAAACGCAGGTTCAGAGAAGTTCTCACTGGCTTAAAGTCAGCCACGTGATTATTAAATAATAAAACAGGGATCTGGAAATGCAACTTGTGACGCACAATCTGTAGTTGGTCACCATCGAATGCCTATGAAGTCTAAAGCAGTGGATGAAACATTGCGAGGGATATAAAGTAATATAACAAAAATGTTCCCAGCTGTCAAAGAGTTTACAGTGCCATTGGGGAAGAGAGGGATGTGCACCCCTGAGTGAACAGAGAGGCACATGGGGCACTCAGCATTCTGCCCAAACCTCACTGGGCTGGAGGCATTGTGTTTGGTCAATGGGAAGTCCTTACAAGTAAGGAGATACCACTCACCATAGCACAGGTAACCCACAACCAGGTTTTTACTGTCTTTTGTTCTTCTGCTGGTTGTTCTCCTGGTAGAGTCTTTGTGGGAGAAGGTCAGTCAAGGTTGTCCAAAATTTCTTTGCACTGTCTAGTTTTTGGTGAATCATCTATACCAAACTTTGAGTTTTCATTTTGATGTGCTCTTCAGCAAACATTGCTGGAAAAACCCTCATTTCCCCATTTGCCTTAGGGCCACACCAGAAATACCGAATGTGTGTTTTCAGATGAGCTGATGGAGCTTTCCTTTCTCATAAAGGTCCCAATGATCCATCTGCATTTCCCATCCATAGCAGCTGGTTTCATCCATTTATTTATTTTAAATTTCATTTTCTGATGCCTCTAGAAGAGACTGTCAGCAAGTGAGAGCAGAATGGAAAGTTTATTTTTTTTCCCCAGCAGGGAAAAGGTAGAGGATAAGGGGAACTTCTGGTAGGGGGCTTATTGAATTTGTTTGCTTAATTTTTTTCTAAAAGTCCTTCCCTCTGAGAGGACAATGTTCTTCTTTTCCTTCTAACAGCAAAGCCCAAAGTGGGATAATTTAAATTTTTTATTTAATTCTTGTGATGTGGAATAGACTAAAGAAAACAGTGATGCTGCCTGTTAATTTTCTTTTCTTTAAAATGGGACAGAGTTTGGAATTTCCCCAAGGGGGATGAATTGTTTACCAATGTATTGATTTATTACTGGGGAGACACTGATTTTTGATTGATACATAGTCCAGGAGACAGGAAAAACACTCCTGAGAAGGAGCTCAACAAACGTACATGTGAGACTGGGCCATGGGAAGCATGAGAAACTGAGACCAGTAAAGGCCCTGCAAGCAGAGAGAGGATGTTTCATGAGCTCTGAGAAAAACCTCTGCCTCAACTATTGTCCTTGCTGGCCCTTAATAACTCAACATTAGAAATATTTCACCATCTGTGTATAAGTTATGCAAAAAAACATAAAAAGCCCAAACAAACAAAAAACCAAAAGTGAAACCATAAAAGCAAAAACCAAAAGACAACCAAGGAAAACCGAAAAAGAACACCTTCCATGGTCATCAAAGCTTGAGGAAACTGGAATAAACAAACAAAACTGAAGTCTTTGCTGTAGAATTTTCTGGGTACTTTAATAGTCTCATGTACATTATGTAGCCAAGTAATGAGGCGCAAACTTCACTAGACAGGGGGCTCTTAACGTGCTGCCAATGTTCACTGAAACCTTGTTGGGGATTTGTTGTATTAAAGCATTGAGAAGCTCTGGTTAAAATGCACATAATAATAGGGAGGTAATAATACTTGAAGCCACTATTAACCAACCAAACACCACAGTTCAAATTAGTGCATCCAATTATCTTCAAATGCCTTGTAAAAGACCTGTGGGAAAGAGTCTGGAATGAAATAAAATATAATGGAGCCTAAGGGTCTCAATGACACCAATGGGGGGCCTCGAAGAGATTTTATGAAAGAAATAGATAGCATTTCTGAATTTTAAGTATTGATCCTATTAATTTCAATCCATGTAGCAAATATCAGTCTAAAACTAAATTGAGACAAGAGATATTCAATCCATTGACTTAAATACAAGGATAATCACACCAATCAGATTCTAACCTTTCTATATTTAAAGCATAAGGTCAAATCAATGATTGCCAGCAAAAAGTGGAGATGCTGAAAGTTTCCTCAGCATGTAAATGACTCTCTTGATACATGAAGAACTGGTATACAAGATATAGCTGGTTTGTGAAGCCACTACCAGTGGCCCCAAACCTATTTCCTTTTCTTTATGGGCAGACAGTAATATTTCCTAGTTTCTCTTCCAGCTAGATGAAGCCACATGCTTGTGTTTGGCCAGTGCAATGTGGACAGACATGGTGAACTCCACTTGTAGTCCTGGAATACACAGAAAGTCCTGCAGGATCCTCCATTTTCTCAACTGTCTAATCTGCCAGTTGTATGCCAACAAGGTACCAAAATGGCGGAGCCACCTGATTGAAGCCTGGGTTCCTGAGTCACTACTTGGAGTAGAGCCACACAAACATTCATAGTGGGCTTCATTTAGGTGAGAAATAAGTTTTATTTTGTTAAGGCACTGAGATTTTGTTTTATTTGCTAGTGCAGTTAACATTAATTATCTTCACCAATACAAATTCAGAGAATAAGAGCATGTTTAACTGTGGATACTAAATCTAAGGTCAGTTTCTGTTAGTAATTCATTCTTTTCATACTGACAGCAACAGGATGCACCTTGTGTTACTCCTGCCTTGTCCCATAAAAACCATTTTTAAATCAGATTATATAGAATTATCCATGAAGTGCTCCAGCTTTCTAATATCTTCCACTGGTATCCTGCTCTTCT
The DNA here is from genome assembly GCA_026826555.1 of Tolypeutes matacus. Taxonomy (NCBI): domain Eukaryota; kingdom Metazoa; phylum Chordata; class Mammalia; order Cingulata; family Chlamyphoridae; genus Tolypeutes; species Tolypeutes matacus. Next base: position 16,911,395 of record JAKSZT010053929.1, on the reverse strand, counting down.
CTTCCATCTGCTGTTTTAAAAAGTGACCACCCTCAACTCAGGTGCCCACATCCCACAGTGGTGTGGTTTTTGGTCCTATGTCTTACATGTGTTTGTGGGAGTCGCTTTCGCCCACCATGAAGTGTAGAACTGCACCTCCGAGGATGCAGCCTGCACAGTGTCCAGCCAGGAGTCTGCTGCCCTAGCGACCTTCCACATGTTTACACATACTGGCCCTTAGCCCAGTCCTGCACAGCTGGTCACAGCAGACCTCAAAAGTTTAGGGACTTCTCCCTAGAGTATTCCATGAAAGTAGGAGCTGGTAGGAAAACAAAGATGAAATTAATGTAAACCTTGCTTAGGAATTAAATGAATTCTCAAGGAATGGGAACTCTCCCAGGCACAATGTTGTTATTCAGTCTTCTGACAGTCAGAATGAAGAGGTTAGGGATTATTTGTGCGTATGTTTACATCTGGTGAAAGTCTCTTTTGATAAGAATATAAGTATTTATTTGATGCTAAGGATGAATGGCTCCTTTTGGAGAGTAAATACTGCAGTTCTTCCCAGAGGAACTCATAAATCCACGTGTCTATTTTATAGCCAATGACACACTTCAATTGACAAGTCAGCTATTTCAAAGTGTGTAAGATGTGGCCTTACAAATAGGAATAGGTTTTGCAAACTCTGAAGCTTATAGAATTTTTAGGGCCCTCTTTAAAAAATGAATAGAAAATTAGGTATGAAAGTATTTACTTAGAATGAGGAAAGGAATCACAGTAAGTTACACATTTAAAAAGGTGACAAATGCCATAAACATCACAAATCCAAAAATGTAATAGATTTATTAATCTTACCTCTATAATAATTTTCTGTATATTTTTGGTTGCATACTCTTTGGTCAGTGCAATATGTGACAGTGATTTTGTAATATTTTATATATAGAAAATAAAAAGATACTGCAGTCTTTTCTTTTAGCATGATTATATTATACTTCTTTATCATTGACTATAGAAGTTTCTTTTGGCCTCACATCTTGTTATTGATTCCACGTAATTTTTAAAGTTTTTTTAAATTTGGGAAAACTTCTATCATGTTCCTTTCATATATGAGATATTAAGATTGAAAGGATTTTCCACAGACTAACTTCTGGCCCCCTATTTTCAAACCTTGTTTGTCCCCTACTACCTGCATTCTTTTGGGGCAAGGGTCATTAATGACATGGCCTCTGGCCCTGCACATTTATATCATGGTGCTGGATGAGTTGTCACTGTGGGCCCTCCTAAAGGATTATTTCTGGAAGCCTTTTGTACCCTGGGATGGCTAGCAATAACTTAATTATGCATGGAGGTGACTGCAAACTAAATAACCATATCTCACTAAACCTTAACTAAATGTGTCCTCCAAGTCAATATCCCTTAAGTGGATATTAAAAATGCACGTGGCTAGTGTGGTCCTTAGACCCTGGCAAGCAGAGACCCCCTCTGGACCCTGTACCTGTCCCTCAGGGGACCTTGCACTTTAGAATACCTTCCAACAAATTGTCTTGTTTCCCTCTGGTACCTGGGACTGGCTGAGGCAGTACCATCCGGATGGCGCACCCCTCTGCTAGACCTGTACCCTCATAAACCCTAGTCCTTGTTTCAACTTTTGGGATGCTATCTGACTGTACCTCATGTGTGGGGTTGACCAGGTGCCCCAAGGTTTTGTGGGGCTCAGGTTTAGGGTGGCCCTTAAACCTTACTTAGTGAGTAGAGTGCACCCACTAGCCAGAGTGGCATTTCTTTCATGGTATCCTAATGACATTAGGCCACCAGAATGACACTGACAGGCTGATTTGGGGTGACTCTCAGTCATATATAACATCCAACATAGGATGAGTTCACGGATCTGAGCTACTGATGATCCATTGCTGACCCTTGAGCTTGATCTGTGAGTATGGGCCTATACATTGGCTCTTGCCAGTCCTTTTTATAACTATAGTGCTGCCTCCCATCTATAGCACCTGTGGGCAGTGAGGGGAGGCAGCAGGAGATTTCCCCTGGCACCCAGGGCTGTCACCCTAATCCTTCTGTAGGCTCCACGCCACATGGTAGATGGTCTTCCAGGTGTGGCTATGCTTATCTCTTCCAAGGTCTTTCAAGACCATTGCTCCACCATGCCAGTGGGCTCTTCCAATTGATGCTGATTCTTGTCTCCTATGCATGTGGCATGGTGAGATATGGTGATGCCATCCCCTCCTAGGTCATTGTCAAACCACGCCAGATGAGAGTCAGGCACTCCTTGAATAAAGAGAAACATCTTCTCTCTGTTCCCCCACCTCCCCTTCTTTTCCTCCCCAGTCTGTGGAAGGCAGTGTGCAGTCAAAATGGCAGGTGATCACATACTAGGAATGCTGTGACTATGACCTAAGGAGTTTGAGTGGAGACATAGTTGGCAGGCATGTTGTTTTGCATTTAAGCTATAAAATAATAGTAAATTTAACATGACCAGAAAAAAAATATTTTTCACATTTTCCTCCACTCTTTGAGTAAGACTTGAGTTTGTGGTCATCACCATTGAAGCACAGTAACAACTTTCGAGAGAGTCACTGGAAGTCAGTATTCCTGGGAGGCACATTGGATGATGCAGAGTTATGAGCAGTCATGTAAATAGCATGAAATAAGTGGCATTAGACAACTGCAGAGCCAAGGAGCTCAACATCGTTACAATATAAACAGGTTCCTAAAATCCATGGCATGGTGTATAACCGCAGCATGCTACTTTCTTCCCCTGGTGGGAGCCATGAGGTTAGAAGGAGCCCCACATTAACTCTAAAAAGCATGAAAAGATTGTTCAAGGACATGATGGTGCCTGGATGCTACAAAAAATCCTCATATACCTGGATTTGACAACAAACAAACGCATAAATTCCTTTTGTATATCCATTATTCATTGACAAATCGCTATAACTCATAAGGGCCCGTGAATTTTGTAGTATTTTTTAATAAGATTGTTCATATAGTTAGGGGCCCCACAAGAAAAATATTTGATGGGGGCCCTGCATACTCCGGCTGTGGCCATCCAGCACTACCTGACAAAAAAAAAAAAAAAAAAAAAAAAAAAGTGAAAGAGGAGAAGTTTGATGGAAAAAGGCAGCAGTCTAAACAGATCAAGGTAAAATATGTTTTTGTCAATTTTACAAAAATATATGGCCACTGAATACCTTGTTGAGTCCCTGCCAGAGCTTTGGATGGGGCCCATACAAGCGAAACATCCTAAAGCTTAAACTGCATTAGCATCATCATAAATCTACCTCTGCCAATAATCCTGATTCTGAAAAATGATGATATTCTTGCAGAGTATTAGTGATGCTTCATCAAGACAATGGGTTTAGGATTTATTAAAAATAAAATCATTTTAAGTACTTTTCTTTCTTCTTGTACAATCCTCTTTGCCACATCCTACTCCAAACCCTGCAGAGTGTGACCTTTTTTCCCCCTACACAGTAGACCCTAGTAGCAAATGCAGCAGAATGTGATTAATTCATCTTATATGTCCATAATTAATGTAAAAGGGCCAACAATCTTTCAACTCCCTTCTCAGTAAAGACCTAATAATGAAGTTCAAGTGCAGTTTAATATGACCTAATTTGAAGAAATATAATAGCTGGAGACTTACTTTGAAAAGTTAGAAGTGCTATGCAAATGCAGAGTATCCTCATTATTATGGCTATTATTAGTGAAGTACCTATAAGCTAACATTCACTTATTTGTTGCATTCCAAAAATTAAAAGTAAAATAGTCTCTTGACATCTAGTTCTCTGGCCTCCTTGAGGGATCCTATCTATCTTGCTCACAATAGTGTCCTGGGCCCTTAGCCCTGTGATTGGCACTTTATTGGTCACACAATAAGTATTTTTTGAATTAATGAATGAATAATCTCTGCTTGTATATTGAGGTTATTTCCCTTTTTCACATTTTATGTTATGAAAGAGCAATTCTTTAGATAATATTTATTCGAATAGACCTACTTTCTAAGGATGAATTTCTAGAGGTGAACATTCTAGGCAATAGGCTTTACATATTTTTAAGACTTTTGATGCACATTGCCAAACTACCTTCTAGAAATGTTCCTTTATTCAAAAAGTATTTATGAAGTGCTTATTATGGACCAGGCACTGTTCAAAGCATTGGGGATACAGAGATGAATGAAACAGCCAGTCTTCATGGAGCTTATATTTTAATCAGGAAGGTAGAAGACAACCAAAAATTAACATATGATGTAATTTCAGGTAGAAATAAGTGCTATGAAGTAAAATAAAGAAGACAAGAGAGTTTAGTAAATTATATTATTGTTTACAAATATTCTCTTAATTCTTCCATTTATTGGTGTGGCTATGGGGAAAAGGAGTGGTAGAAAGGAAATACTGGAGAAAGGAAAATACTCAGAGAATGGGAATGAATGGATACTTGTTCTGAATTGATGCTAATTCCTGAGGGCCCAAACAATTCTATGGTCCACCAGTCAGTTGAAGGCTTATGGTGGTCGAGCAATAAATGGAGATTTGGCCGAATTCTGACTCATAATTTGACCAGTGAGTCAATGGAAATGCCTACAGCTATTTTCCTAGTTGCCAAAGGTATACTTGAAATAGAAATACTCAGGGGGACAGATGTGGCTCAAATGGTTGGGCATCCGTCTCCCATATGGAGGGACCTGGGCTCGATTCCCGGGATCTCCGGGTTAAAAAAAAAAAAAAAAAAAAAAAAAAGAAATACTCAGGCACATGGGCACAATCACCTGGGGAGTGAGGTCCATTATGGTAGGAAGGGGGAACTGAGGAGATTAGCTCCACCAACAAAGACCTGAAAGATGTAGGGTAATAATACCTATTATATTTCTGTTTGATTTACCTCTTACACATAGGGAGAAGACAGATAATCTTGGAGAATGACTATGGATTGTTGTAAACACAATCAAGGGCTAACTCTAATTTCAGCTGCCATTCCAAAGGTGTTATCTTTATTGTAGCAAATTAGTATAGCTCTTGGCATCTGGCATGCTGCTATTCATCTGGCAAATATTTTTTTCCTCTATACCAACTGGCAAGCACCACCAGAAGCAGTTTGTTTTACCAGGCAGGACAAGTGTAGTACACATCCCCAGCGTTGCCCTGGGGCTATGTCAACTCATTTCCTCTCTCTATAATCTTGTCCACAGAGCTCTTGACCATTTTAACAACCCACAGACCTGGCAGTGATCCATGACATGGATGATATCATGCTGATTGTACCTGATGAACAGAAAGTAACAGGTGTCTTATTAGACGCTTAGTAAGACACATACAAGCTGGAGGGTGGGCACTAAATCCCATGAAAATTCAAGGTATTAACCTTGATAAAGTTTCTAGGGGTCCAATGATCTGGAGAATGTCAAGATATTCCCTCCAAGATAAATGGCACATTACTGCAGACTGCATCACCTACTATGAAAAAGAAACATGGGTCTGGTTGGCATCTTGGATTTGGGAGTCAATTTATACCAATTTGAATGTGCGGCTCTGATGTACATGCTTAGTAGCTCATTAGGATCCTCAGGTTGAGGGTAGCGTATAGCAAGAAAAAAACTTTGCAGCAGATCCAGGCTAGACTGCAAACTCTCTGTTACTTGGGCACCAAGACCAGCAGATCAAATGACACTTGAAATATCTATGACAAACAGAGATGCTGCTTGGCACCTCCAGCAAGCCCCAATAAGAAAATCACAGGGCAGACACCTTGGCTTGGGATTAAAGCCATGCCCTTTTCTGAAGATGTCCATTCTCCTTTGGGAAAGAGCTCCTGGCTTGTCATTGGGTCCTTATAGAAACTGAGTGAAACATCAAGTGTGTAACTGACCTGAGCTACTTATCATAAACTATGTTATCTGATCTAACATCAATATATTTTTCGGCCCATGCAGCAAAAATCCATCATCAAGTTTGAGCAGGCACAGAAGGCACAGGTAAGTGGCATGACTTATGTGGCTTGGTCTATAACATCCATACTTGTTTCATTGCCTTCTCTCTCCATCTACAGCCATGGACTCATGAGGAGTTCCTGTGGCCAGTTCAATGAGGAGGAGGGAAAATTCAGATCTGGCTTACAAATGAGTATGCATGATATGCTGCTTCCAGTGGAAGTGGAGAGGTACAACGTAATAGTCTCTATCAGCTGCATCTGAGAGATAGAGGTAATTGGACAGTTCTCATGGTAGGCAGAACTTCAAAGAGTACATCTGGTTATAATTTTTCATTGTATTCAGAGATGGCCTAATGTATGAATCTTCATTGCTATACCAGCAGATTGTCTAATGGCTTGCCTGGATGTTGTGGAACTTGGAAAGAATATAATAAAATATTTGTTAAAAAGAAGGTCTGCAGATTAGGTATGTGAATGGGTATCTCAGAATACGTGCAGAGTGTGAAGATACTTGTGTTTCATGTGAAGGCAAATACCAAAGGGCATCCATTGCAGGAGAGGCTGTCAATCAGGTAGAAAAGACGATGTTTTCTGTAAGTAACAATCAGCCTTTTCCCTTAGCCACCCATGACCTTGCTGAGTGGATACATGTAAAAAGTTGTCATGTGAGCAGAGACAGAGGCTGTGCATGAGCTCAACAACATGGACTTCCACTTACCAAAGCCGATCTGGCCACTGCCATCACTGTGTTCCTGTGCTACTATGTTTAATTACTCTTTCTTGCTACCTGCATGTTCTCTCTCTGCTGTTTTAGCTTTCCAAATATGCTTTCAATGTAACAGTTCATTATATTAAATTCTCTCTGTTGACTAACCTAATGTGGTTTTCTGTTTTCCAGCCAGGATCCTGGCTCTTACAAGAACTGTACAACCATGTCCATAGCTATATGGCTTGCAGTGCCTTCATTGAGTGGAGTATATTTATTTTCCTGCCTGTCCATGCCACTTGAGTTGGTCAGTGGAATGTGAGTAGATGCAATAGTTGCCACATATGAGTAGGACAGAAACTTTTTTTTAATTAAACATTTTATTTAGAAATAGGTAGGTTCACATGCAGTTGTAAGAAGTAACACAGGCAGATCCCACGTATCCTTTATCCAGTTTTCCCCAGTAGTAACATCTTGTTAAATATCACATCTAGGATATTGATGTTGATATAATCTGATGCTCTTACTCAGATTTCCCCAGCGTTGGGCAGAAACTTTTACGAATGATCATGTGGCTTAGCTCAGAATCTTGCTTTTCCACTTTGCATGTGTGCAAACCAACGACCAGAGCCATGGCCTTGAGCAAAGGACAGCCACCCTGCAGCCAATCGGGAATCTACATTATGTGAGCAGGAAGTAATCCTCAGTTGTAAGAATTGAAAATTTGAGGTTGTGTTATCTCAGAATAGCTGAGATATTATTTAAATAGAGGGGTCAGCAGGGACCTCATGAGAGAAAGAAGATTTGAATAAAACCTTCTTGGAGTGAGGATGCCCGTTAGGCAAACGGCTGGGGTGACCATTCAGTCTGATGAGGCAGTGGAAGGAGAGGCCCTTTGTGGAATGAACTTGGTGTGTATGGAGGAAAGCGTGGGAGGCTAACGTGATGGAATGCAGAGGCCCAATGCAAGCCATGATCAGATGAATGTATTTTATTCTCAATGCATTTTGGAAAATAATTTTCAAAGCAGTATATTCAACACCATGGATTTGTCTAACTATCAAGAATTGTTTCTTTCAATGAAGCTGAATCTGCCCTCCTCTCTCATCTTTCTTTTTGCCCTATTTCTGTCTGCATATGTTTGAGGATGGAAGTGATGGCTTCTCAATTCTCTTTATTTTAGGCTAAACATGTCTATTTTGATAAAAATGATCAATTTGTGTTTCACATATATTTTGAGAACATTTTAGATTTTTGTTCTGGTAATTTTTAATTCATATGATAATTATATCAGTGGTTTTCCACCCTGAGAAAATCTGGAATCTTAGAGGTAACCACATGTAATTATGAGGCTAGGTTATTTTTATATGTTGATATCATTCACTACATTATTCTGAAGCTATGTCTCCAGGGATTGGTATCTGCAAATGGATTTTTGACTGACCCTACATGATTTTCTTATTCAGTGAAGGGATGGGAAGGAGTAAAGTGCTGTAAAGTCAAAGAAGCTTTTCTTTTAGTGCTTCACAAATATCATTGTGCATATGAAACACTCAGGGACCTTGTTAAAATGCAGATTCTGAAGAACTAGGTCTAGGATTGGACTCCAGATGCGGAATGTCAGCTGATGCTGCTGGGCTATGGGCCTCTCTTTTGAATACCAAGGTTCAAATAATTTGACTCAGTAGGGAATCATCTGACTGCTAAAGTAGAAGGAATCTCATAAACCCATTGGACTCTTAATTTAAGTGGATGCTTCCAATCATTTCATGGTGTTCTCAATGCTAGCAGAACCATATAGGACACCACGGAAAAATTGCCTTTCAGCTATATTTAGGTTTAATACATAGAATCTTCACTGAAAATTATTGACTCCCAAATTGTTCTTGTTCAATTTCCTGTGTAACTATATCTATATCTCTATGAGACAGTGACACAATAGATGGTAAGAGGCCAACAGACACAGTTATAGAACACAATGTTTCTTTAATGGCAAAGAGCATGGAAGATTGTCACAGAAATCAGGAGACAATAAGGTGTGCCCCCAAATGAAGGTAGAGCCTTCCAAGGTCCCCAGGCCTCTACGGGAGCATTTAGTGGCGGCTGCTATCACTGCACGGAGTTCTTGAATGTGTGTGAAGTGCTCCTTTGCCACTGTCAGAGTGCAGCTATCTTCTCATATCCTTCACTGATGACACAGAGACTCGGCCCACATATTTGCCAGCTCATAGTGCAAAAACAGCTAAGGCGTCTTCTTGAGTGTTCACTTAGACTAGCTAAATCAAATATCAATTTCCCAGGAGTAACATCTCTTAGCAGACCCATACATCAGGCCTGCCTGAGGTCTGTTTTTGTACTTATGTGTGTGCAAAAAAGGGCAGATCATATGATATGATGAAAAATGTTTGCTTTCTAACATGGCTAAGGGGGCAAAGTTGGTGCCAGAAATATCACTGTATACCTTTATATTTTCCCCTTTATTTTATCATGTTTTCCTTGCTAAGTCATCAATATGACAAATAATGAAAGCTGTGTTGTGTTTTATTAGAAAAATTCAGGTGTACAAAAATATTTCTTAGAAATATCCTGCCCCCCCAAGGGATGCTTAAAAATTGAAAGAATTCATAAGGTTATAGAATGTCAGAATTGGAGGTACACCTAGAATTGTTCTAATTTGCAAACTGAATATTGAAGTTACTATTACTTATAATTATTCCTAAGGCAGAAAATAAAAATTGGTCTCTCTGTAGGCTTCATCTATGGCCTCTTGTAAACCAAAACGACTATAGTGGACAATATGGTTGACTTTCTTAAAATCATTCTAGCCTGGATGATTTAGCAGACTCAATTTTTGTCACTTTAGCCATTATTGATCTAGGGTCAGATATGTATCCAAAATTGACCCAATTAGACTGGAATGGAGATATATCCCAATGAATGTTGAGGACCACGTTTTCTCTCTCTTCTGATAATGCAAACAGGGACAATTGTGTATCTACAAAGGGAACCCATTTTAAGATAAAACCTACAGTGCATATGGCAGAGCAGACAGATGAAAAGAAGTTGGGTCCATTTGAAGTAAAAATATTGATCACTGATTATACCACCCCTGGAACTTATTCTCCCTTTGTAATTCCAACTAGGTAAACTAATGCATTTCTTTATTGTTGAAGACAATTGGAAGTAGGTTTTCAGAAAACATTGTGGTTAGAGCATGAACCCTAGAGCCAGGTGCCTGGGTTCAAACCCTGAGTCTGTCACTTACTAGCCATGTGGCCTTTGGCAAAGTACTTAGCTTCTCCATGTCTCAGTTTTCTTATTTGTATAATGGAGATGAAAATAGTATCCAACCTCATGGGGTTACTCTGTGGCTGAAAAGAGTTAACTTATGTAAAGTACAAGGCACAGTATCTAGCTAGTAATGTGTCCACTAAAAAAAGTGTTGGTTATTATTATTAATATTATTATTACTACTACTATCACTACTAATAATATTACTGATTAGAATTGGAAACTTTTCATTCACTTACACATTCATTCATAAAATATATTTTGAGTGACTATAGAATATATAGCTTTTTGATTGAACTGAAATTTTAATACACATTTTTGTTTACCATGTTAACTCTTTCTTTTCTTCATTTCTTACTTTTCTCTTTCTTTTCTTCTTTCCTTTTTTGGGATTATGATGCATATATGCTAATTGGGAGGACAGTCAAGGCAGATGGGAATTTTATGATTGAATTTTTCTGTTGTTTATTAATTTTACAAAAATATAGATTTTTTTTTTTTTGGTCAAATGGATGGTTTTCTCTAGTACAGATCAAGAAAGACTTTGCTAATCTGATTCATTCCCAAACTGTTCATATGAAAATTCATTCTTTGCTATTTAGAGCAAGTGAAGCCCCAAGAATGAAGAAAGCAGACAGTCTGCCTCTAAAGAACATGGAAAGGAATGGTAGAGGGAATTTTGGTTAATGAAATACATTTTCTGCTGATATAATGTGTTATAAATGCAAGTAAGCTCACTCTCTTCTCATCCTTGGTAAGCAATCTTACTCTTAATGAACTTCCCATAGAGGGTCCCATAAAATAAGGGAGTTACGTTGACCTGTGGCATCATCAACGTGTTTGCTTTTTGGAGGCCTGGTAATTGACCACTTTGGAAGGCAGGGATGCTCCATGAATAGGAGCTCTGCCATGGTGTCATTAACAAGAAACTCATTTTGTCAAGGAATTCAAGCATTTAACATACCTGCTAGGAGGCTTAGCTTCAACCGCTATCAATATGACATACTAAATTTTGATGTTTTAGAAGAAAATAATATACTTTTATAAAGAAACTTCCTCTGGATTCCCATAGGAAATGTGGTAAACCATTATTGGACTGAGATCTCACAACTGTAGATGTATTTGTTTTTTGGGGGGCTGTGTTGAAACCATCTCGGTCCAGTGTTCATGGTTTACACACCCTCTGCCTTTGTAAGTTATTTGAAAGGGATTTTCTCATGTCTTAGCAGTAAGAGAATGTTATTTTTGGGTACGCCAGTACTGCATTAGAACCTGGAAATCACGATCACCTAAACCCTGGTTCCACCTTCAGGATTTTGCATTATTCCTAAATGCCTGCTCACAGGCACTAAAGTGTTATGTGGCAAAGGTGGGTGCTGTGAAGCTGGAACAACGGGAATACTATTAGAAGAATTAAATGAAATACCATATGTTATGGTGGTGACCACTGGACAATTGGGACTCAATAATGAGAACCAAGAAATCCTTGGTTACATTTATCAAGGAATTTTCTATCTTGGAATGTAAAAATCTCAGTATAAGTTTCTCATAATATGTTAGAGATGCTAGATAAACCATTTATATGGATTTCCTCTTGCTCCTTTTCCATGAAAAAAAAAAAATCTTTTCCATTTCCCATCTTCCATCTAAAAATGGTATAAGATGATCCTTAGGAAAACATGAAACTGGTGTGGTCCTTTTTTTCTTAATATTCCTTGGAAACATGAGAATGATTAATATTCATCATACTTTTCATTGGTCATACTTCTTTGCCTGGGAATAACTTATTGGAGAGCTTGAAAAATGACTTTTAGGAACCAGGGACAATGCTAGAAGTAATTAATTGATTCTATTGATATAAACTCATGTTTAACATCTTCTATTATATTCTGGAGACAAAAAGCCATAAAATGATATTCTTAAGCAACTGTTTATTTAGTGCTTGCTTTCCCCTCCTCATTGTACTGAGCTTCTATCTTATATTTCATTAGTACCTCAAACAACTCTATGAATTTTACTATTACAATTAACAACTATTAACTACTTCAATTAACTATTGTTACAACTATTACTATTAACATTTGAGAGATGAGGAAAACTGAGACTTAGAGAGGCAACATGACTTGCCCAAGTCTCATAGCTACTTAATACTTGAACTTGAATTTCCAAAGCCTATCATGTTCTTGGCCAGTTTGATGCAATGTTCCCTACAACATAAACAACTGGCAATTTCTCTGGCCAATTTAAAACACTAAGGAAATGAACACACAGGATTTTCTTTTTCCATTCATTGTGTATCATGGTTTCTTCTTCATTATTCTGCTTTGTGACTTACTTTCTTTTTACTTGAACAAGAGAAAGGAGTCATCAGCACACGTCTCCATATAGGGATGCAACTTAAATCTATAGCCTTTATATTACTGGGTGTATCTGCTTTGAAATTTTCTATCTCCCCAATGAAGGCTTTGGAGATAAGCTCTATTTTCATTCTATGAAAATTCACTCTAAATAAGTGAAGTAGGGTTTCAATCATCCAATCAGCACATTTTATCTGCAGATAAAGTAGATGCTTAAATCATAGCTGAAAAGATTTGAAATGGGAGGGAGGGGAACTGTCGTGGTTTCTCTCTTACATGAGTGCATCATGTATGGTTTCAGAAAGCATTGAATGGTGGCAGAAGAGCACAGGACTTAAGTCAGAAGACCTGGGTCCCCCTGGTGACTTTACTCCTCACTAGCTGTGTAACTCTGGGCCTATTTCTTATCCTCCCTGAACCTGATTGTCATCATCTAGAGAAGGTCGTTACAGTTAACAATTCAGTAGAATTATTTTGAGGGCTAAATGAGATAGCAGAGGGCACAGTGGCTAGTACTGAACAATTGGGCCTAAATAAATAAAACTGGCTTCTGTACTTTAAAATTTTTATAAATTTGTGGGAAGATAATTGGTAACTTTTCTTCTTGAGAGGTAATTTCTAGTCATTCCATTAAATATGCTTATCTTTATCCCAAGCTATAGAGGAGAGATGAAAGGTGGCACTGGTATTTAGTTATGTTAAAGTCACATTCCAGAAATGAGTTCTTGGTTAGCCACAAGCTTTATAACAGTAACAACAACAATGGTATTATTTTGAATAAAGCCCAGTTATAAGTTTTGACTGCCTGACAGACTATTCTTATGATTTATGATTGGAGCCATTATTCTCAGAGCAACAAACAGCCCGTCCTGGGAATCCTCTGAACATCTGTAGTCCAAGGGAGGTAATTTTGCATGATTCAAGGAGGTGTGGAGGACAGGGACTGTTTCTGTAGAATTCTCTTTGCCTAAATGTTCACTGTACCAGGTGCCTAATGGAATCTTGGTGATGATGGTGCACAAGCTTTGCCTTTGCAGTGAGCAGTCAGGTGGTGAGGGAGGAACCCCATCTGTCATTTCTAAAGCACACAATGTGCAGTGGTTGATCAGGGCTGGCTATTGTTTTTTTAAAATCTATTTCCTTAAAAATTAAACAGGAAGTTCTCACCTCAGGTAACTGGGTTTGATTCATTCCAGAATTAAAATTATAAAACAAACCATACTGAGCTAAGGATCATTCATCAATTCAGCAAGAACTGAATTCCCTCATGACTTAAGTCTGTATTCCAGCATTGTGAGATCAGTACTTTGTCAGCACACTGATCCATCTCTCACGACCTGGTATACTTTAGAGTCCACAAATTGAAACTTCAAAATTCCCTAATTAAATGAGATGCATGTGAAAGCCCTTAGCATGGGTGGGTTGGAGCAGAACAAATTAACTGTTAGTCTTCTTCCTTATTTTCATCTTTCCATCCTTTCTTCCCTGGATGTGAAAATTATGTCAATATGTAACTAATTTTGAAGATGTCTTGAAGATGATTTTTTATAACAATGCTTTGAGCAAACACTCAAGCAAAAACAACAAACACCTTCTTCCAATCTATGAACTATTTTTGTGAACCTACAAAATGCATTGGGTCATTAATGGCTTCCCAGTGAGTTCTTCTTAATTGAATCTCAATGAGGTTCCATTTTGTTCAATCAACACCTTAGAGAGAAAATTATTTGTATCAATTTGTGACCTATTTTTGCCATTTGTTTTGATCATGAGCTATTTACAATTAGAAAATGTATCATCGATTGACAGGGAACATACATAAAAAGCTAAAATTTAATTTAAAAATTTGACAAAACATATTTATTTTTATTTCTCTTCTCCCGGGAAGAATTTTAAGAAAGATTTATTTTCTTTTTATATCCAGGCTGGCAGAATCTTTTTAGAATGAACAGAAAATATATAAATGAAAATTGATAAATTTATTCAAATTCCCTTCTTTTTTCATTCCTCCCTTCCTTCCTCTTGGCTTACTGTGTGCTAAGAACCTGCTATACAAAGGTAAAAATACATTAGCTACTTCCAATGTACTAGCACAAATAAGGCAAATTCTCACAAAGCAGCGACTAAAGTATGAATATGGTAAAGGCCAGAAGGAAAGGAAAAGAGGGACTAATAGTTAAAGATGAATTGAGTGTCTATTATGTGCCAGTCACACTATTTTGGTCATTAAAATATATAAAAAGTTGTCAGTTAATCCTTACATCAACAGCACGATGTAAGCGCTTTCTTCACATTTTATAGATAAGGAAACTAAGGTAAAAAGAAGTTAAAAAAAAATTGTACAAGGTCACATAGTTTCTCAAGGGATATAAACCCAGCTATATTTTACCTTGAATTTACACTCCTTCCACCGTACTATGATGCCTCTTGTATTAGTTTTCTACTGCTACTGTAACAAATTATTGCATATTTAATGGCTTAACAATACACAAATTTATTACCTTATAGTTCTAGAGGTTCAGAAGTCTGAAATGGTTCTCCTTGGACTAAAATCAAGGAGGAGGCAGGATTGCATTCTTTGAGCAACAGGGTTCGGGACAATTTTTGTTTCCTTCTTTTGAGATTTCTGAGATCTCTAAGTTTTCTGAACCCCGAGTAAACACATATAACTATTTAAATTAGAAAAGAGTTACTAGGAATAAATCAATGGAGAAGGTTAAGACGAGCAGCTATAGAACAGAGCACTGCTGAATAATAGGAAATCTTCATGAAATCCAAACTGTAATAGTTGTATATACTTCAAATTAGGAGTCCCCCCATATATCCATTAGAATTTTAGGGCCATGTGTGCAGTGGCTGTGATAAACTCTAATACAATAAGGAGATGAATGCCTAAGAGTTAAACAAGTTTGGGAATGTTTATTCTTGTCCAGGTGATGGGCTAATTTCCAATTTGTGAATCTGAAAAACATTCATGAATCAGAACTCTTAGAGATAGAATAAATCAGAAGGATGTGGAAGGTCATAGATATTCTTGTGTGTGTGTGGGGGGGGCGGGGGGGATTGAAACTCTTAGCCAAAAGGGATTTATTACATTTTCAGAGTCTTGGGAGAGTCCCACATTAGTACCCACATCCTGTTTTAACTTTAACTATCCCCCATTGTCATATATGTATATTTATACACATGGGTTTAGGCCCCTTTTAAAAGAAGTAAATGGACAGTACCAGGTACCTCCATTAGAGCACTATGGATTGCTCTTTAGTCTGAAAAGTCCTAGTTACTTTCTCTTTTCAATTGAGGTCTTACCTTTTAACCCTGTTTGTTCTGTGCCTCTCCCCTGACAGTTCTCCAAACTAGTCATGCTTCTTCTAAAACTGAGGAGAAACTGCCTGGATTCTAGTCCCAGGTAAAACCTGCCCCCTTATTAAAAAAAAAAAAAAAAAAGAAAAGAAAAAAGGTTTATTGGAAAGACAGGATGATAGCACCTAATTTACATATCCCATCATCACTAGGACTGGCCCAGAGTGGGTGCTTGATAAGTATTATTAAATTGACAAACGAATGCTTTATTTTAGAAATCAAAGCACAATTATATTCAAATTGGATACTTTACACCTCCTGGTTGCTATACTTTTCAAGACAGGTCCTTTCTCCTTCTGTGTTTCTTCAGTTTGTTACTCTTCTTGTTGTTTCTAATGAAACTCTCCTTCACTTTTCCTTTTCATGCTCAATTCTCTTTGTTTGCAGGCGTTCTTTAAATACACGAGGGCATTTAATCTTCCAATTCAAAATGCCAGCCACTCTAGATTTGTGTCACCTGCAAAGCTTAATGTTGTGCTAACTACCCCATCCTGTAGATCACTGCAGGAAACATGGAATACCAATATTCTCAAGTCAAAGTCAAGAGGAAATCCACTAGAGATGCTCCCCCTCTGTTTCTCAGATTGACACCGATCTATTGATTATCCTTCTGAGTACAGCCTCTGCAATAGCACAGCAGATTATTCCCGCTATCTATCAAGTGTTGTGGTCTCCAGAGGAGCCACAAATGATGCATTAAAATAGTTTATTGGCATAGAATATCTTTAGTCTCAGGAGAACAAGCCATTTTACACAATAAGTGGGTGGTAAATCATTTTTTTGAAAATTGAATTATTTTTAAATTCTCTTAGGTACTGTTTAGAAAAGACCTATAATAAAATCTATTGTCAAATGAAAAGTCTGTAAGAAAAGTTAATAATTAGACTCTAATGTATTTCTTTGAGTTGACTATTTTATAGCATATTTTCTCAAAGGAAATCACCTATACTCATTCCCCCCTTTGTATAACCTTTATAGAAGTCTTTTAGGCTTAATAGCTCTTGGAGCTTTATATGGCGTATTTTAAGATTAATGACTCAACCTGAATGCTCCTTGGCCAGTGTCCTGGGCTAGCCTCTTAGACCTCACAGCGTCGAGTGCCTTGAAGAAAAATGGCCGTCTACCCAAATCATCCATTACCAAAGCTGGCGCTTTCCAGTTTGCTTACCTTTCTCATATTATGACTTTGTTTAAATATAGCATGGCAGGAGAAGTTGCTCGTGAAATCAGTTCTAATTAAGGGCACTGCTTCTGAAAAGAAACTTACTGGACATGCTTCAGTGAAGGATGGTGGAAGCATGATGAATTTGTGATTTCTCACTTAACGCTAATTTAAGGCAGACATCTTTGTGGACTTTGGTAGGCCCAGGGATAGACTATAGGAGACTTATTAATCCCTGAGATTGTATGCAAAATTTTATGAGCACTTGTACCCCATCCCAACAGTTTTCATCAGATCCTGAAAGGGTCAAATATCTAAATAACTTTAAGAACTATTTTATGAGTATCTTTAGTCTTTGTCCCCTTACTCCTGGACCCTCTGTTTGATATGCCTTTAAAAATAAAACATATTTTAAAAGTTAAAACCTCATTAGTAATCAAAGGTATGCAAATATATTGGTGAGATATTACATTTCAGTTATCACATTGGTGAAAGTTGTAAGAATGAAACTCCTCAGTGTTGACAAAAATGTAGGAAAACAGCCACTCTCATATTCTGCTGGTGGGAGGTTATCCTTTGGGCGGCACTTTGGCCAAAGTCCTAAAGTATGCATCTGATTGGACCAACAATTCTATTTTGAGGAATTTATCCTAAGGGAAAGAATTGGACTAAGATGTTTATCTAAAGATGTTTTTTACAGTTTTTAAAATTTATAATAGTAAGAAGTTTATAACTGTGCAACAATAAGGACTCATTTAAGTCAGTTATGGTACCTCATAAAATGGAGTTCTACAAAATAATGTAGGTGTACATCTACCAATATAGGAAAATATTTATCTTATGCTAGGTAAAAAGGCTGGTTAACATAATAATGTGGAGTGTTGACTAGAAACTATGAAAAATAGTTTTAAAGAATATACACTGAAGAGCTAGATAGCAAATATGTGCGTTTATACTTGAATAATTAGATTTTAGGCAATATTTCTGCCTATTTTAAAAATACATATTTTATCAAAAAACATACTAACATAAATTACAAATGCATGTGTAACTGTTATGGGTGGAATTGTATCCCCTCAAAAGATAAAACCTTAACCCCTAGTCCTGTGAGTGGGACCTTTTATGCATATAAGGTCTTGTAAGATGTTATTAATTAAAAAGAGGCCAAGCTGGATTATAGTGGGTCCTAATCCAATATGACTGGTGTCTTTATAAGGAGAGAAATTTGGACACAAGGAGAGAAAGGATGGCTACGTGGCACTGAGCAGAGATTGAAGCCCCAGTGCTGCCAGGAAACCACCAGAAGCCAGGAGAGAGGATGGCATAGGTTCTTCCCTAGGATCTTCAGAGGGAGCATGGCTGGCAGCACTTGATTTCAGACCCCCAGCCTCCAAAATGGTGAGAGAATAGATTTCTGTTGTTTTAAGACACCTGTTTGCGGTACTTTGTCATGGCAGCCTGAGGAAACTAAGGCAATAGTAAAATAACAAAAGCTTGTAAAAAACACAGTTTAAAAAAAATTGTGTGTTTTGTGAACAGCCAGGAACTATTCTGCAAGATATAACGGGTAAAATGTCATCTTCTCATGATAGCCACTAATCAGCCACTTACTTAGCTATTGATTTGAAGAAGGAAGAACAATTCTTTTGGAAGCGATCAAGTCATGTGTACACTCATGTTAGGTGTAGAGCAGTGACCTTCTATTCGCTGTGAGTAGGCTCTCCAGCCGCTTCACCAAAGGCAGGAAGGGCGACGTGGGTTTTTTTATAGGTTACGTTCTGCTTCCCCATAACCCCTAGCAAAAGGCTGAGAGAACATGGTGTTTGCTGAGGTAAAGCTTGATTGGCCTGTGCAAATAGTAAGTGCTGTGGGTTTACTTTTTTCTTCATTCAATGTTTTTATGGCACTTACTAATTTCCAGGCACTGCTCTAACAAATTTATAATATAAACTTCTCAATCCTCTAAACCACCCTGTAGTGAAGAATTATTATTATCCCTCTTTTATAGATGAAGGAACAGATGAAGATAGATCAAGTAACTTGTCCAAGGTCACACAGCCGGTGAATATGAGTAAACACTTATTCTCAAAGTTGATAACGACTGTGATATGTGTGTGTATATACAGATATATACACACACAAGAAACAAGTTCTCTTGATGTCTTCTAATTCGGAAGGGCTAAACAAATGATGGCAAATCTTCATAGTGAAATATCATTCCACCACCAAAATGTTTTTGATCAATTTTTAATGATGCGGGAAAATGTTTCCAGTAAAATATACATCAAAGAAGTAAGATTTATAACAGAAACCTAGTAATGTAACAATTTTGTGCAAAAATAGCTAAATATATGAAAAAGGAATAAATATAAGGCAAATAAGCAAATAAAACCAAATGTTATTGGCAACTACTTTCGGAGGGGTGAGATTGTGGATGATGTTATTTTAAATCACTTTCTGATTTTCAAAAATGAACAGAGTGAACAATACTATTTTAAATATAATTTATAAATGTTGTGTATTCCTTCTTCGTGCTATTCTCTAGCAAGAAAAGTAAAACACCTGAAGAGAAATGGAAGTAAAATTTAAAATCTGTAGGTCTGATCTCTGATTCAGTGATGATACCAATATGTGTGACTCTGTGCAGAGATTCACTGACCATCAGTGGATTTATGATTGCTCAACTAGTTCTACCAGAATTTCAGCCTCTGGAAAACATGCATCCTTTCTTTCCTCCAGTGCGGAGAGTCTCTGTTAGGCTTCTCACTTCATAGAAGTGTCAAAATTGAAAAGTACAAAGCTGGAGTGTAGTAGTTTCAAAGAGCTGGAGTGAAGAGTAAATGACCATCTAAGCAGAGTGCTTTGAGCTTTGCTGGGAAAATCTCTATCAACAAACAGTATACAGTTATATACTCTGTAGAATATTAAATATTAATTCATCTGGTTGTCTTTTCTTGTCTGTCAAAAACTCTGATGCATGCAACTAAAGCACAATGTTTTAGCGTGAAGTGCAACACATTCAACAAATTTCCAGTAAAATAGTAGATGCGCTTTTCTCTAGCCGGGAGTACAGACAGCCGAAAATAGCAAACCAGAGAGTGCATCTTTTGCTTGAAAGAAATTCACTCATTCTGCGACAGGAAATGGAAGCCAACCTGGGGGCTGAGATGCGGGGAGCTTGGAAGAGGTATTTTAAGCACAGAGCATGGGTAAAAGACACAGCCTAGGGTGTATACATGTATGTGCATGTGTGAGCTTACTGTAAAGGCTGACTGATTAAAACCTGATAACAGTTGAACCTTGGACTCAGGGGAAGAGTGGAACTGTGACAGCCACACGTAACCCTGCAGGGAAGGGAGACTCCTTTTCTGTACCTAGGTGGAGAGGTAACTACTGACAGAACATTGGCAGTGGTCCTCGGATGATAAGTGCGTAGAGAGGGAATGAGCCAGGCTGCTGGGTTGGCAGGTTTCACTGACACTGCCTAAGCACATCCACAATCCATCAGCCCGTGAAGGCCAGTCTGCCACGTTCAACAGCAGCACTCTAAGGCACCAATCTCCTGTGCCTGGCACTTGGCTCTTTTTAATCCTGTCTACACTACTTTGTCCCTCCAGTTTTCCTCACTCTCAGACATACTGGATTAATCTTCATCCGTGAACCCTTTAATTCTGTCCCTTTCAAGTTGAAAACTAATTAGCTTCTTGGCTGACTGAGCAAGTTTTTTTGCTTTTGGTTTTTTTAACTTTCCTTTCTCAAGGCACTAATAGCTACAACTGATCCTGTGGATTGAGTAGGCATTCCTTAAAGTCTGAGAGTTATCATGGAAGGAAGATTCTGGAGAGGAAGGAACAGGACATTTGTAGAGTGACTTAGCATGAGAGCTATTAAGGGAAAGTGGCTTCGTTCTGTAGCCTAAGCTCTTGAAATGGTGCCAGCTGCCATTGTGGGATGTTTGGGATCACTCTACACATTCCCCCCGGACCTTTAATTTATTAATATACTTGTTGATGCTTTGTAAAGAGTCTGCTTTCTCCTTTTTCTCTCTTTTCCTAGAGAACTTACCCAAATTTGTAGACTCAGCTAGGCAGAAAATATTAAGACCTTGACCTTGGTTTCAATAGTCAGTACTCAATACCTGATGAATATTTACTCTTAAATGTTCTGCTAACTTCAAATTAATAACAGTGATCACAAAGTCTGACAATAACCTCTGCTGGGGATTTAATCATACCCCCCGCCCCCAAGTGTGAACTAATTTATATATAAGATCTTAGAAGATCCTATTAAGATGAAGTCAAATAGATTTAGGATGGGATTTAATGCAATATGACTGGAGTCCTTATAAGTAAAGGAATTTGGGACATGGAAATAGAAGCCATAGGAAAAGACAGTAGGGGACAGATCTTCATGTGATAGAGGCAGAGACTGATTGCTAGCAAGCGACCACGAGAATGCTGCAGACTGTAGAGAAAGTGTGGTCTGCTGATACCTCCATTTTGAACTTCTAACCTCCAAAACTGTGAGACAATAAATTCCTGTTGTTTAAGCCAACCAGTCTGTGCTATTTATCATGGCAGCTCTGGTCAAAAAGGTCATCCAGCCACACCCTTGGTGTTCTATCCAAGAGTGTATTTTCTTAACTTTTGCTATTTGGATATGTTGAGAATTTTCCAAATAATCAAGTGCTAGCTTCCTTGTGCATAACAGTCCATTCCTCAATTTACCTCTTTCCTTTTGCAATTTACTATAAGCAGCAAGGAGAAAACAGGCTGTACCTTCCGCAGTTTGCATGAAAATATCTTCAGCTTACTATCCATTTTCCTTGCTTACAAGTTCTCCCTTCCACCCAAGAGTAGAGCTTCTGTCACTTTATTACAAGGATCACATTTCCTCCAGTGTCCAAAAACATGTTCATCATTTCCTTCTGAGACCTCACCAGAGTCACCTTTAACATACATATTTCTATCAACAGTTTCTTTAAGCCAGTTTAGGCGTTTCTGTCATGCACCACAAAATTCTTCCCGCCTCTGACAATTACCCGTTTCACAACCACTTCCACGGTTTTAGGTATTTGTTACAAGAGCACCTTACTTCCTGGTACTAAAATCTGAATTAGTTTCCGAGGGCTACTGTAACAAATTAATACAAACGGGGTGACAGAACGAGAGAAATTTTATTCTCTCCCAGTTCTTGACACTAGGAATCCAAAATCAAGGCGTAGGCAGGGCCATGCTCCTTCTGAAGGCTCTAAGAAAGAAGCCTCCCTTGCCTCTTCCAGCTTCTTATGGCTCCCGGTGCTCCTTGGCTTGTAGCTACATCACTCCAGTCTCTGCTTCTGTCTTCACAGGATGTTCTCCTCTCTGGGTTTCTTCTCTGTCTCTGTATCTCCAAATCCATCTTCTTATTAGGATACCAGTCATCAGACTTAGGGCCCACTCTAATCCAATATGACCTCATCTTAAATTGATTACATCTTCAAATACCCTATTTCCACATGAGGTCACAATCACAGGTACCAGCTGGACATGAATTTGTGGGGGGGCACTATTAAACCCACCACACACACTAAGTGATGCCCTTGAGGTCATATGTTTTGCAAAATGAGGAGCCACTTCAGCCACTTTTCTGAGTTAATAAGAATATTATCTATAGTAATAATAATAACTATCTTAATTTTAATGGTGCATCAAAAACTCTTGAGTGTTTGTTTGACTTTTATTTTTAATCCATTGGAATAAACATGGGGATTAGGATCAGGTCCCCAGCTTTGCCACAAACTATTTCTGGATCATCACTCGTTCCTCTGTTATCAGTTGGAGGTAATAGCGTCTACCTGTCTGCATCACGGGGTATAGGGTAGTGAATGTACAGAGAGATAGGCAAGAGAAAACAGACCAGGGAGAGGCTGGGGGCCTGGAGTGAGAACTGAGTGAGTACATAACGGCTGTAAAAGAGTTTTCAGTCTGGAGGCTTTTTGGGTGGCTGGAATTTAAGACATATTTATTTTTTCATAGGCCATGTACCTGTTCATGACTTTAGCTCTATGTGTTCTGCAGTTCTCATTTCTTGTATGAAAGGGAATGGTTTGGGGCTTAAGTGACAGGATATGTGTCAGAAAAGAAGATGGGGGTGGTCAGCATGGGATCTGGACTTGTTCTGCATCTCTCTGTGGAAAAGTCTATGCACAGAATGGCTGTTCAGCTATCCTGGCCTGGAATTGCTTTGGATTTAAAGGTGTTGAGAAGTTTGGCTGCCCATTGTTCAAATAAGGTACATGTCAGTGATGTCAACACAATATGTTGAGGAAATGTCACATCTGTCTGCAATTGGCTACCTCTCAATGGGAGAAACACTGCTGGAAGCCTGGAGACCAGATGTTGCTTTCAATCAAATAGAGGTCAAGCAGCTTTAGATGAAGAATTTCTGCACCTCCCAATCCCAGTCCTACGAGAAACATGCAATGTGATTTCAGTGGAATCATAATTGTTTTAGCTCATGTTCCCATTTGTCCTAGTGTAGGACACTGCAGCCAGCAGAATAGAGTACCCAAAAAAATTGTCCTTGGTCCAAGGAGTGCAAAGACATCAGAGTAGCAAGATTCCTATTCTTGTGGTCACATGACTTGCATCACAGCCTGGGCCTTTCTACCGTAGGCACGGCAGGAGCCTGGAAATGTCACTTCTCCTCTCTAGCCTTCAGTTTTCTTTAAGCTGAGCAATGAGAGAAGTATCCTGGCTGGTTTATATTATCCCTTCCAGGTTGAACTTTCTGTAATTATTCAGATATAAGGGAATCCTGGCCTTGGCTAAGCCTAGTGACAGCCACCTGGAAAATCAGTGCATGGATGTTTCTAGGGTGAAAGGTTTTGGGGTAATTCCTACAATTCCTCATGGGGAAAAGGGGTTAAAGCAGCTGGTCGGAAACATGTCCTGGGCCAGAGCAAGAAATGACTGATTGTAAACTTGATTTTAAAGGACTCTTTAATTAAATCTCTTACAATCAATAAAATATCTCATCCCTTGGCTAACCCTGAATGCTGGGGAATGTAGGAGTTAATGTACATTTCAGGTGGGCTTGCTTCTTTCCCACTTTTAAAGGTTTTATGTTAAGGTAACAGTAAAACAGAAAAGGTTTTTTTTTCCAATTCATTTTCATGCCAGTAAATATGTATAAATTGAGTGTCCACTGAATGAGAACTTCTTTGCTAGGAGCTGCTATTCAGGGATGGATAGGATACTGTGAGGGAGGAATGCTTTGCCCCACTCCTGAAGTTTTCTCCCATGTGGAGAATATCCTCTGGCTCCTCTCTACCTTGCAGGCAATCGCCATCAGTGAAGATAGGGGACTTATTCACTGGTAAACTTAGGAAGAATAACTGGATGATTATTATTATGAAGAATAACTGTCTTTCTTCCTGGAAGCCTGCCTCCCTGCACAGAGCATTTGCTCTGGGTTGCATCACTTTGCATGACCTTCTGCTGCTAGCTGGCAACAGGAGGAGTTGGGCTAAAGTTTCCAGGTCATAATTTCAAAACCCTCCAGTATTTTTTGCTTTGGCCAGTGACAGTGAGAAACTGAAACACAGGGATGGACTTTGGGCAGCCTTGTTATACTGGTGGGAAGGCTTTTGGCCATGGATTGTAATGTGAGGGCTGGCAGTTTGTAGAGGTTTATAATAATCCAGGTGAGTTTTTATAGTTATGTCGTTGCAGTTAACTGCTGTGACCTAGGTGATCGTTTTTAAGATAGGCATGCAAGAGTTCACCTTGGTGCATGACAGCGGTTTATGGAGGTTTTGTCCACAGGCAAGAGGCTGTTTTTATGGGGGAGAACTGCACGTGTGTGG
Organism: Tolypeutes matacus; assembly: GCA_026826555.1. Taxonomy (NCBI): domain Eukaryota; kingdom Metazoa; phylum Chordata; class Mammalia; order Cingulata; family Chlamyphoridae; genus Tolypeutes; species Tolypeutes matacus. Next base: position 16,886,748 of record JAKSZT010053929.1, on the reverse strand, counting down.
AAATTTAACCAGGGCCCACAGGTCCATTTGTGTGCCAGGGAGCTCAGGTCTTGGGCCTTGACACAAATATCTGATTGTAGAGAGAACAGAATCTTAGCCAGCCTTTTAGGCATTGGTGGGAAGAACAATATTAGCTGCATTTAAGGGACAAGACAATGGGGTTCCTTGCATGCTGCAAGGCACTGGGGAGGTTCTAGCTTCAAATTGCTAGTGCTGGCCAGGGAAGGAGGGCTGGGTTGGTCACTCTAAATTCCATTCCTTATTCAGGAGTAAGGAGGAAACTGTGGAAAGAGAAATTTCTGAATTCATGTGAATAGTCCACAGGTTTGAGAGTAGAAAATATTCAAAGAACTTCTGGGCCAGTTTGAAGGTGATTCAGTTTGTGTGTGTGTGTGGGGGGGGGGGGGGCGGAGGGAAATGTATCCTGAAAGATAATGTCAGAGAAATGCATGGGATTCAAATCAGAGGTAGATGGTATCTTGAGGAACACATGGAAAAGGAGCTGGACTTTACTAGGCTCCTGAAAGCCCAGACGTGAAAATAGCAGTAGAGTTTCAGTTTAGGAATCTGCTGAGAGGAACTTTTCAGCTGAAACAAATGTGGAGAGGAGGTCAAAAACTACCCCGGGAGGTGGATTTCTTGGGGCAAAGCAATTCCTTCAAAAAAAAAAAAAGGTATAGAAGTGACTCCTGTGGCAAAAACTGACCATCCCTGGTCGCCAGAGGGAGGTAGACACTGTGATTAGAGTTCAAAGGCAGGACAGCACGGAGATGCCAGAGTGATGGGGGAGTCAAGAGGTGTGGGGAACAGGAAAACAGTGAAAACTATTAGCCCCTCACTGGGAGGTGTCTCTTAACTGAGTTAGCTTCACAGGTCATGGCTTTCAAGCAATCGACACAGTCACACATTGGCCAAAACCAAGAACGTTCTGCTGTGCCCTTCTTCACTCAGATATCACCGAGTTACTGCCATGGTTTTTGGCAACACTAAGTACTGGTTCTCTGGACGTGATTTTGTCTGGCACAACTACTTTAGGGTATAGGGATTGGCTTTCTCCAAGTTTGGTGGGTGGATTTTCTTGTAAGTCCTATTAACTCTGGATGTTTTAAAGCATGAGGCTTATGAGAGCTTAGCATTTAATTAATATAACTGCAAAGTCCTCGAACAAACCTCTACCATTCCCCCAGTCATGCAGCATTTGCCAATGGAAGCTAGTGGAGCCCTACTGATGAAGATAGAAGAGAATAAGAAGTAGGCTTTACTTCTGAGCTTTAATTCTATTGGCCTTTCACTCAATAGAGTAAGAATATTACATTTGGACATCAATTCCTTTGAACTTTAATTCCTTCGGACTTTAACCAACTTGGGGATTTAATCTTTAAGCCTCAATTTCTTCCCGGAAATTTAAAAATGCACAGAGGCTTCTATTCCAATTTTAGGCTTCTCAGTAATAACGTTAATAACGTTAATAACGAATATTGGAAAACTGTGGATGGAATTCATTCATGCATTTCACTATTGGTGTGTCCCAATGTGGCCATTTAATGTCATTGTCAGGCCACTGTTTAATATGTTGAATGATGTGGCTGCTTGTAATTTGGTTGGAAGTAGAACAGAGAGTAAATTTTCAGTCTTAAGAAGAATGTCACTTTTAAGTTGGTAATTTTACGAGAGAAGTTGTGGGTTACAGAACAATCATGTATAAAATACATTGTTCCCATATACTACCCTAATATTAACAACTGGCATTGGTGTGTAGCATGTTACAACTGATGAAGCACATTTTTAAATTGTTCTATTAACTATAGCCCATGGTTTAACCTAAGATAAATGTTCGTGTTATATAGATTCATGGGTTTTTCAAAAAAATTTTTCTAGTACCATATATATAGTCCAAAGTTTTCCTTTTTAACCACATTCAAATGTGTAATTCAGTGCTGATAATCACATTCACTATGTTGGGCTTCCATAAACACACCATCCATCACCAAAGCTTTTCCATCATCCCAAATGGAAACTCTGTACAATTTAAGCATTAACTCCCTAGTCCCTATTCCTGCTCTGGCCCCTGGAAATCTATATTCTAGATTCTGACTTCATGAGTTCACAATTAGAAAATAATTTCATGTCGTTTAGTGCCTGGCTTATTTCACTCAGAATGATGTCTTCAAGGCCATCGATGTTGTTGCATGTATCAGAACTTCCTTTTTATGGATGTATATATACATTTGTGTGCATATAACATTTGTTTCTCCATTCATTGGTTGTTTGACACTTTGGTTGTTTCCATCTTTTATCAATTGTGGATAATGCTGCTATGAACATTGGTGTGCAAACATCTGTTTGAGTCCCTGCTTTCAATTCTTTTGGGTATATACCTAGTACTGGGATTGCCAGGGCATATGGTACTTCTGTTCTTAGCTTTCTGAGGAGCTACCCAACTGTCTTCCACAGCAGCTGCAACATTTTTCATTCCCACCAACAATGAATGTGTTCCTGTTTGTCCACACCCTCTCCAACACTTGTAATTTTCCTTTTTTTTTTTTAATACTTGCCATTGGGGGCGTGTAAAATGGTATATCATTATGGTTTTGATTCAATTCTCTAATGGTTAATGAAATTGAGCATCTTTCCATGTGCTTTTTGGCTATTTATATAACTTCTTTGAAAAAAGTTTCTACTCAAGTCTTTTGCCCATTTTTAAATTTTTTGTTGGTAAGTCGACAGGTTTCTTTATATAGTGTTGATATTAAACCCTTACTGGATATGTGTTTTCCAAATATTTTCTCCCATTGTGTAGGTTGTTGTTTTGCTTTCATGAAAAATCCTTTGATGCACAAAAGTTTTTAATTTTGATGAGGTCCCATTTATCTATTTTTTATTTCTTTTGTTTATTTATTTACTTATATTTTTTACTGTTAATGCTTTAATGATATAATCCTATGGGTGGTCTCGAAAGTGCAGTGACTTTTTAAAAAAAAAACTTTTTTATTTTTAAAGAAGTTTTAGATTACATAAATATTACCTCAAAAAGATGGGGGATTCCAATATAACCCCCCCACACACACTTTCCCCCATTAACAACATCTTTCATTAGTGTGGTACATTTGTTACAACTGATGAACACATATTGAAGCATTGTTACTAAGTATGGCCTATAGTTTACCTTATAGTTTACACTATGTACCGCACAATTTTATAGGTTTTGACAAAATTATGATGGCCTGTAACTGTCATTGCAATGTCATGCAGGACAATTCCAATGTCCCCAAAATGCCTCATGTTTTACTTATTCTTCACTCTCCCTCCCCTTATTTTGCTATTTAGTCTTTGTAAGTCTTACTCATTTTCGACCATCAATTCCTCCATTGTTGCCTATATTTTCATGTTTATTTGCTTTTTTGTGTTGCTCCGTATTAAGTCCCTTCTCATTTCTTTCTGGATATATTTTTCATATGTTTTCTTTGGGATTACCATGGGGCTAAAATTTCACATCTTAACTATACAGCATATTACATCTTATACATGAGTCCAAAATCACTGATTTCTCATTATCCTTCTTATATTTTATGCATTTACTTTTTAGATTCTAACGGAAGTAAAAAGTGGAGTTATAAATAAAAAATACTGTAGTACTGGTATTTATATTTACCCATGCTATTGTCTTTATTGGAGATCTGTATTTCTTCATGTGGTTTCAGTCAATTGTCTAGTGTCCTTTCACTTCAACCCGCAGAACTCCTTTTAGTATTTCTTGTAGCACTGTTCTAGTGGTGACAGACTCCCTCAACTTTATCTGGGAATGTCTTAGCCTACCTTCATTTGTGAAGACAGTTTGCCAGATAAAGAATTATTTGTTGGCACTTTTTTTTCTTTCAGCAGTTAAATATCTCTTCTTGCCTCCATGGTTTCCAATGAGGAATAGGCATTTAATCTTACTGAGGAACCCTTGTATGTGACACATTGCTTGATTATATTATAATAACATGACACTGTATGGATCTATTTGTGTTCATCCTGTTTGGGATTTGTTGAGCATCTTTGATGTGTATGGTTATGGCTTTTGTTAAATTTGGGAAGTTTTCAGCCATTATTTCTTTAAATATTCTCTCTGTCCTGTTCTTTCTGCTCCTTCTGGGACTCCCACAATGCATATATTGGTATGCTTGATGGTGTCTCACAGGTTGCTCAAGCTCTCTTCACTTTTCTTCATTATTTCCTCTTTTTGCTCCTCAAGCTGGATGACTTCACTCATCTCCAGATAGAAAATAATGGTGCTATTTGGTGGGACATCTTTGGAAAACCCAAGAGACACTCCTTTTTCCTTACACTTCTTGGAATCAATTCACAGGGAGTGATGGGTTAGGGATGAAGCATTGATTTGTAGGCAAAGGGCATTGATATGTAATATGCCTTAGGATCAGATACAGCAATAGATACAACCTGTCAGGGGTGGAGGCTGTGGTTAAAGAAAGGGATAATAAGAATTATAAGAAGAGTTTAAGGTTGGGTCATTAAGACATACTTCATGGAGCAGCTGGTGTTTGAGATGGACTTTGAAAAATTGTAGGGATTTTTAGGCTTCATGTTCCAGACAGGCCTTGACAGTATCAAGTGCAGAGGGAGGAGTCATGGAGCCTTTGAGGTCTTGGCATACTCTCTGATTCCTAGTTTCTGCCTCAACCTGTGTGGGTCCAGTTAACTTATGCATTTGTGACAAAGGGGCCTTTAAAAGAGAATCACATTAATGGGAGACAGCAACCAAAAAAGGTAACATGGTGAAACTCATCCTTTCTGCCTATTTTTCTCTGACCCTCCTCCTATACCCTTTAGTCTTAGGAATTTGAGACTTCTTAGGCATAAGCTGCACTGAAACAGAGACAGGATGCAAGGAATTCAGCTATTCTTGGCCCATATGAGATGCTTGGCTTGTTCCCCATTGTTATTTGTAAAAATCAGGGTCGAATCTCAGCATGTATGTCTGGAACCAACAGAGAAACCTCCTTTTCAGTGGCGCAGCCACCTGGCATGGCATAAAAGTTTTATTTTCTCAATGATCTGATTTCTGATGCTAGAGATGGAGACAGGTGTAAATCCTCTGACAACTTTATCCCTGGAATGACTTTTATTCTTTTAAGGTTTATCTGAGAACCCCTCTGTTCCTCTCCACTCCTAATACAGACCCTTGGACTTTTGCTAAGTTTGTGTATAATGAGGCTTTGAACACGCTGTTTGATATATAACTCTAGGGTATTTTGAAATGCAATGGTTAACTTTTCACACATGCTACCTATGTTGCGCTTAAATATAAAATATCTTAGATCTCATGAATAAAAAGGCACATATATCTCTATACTAGCAATAAGGGATAAAAAAGAACATCATCTTGTGCCATGACATGGAAATTAAAAAAAAAGAGAGAGAGAGAGAGAGAGAGGAAAGAGTGGCTACATAAATGAAGAAAAACATTTGAGAAACAGAGAGAAGTCAATTTTGGCTTCTGAGGAGATGTAAAGTAGAGATAAACTGCAAATGTAGCAGGAATAGAAATTTTGAGCTGGAAGGGCTCTTTGTGGTCATGTGATCAGGGCTGGAAGAGGAATCAGGACACCTGTGTTCAAATAAAATATGTGCCAATTAATAACTGTGTGAAAGCAACACCATTTGCTTTCACTTTGCTCATTATTAGAGTGAGGCTTAAATAAAATATACATTGTTATGTAAGGAAATGTCTAGTGGAATTCAGACACCTCTTAGCTGTTTAAATAATATTTTAAAAATAGGTTAAATCCAAATCTATCCCCTCTCCCAGTTACACCCATGAGGTAACTGGGGCTCAGAGATATTAACTTATATAAATTTCCAGGGTTAATCCTGGTAAAGTTGCAATTCTAATCTATTTTCCTCTTTTGTCCCTGCCCAGTGGGCTTTTTACTGCATCATGTTTAAAGTGGTATGATTATTTCAGTAATAGCCTTAGAGATAGCTAGTTAGATTAGAATCACACCAGAGCCCTTGAAAGATAAGAACTAGGCTGTCTATGTCAAATTACTGAAGATTCTGGAGCTGAGGGGTAACATTAGCCTAATGATCTGCAGGAAGGATTGGGGAAAAGAAGCTTTCTGGAAGACATTGATTATATTCTACTCAGCACTCCAAGAGTACAAGATCTGGATTGTCCTGTTCCTGCTACATATTCAGTAACAAGCAGCATATGGCTCTTTAATATACAAATAAATAATATTGAATGAGTATATAACTGGAATTAATTAATGAAATTAATCAAATGAATAAGTAAATTAAATAAATGCATGAATGAATGAAAGAATGTTTTGGTTACATCATGGCTTTTTACTTATTTTTCTTAGTCTAACAATTAAATATTCCATTTAAGGCCTAAGAAACTCATAAGGGTGAGGTTAACATCTTCTGGATCATTACTGTTAGAAATACAGTAATTTAACCAAGACCCATTCTTTTGGGGGAGTAGATAATGAGAATCCAGTCTGGTTAAGAGTATTAGCTTCAGAATCAGACAAGACTGGGTGTGAATTTTGGCTTGTCTCTACCATTTATTATCTGTGTTATTTTGAGTAAGGAAATCAGAGAAGAGGAAAGTAAATGGCCAACATATGGGTATCGATGGGGATCTTTTGCAAACATATATTAGCCAAACCTTGGGGATTCCCAGAAATACTTATTGTCCGAATTTTTTGCTCTGGGATGGGCCCTACTTTAGTTGATGGGACAAAAACCAGTAAAACACAAATTGTTCATCGGTACAGAGCTATTGTGATGTGAACATGGCAGTACATTATTTATTTGTCCTCATCCATTGGAAAACAGGAATGGAGTCAATTCCACACTTTTCAATTTGTGGATTATTCATTTACTTTGCTTGACCTTTTACACCTTCCATTTGTTGAGATGAAGCAGAAGCAATACCGAAATTGTACTTGGTTTTCTATTTATTACCAAATTCTGAAAAAGAAAAAAAAAAAGCTTCAGCAAAAGGAGATACTCTCTCCTTTGTCTGGATTCTCCCAGGGAATTGCAACTCCCTTGTGACATCATGCCTTCTTCCTGGCTGTGCAGTGTTTTCCGTTTGTGCTTTATTCCTCTCGTTTCACCCTCAACCTTCTCTCCCTTATATTACCTCAATCATTGTGGGCATTCACATCAGTTCCATTGTAGATTTGAAGAAAAGCCTTCAGAAATTTCTGTTTAATCAAATGAAATTTGTTTTTGTTTGCTTTCTTTTCACTTATTTTTTATAGATAAGAAGAGTCCATGGCATTTGCTTGGCATACCTAAATTATGTTGGAGAATTTGAGCATCCAAATATGTGGCTCAGGGCAAGAGCCACTGAAAGACTTCTATAAGTCAAAACCCTTTTGTAGATCAAAGCCAAGGCACACCGGGAAGATGATGTGCCCCTTATCTTCAGTACTTGGCTGCCAACGTTGAAGAATCTACCCTCCATGGAGAGATGGTTGAATTAGGCTTTTGGAAATCAACTGCCTTGTCCTCTATTGGAAATGTTCCAAATGACCTTGGGTGAGGGGGTTCCCTAGAACCAGAACCACATCATAATACCCATTCAACAGGACTACGCTGGAATAGAATCTAAAGAGTAAGGTACTTTTCCTACTCCTGAGGGACTCCCTGTCTCTATAAACTCCTCCCTGGCAGAGTTTTGTGCTATTTCAACCATGAAAACCCTGTTACCAAAATAATAGCTACTGCAACTTATTCAAGTTTATCTACCCTAGAGAGGGAGAGCATCTATTTTACAGCCCTTGATTCCAGCAATGGTAATTAATTAGCAGAGCAAAGAGGGAGCAGGATAGATCCACAGAGCAGGGAAGAGAGGGGCACAACCATTTCTTCCCTATGGCATAAACATTCCAGAGAAGGAGAAGGAAAATTCTGCAACTATTCCATACTGCTTAATAGATTTATTTCAAACTCTAGATAATGGTTTTCCGGATATGGTTCTCTTCTCATTTTCTTTTCTTCTTCTCACGGGAATTTTCTCATATTGCATCCTAAGTACATTAAACTGCTTGTCATTTCCCCAATTCTTCCAGCTTTTTCCACACAGTGCCTTGCATGCATGTCTCCCTCTGCCTGGCATCCCCTTTGGACAAATTACTCACTTGTCTGAGCCTGTTGCATCATCTGTGAGATGAAAATAAGAACATCTACCTCACTGGGACTATTGTGAGGATTAAATAAAATGAACCATGTAAAGGGCTTAGCACAGTCTTTGGCACATACTAACCCAACAATGGTTACTTGTCATTATTTTTTATTTCTCTTTCTGTCTGCCTGATGAATTTCTACTCGTTCCTCAATAACCATCTCAAATAGCCTTTTTTGCTTTATTAGCTCCCCTGTCTGTTCAGGCAGATCATTGTATTTTCATCTATGCTTCCATATAATTCTGTACATAATTACTATTTTACTCAGCCAGAGTTTATTTAGATGTTTGTCTTCCCCCAAAAGACTGTGACCTTTTGAAGATGGGGCCCATGTCTTGTTCATTTTTTCATCAGCATCTAACAGATGTTTTCTGTAAATAAAAACTTAATATTCATCAAATGAATTTTGAGTGAGTGAGCGAATGAATGAATAACTGAATGAAATGTTCTTTAAAAATGTCCTATAGTAGAATAATTTCAGGCTTCCTAAAAATATAATTGAGAGACAGTAGGCTTTTGGCTAACTAGTTGGTATTTCACTTTGCTGGAATAAAAAAGATCAGAGTTATACTAGCATTTATTCTTATGAGTAGTATAATAAAATGGGATAAATAAAGAGAATTAATTTAATTGTGCTTAGTTTTCTAGATAATGAGTAGAACAGAAACCCTGGGAGAATTTGAGTTTCTTTGATTGTAAGAAGGAGAAAAGGGGCAAAGAAAATGTTTAGAGAAAAGTAGACAATAAACAGGAAGCTGCTGAAAAGAGAGGAGATTTGGGAGAAAGTGAGAGACAATTTGAAGCTAATTTTTAGGAATCTTGGATTCAGCTCTCTCTTCCATCTTTCCAAAGAAATCATCCTTAAACCAAACTCCAATTTAACTGACTTCCCAGATTAATCAGTGCTTCCCATTCCCTCTGTACAACATGAATACTTGCTGCTGGTGATGGGATATTTTTCTGCCATGTCATCTAACAGCCCCAGGTAGATCAGGGAGCCCTATTGTCCCCATTTGTTTCTTGTCTGCCATGGATTTGGTCTCTGGGAATTCCTTGTAGCACTCGGCATGGACTTCCTTGGCTAATGAACAGGTTTTCATTTGATTAGGCCAAATGCCCCTACCCACAATTTCCAATAACACATTCTTTCCCAGACTCTTTCATAAAGGATGCCTTGCTCACAGATGCAGGTCTGTGGTGAATTTCTGCTTAACTACATGCCCTCAGTACTGGTTCCTTCCTGAGAAGCAGCAGCAACTCTTCTCCCTTGCATTTTCCATATTCCATATGCTTGACCGCTTATCCCAGATCATTGCTCACAGTGTGTGCTGGGTAGCTGGGGACCTAGGATGTGCCTGTGGTCTCTACCTTCCTTTAGAACACGCCTAAATCTTAGCATTATTCAGCCTCTCCCATAAGGCAACGATGTGAATACTTCTTTACTTCTCTTCTATCTTTGCTTCATAACATAGAAAGTTAATAAAAATAAAAGAATTTTAAGGTGAGCTTTGAAGGAAATAACTAAAATGTTATATACCTGCTTAGAAACTGATTCTGTAAATTAATCACATGACAGTAAGCACAATAAAACGGGTGATTTCCCCATGAGTAGAAAGAGAATATCTACAGAAATATCAAAGGGCTGGTAAAGACACAAAATTAACAGCTATAAGCTCTGTTGAGTTTATCTGAGCATATTTTTTTCCCAGGGAATCAGGATAGAATAGCTGATTAGCCGATTACTTTATTAAAAGTGGGAAAATAAACCCAGCCTCATATCATGCTGGGATGTATACAAGCTGATGTTTATGAGTTCAAAGTAGAAAGTAGGAATGAGAATAAGAAAATGAATTCGTCATATTGCTTTTGTACCACATTGCATGATTTCTCAAAGTCTGTCCCAACACATGACACATATTTTCACTAGCATTGTTTCCTAGAGAGGAAGAATCTGGTATGCTGGCTGTTGGATTTGTCTTCCTTATGGCACAGTGAATAGAGGTTCCTTGCCCAACCTAGTTTGATTTCACGGGCTGTGGAAGATCCCTCTTCCTATGGAACCTGAACCTGATGTATTAATAACAATTTGGAGTCAAGCTCAGACTTCTTTAAATTTGAAATTATTTTTATTTTTAAAGAAGCTTTAGATTGCATAAATGTTACATCAAAAATATTGGGGATAGGGGGGCAGATGTGGCTCAAATGGTTGGGCATCCGTCTCCCATATGGAGGGACCCCGGGACCTCCCGGTAAAAGAAAAAGAAAAAGAAAAAGAAAAAGAAAAAAAAAAATTGGGGATACTCACATGCCCCATCTCTCCCCCTCCCACTTTCCCACATTAACAACATCCTTCATTCATGTGGTGCATTTGTTATAACTGATGAACACATATTGAAGCATTGCCACTAACCATGGATTACCATTTACATTGTGGTTTACACTCTGTCCCGCACCATTTTTAGGTTTTGACAAAATGTGTAATGGCCTGTATCTGTCATTTCAATGCAAGCTCAGACTTCTTTACATAACCAGTTTAAAAACACCCTTTTTAAGGCATTAACTTCCTAGTCCCTTACTTAGTTTATTAAAAGATTTTTGTCTCCAACACGAGGGCCTTAAACCTTTAGGCATGAAGTAGTAAAAGTGAAACTAATCTCTGAAAAAGATAGGTAATTGAATAATTAAATTGCAATTTTATTCTAATATGAAGTTATTTTCAACATTGATTCTTAAAAGTAACATTTGGACTGTCGTCCCTAATCATCTTGGATTTGACTGACAAATTTGATCTCATGAAACTGTTGGAGACTAGATGAAATCAAAGATGCCTTCCAGCCCATAGAAAAGATCAGGGTCTAAATAGCCTTTGTTGGCTATTTAATACCCTTTTGCCCTTGGGTAAGCCACTCCTCTCAAATGAAATTCTGAATTATATCTAGAAATGGAATTTGCGTGGAAAAGAAAGGGGGTTGGATTAGGTGATCTTGGGTCATGTAAAATGACAGCCTTCTCTCACATGGCTGCCTCCTAATGGCCTGACATTGACATTCAGTTGAAACATCTGCAGAAAATATGAGGAAAACAACCACAAACCTCCTCAAAGGAGGACGCTTCACATGCAGCTGTTGAGATAGTTAGAGAATCAAGGCAAAGTCATGGGCCAAAAGGTCATAAACCTGCAACTGCAGATCGAACTGAGGCATACTCTCATAGTAACACACGATTTGTTTCAGTGTTGAATAATCCATAAATATCAAAAAATAACAGCTTGTTCTTTTTGGCACTTTGGAGTTTGCAAATAACTCATCCTTTTCAGGGGAATTAAGCTATGGATTACTATCCCCATTTAGCAGATGTAGAAACTGAAGTTTTCATGAAGCTTAATCATTTCCCAAATTCATACACGAGAGTCTGGTCTCATATGCAAATGTTCTGATCACAAATACTAACTACACTAACTTTTGGAACTCAGTTAAAAACATTCTAATGGTATTTCACATTTTTTGAAAATTAGTTCCTAGAGTTACAAAGGCACTTTTGGAAGAGGTCAAAACTGTCTTAGTTAATCCAAGTACCATTGGGGTAGATTGAAGAACCAAGCCAGAATTGCCCTTTCCATCTGTCAGTTCCACTGTTGGAATGAATAGGGTGGGGCTTTAATGTCCATCTGGAAGATATCTACTTTATAACATTGCTGCACATCACCATATGGGTCAGAGAGCTAGGCTCATCAACTAGATAAATATTGTTGTTAAATTATTTCCCATTGTGAAGGTTTGAGCCTCATTAGATCTAGAGTAGAAAGAACACCATTAGTTCAATGTTTACAGCTAACTACTGTTTTCCATTTTAGATCTGGTGTGATAAATTTAGCAAATGGCACTGAAAACAGCTCTTATTTGCTTAAAAGATGTAATTGAATTGTGTGACAGCATTAAAATATTACAACAGTTTACAGACTTTATCTGTTACCAGTTCAATTTTATTTCAAGCCTTTGAATTGAAAGACCAATGGGTGCAGCTTGGGAAGTGGAAGGAATGAAAGAAATCATTAGGTGTGCCACTGAAAAATTTTTATTTTGTTTTGTTTTATTTGTGCTTTTTAGAAGAGAGTGGCAAGGATTGCAGAGTTTGAGGAAATTGTGAAGTCAGTTTTTAAAGGACAGCATCTGCCACTTGTAATATTTATCTTACAACTGGGTACCAAATATAATATGCTGGAGTTCTGCTGATTGCACAAGCCATAGGCCACTTGCATTTGCAATTAACCACTCACACCCTTGTTTTTCCTCACAACACAAGAGGTTGATTATGTGATTGTAGGTATGATAATTAGCAGACATGAAAAAAAAAAAAAAACCAGCAGAAGCCTGCTAAGAGTGTCCTTTTTTTGAAAGCCTTAAATATGGACTAATTTGGTTAGAAAGTATAGGAGAACACCCGAACATGTGCTATATGCCAAGCTATTTGCCTGCCATCCTCATTGATCTTACGGTGCAATAGCAATTGCTCCCCACCAGTCCTAGGTGTGGATGGCTCTATGTTCCAACATAGAAGGGGTTGGGGAGCCTCCAAACTGTCAGACACATCCTCTTCACTCTAGGCAGATGCTGTAGAATATTTAAAAGACCTAGTCTAGACAAAGGAGATCCCAGAGAAATATGCAGAAACCTACCCATGTCTTGGAAAGACTTATTTCATTTCTTCTTTCCCTCTCTCCCTCCCTCCCTCTCTCCCTCCCTCCCTCCTTCCCTCCCTCCCTCCCTCCCTTCCTTCCTTCCTCTTTCTTTCTCTTTCTCTCCTTCCTGCCTTCCTTCTTTTCCTCCTTTTTCCTTCCAATCACATTGGTCCTGACACTATGGAAGAAAAAAACCTTGAAAACCCTTTTGGTACAATCACTTTAAAAAGCTAGATAAAATATAAAAATATATGTTATAAATGTATAGTTGAGCTAGCAAGAAATAAAGGGTGATGTTTATGCAATTGTCAGCAGTAATAAGTTATTAAGCACATGAATTAATTTAGAGTCTTGTGCTTGTGTGGGGAGGGGAATAGGGAGCAAAAGATGAAACTTAGGACCCACTCAAAATATCTAGACAAAAATCTACAGAATTACAAGTAGAGTTTGACAAATACTTCAATGCATGTGAGATTTTAATACACTTTTAAAAATTCAGAACTGGTATGCCCACTGGTACTCATTAGTAATAACATAGACTTATAAAATAATACAATTTACAAACTTGATCTAATGGGCAATATAAATGGAAGATGGCATTCTGCTTTCAAGAATGTACATTCCTAAGAAACACACATGGAACTTTTATAAAAATTGACCATATACTGGGTTAACAAATATCAAATATCATCTCATAGAAAATTTACTCTGATGACACAAAATAAAAGAAGTAAAGAGAGAAAAATCAATCCTCTCTCCTATACATTTTGAAATAAAACAACTCATTTCTAAATAATTCTTCAGTGAAAGAAAAAAAATAAAATTAGAAATCAGAAAACGTGAAAATATTGAGAACCAAATAACAGCAAAAATGTGTATCATTAAATGCCCATAATAGAGAAAAAGAAAGACTAAATATGATCATCTAATATACAAATAAAATAGAGGAAAAACAAAACCAGAATAAACCAAAGAAAATAGAATGGAGGGAAATATAAAATAAGAAAAGAAAATAATAAATCTGAGTAAAGAATAAAAGGGAATATCAATGAAACAAAAAACTGGTTCTTTGAAAGACTAACAACAGACAAGAAAAACAATGAACAAAACAAATATGAATGAGAGCGGAAAAATATTAATAATGAAAAAGGGTACAGAATTATAAAAACAGAGATTCAAATAAATCATTAGATAATGCTATAGAATGAATTTATGATAAGAAATTTGAAAATATAGACCAAATGGATCTTTTCTCTGGAAAATGCAATTTGCTATAACTGACTAAAAAAGAAGTAGAAAGCTTAAAGAAATATGCAACTATTTAAGAAATCATATCAGTAGGAAAACTTCTAGATTCCAAACCCATTAGTCCTAGATGGTTTTGGATTGAGTTTTACTAAAATATCAAAGAGAGTAATACTTAAACTCTTTCAGAAAATATAAAAAGAGAGAAACCTCACTAAGAAGCTAATATTGCCTTTATTACAAAACCAGTCGAGAAAAATACAAAAGACAATATAGACCAATCTCACTTATGAACCTAGAAACACAAATAATAAGTCTAGCAAATTAAATTCAGTGATGTAAGTTGTAAATTAAATCATTGTTACCACGGAGGTTTTAGCCAATGAATACAAGGATGTTTCAACTCAATAAAATCTATCTCTACAATATAACAAAATAACACTTTAAAAAAGAAAATATTATGACCTTACCAATAAAAAGAGCATTTGACAAACTCAATCTGTGTTTATTAGAAAATACTCTTAGCAAATTATGAATAGAAGTGAAATTTCTTGTCTTGATTAAAGGTATCTCAAAAATCTAATGCAAATATCATTCCAAATGGTGAATTGTGAGAGGCATCTTATTAAATTCAAGAAAAGAAAAATATGCTTGCTATTTCTATATCTATTCTGCACTGAATGAAAGGTCCTAGGCAGTGTGATAAAATTAAGAAAAATAAAATAGATAAATACTGGAAAGGAAGAAACAGAGTTTCTTCACTTGTAATATTGTTTGGATGGATGGTCTAGGAGGTTCTACAAACGATTTGAGTTCATAAGAGGTTCAATAACACTGCTGGATATAAGATCAGTATACAGAAACTAATGATGTTTTTATGTATGAACAACAAGCAAGGAGAAAATATAATTTTAAAAGAAGATGCCATTAACAATCGTAACAAAAAGAATACATGCCTAAGAATACATCTAACAAAAGTTGAGAAAACCTTCATGGAGAATATTGTGAAACTAAAGTTTTATATTTGGAAAACATAAAAGACAACCTAAATAAATGCAAACAATATACGTTGTTTCTATAGCAAAATAATCACTACTGTAAGGACAGAATTTCCTCCCATATTAATCTATAATGACAATGACATTAAATCAAATTCAAAACAGAACATCATAAATTCATTAAAAAATGGCTGTTTGTTTTTGAAATTTAAACTATGGTGATGACACAGAAATAGACAAATAGAGAATCAACAAAAACAGAAAAAAAGGACCCAAGAACAAACTCACTTACCCATGGTCTAAGGTGTATGTCAAAGGTGATATTACTAATCAGTGGGGGAAAGGATAGGCTACTCAAAAATCACGAACCAAAAAAAGATACCATCCTTACAGAAAAAATAAAGTTAGGCCCCTTTCTAAAACACAGAAATAAATTCCAGATGGATTAAACACCAAAATGTGAGAAGAAAAACTGTTAAGCATTTAGAAGGAAATATATGAAAGTATTTTTATAATATTATGATAGGGAGGAATTTCTTAAATAAGATTCAGAAAACATAAACCATTAAAAAAAGATTACATTCAAACCTAAACTTCCATGAAATAAATGAAAACATAAACAGAAAAGACATTGGTTTGATAGTAATGGTGGATGCATAGAGTCTGTTACTTTATTTTCTGTACACTTTAAATATTTTAAAAGATTCATAAATAAAAAATAAAAACAGTGAAGAATGAAAAAAAAGTTTAAAGAATGTGAAATAGAGAATGGGGCAGTAGAGCGGGAGTTGATAAGCTCTGCTTTCAAAAACGAGAAAATGTTTCTCTCCCCTGTCTCCCCCTGCCATCCTCCGCCCCAGCTGCAGTGCTCTTCAGTATTATTTATACTGCACAGAAGCACTAGCCTCCAGCTTCTTTCTAGTTCAGTTAAGGACACGTGCAGTCATCATGCTGAGAGTTTTGGGGGTTGACTGTAGACACAAATATGACTAAGAGGTACTTCTGCTCCAAGCCCCTGTAGGCACTTTCTCTTCTAGATACAATGGAGTGTTTATTGGGTCTGTGACAAAACATTTCTTATGTGGTGGACCTATCCCCATTTTCATAAGATGGCACCCAGTCACGGCATGCCAATTTGCTTATGTGTGTTGAAAGTACGCATTCAGTGATGATACAGCTTGTAAATTTGCACAGACAGTTCCCTGAATGGGTCTGTTGCAACTTTACATGCTGTGTTCCTCCCATTTGGCTTCACCCTATTTTGTAATTGTCCAAAGCTGCCAGCCCACGTATCCTCATAGATGGCAAGTAAGTGAGGACCTCATTTGACCAACATGGTTTAACACCTGAGATCCCTTCCCTAGCACAGTTCACTTCTTACAGGGGGTTATTCTTTATATAGATCAAGCTCGCATTTACTTATTTATCTATTTAGGTTATTGGTGATGCCAGAGGAAAGCTGAGTTTGTGGTAAGATGGGAAGAATATAGAAGTGAGCATGACCTGAGTTGCCCTCTTGTCACTAGACTATGTATCTACTGAGGCAGGGGAATGGGGCTGTTAGTTTATTAGGGTAGCACCAACATTAGTTCAGGATATAAATCGACAAACACCAGCTTGATACATGTAAATGAAATCATGTGTTTATATGTAAAAAAAGAGACCAAACATTTTTTACCTTAACATATACCTCAATGTAGTTTTGAATCAAGGCTAAACTTATGTGACTTATTTGGTGTCTACTTAAAGTCTATTTTCATAGTCTGACTTGGGGGTGGGTCTTGGGAAGTACAGATATAAAAAGATCTTTCAACTCAAAGTGCTGAAATCTGAAATTCAGAAGTCATCTCTTCAGCTGGAGAATTTGATTACTACTAAAATGCAACAATCCACCGACTCCAGCAAGTGCTGTGGACTGGATGCTGGACCCCTTCAGATCGCTTTTACCATTTCTGTGGTTCCCTCCCAAGCTTTGATGTGTTTTTGCTTCCAATGGGCCAAACCCGAACCTCTGTTGAAGGACTGCCCTTTGGCTACCACAGCCACTGTGCAGACAGCTAGAATTGCCTAGGAGTTTAAATCCCACCTCCACCCACTCCCACTTGGCTCTCAACCATAGGTCCACCAGGGATGTGACTGAGAAAGGCCAACTCCTTCACCTCAAATAAGATAGGGACAACTCTTTGGAATAACCTACGCTCTAGAGCGCCTCTGAGGGATCAGGCTGAAGCCACATCCACAGTCCTCAGCCTAAAAACTATACTCTTGTGTGGTTCTTCCTTGTCCCTGTTCTGCTTCCCCCACTGCCTGGTGTTTTCCCCTGGATGCACCTCCTTAATAAGTCACCTGCACTTACATCTGTATCTCAGCATCTGCTTCCGGGAAACTCAGTCTAAGATAATGGCGATGTCATTAAGCCAACATTGGAGATATGGATGTGAATAAGTCCTTGTCTTTGCTCTTGATGATTTTTAATACATCAAGACTTTATTAGAGATTTTCAGAGATGGGGAAGGAACTTACGGTTCCTGAGCACTTGAGGTGGCTAAGACTGAATCCATGAGGGGAGGAGAGGGCAGGATGGCAGAGAAAGGGAGGTGGTCACTAGACAGTTTGGATGGCCAAAGAAAGATTGAGCCGTTTAACAGGTCACTTCTGGGGAATCTTTGTTTAAGTTATTAGATACTTTCTTCAGTTCTTTGAACTGTTATCCTTGTGAAGACAGCTGTGGTGTTCCTTGCTTGAAACTCTGCCCTTCAACACTTCTGCCCTATTTCAGAGTGATCTTCACATGTGATTTTAAATAAATATGAGTTTGATGTTTCCTCTTGAGCCAGACTTTACAGTCCCTGACTTGGTAGGCTACTTGGAAACATGTCTCAGAACTCATCTGGTTTGGGGAAACATCCATGTTTTATAAGGATGTAAACTCTCTACCAGTTAAGAATCCATTCATCTGAGGGGCACATTATAGGCTTCAGTCCCCTTTAAGAATTCTGTTTATGGTTACACATATAATAAAGTTAAAAGAAAGACTGGAGATGATAAACACCAAGTTGAGATGGTGGTTATTCCCTGGGAAGGAGGGAAGCAAATGGGATTAATGAGTGGTACATAGGGATTCAGTTATATCTATCTATTGTTCTGTATTTTTAAATTTAAGCTGGCTGGTAGGAACACAACTGTTAAAAAAGAAGAAGGAAAAAGTAGTTTTCAAATATTTTCTAGTGAAGGGCTGGAGGGACTTGAATGAATGAAAATGGAGAATATCATTTGCTTAAAAATCATAGTTAGTTGGCTAAGAGCTAAGAGCTGTTTCCCACATTCCACTGTTAATGGAAATTTATGCAACGATGGAAATATTTTATACCTGCACTGTCCAATATGGCAGCCACCAGCTGCAGGTGGCTATTTAAATTTAAATTAATTAAAATTTTAAAAGATTAGAAGTTCAGTTCCTCACTTGCAGTAGCCACATTTTAGTTGCTCAAGAGCTGTATTAGAGTAGTTCTAGAATGAAGCTTCAAATTAGGGATTTCCTAGAACAGTAGAGGTGAAAACTGTGACCTTGTTTTTTGTTGTTGTTTTGTTTGTTTTTTAGAAGGGGTGGGGGCAGTTACTTGATTAAGCTCACATCTACTGAGGGTGTGGATCAAGGCCTAATTTTCTGACTCTAGTTAATATTTTACCCTCTAGCACCCACCACGCTGGCTGGGGAGTAAAGAGGAATGCAAAGAGGGGAGACCTACCTGATGCCTTTCTGTGTGAGCCACTCTGGGAGGATCCGCCATCTGCTCTTCCTCCTCCAGATTCCCTCTCCACCCTTTGCTCTCCATCAGCAGGCTCCCTTAACCTTTGAACTTCCATTTGGGTTGATGGGGAGCACTGGCAGAATTCAGATGGGAGGGAAGAGAATGAGAGTTGGGTATATTTTCCTCTACTCCCTACCCGAGGACCTTGAGGGCTCAGCTCTTGGTAGTCAGATCCCTCCAGGTGGCCCTCCTTTTTCAGAACACGGACAGCACTCTCAAATTGAGTGCTGGAGGAGAGTTTACTGTTTAGCTATTTATAAATGTGCAGACAGAGCATAGGGAGGAGCTAATGCAGACCATGGGGCAAGCAACCATGGGGCAAGCAACTGTGGGGAGTCAATACCACCCCTAAGCCTGGACGGGAGAGATGAGCGAGAGGTGTTTCCAATGCACGGAGTCCCTTTTCACTTCTTCTGCTCTAAAGTGCATGTGAGTTTTGTTGGCGAGGTAGGAATCCTGCCTAGCGCCAGGGGCAGAGAAGAGGGCTTGTATTTCCTTATATTTCATTATATTTCTGCACTGTATGGTTATTTGAGGTTCAATTAATTGCTATTGAGTATACACAATGGTTAAGAATGTATTAGCCAGCATTGGAGATATGGATGTGAATAAGGCCTCGTCTTTGCTCTTGAGGCTTTGGCTGACTATTTAGATATGTGAAACATTCATGCATGAAACCACTGGACTCCCAATAACAGTTACCAAGTGAGATGTATACCCAGTGCACATAAAATATATTTGTGTATTATGAGTACATATATCATCTCTGCCTCTTCTTGGCTGTGTGGTCTTTGGATAGGTTGCTTTATTCATCTGAGCATTTAGCCTGAAAATTTAGGATATCTTTCAGAGTTACCATGATTAAAATGATAATTTTGTAATGTGTAGTTACTTGTCTAGTGAACATCTCCACTTGGATGCTAATAGGTGTCTCAACTCTTGAATTTAGCATATTCCAACTGACTTTCTGATTTGCTCTGCAAATTTGCTTTCCTCATAGTCTTCCAATCTGAGTAAATGGCGATGTCATTAAGCCAAAGAAGCTTCATTTTCCTGCTTTCTCTCACATTGTATTTTCCCACCATGAGCTAATACTATTGGTCTACCTTTAAATATATTTTAATTCCACTCACTTTTCACCATGTGGTCCCAGTTAGCATTATATCTGATCTGGAGCATTAAGTAGTATCCTCCCAACTGGTTCCCTGTCCCCACCTAAATTTCCTATGCATGTGGAGTGGCTGGATGTCGTCTTAATTTTGGTTGCCTTCAATTTGTTGAAATCTAGATTTCTGACCTTTTAACAACTTTTAAAAGCAGACATATTCTCTTCAGGGATCCTTTTAGGGCCATTTTTTCTAAGGCTTTTGGGCTTTTCTACCTTTTGGCAAGAATAGCATACACCCGAATTGGACATTGTCTTTCATTTGGAGAACCCAAATTGAAACAGACAATGAGCTATGAAGCTTTACAACATTTAATGAGCATTTAATCTGGACAGGTAAGCTTTCTGTCCCAATTTTACTGAGAAAACTCTATAGAATTGTTTTCAAAAAAATTCAGAAACTTGCTTAATGACCTTTGGCTTAAAGCAATCTTTAATGGATGCTTTAATGGATAGATGATTGAAAATCCTTTGTCATCAAGAGATTCTGAACCAAAATTTGGACACGGTATATCAATCAAACAAATCCTCATTTACCTTTGGACTATGTATGTAATGCATTTGATAATCATTAATTGAGCATCAATTTTAGTAGAGGTGCACTAATAAATGCTGAGCTGATTCAAAGAAGAATAAGGCATGGACCTTGTCCTCAATAAGCTTATATTCCAGTGGCAG
The DNA here is from genome assembly GCA_026826555.1 of Tolypeutes matacus. Lineage (NCBI taxonomy): Eukaryota > Metazoa > Chordata > Mammalia > Cingulata > Chlamyphoridae > Tolypeutes > Tolypeutes matacus. The sequence goes on along the minus strand of JAKSZT010053929.1, from coordinate 16,865,968 downwards.
CGATAGAAATGTGCATAACTTAGTTTAATATGCTGCATAAAGATATGATATTTAAGTCATATCAGAAGACTAAGCAGCTATTAATGTCCACAGCATGGAAATATAATTAGCAAAATAGTTCTATACCAGAGTTCATTTACACTTTCATTGGGAAAGAGAATAATTTGCCAGTTTAACGAAAATGTTATGATTTGATAACAGGTGTTGAAACAGAAAGCTGTTAATAAGATCTGGGTCTCTGCCATGAAATATAGAGGTTATAGAAATTCAAACACAGTTTACATTTTCTCCATAGCACTAAAACATTGTTGAAGGCAGGAAATTATTTTCCCTTAAAACAACTAGTCATTTTCTTAAAGAAGTTGAGATGGAAAGATCTTTATCCTGAACTCATCTTTCCTGTGTGGATATGAATGTGGACATTGAGATTTAAGCTATGGCATATATTTTCTGTCCTAAAGTTTGACAGATCTTCTCTTTCTTTATTCTTTTTACTAAAATAAGCCTTCCTACCCTTCCCATGTTTCATTTTTTTTTCTATTTAACAAACACTTTTGAGCCCAAGATAGTACCTTCGGCCTATTTCCCATGCACCTTGCAAACACATCTTTTCGGATAGTAACATGGTTTTGCCCTTCATCCTATTTCAGCCTGGAATTTCTTGAATATCCCCTGGAGCTCAAGTCCTCCCTGAAATCAATGTGTATTTCACGTGCCTTTCGGATTTGTTGATCCTTTCCCACCAAACCCTCTGATCAATGCTGGCTTAAAACTTGCAACCAGTTCCATGTAAGGAGAATGAAATAAATTAGTTATCAAGTGGATCTCAATGAATATAATATTTCATGTTATAATGATGGCTCATAATAAGTTTCGTGTGTTTGAAGGCCAATCATTGAAATTGCCAACCCTTTCCCTAATTTTATAATTTAGCTCTCTCTACACCAAGGGGCTTACTGGTTACATATTAAAAAGGATGTTGAGGAGGTGGAACTTCTGGGGAAGATGGCAGAACAGGGAGCTCCAGGACTCAGTACTTGTACCAAGACAGCTATTAAGCAGGCAGGAACCCTCTGAAACAACTATGTATTTTTGAAACTCTGGAGGCCAGAAGAATATTGTACAGCATCCAGGGAAGAGCAAGAGGAAGAGGCTAATAAATTACTGTAAAGAACTGTAAATTGCTACCTCTGTGCAGTAGCCACCAGAGTCTAGTTCTTAGCCAGCAGCTGGTGAAAGAAAGGGATATAAAAATTCTCTTCCTTAAGACCAGGGGTATGCACAGCCGATCACTGATCATGGTTTTTGAATTAGTGAATTAGGATCACTGGGTCCTGGCTCTGAGGGCACCTATTGTTTCAACTTGTCTGGGTCAATATGGAAACAGCCATTGTTTCAACCTCACCCTGGACAAAAGCAGGGTGGCAGCCATTGTATCCACTCTTCCCTTATAGGTGCAGAGGAGGTAGAGATTTAAAGATGCAGCGCTTCCTCAGGGCTGCGGGGGAAAGTTAGCTGAAAGTCTGCATTTGCTGGGCAGGCCAGGAGAGCTCAGCCTTGAGGACCCATTGGAGAAGTTTTTGGCGCTGTTCCTGACCCCTTCTGCAGGCATTTTGGAGCTGGTCAGCACCCTTTTGTGGGTCCCTGGCCTTGTTTTGCCTGGGAAAGGCAGAATTCAGAAAGTCCTCCCGGGGGTGACCATCTTCCCAGAATTTGCCCTCCTGTCAAAAGCAGCATGAGACAATGAAAGGAGCATAACAAACTATAGAGGCAGACAGTCTAGGACAAAGGCCAGTGGCTTCACTACCCAAGAGAAGGATGTTTATCCCTTGGGAAACAGAGAGGTCAGCCAAACTCCTGTAAAAGGGGACTTAGAAAATAACAAGCCAAAGCCCAGGACAAGACAGAGGCCAAGTAAGACAGGGAAAATCCTGCACTGTTCATTCACCTTGGGCAGACCTTCCTGAGGGGAGGACTGAAGCTCGAGAAAATCTCTGTCTTTTCACCAGCTGGATACAAACCAGGAAGCAGACATCCTGGGGAGTAAATCCCAGAGTTAATATTTTAAAATACTAAAATGTCAAGTGTACAACAAAAGAGTACAAGACATATAAAGAAAAGGAAATGATTGCCCATCCAAAGGAAGTGGATGAAAAACAGAAAACACCAATGAAGAAGACAAGAATGTGGACATACCAAACAAAGCCTTTAAAAAATGATCTTGAAAATGCTTAAGGATATGAAGGAAAGAACAGAGAAAGAACTGCAGGATACAGGAGAACAATGGATGAACAATAGAAGAATATAAATAAAGAGACAGAAATTTTTAAAAAAGGAACCAAACAGAACTACTAGAGTTGAAGACCACAATAACTAAAATGAAAAAATGCTCAGGAGGCTTTCAAGAGCAGAATGGAGCTAGCAGAAGAAAGAATCAGTGAACTTGAAGAAAAGACACTTGAAATGAGTCATGCTGAGGAGCAGAAGGAAAAAGGAAACATTAAAAGTGAAAATAACCTAAGAGAGCTATGAGACAACCATTAAGAGCACCAACATACATGTTATGGAGGTCCCAGAAGGAGAAAAAAAGAGAGAAAGGGGCAAAAGGAATAGTCAAAGACATAATAATAGAGAACTCCCCAAATTTAGCAAAAGATGTGAATGTGCACAACCAAGAAGCTCAGAGACCACCAAAAAGGGTAAACATGAAGAAAAATAAACCTTGTCACATATGGATCACACCATTGAAAGTAAAGGACAAGGAGAGAGTTCCAAAAACTTCAAGAGTGAAATAATGTGTTACATACAAAGAAGTCCTAATCAGATTGAGTGCTGAGACACTCACAGTAGGTTGAATTACTTAAAATTCTGAAGGAAAACAACTTCCAGTTAAATATTTTATACCTGTGAGAACTTCCTTCAAAAATGAGGGAGAGATTAAGACGTTCTCAGATTTTTTTAAAAAGCTGAGGGAGTACATTACCACTAGACTTGCCCTATAAGCAATGCTAAAGGGAGTTCTTCAGATTGAAATCAAAGGAAACTAGACTGTGACCCAACTGAAACAGAATATACATTCTTCTTGAATGTACAAGGATCATTCTCCAGGATAGACCATATGTTAGGTCACAAAACAAGTCTCAATAAATTAAGAAATATTGAAATCATTTGATGTATATTATCCAACCAAAACAGAATGAAGCTTGAAAGCAATAACAGAGGAAGAAATGGAAAATTCACAAATATGCGGAAATTAAACAACATATTCTTAAACAACCAGTGGGTTAAAGAGGAAATTAGAAGTGAACGTGGGAAATATCTTGAGGTGAATGAAAATGAAAACACAGCATACAAAAACTTATAGGATGTAGCAAAGACAGTCCTGAGAGGGAAATACATAGCTCTAAATGCTTATGTTAAAAAAGAAGCAATATTTCAAATCAGATATCTAACCTCAAAACTGGAGGAACTAGAAGAAGAAGAACAAACTAAACCCAAAGTGAGCAGAAGGTTCAGAGATAAATGAAATAGAAAACAAACAAACAAACAAAAACAATAGAGAGAATTAACAAAACCTGAAGTTGGTTATTTGAAGAGGTCAATAAAATTGACAAACTTTTAGCTAGACTGATGAGGAAAAAATGAGAGAGGTTATAAATAACAAAAATCAGAAATGAAATTACCGAGCCTGCTGTAATAAAAGTACTATTAGTGGATACTATGGATAAAATTAGATAACCTAGATGAAATGGGCAGATTCTTACACACAAACTACCTACATTGACTGAAGAAGAAATAGAAGATCACAACAAACTGATAATTACTAGGGAGATTGAAATAGTAATAAAAAACCTTCCAACAAAGAAAAGCGGAGGTCCAGATGCTGTCATAAAGCATTCCAAGAAGACTTAATTCCAGTTGTGCTTAAACTCTTCCAAAATATTGAAGAGAAGGGAACAATTCCTCATTCATTCTTCTAGGCCAACCTCACCCTTATGCCAAAGCCAGATAAGGATACCCAAAGAAAAGAAAATTACAGACCAATATCTCTTATGAATATAAATGCAAAAATCTTCAACAAAACACTAACAAACTGAATCCAATAGCACATTAAAAGATTTATGCACCATGATCAAGTGGGAATTATCCCTGATATACAAGGTTGGTTCAACATAAGAAAATGAAATTAGTGTAATATACCACATAGGAAAATAACCCATATGGATCATCTCAATTGAGGCAAAAAAGGCATTTGACAAAATCCAGTATCCCTTCTTGATAAAAACACTTAGAAAACTAGGGAGAGAAGGAAACTTTCTCAATATGATAAAGGCCATTTATGAAAATACAACAGCTATTATCCTAATTAATGATGACAGGCTGAAAGCTTTCCCTCTAAGATCAGAAACAAGACAAGGATGCCCACTGCTGCCACTGTTATACAACATAGTACTTGAAGTTCTTGACAGACAAATTAGGAAAGAAAAAGAAATAAAGGCCATTCAAATTGGAAAGTAAGAAGTAAAACTTTCTGTATTTGCAAATTATATGATATTATATAAAGAAAAACACTGGATTTCTGAGAAGATGGCATAGAAGTAGATAGGCAGAACTCAACTCTCTCACAAAAAACAATGGAGAAAGGGAAAAATATCTGAGAGAGCTGCTTTGGGGATCCACTGAATGGGAAAGTGCTGTGCATTACCCAGGAAGGATCAAGACAGATAAAGAAGCCAAAGGAAAACCTTGAGTTACTTGCCCCTGTGGCTGGAAACAGCACATATACCCAACCCTCAAGGCAAATAGCCAAGGCAAAATCCCTGGCTCACAGCAGCCAACTGAGTGGGAGGGAGCATTCTCTGGGAGGAAGAGTGGTCTGGCATAGGGTGGAGAGTAGTTTCTTTTCAGTAAGTTTGGCCAGCTGAACCTACTTTGAATCTCAAAAAAGACCCCAGCCAGCACTGAGGAAGACCCAGAGAGAGGGGAGGAGGTATCTGCTCAGGCAGGCTGTCACACCCAGCTGCTCTCAGAGAGAGAGGAATTAGGTCAGTAAGGGGGCAGAGACATCACCTAACAACCCCTATCTATCTGATAGGGGCCTAATATCCAGCATACATAAAGAAATCCTATGTCTTGAAAATAAAAAGACTAACAACACATTTTTTTAAAAAATGGGCAAGTGATTATAATAGATACTTCTCCAAAGAAGAAATACAAATGGCTAAAAAGCACATGAAAAGATGCTCAACATCACTAGCTACTAGGGAAATGCAAATCAAAACTATAATGAGATATCATCTTATACCCATTAGACTGGTGGCTATTAAAAAAAAACAGAGGACTACAAGTGTCGGAGAGGATGTGGAAGAAAGGGAACACTCATCCACTGCATGACCGTTGCATGACTGCAGCGGTGTGACCATTGTGGAGGATAGTTTGATGGTTCCTCAGGAAGCTAACTATAGAACAGCCATATGATCCAGCAATCCCACTGCTAGGTATATACCCAGAAGAATTGAAAAGAGGAACACAAACAGATATATACATACCAATGTTCATCGCAGAATTATTCACTATTGCCAAAAGTTGGAAGCAACCCAAATGTCCATCAACAGATGAATGGTTAAGCAAACTGTGGTATATACATACAATGGAATATTACTCAGCTGTAAGAAGGAATGCAGTATTAATACATGGGAGAACATGGATGAATCTTGAAGACCTTATGTTGAGTGAAGTAAGCCAGGCACTGAAGGACAAATATTACATGACATCACTGATATGAATTAAGCTAATTGAGCAGTGTCACAGAGCTAGAGTCTGGAAGATAGGTTTACAGGAGATGGAAAAGGAGTAGAGGGTGGTGAGCCGATGCCCATATGGGCAAAATCTATGATAAGGTGGAAAGGTGTAGTCGTGCAGTGGATGAGCGTGACAGTGGTGCAGTGAATGTGATTGGGTTCAGCAGTGCTGGTCTGTGAGGCAAGTAAAGTGGGAGATTGAGGTGGACTATCCATGGAACTGGGGAGAGGGTCAGGGAAAGACCAGGTGAAGTCTGGGGAGTTGCAGGTCTGTGGTTAAAACTACAATGTTGGGAATGTTCTTTTGTCAGATATGGCAGGGAAGAGTTACTGGTGTAGAGTGTTGGATGGGGGGAGGGGGGCGATATGAGGGATAGAGTACACCTGAAGCAGACTTCTATAGAAAATGTAAGTGTACATCTTGTCATAACGTTGTTTTATCATGGGCGGAGACCCAAACAATAAGCAAGAAAATATCAAACTCCCACCCTGGGGAGTCTCGCTATCTTCTCAGTTAGAGGAACAAGAATCCCTCGAGAACATAGGCAGTGCCTAACAAAAGACAACAGACCAATATGTCAAGCCCTTAAAATTATTACAAGTAATTATGAATCTCATTCTTCAAAAATTGAAACTTAATGGTTACCAGAGTGTATTAGTCAGGGTTCTCTAGAGAAACAGAATCAACAGGAGATATCTGTAAATAGTATGAGATTTTATAAGAGTCTCCCACGTGACCATGGTTGCACAAGTCCAGGTTCCACAGGCAGGCTGCAAACCAAGGGCTCTGATGAAGTCCTTGATGAGTTTCTGGGAGATGCTGGCTGTCCAAAGACGAGCTGGGAAATTCTCTCTGAATGTTGAAATCACTTTCCTTTTTAAGGCATTCAATTGATTGGATAAAGCATCACTCTTTGCTGACGGCAATCTCTCCTGTTGATGCAGATGTAATCAGCCATCTATGCAGTAAACTCACCAATGATTAAGGCCCATAAATGTCCTTCTATTACAATTAGCCCAGTGCTTCCTTGACCAAACAACTGGGCACAGTTACCTGCCTGAGTTGACACATTAGGCTAACCATCACATATATGTTCTGAGAGGAGGCAGAGGGGGAGGGAAGAATAGAATAGATGGAACGTAGGGAATTTTTACAGCATTAGAATTGTTCAACATGATCTTGCAACAACGGATACAGCCCACTCGAAATTACATCAAAAGCTATAAAAGTGTATGATCCAAAATGTAAACCATATGTAAACCATTGACCATGGTAGTAGCAATGCTTCAACATTTGTTCATCAATTGTAACAAATGTACCATCTGCATATAAAATGTTATTGATAGTGGAGAGGGGAAAAGGGAGAGGGTGTTGGGTATATGGAATCCCCTCTATTCTCCAGGTGACTTTTCTGGATCCTAAAGCTTCTTTGAAGATAAAATGAAAAAAAAAATAAGACACAGGGAGAATATATGGAAGAAAATGTTATTGTACATACAAGACAATAAATCTTACAATGATGAAAGACATGTCTAAAAATTTTTTTATTATTTAAATTTATTTTTTTTTGTATTTTATTAGTTATTTTTTAAATTATTATTTCATTTCCTTATTAATTTTATTTGGTTATTTTGTTGGCTTCATTTTCGGAGAGGTTTTGGATCATAGAAGGGTCACAACAGTGACAGAGGAGGATCTCTGGTGTGGGATGTCAGTGATGGGGGATGCATGGGAAGGGGTTCACCTGGGCTTGCCTCTAAGGCATATGAAGATGTTCAAGTGGTCATGGGGCATTGTCTCAGTGGGTGGAGACCCACACAATAACTGAAAGAATATTGAATTCCCATCCTGGGGCATTCTGCTACATTCTCTAATAGGACAGCAAGAATCTCCCAAGTGGAAGGGCAGTGCCTTGAGAAGGAAGACAGACCATCATGCCAGGCCCTTGATATTGATGGTTGTACTTATGAACCTTTTCTTGTGAAGTTGAAACTTAGCCTAGTATTATATACTGCCTAAGAGTTACCTCCTGAAAGCCTCCTTGTTGCTCAAATGCGGCCTCTCTCTAAGTCAAACTCAGCATATAAATGTACTACTTTCCCCGACATGGAGCATGACCCCCCGGGGATGAGCCTCCAAGACACTGAGGGATTATTACCAAGAACCAATTAGCAATGCATCTGGAAAAAAGACCTTGACCAAAAGGGGGAAATGGTAAGTACAAATAAGTTTTTATGGCTAGGAGATTTCAAAGTGAGTCAGGGGGTCATTCCAGAGGTTATACTTATGCACATCTCAACAGAATCTCATTGCTGCCACAGTAAGCAGTGCCTCAAATAGCGGGGCTCCTGAGAGCTCTAGAGACATCCAGAAAGTATAAGCAGGGCAGACAGCTCAGGAATTCCGCACCCTGTCAGTGGGCCTTACTTTGGAATTTGTTCCCAGTATAACAGAGTTAGACTCATTTATAGGTTGTCTACACATGGCTCTTCGGTCCCTTTTGAACCTGTAATTAGCACAATACTTAGTAAATATATGTCCTAGAGACTTAAATCTTTGGTCAATCCATGTGCCAGTTGAGCCCTGAATTTTAGCAGAGTTGCAATACCTACTCTCCAATCCACTGGACTCACCCAGGACAACTAACAAGGAACAGAGAGTGTATGCAACAAGCAACATAGTTCTATCCATTTGCCCTATGTGATCTAAGCTCCCTCTCGATTAGAAGCAGAGTGGGCATCCACCACCCCGAAATCCTCAAGATTGGGGAATGAACAATGGTCCAAAGTAGATTTATTATTATTCTACTATAGATTATTATTATTCTAGCAATGGAAGAACTCTTATCATTGATATAAAGGCAGTGGCCACAAGAGGTTCTGAGGGATGGGAGAGTGAAGAATAGGTATAATATAGGGGCATTTTCAGGGCATTGGAGTTGTCCTACATGACATTGCAGTGACAGATATAGGCCATTGTATATTTTGTCATAACCTACAAAATTGTGTGGGACACAGTGTAAACTATAATGTAAACTGTAATCTATGGTTAGAAGCAATGCTTCAATATGTGTTCATCAATTGTAACAAATGTACCACACTATTGAAGGATGTTGCTAATGTGGGAAATGTGGGAGGGGATGGGAGTGAGGCATGTGAGAATCTCTTACATTTTTTTTATGTAACATTTATGTAATCTAAAGCTTCTTTAAAAATAAAAATAATTAATTAAAAAAAAAGCACATGAAAAGATGTTCAGCATCACTAGCTATTAGGGAAATGCAAATCAAAACTATAATGAGAAAGCATTTCACACTTTATTAGAATGGCCACTATTAGATCTATAATTGTATAGATCCGGTGGTGGATGATGGACTGTAGTTTAAGAATGTTCTTTCATGAAATATAAGAACCATATAATACTAATACAGGGTGTTAATCATAGGGTGGGTTGGGAAAAATAACACCAAATGTAATATTTTGGTGATGCTTTTTCACCATTTGTAACAAATGTTCTATAACAATGCAAGGTGTTGGTGGTGGGGTGCTGTGTGGGAGCCCTGTAAGTTATGCATGTGTGTTTTGTAAGTTCACAACTTTTATTATACTCTTATTGTTTATGTATGTTCATGTATGAATGATATGCTATAATCAATTTTTTAATGAAAAAAAATCTGGAAAATCCACAGCAAAATTTCTAGAGCTAATAAATTAATTCAGCTTAGTAGTGACATACAAAATCAACACCCATAAATCAGTAGTTTCTTTACACAAGCAATAAACAGTTGGAAGAATAAATCAAGAAAAAAATCCTTTCACAATAGCAACTAAGACTCAAATATCTAGGAATAAATCTAACCAAGGATATAAAGGACTTCACAGAAATCTGTGAAATATTGCTAAATAAATCAAATGCCTAAATAAATGGAAAGACATTCTGTATTCATGGATTGGAAGACTACATTTTGTTAAGATGCCAATCCTACCCAAAGCAATTTATGGGTTCAGTGCAAGCCCAATCAAAATTACAACAAACTTCTTTGCGGAAATGGAAAAGCTGAACATCAAATTTATGTGGAAGGATAAGAGCCCTAAATACCTAAATCCATCTTGAAAAAGAATGAAATTAGAAGGCTCATACTTGCCAATCTTAAAATTTATTACAAAGCCACAGTAATCAAAACAGCAAGGCCTTTTCTGGTCCCAGGTGCTCCAGGAGCTGTGGGCAAAGGTGCTGATATAGCCAAGTCCAAGAACCACATCACATACAACCAGTCCCAAAAATGGCACAGAAATGGCATGAAGCCCTGATCACAAAGATATGAATCTCTAAAAGGGGTAAGTTCCAAATTCTTAAGGAATATGCACTTTGCCAAGAAGTATAACAAGAAGGGACAACAATGCCAAGGCTATGAGCACATATGCAGAGGCATCAAGGCCCTCCTGAAGCCCAAGGAGGTCAAGCCCAAGATTCCGAAGAGTGACAACTGCAAGCTCAATCAACTTGCCTATATAGCCCACCTCAAGCTTGGGAAACCTATTCAGGCCTGCATTACCAAAGGTTTCAGACTGTCCCAACCAAAGGCCAAGGCCAAGGATCAAACCAAGGCCCAGGATCTGGCTCAGGCTCAAGTTACTGCTTCTACGCAGGCTCCCAAAGGTGCCCAGGTCCCCACGAAGGCTCCTGAGTAGAGCCCTCCATCTGCCAATGTGAGAAGATGGAAGGACTGGTGTGACCCCTAGGCTGCCATCTCCATGGGGCTGGGGTCCTCCTGTACTATTTGTACAAATACACTTGATGCAAGAGCTGTCAGAAAAAGAAAAAAACAAGAACAGCATGGCACTGGCACATGGACAGACATACAGACAAATGGAATAGAACTGAGAGCTCAGAAATCAACCTTCACATTTAAAATGGTCAACTGATTTTTGACAAGTGGACAAAGACCACCCAATTCGGAAAGAATATTCCCTTCAGATGGGGCTTGGAAAACTGGATCTCCTTTTGAAGAAAAAAAAAAAAAAAAAAAAAGGAAGGAGGACCCCTATCTCACACTATATACAAAAATCAATTGAAAATGGATTAAAGCCCTAAATATAAGAGCTAGAACTATCAAACGCCTAGAAGAAAACATAAGGACATATCTTCAGGACCTTGTGATAGGCAATGGTTTCTTAGACTGAGCACCCAAAACACAAGCAGCAAAAGAAAAATTAAATAAATGGGACATCATAAAAATTAAAAACTTTCATGCATCAAAGGACTTTATTATGAAATTAAATGACAACCTATACAATGGGAGAAAATATTTGGAAACCACATATCTGAGAGAGGTATAATATACAGAATATATACAGAAATCCTTCAACTTAACAACAAAAAGATAAACAACCCAATTAAAAATGGGCAAAAGTCTTGAATAGATTTCTTTCCAAAGAAGACATCCAAACGGTCAGAAAGCACATGAAAAGTTGCTGAACATCATTAGCCATCAGGGAAATGCAAACATAACCACAATTAGATACCATTTCATACCCATTAGAATGTCTGCAATAAAAAAAAATGTGAAATTGGGGAGGAATGCGGCTCCAGCAGTTGAGCAACTGCTTCCCACATGGGAGGTCCTGGGTTTGGTTCCCAGTGTTTCCTAAACAAACAAACAAACAAACAAAAAACAAATAACAAGCAAAACAAATGAAAAAACCAACTCAAGGGAGCTGATGTGGCTCAGTGGTTGAGTGCCAGTTTCCCACATATGAGGTCCTGGGTTCATTCCCTGGTCCTGGGCATCTAAAAACAAACAATCAATCAAACAAACAAACAAACAAAAAATGACAAGGGAAATAAGTGTTGGGGAGGATGCTGAGAAATAGGAACGCTCATCCATTGCTGCTGGCAATGCAAAATGGTACATCCACTGTGGAACAGAGTTTGGTGGTTCCTCAGAAAACTAAGTATAGAACCACAAATTGAACAGGCAATCCCACTTCTAGGTATACCCCCAAACATTTAAAAGCAGGGGTTCTAATAGATATTTGCACACTGATGTTCACAGCAGCATTTGCCCCAAAGTGGAAGCAAATCAAGTGTCCATCAACTGATGAATGGATAAACAAAATGTGGTCTATACACACTATGGAATATTATTCAGCTGTAAAAAAGAATGAAGTCCTGATACAAGTGACAACTTGGATGAACCTTGAAGATATTAAGTTGAGTGAAATAAGCCAGGCAGAAAAGGATAAATATTGTATGATCTCACTGATGTGAAGCAATTAGAATAAGCAAACTCACAGAGTCAGGATTCTAGAATATAGGTTACCAGGGACAAGATGGGAATAAGGAACGGGAAGTTAAGGCTTTCAATGGGTTCGGAATAGTGCAAATGTTTTGTTCATGGATGTTGGTGATGGTAGCACAACGTTGCGAATGTAATTAATAGCAACGAAAATATGTTTGAATGTGATTAAAAGGGGGAAAAGTTAGATTGTGTATATGGAAACAGAATAATTTTTTAAAGATCTATGATATTATATCACACAAAAAGTGAACCCTAAGTAAAATAAAAAACTTTAGCTAATAGTACATTTATAAAAGTGACTATCGTCAATTTTAGCAAATGTTCCACACTGATGCAAGGTGTGGTGTGGTATATGACAATCCTGTATTTTATGTATTGTTCTGTAAACCCACAACTTCTCTAATAAAGGCAAAAAAAAAAAAAGGAATTTGAAAAAAAAAATAACCTATGAAGTAAAAGAGAGTTATAAATTTTAAAAAGTAACTAATTTTTTGTGAATGATATGTAAATTCACATCAGGGTTTCTCGTGAATTGTAATTGCTTCATAAGGAATTAAAACTGGGTTCAATAGATACACAATATTTTGTAATCAGTAAAGAGGTGATATTGACTCCCAATATGATATACTCTGTTTAAAGAGATAATCAGTTTAGGCAATTCAATCATCTAATACACAGATTACAAAATCACTATGGCAGTGACAATAATTTGCTTCCAACGTTTTCCAACCTCTATTGTTGATTTGAAATCTTATGACCAGTTCTGGCCAATAACCGTGCCACTGCAGATTGAAGGAACTAGGGATGGTTGTGAGTTGTCCCTGCTCCCTCTTGCCTTCACATAGAGACTCTGAATGTCAGGGATTGACATGGTGATGTTAAAACATGGTGGGGTGTCATCCCTGCAGGTCCTTAGGGAATGTGGAACAAAGCCCCTTGCTGACCTGTGCAGTGTCTTGCTCAGTGTAGAGTCACTGAGATTTTGCGGCCAATTTGTCACCCCAGCATTACCTTGACTAACAGAAGTACCACCAGCAGGGCAATATGTTTGTTTCCTGGTTTTCTTACTATAGGGCCTAGAACTAAATGTAGACTTTTACCATGGAACCAGGGTACATGTTCTTTTGCATGGAAAAGAGAAGGAACCATGACATCTAAACTTATAAATAATGGCATTGCCAAAAAAAGCTGTCCTCATTTGCATAGTTAATTTTAATGATAATAAGATTATTAAGGAGAACCTAAAAAGGAACTTTCTGCATATAAAATGTTTTCCATCTGATTTTTCTTCCTTTCTAAATAGACTACACAGATGTAAAGGCACCTGGATGTGCTAAGAATCAAAATTGTGACCGTCTAATGTGGAAATTCAGCATATTAACATGTAAAAATGCAATGGGATAGGCTTCCCTGCAGCTGTTTCTGATGCACAGTTCATTGTCTGTCTCAATTAGAAACTCATCTTTTGCAATGCCATTTCCTTCTCTGTGGTTGATTTGATCAAACATCCTATTGTTTAAGCCAAAAACATAGCTTTACCAAATCAGCCATAGTATTGTTCAAAACTCATCATTCATTACATTATTCTTCATCAAAGTTTATGATACTAATATCCGCAAAGAGGAACTGAATCTCGAATGAAGCATGTGAATGGAGAGTTTTCCTCCCTATTTATTTTTTTAAAGGAAAGCAAAATGATTCAGTCTTGTATGGATCATGACAATACCAAACAGATGCAAATAAGTGTTAAAAGTAATATATTTTAGTGTTGGATCACAGCCCAAATTCTTTGCCCCAGAAAATTACATAAATGCTCTAGTGTGCATGTGGTTTATATTTAAGGTGTAATGAGCTGTTCAAATAGAGAAGGGCAGGCAACCATATTAAAAATAAACATCAAATTTTAACAAAGACACATCCACTTACTTTGCAAATAGCCCTAATGGTTTCAGTTTATTTCAGCTACTCCTCATACAGCATCTTTGGTTGAAACTCAATTTCCAATTTCAATCTGGAAAGGTTGCCATGTATAATTCTTTTATGGAATAATGCTCATCTGTGATTACATTGCCAGAGGGGGCAAAGTGTGTGATGAGAGGGTAGAAACAAAAATTAAACAGGAAAGCAAATCGTATATGGATCCTCTAGACTGCCTATGCGGGGCCACTGCATTGGAAATCAGTGTGAATCTATTAGTGAGACGCATCATAATGCGCCCCACCCCACCCCAGGCACCCCCTGCTGGGGTCTGATGCTAGCATATTATACAGCACTATTCTGGAAACCTGAGGAGAAACAGTAGGTTTACTTTAGGTTTAAAAATACCTATAAGGCATATTTGAAATGCTTATAACACACACACACATATACACACACACCGCGAGCTTGTCGTTTGCCATCTTATCTGCTTAGAACAGCACATTGAGTCTGCTCTTGGCCTCAGTCAGTGACCTTTTGTCATCAGAGAAACGATTCTGATTTTCATTCCAAAAAAAATGCTGGGTATTGTCTTAGTAAAAGATCAGGAAGTGGGATCTATGGCTCCAATAAACCCCTATATTCTAGTTTATAAACTATAAAATGTTAACTCCTGCTGGGGTCTTCTGAGTTTCAACCAATAAAATGCCAACCAATGTTGCAATGTAACAGCTAATCCCAGGTTTCCCCATTACCTGGGGTTCAGTCATTGGTGACATTACTTCCCTCCTTGCTTGCTGGAGGCTGGGGTAGCAATGGTATCACCCAGTTGGACTAACTGATGAGTGAATGGCCCCATTTTGAGTGGCTGGTTTCCAACTTTGCAGAAGCAATGTTACAAACCTAAACAAAGTAACTAGCTGGAATTATACTCCCTATGACTTCTAACAGCAGTCAGTGCATTAATTAGATCCTCAAATTAGTTACCCACCTGGATATTTTTCCTGTCCATGTGGTCATTAAAGTAAGTCTGGGTTTCCTATAATGTCAAAATGAATTCAAATCCCTTAAGTTCTTAAATTTCTTGTCGAGTTCTCTTTACTGAATGTCGGATGCTATTTTTCACTTACCGATCAAGTAAGTCTTTCCCAAACATCTGAAACTTCTCTGGGTTCCAAAAACTGCAATGAAAAACTCCTAAAACAGATTTACCAAAAAAGATAACACGGAATAAAATCTAATCAGTTACCTAGGATGAATTTAACATCTGGAATTTGCGTGGACCCTCTTTCTGCTGGCAAGAACACTGAAGGTTTTCATAGGGAAGTGGAGTCAACTGGTCCTGGGTTACTTCCTGCCATACCTGTCTTTAAGATGTCCGGTAAATAGCTGCATCGTCTTTGACAGGAAATTCTGCTATTCACCATTCCACAGGGAAAAACACACAACCTCCTGGGAATTTTTGCATTTTAGGAAGGGATGAAGCTCTAGAGGTTTTACAAGGCATTGCTTGAATGCAGGGTAGGCTCTTTAGACAAAGGGGAGGGGGAATGTGGTGCTAGAGAGAGTTAGAAGTCTGTAGATGGTTGACAAGAAAGTCTGAAAGACATCCATTCAAAGCAGAGGCAGAACAACAACAAAAATAAACATCTCTATAGAAATTTTACAGTAAAAATGGAAAAGCCATTATGCTGGAGGGAATGGGAGACACCCATCCAGCAATTATTGGGAAGTAGAAAACAACATTTTCATACATTTGCTATTTATTAAAATTGTCTTATTTTCTGGGTCAAATTTTCTATTTTTAAATTACTAAAGTAGCATGTGTATAAAGTAGATTAAGCAAGTTCTAATGATATGTCAGTGTATGGAGTTAAACATACTGTTCTCCTTTACTCTTTTACTTTTCACTTTTAATCTTCATATTTCTCTCTTGTTTTAATAACTATCAAAATGGAAGAGCACTTGCTACTCAAAGTGTGGTCCGTGAATTAGCAGCCTTGTCATTCTAGGAGCTTATTATCAAATGCAGAATTTCAGGCCCCATCTCAAGCCTACTGAATTAGAATCTACATTTAACAATATCCCTAGTGACTTGTATGCCTGCTAAAGTTAAGAAGTGCTGTCCTGGGAAGCGGCTGTGGCTCAATCGGTGGGGCTCCCGTTTACCATATGGGAGGCCCCGGGTTCGGTTCCCGGGGCCTCCTGGTGAGGGCAGGGTCCGCCTGCACGGCGTGGTTGGCTGACCCAGTGAGCGCAAGCAGCAAGGGGGGGATAAATGAATAAATAAATAAAATCTTAAAAAAAAAAAAAAAGAAGTGCTGTCCTCTAATATTGTGTTTGATCCTATAGAAATACTAGTGCATATACACAAAGATATGTGTATATATTTTAATAGCAAAAATGTAGAAACAACAGAAATGCCCACCGATAGGAAACATGAATAAATAATGATGAAGTGATATGGTAGAACACTATGCAGAATTACTTCTTTCTCTTAGTGTCACCTATTCACCATCCAAGCAATGATGCTTCAGAGAATTTTTGTGATAACACAAAGGTCCAACAATGCGTTTTGCTAAATGGAAGGAGACCTGCCGCAAAGAGATGTTACTCTAAAGGGATAGAATTATCTAGAACAAGTTATTCAATAACTTCCTTTTTTCAGATTGTGTGTTATACAATGACAGAGTATAATTTTTGGTTTATTTATTACACAATAATGTAACGTAATAAATTAAATCAAAATAGCAGAAAGCCCAGGATCTCTCTTGGGTCTCTCACTTCCTCTTTTTACCTTATTCTTAAGTTGACCAATGGAAGTTTATTCACTTCACAGTGAGTTGAATGGTCTTCCAAATGCCAAGTTGAGTGATCAGTCCTCTACTGGAGCCTTGTTGTTTACCATTGTCTTTTACAGTTCTTGCTACCTGGAGCTATTATTGAACCAGGCGATTCCATGCAGTCTGATCCATCCTGTCCTTATTTGCAAGGCAGCTCCTCCTAGACCAGAATCTTCTCTGGCCCACGGGGATATTTGCAGGGCACGTGACTCTACTCCCAATGTTATCACCCACACTTGGGTTCCACAGGTTTCCTTTCCCATGCTTAGCCATTGTTCCCGAATCACCATTTACTGTGTTTTGGTGACTGAATTAGAAAAAGCCTCCAGCTTGACCATGTGCTAAGCTATGGCTGTGTCTTTGTAGATCAAATAGTGTAAGAGAGAGCAACCTCAAGTGAGATGCTTTAACTTACTGGTTCTCAACCCTGGATCACCTGGGAGCTTTAGACAATGCTGTTGCCCAAGCCCTGCCCTCTGAAGTTCAAATTTATTGGGCAACATGTGAAATCATCTCAAAGTGATTTCATTTAATTATCACAACAACTGGAGAGCAGTAGCCCCAGAATGAGAACCCAGGTCCCCTGCCTAGAGGCCCTGGACACCTTACCACTCACTGTCATTTTTGCTGTGAGAGATGAAGTTCAGGCACTAGAACAACGTTGAACTCCACCACTCCAAGTAGGAATTTGAGCAACTAGATGTGTGTGTTGTGGACTGGGGCTTAGACGTGTGAGGGACAGGTAACATACCTTATGAGCTGGCAGGGCCAGAGTTCTCCATTCAGAGCACAACCTGAGACCCTTCAGACACTCCTGCAGGGAAAGAGGAAAAAGACTAGTCGTTCAACATTTTTCTTTACAATGTAAAGTTAATGGAACAGCCTGACTAATATAATGCATTTATTTTGATCTATAACATACTGTTTGATATGTTAGGGTGAATTTTAAATTAGCTACAGTAAACTACAAAGAAATATACCAAGATCATTCTAGGAAAGGTTTTTTTTTTTTTTTTTTTTTGTATACCAAGAATAATTTTTCAATTTGGTATGGAATTCAGAAACCAGCTGAAGGAGCAGTTGTTGAATGGCTCGGATGTCTGAATAGATGCTTTTTTGGACAGGATCCGTGAACACTGGATGTGGATTACAAAGCCATTTACAATTCATTACTGCTTTGTAGGTATTCATATGCCTTCCATTTTTATCACATCTTGAGGCCAAGAATTTTTTTAAAAGGTCATTTAGCTCTCAGAAAACTATGAATTATGGGGAAAGCATTCTTCTTTCTCTGACTTTAATGTGCTCATTTAGAAAAAAGTTACAGGAAAATACTTTTTCTTAAGCTCTGAATGTGCCCCTCCAGCAAGCCTTCACATAAAATAACTTGCCATTAATGACTTTTTGTATTCTCCATGCTCATTGCAGATTACATAAATATTTTCTTAACCTACAACAGAAGAAAAGGGTGAGTGTCATTTTTAGGATTATAATTAAATTATAAAAACTCAGGCCCTAACTCAGCAGAACAATTTAAGATTGCTGTGGAACTCTTGAATCAATCAGAGAGGGCAGAGAGGATTTCACCTGGTAAGTGTTAAGTTCAGAAAAGGAAACCATTTGCTTTTCCTTGGAACAAGAATAAAATAAAACCTTGACCTATTGTCTTATTAGGTGACATTTAAGGGTTAATTGGTAAGAGGAGTAGTTAATCAATGTGATCTAATAGACAAGGAAAAGCTTGGCAAAAAAAATTTACAAAGGATTTAAATATAATTCTTCTCAAACTAGCTATTTCCCTTTCCATTTCCATTCTATAAGAAGTGAAAGAAGGGACTAAGATTTAACATGGGTTGGTTTGGAAAAGGGAGCAACCAGCACCCTGCAGGTTATTTCAGCATCTTGGAACAAGCTCGTTCTTAGTAGTTACATACTTATTTGATTGTCATTATGTGTAATTCTAGAATTGGATCATATGACTATCATAATACCAGAGCAGCTCGACAGAGAACATTAATAAAGAGAGACTGACAGCATTATATTTATTGGAAATTGCATCCAAACTAGGCATCAGAGAGGAGTTGTGATCTGGTTCATCTTGGTTTAAGCGTATTACATTTCGTAAGACGAGTATCT
The DNA here is from genome assembly GCA_026826555.1 of Tolypeutes matacus. Classification (NCBI taxonomy): domain Eukaryota; kingdom Metazoa; phylum Chordata; class Mammalia; order Cingulata; family Chlamyphoridae; genus Tolypeutes; species Tolypeutes matacus. The sequence continues at coordinate 16,846,969 of JAKSZT010053929.1, read as the reverse complement.
GAGACAATGCTGTTTATGATCAATACTTACACTGGCCTATGTAATAGAGAAAATATTTCTGCATCATAAATCAATAATGGACTTGCCTGATTCTCATTGATACATGACTAAATGGGAAGTGGGCCAGAGCCAGAGGCCTGCACATAGAACCCTGAAGCCTCCTGTCTTCCTTGGGCTGGCAATTCCCACAGGATGGTCTCTGTGCAAAGGCTTTCTCCCTTCCCCTGGATTTCTGTATTCCTGGAAATGTGAAATGAACTCACAGATTCTTGTAATTTTTAAAGATCTGAGGTCAATCAGATCAATAGACTATACTAAACGACGGTGTTAAATCGCAAACGAGTTTCCATTAATTAATGATGAAGAATGATTAATAGACTCCGAAGTGTCAGGATTGTAAATATTTTCACACTGAATCTATCATTTTGAGAATATTTGTGAGTAAGGAGGAGTAATTCCAATCTATTAGCAACATGAAAGCAAACCAAAAATCATCAAAAGAAGGTAACGGCAAGTGTTATAAACAAACTGAATTTTACTAACAAGCAGCATAAGCAGAATGTGCTCTGAGGTCAGAATATTTGAGCAAAAGAACCCATAAGAATCCATTAAAAAGCCGAGGCCCCAAGTCTGCAGGCCCTAGAGACACACTCTGTCAGAAGCCACGGAGTAGGTCTGTGGTTAGCCAGGAGGGAGAGGTGCATAAGCTTGGCCTCAGGCAGCAGTGCAGAGATTTGAATCCCTGGTTTCACAGTTATTAGCTGTGTGACCGGAGGCAAGTCACCCTGCTGAGATCTAGTTTCCACCCCTGAAAAGTGGGGATAATAGTGAAATTAAAATAACATATATGAAGTGTCTCTCTACTTTGGATTTAAGCCTTTTTTTTTTTTTTAATGCAATTTCTCACATCCAACTTTGTGGACCTAGAATACAACTATGTAAACTGGTCTTGCTCCATTCTCTCAACCTCTACCTGCTCTGACCCTACCCTCTGGCCCCTTACATACGATAGGATGGAGCACACTTTTTTTTTAAAAAAAAGCACAATTAGGAAGTACAGGCACTTGGCTAAGAAATAGATGCCCTCATGTTGTTTGAAGACTTGCTGGGAAAATAGAGATATAAATATAGGTCCTAATATAACGAGGCCAGTGCTGCGAAGGCTTATGAACCAAAGGCTGTGGCAGCGCAGAGGATGGGCCAGCTCAATCTCTTTGGAAAGGGCTGGGGGGAGCAGAGGAGTCAGGGATGAGGTCTTTAACTGGGTTTTAATGAATGTGACAATGTTTACAAGGCAGAGAAGGTAAATGCCAACCAAGAAGAAAGAGTTACACGGGCAAAGTGTAACATTTTGCAAAACAAAAGTGTAAAATTACTTCTTATTATCACTGTGATTGGAAGGGAGAGTGTGAGGGGGAAGAAGAAGACGACGAGGACCAGGGCCAGGGGCAGGGGATGCCTAGAGATGAGGCTGGCAAGAGAAGCTGGGGCCACGTTATACGAGACCCACCATCCAGCATAATCTAACAGAAACTTTTAGGTAGGTTTTAAAGATCATTGTATTTATAGTGAAATAAACACATGTGCTCAAATGCATACCATGTGTATGTGTTTTAACATGAATACCCGTCAGGAAGGAGAACATTTCCAGGCTCCTAGAAGCCTGATTCTGAATATTTCGTTCTAATCACTATCCCTTGTGCTCCCATAATCATAAACTCTGTTTTGCCTTTTCTGGTCACCCATTCCTTGTTTTTTCCTATGGTTTTGCCACCTGGGGTAGGTAGATTAATGGCATCCACTCCCCCCAAAGATGTCACCCTAATCTCTGAAACTTGTGAATATGATACCTAAGTTGGCCAAAGGGACTTTGCAGATGTGATTAAGTTAAGGAACTTGAAATGGGAAGATTATCCGGGATTATCCAGGTAGGCCCCACAGTGCTCCTTATAAATGAAAGAAAGAACCAGGAGAGTCAGAGTGAGAGAAAGAGATGTGACAATGGAAGCAGAGGTCAGATTGATGTGATTGCTGGAAGGAGGCTACAAGACAAGGAATGTGGGCAGTATCTAGAAGTTGGAGAAGGCAAGGAACAGGCTCTTCCTTAGAGGGTCCAGGAGGAATGTAGACTGCTGACACCTTGATTTTAGCCCCCAAAGACCTATTTCAGACTTCTGACTCTAAGAAAATAATTTTGGGTTGTTTTAATTCACTAAGTTTGTGCTAATTTGTTACAGCAGCAATAGGAACCTAATACATCACCCAAGTGTGCATTCCTACACACTGCAGTTTAGTTTGTCTATTTTTAAAAAGCTTTTTATAAATGGAATCCTTGAGTATGTTCTTTTGTGTCTGGCTTCTCTTTTTTCTTTTCCTTTTTTTTCCAACTCTATTTTGTTGAACTTGGGCCATTTTTAAGGCATGAGAGTGATATAACCAATCCATATTTTAGAATTTTTCTTGCCATCAGTGTTCTGCCACCAGCCTGGGAGCACAGAGGCTAGGGGTGATGAGACCAGTAATGGGTAAATGCAACAGGCCTGGCAAGAAATCGCCAGGCCCAAAATAAGGCAGTGGAAACAGAGTGGGGAGGAGGCTCAAAATTGATGAGAGTTTAGAACATAGAGTTGTTAAGAATTGATGTTCAAATTGATGCAAGACACAGAAGGGTTACAAGTATGACAGGGGAGGATCACTGGTGTGGGGTATCAGTGATAGGGAGGAGGTTCACTCGGGGCATACATATAAGGCATAAAAATGTGTTCAAGTGTTCATGGGGTATTGTCATGGTGGGTGGAGAGTCACACAATGACCGAAAGAATATCGAATTCCTATCCTGGGGAGCTCTGCCACATTATCTAATGGAACAGCAAGAATCCCCCAAGTGTAGGAGCAATGGCTAGTGAAGGAGGATGGTCCATTGATGGGCCCTTGATATTGATGACTGTGCTTATGAGCCTTTACTTTTGAAATCAAAACTTAGCCTAGTACTACAAGGTGCCTAAGAGTTGCCTCTTGGGAGCCTCTCTGTTGCTCAAATGTGGCCTCTCTCTAAGCCAAACTCAGCATATAAATACATTACCTTCCCCCCAGCATGGGACATGACTCCCAGGGATGAGCCTCCCTTGCACCGAGGGATTACTAAGCACCAACTAGCAATGCAACTGGTGAAAGACCTTGAACAAAAGGGGGAAAAGGTAAAGACAAATGAGTTTATATGGCTAAGAGACTTCAGAGTGAGTTGGGAGGTCATTCCAGAGGTTACGCTTCTGCACGTCTCAGCAAGATCTCATTGACTGCTAAAGTAAATACTACCTTAAATAGCAGGGCTCCTGAGAGCCCTGGAGACATCCAGACACTATAATCAGGGCAGATAGCTCAGGAGTTTGGTGCCTTGCCAATGGGCCCTACTTTGGAATTTAGGCTCCCCAGTGTGATAATGTTAGATTCAGTTGAGGTTTCCCTACACATGGCTCTTCTGACCTTCTATTTGAACATATAATTAGTACTAGAGTTGATAGGTGTACATCCAAGAGACTTAAATCTTTGGGCTGTCCATGTACCATCTGGGCCCTGAATCTCAACGGAGTTGAAACACTTACTCTCCAGTTCATTGGACTCACCCAGGACAACTAACAAGGAGATGATGAAGGCAACAACCATCCCAAGGAACCGAGGGGCTACAACTGCAAGCAAGCAAGTCCCATCCATCTGCTCTATGGGATTGACGCCCCGTCTCAATTAGAAGTGGAGTGGGCATCACCATCCCAGAATCCTCAGGACTGAGGAATGAACTATAGACCAAAGTAGACTTACTGGTATTCTACTATAGACTTATTGTAATTCTAACAATGTAAGAACTTATCGGTATGGAGGCAGTGGCCACTGGAGGTTCTGAAGGCAAGGAACAGGAAAAACAGGTGTAATATGGGAGCATTTTTGGGACTTGGGAATTGTCCTGAATGACATTGTAATGACAGATATAGGCCATTATATATATTGCCATAACCTACAAAATTGTGCAGGAGAGAGTGTAAACTACAATGTAAGCTATAATCCATGCTTAGTGGCAATGCTCCAAAATGTTCATCAATGTAAGGAATGTACCACACTAATGAAGGATGTTGTTAATGTGGGAAAATGTGGGAGGTATACAGAGCAGGGCATATGGGAATCCCCTTTAATTTTTATGTAATATTTTTGTAATCTAAGTATCTTTAAAAAAATTAAAAAATATTTTTGAAAAAATAGGTGCAAGGGATGAGAAGGTAGCCAAGAATAGTTCCGAGATTTCTAGTTTGGGCAACAGTGGAGGTGGAGGGTGGTAGGCACAGGTAGCCTGGCCAAGGAAAAAAGTAACATCTTCAGTTGGAGACACTTGAAGTTCAGGCTGCTGGATGTTTCTAGATGTCAAGAAGTTCCGTTTAAGGATAACATCCTTGCTGCTGGGTTGCCCTTCTGTACAGGTTATGCAGATGTAGAGAGAGCAACAGAAACATCCATGGATGAATCTGGGTTTAAAAGACAATGGGAATGTCCTTCTTTATCTCAGTAACAGATAATTATTTTGTTGTTCAATGGAAGTTAATTTCTAAGCCCCACTTTCTGCTCCTATCAGATAATAAGCCCAATTATATCTCACACTCAGGATGATACAATTAAATATTAGCTTCTGTAGAGATACATTCCCAGAGTGTCTTCTTAGGCAGCTGATTTAGGCACTTGTCAGGTTTATCACACAATAGATAAATGTTTTCTTCATGTAGCTTAATGTAATAGGGGATCTGCCTATGAATGGGAGTGTTTCCAGATAGGGCAAATGGTCCATTTATTGCATCTGACAGGTTTATTGCTTTATCAGTTATTTGCTTAGGGAGGATTTTATTATATGTAAAATACTGACATAAATTATGGGGAGGAGAATTGATTTTTTTTTTTTTACATAGGTTTGATTCATTTTTCATTGTTTGTATGTGACAAGTTTGATATTGGACATTTTCTCCTAGTGTATTTATTTAGTTTCCAAGTTATTTTCCTGATTCTACAAATACTGGTACTCAGTTCTTAATTTTTTTTTCATTCCTGTGACTGCTCATGTTCTTAAAGTAAGTCACATATATAATATATAAACAAAATATGTTTATATATTATATATAAATAAAACACATTTTTATTAAATAAAAGCTTATTTTTAATAAACAAAGTAATTAACCCTAAAGAGGGCATTTAGATAATTCTAAGAGTTCTGCTCTTCAAAGTGAAGAGGGACATGATGCCAGTTTCACTTCCACTGATTGGGAAAAAAGGAGGAAGAAAAACTGGGTGGAGAAATTATCAAGGTTAGGTAAAGTCAAGGGTTCTCAACGTAGAAAGCAAGGTGGGAGCCATTGTCCTGGGAAAAGGCATGCAGAAGTCCAGGTCTGGAAGACACATCTAGGTCTCAAGCCAAGTACGGTTAGAAATAGGCAAAATGTGGTCAGCTGGTAGAGAGGTTCAAAGAGGCAGATACTGAGCAGGGGCAAGTCAGCAACAAATTTCACGAATTCAGTGACAGGAAGCTGCAGCAGGCACTGTCAGCAGCCTGCCCCGCGCCTCTCAGATCCCCTTTACTGTTTTGTGGGCCCATGCTTTTTGCTAAAACCTTTAGAGGACTGCCCTTGGGCTAAGGGAGTTGCCTCACTCCAATGGAGAGCCTAAAGGGCTAAGAAGTTATACACCAGGGACCATTACATCTCACCCCCCCCCCACAAGCACACATAACCGATGACTGACAGGTGCCTTGAGGTGGGATGAACTCTGATGTCCAGCTCCCCCCAAAGATCTGGCCGAGGCTGGGCTTCACCTAAAATTGCACCATTTTTTGCCTTCTTTCCTTTCCTTATCCTGCTCTCCTAACTACAGCATTGGTTTCTCCTAGGAGCTGTCCCTTAATAAATCACCTGTATTCCGATCCTTGCCTCAGAGTCTGCTTCTGGGAGAAACTGCCCTAAGCAGGCAGTAAGCCAACAGCCCAGGCAACTGGGATGCAACAGCAGGGACAATGATGATACTACTAGCTAACCTTCACTGAATCCTCGTGCTTCCCAGGCGTGGTGTTGGGTGGTCTTACATTTTTCATTTATTTCTTTCAAGAGTCCAATGGGGTAGATATAGCCATTTCACAGATGAAAACACTGAGGTTTAGAAGTATTAAGCAACCTATGCAACATCTTCTGGCTAAAAATGAGGAAATGGGGCTTTAGAGAGAGATCAGCAGCAGTACCTCAGAGCATTATGATATACTTAGCGTTGAGTATCAGATTTCAGAACTGCTCATCTTAATCTGTTCCAAACCCTCTCATTCCCAGCCAGAGTGTCTGGCTCTGAGCCTATAATGTGGAGGGATGTAGATTTACTTCCTTGGATAGGCTGCAAGGTCAATCATTGGCCACCACATGGGACGGTTAGCTCAGCTCGGTTCTGTAGCCAAAGACCCTACACCTGATTCCAGTCAGCAGTCTTGCAAATAAATGTTCTTGGAGTTATTAAGGGGCTTGATAAGAAATCCTGGATGGCTTGAGGCAAATCCAAAATTATTGCTCGGATTAAACAATAGAAATGTTGCTTGGTATCTAACAGATGTCAATTGCATTGGATGGCCGTACTGAATATGTGAATACATTCAAGTGATCACGAGCCTGTGTGTATAGTAAGTGGAGAGGGAGGAGCATGTTGTATGTGTGAGCATGTAAACCTCGGACTTTTCAACCAGGATTGACTGCTTGCCTCTGTAGGTGGCCTAGATGCCTGGGGCACTGGAGCTTATTCAATACTCAAAAATGTTTGAATCTTTATATAGCTTTTTTATATAGAAGAATAATAAAATGAGTCCAAAAGCCTAAACTATTTTATTGAGAACTCCAAGATGTTTTCTTATCATAAAGAATGTGTTGTGCTCAAAGAATGCCGGGCTGAGTCATGGTGTCTGGTTCCAGTCTGACTCTCTTACCAGACAGATTTTTTGGGAGTACTACTAACTATAGTCCATGGTTGAACTTAGGGCTTGCTGTTTGCATCCTGCAGTCCCATGGATTATTTCACCAAACAGATTTTTAACCTTGAGAACCATTTTTTTAATTCTCCCCAAGATCTTGATTTCAAGATCCCCTATTTGTAAAACCAAATCAGCAGGTGATTTTTGGCAAAGATGCCTGTTCCTCTGTGACCTACAACCGTCTTTCCTGGGTAAGAATTATATGTGTTTTGATATCAAAATATCTGGCACAGAGGTCCCAATAAAGATTTCTGTAAGCACACTTCAGTATTTTATATAAATTCCTTGATGTATAGATAATAATACTGAGAAGCACACAAATTATAAAAACAGCTCAATGAATGTTCTTAAAGGGAACATACCCATGTAACCAGCACCCAGATGAAGAAACAGAACTTACCGAAATCTGAGAAGGGCCCTCGTCCCCTTTCCAGCCATTAGCCAGTCCCCCTTCTCAAAAGTACCCACTGTCCTGACTTCTAACACCATGGCTTAGTTTTGCCTGTTTTTAAAGTTAGTATAAATGAAGTCATACTGCATGTGCTCTTTTGAATCAGTCTTCTTTTACTCAATATTTTTTTTGTGAGAATCTTCTATGTTGTTGCATGTAATTATAGCTTGTTCATTCTCTTTATTTTATAATAATTCCATTGTATGCATATGCCTCAATTTATCCACCCTACCGCAGAGGAACTTTGGTTTGTTTCTAGGTTTTTGGGGGGATTTTACCAAAAGTGTTATTATGAACACTCTTTTTTTTTCCTACACATGTGAGCATTTCTAATGGGCATATGCCTAGGAATTGAAAGCCTGGTTCTTAACACATGCATATATTTAGCTTTATTGAACACTTTCAAGGAGTTTTCAAAGTGGTTGCATGGGGATATTGTCCTTCAACATATAAAAGTAGGCACAGAAAGTCCGTTGGCACTTCAGAACATCCCTTGCTCGGTGAACTGATGGGTGTGAATCAAGGATGATCAGTACATACTAGGCTAGAGATGTGTGATGATCTAACCTATTAGGCTAGAGATGTGTGCCAGGCGTTAACAGACATGAGAAAATCATGCTTACTAGTAAAAGAATCGGGGGCTGTGGGAAGGCAGGGGCAGCTACCAGGCTATGAACAGAAAAGAGGAGCCTTTTGATACACGAAACTGGAGAACAAAGCTGTACACGAGGGAGGCAGGAGTGGCTGGTGGTCATTATCACAAAGAGAGGTTTGTATGGGCAAAATGGGCAGGAATCTGGAGCTGTGCTTTAACATTAGCTAACTGGCCAGGAGCCCTGCCCTGCTTGGGAAGGACAATTGGTCAGAACCTGCTAGTGAGCATGACAAAAGCAAGCCCAGGCAGGGAAAGGCAGGTGATTTAGGCCAGGGATTCTACATTAAGAATCTTGGGTTGGCCATAATCCATTTGTTGTAAGAATCAGAGACGCAGTTAAGAAACAATTTGTAACAAGGAATAGATGAAACCCTGTGGTTGCAATTGTTGGAGAATGTTTCTTATATTTCATTTCCCCATAATTGCCGTTACTTACTGTTTTTAAGCGTGGATAACTTTTTGTGAGATTTCTGCAGTATAGAATGTGGAATGGGTAATTTACAGACAGAGCCAAGACAATCACTAGAGAGACAATGGTCACAAAGGCTCTGTTAATCCTGCAGGTCTAGGACTGGGAAAACAAGAAGAAAAGAAGTGGAGAGTTCGCAACTCTTTAGGAGGAAAACATTAGCAAATGGAAAGGGTTGTGAGGGGAGGAAGGCTCTCTCCTGCCCATCCTTCTGTTCAAATATGCATTTATAACTCCCAGAGTATAAAATTATGTTTTTTTTTAAAAAATGATTTTGTTTCATTTTTACCTCTTGGTAAATCCAATAATATCAGTAAGTTCCCATTGACCAGTAAGAGAACAATATATTTAATAATTTGCAATCTATTTATGAAATGTATAAACATGGAACAAATTCAAAGAGAGGAGGGCTGCTTTGGAGTGGGTTTAATGAGATGAGGAGTTTTATGAGCTGTTTCAGAGCACTATTACTGAGAAAGGGTCCCAGGCCCGTGTCCAGTGTGGCCAGAGGTATTCTCCTATGTGGATTGTCAGCATTGAGGTCAGAGCCCAGCTAAGACCCCCATAGTCATAAAGAGTGGGCATTTGTCTGATCGTGTCCTCTATGCATATAAATCTCTTTGGGCCTTCACATGGGAAAGGGAGATTGGCAAAGGACAGGATTCCCAATTGTGCCATCTCCCATTCTCTCAATGCATATATAATTCCCTCTTGAAACACTTTTAGCCTGCATACCTGGGTTTTTCCTGTTACCCAACCCTACCCACAAAGTTTCTGAAAGAGTATTCTCTAGGCCTTGATCTTAGATAAGAATCCTATTCCTTACAAGTAGATAAGAATACACTTAATTTTGTATAATTTTCTTGCATCTTGAAACCTTGCTAAACTCAAGTATTAGTTCTAGTAGTTGTTTTTTGTGGATTTCTTCAGCTTTTATATACATCCAATCATGTCATCTGTGACTAAAGACTATTTTACTTCTTCCTTTTCAATTGTGATGCCACTTATTTAGTTATCTTTGCCTGATTGCACTGCCTAGAACTTCTAGTAAAATGTGGAATAAAAGCAATGATAGCAGACATCCTTGCCTTGTTCCTGATCAAGGGGAAAGCATTCAGTCTTTTACCACTAGGTGTGATGTTAGCTGTTGGCTTTTCATTGAATGTCTTTTTCAGTTTGAGAAAGTTCTCTTCTACTTGTAATTTCCTGAGATTTTTAACAAGAACAATTATTGGATGTTGTAAAAAGCTCTTTCAGCATTTATAGAAATGATTATAGGCTTTGTTTTTAGTTTGCTAATATGGCAAATCACAATGATTGATTTTCAGATGTTAAACCAGGAGTTCTTAACCAGGGGTCCATAGATCCCAAGATTTCAGGTTGTCCGTGAGCTTGAATTGAACAAAATCAACTTATTAACTTTATTTTCTCTGACCTCTAACTGAAATTCAGCATTTCCTTCACTTGTGAATGTATGCAATAAATTACAGTGGTATTCATTTCATATCACATTACAGTTGTTGTATATCTCAAAAAATTGTTTATACTCATCCATACTATGAAATTGTGGTAGTTGTTAGACCTGACACTAGTTGAGTGTCACAAAACTATCTGCTGCTACATTCTGAGATGGGGTCTGTGGTTTTCACCTGACTGGCAAGGGGGTCCATGGAACTAAAAGGTTTAGAACCCCTGTATTAAACCAACCTTGCATTCCTTGGGTAAATCCTTCTTGATTATGATTTGTTACCCTTTAAAATATATTATTGTAGTTGATTTGCTAAAAGATTGTTTAGAAATTTTGCATCGATGTTCATGAGTGATATTTGTCTGTAGTTTTCTTTTTTTGTCTGGTTTTGGTATTAGGGTAATGCTGGCCTCAAAGAATGAGTTAGAAGGTATTTCTTCCTCTATGATTATATGGAAAAGTTTATGCAGAATTGGCATTATTTTATCATTAACTTTTGGTAGAACTCACCAATGATGTCATCTGGGGCTGGAATTTTCTTGGTGGGAAGATTTTTGACTAAATGTTCAATTTTAAAAATAGATATAGAACTATTAATGCTATCTATTTCTCCTTGCATAAGCTATGGCACTTTGTGTCTTTCAAGAAATTTTTCCATTTAATATAGTTTGTTGAATTTACTGACATAGAGTTGTTCATAATATTCCCTTATTATCCTCTTAATATCTCTAGAACCTCTAGTGCTGGTCACGTCTCTCATTGTTGATCTTTTTTTTTTTTTCTGAATCAGTCTGGCTAGAAGTTTATCAATTTTATTGATTTGCTCAAGGCATCAGCTTTTGGTTTCATTGATTTTCTCTTGTTTTCTGCTTTCTATTTTATTGATTTACTTTCTAATCTTTATAATATAACCTCTTCTTGGTTTGGTTTTAATTTGCTCTTTTTTATAGTGCTTTATGGTGAGCTGTAGTCATTGATGTGAGGAATTTTTTCTAATATAGGTGTTTAGTTTTCTTATGTTATATTTTAATCTTCATTCAGTTCAAAATACCATCTAGCTTCCTTTTCATTTCCTTCTTTGAGTGATGGGTTATTTAGATGTGTATTATGTAGTTTCCAAATATTTGGATATTTTCCAGAAATTTTTCTGTTATTCATTTCTACTTTAATTCCATTGTGGTTAGAGAACATACTTTGTATGACTTGAATCCTCACAAATTTATTGAGCTTAGTTTTATGGCCCAGACTATGTGTATTTGAAAAGAATGTGTATTCTGCTGTTGTTAGGTGAAATGGTCTATAAATGTCAATTAGATCATTTTGACTGATAGTGTTGGTCAAGACTTCTATACTTCTATTACTGGTTTTCTCTGTACTTGTATTATAAGTTATTGAAAAAGAATTAAAATCTCTGACTATAATTGTGGATTTATCTATTTCTCCTTTGAGATATCTTAGTTTTTGCTTCATGCATTTAGAAGCTCTATTATTAGATGCATAAACTTTTGGGATTGTTTTGTCCTCTTGATGAATTGATATCTTTATCATTATGAAATGACCTTCTTTATCCTTGGTAATATTCTTTGTTCTGAAGTCTATGTAATCTGATATTAATATAGCAAATCCAGATTTCTTTTGATTCATGTTAGAATAGCACATCTTTTTCTATCCTTTTACTTTTAATCTATTTGTGTGTTTATATTTCAAACGTTTGTCTTATAGGTAGCATGTTATAGGGGGATTTGCTTTTTTATCCAATCTGATAATCTCTTCCTTTCAATAGGCATATTTAGATAATGTATATTTAATGTGATTGTCAAATAGTAAGGGTTACAACTATCCTATTTGTATTGGCTTTCTGTTTGTAAAATCTGCTCTTTGTCTACATTTTATTCTTGTTTCTACTTTCTTTTGTGTTAAGTATTTTTTATGATTTTGTTGCATGTGTTTTGTTTACTAATTAGCTAAATTTTTTTTTGTTGTTATTTTAGTGGTTGTTTTAGGTAACCTTACTCTCACTGTCTATCTTCATAGGCTACTATACCACTACACATATAGTATAAAATTTTTACAATAGTATCCTTTCATATTTTCCTTCCAAGTCCTTATGCTATTGTCATAAATTTTATTTACATATGGTATAAACCCTACTCTTCTTTTTTGCATTTTGGGGTAATCAGTTCATTATCTTCTGAAGGGAATGAAATTATAAGAAAATTATTATATATTTACCTAGTTGTTACCATTTCCAGTGCTCTTCATTGCTATATGATATAATTTTTCTTCTGCTTGAAGGTCTTCTTTTAATATTATTGAGTTATAGATGAATTCTTTCAGCTTTTATATGTTTGGAAATTTCTTTATTTCATCTTCACTTCTGAAAAATGTTATTACTGGGCACAGAATTCTAGACTGTTTTTTTTTTTTTTTCTTTCAATACTTTAAAGCTGTTGTTCTACTGTCTTCTCATTTACTGTATTATTTTGACATCATCTTTATTTTTCTTTCCTCTGTATTTTTTCTTTTGATACTTTAATGATTTTATCTTTATCACTGGTTTTGAGGAATTTAACTATCATATGCTTTGGTATAGTTTGCTTCATTTCTTGTACTAGGGGCTCATTGCATTTCTTGGATCTGTGGGTTTATATTTTTTACTAAATTTGGAAAAATTTTGGTCATTAGATGTCAAAAATTCAATGTTTTTTCTGTTCCTAGATTTCTCTCTTATCTTTCAGCAACTACAATTTCATATATATTAGACTATTTGAAATTGTCCCATAGTTCAGATGCTCTGTTCAATTTGTAAATTATTTTTGCTCTCTGTGTTTCATATTAGAAATTTTCTATTGCTATGTCTTGTAGTTTACTAGTCTTTTTAAATGCAATGTCTAATCTTCCATTAACCTTGTACAGAATATTTTTCATCTTAGACAGTGGGTTTAATATCTCACATTTCAATATTTTTATATATTCCTTTTTGTTACTTGATTTTTAGAACATACAGTAACAATAGCTATTTTAATGTCCTTGTCTACTAATTCTGACATCTGTGTTAGTTCTGGGTCTGTTTTGATTGGTGGGTTTTTCTCCTCATTATAGGTCTTACATTTTTGCTTCTTTGTGTGCCTGATAATTTTTTACTGGATGACAGATATAGTGAATTTTATCCTTCTGGGGCTGGAGTTTGTTGTTGTTGTTCCTGTAAATACTTTTGAGCTTTTTCTTCTAAGAAACAGTAAAATTACTTGGAAAGAGTTTAATTTTTCCAAATATTGCTTTTATGTTTGGTTGGTGGGATCATGGCAGTGTTTAGTTTAGGGCTAATTTTTCCCCACCGTGGAGGCAAGGTAATTCTGGATTTGCTACCCAATGTCCCGTGGATTATGAGGTTTCCAGTCTGGCTGGCGAGAACAGGTCTTATTACCAGCCCTTTGTGAATGTGCAGTACTATTGACTCTCGTGCATGTGCTAATCAATGTTATTCTGAATACTTGAAAGAGACCCTCTGCAGATATCCAGAGTTTTCTCTCTGTGTAGCTCACACTTCTCTGTTATTCCCTCTAGTGAGCTTTGTATGCCTTTGTTTTCCCAGATTCTCAGCTCCATTTCCTTAACTTAGACAGACCACTGGGCTCCATCCAGCTTGGACTTTTCAGCTCTGAAAGCTGGAAACTTCCTCCAGGCAGTAAGATGGACAATCATAGTGTTACTGGATGTTGTCTACACTCTAACCTATGCTGCAGAAATGAATTTCAAGAGCATGTCATGTTCGTTAGGCCAGTGATTTATTAAGAAATGGTGAGAAGAGAAATGGGAGAAAATAACAGATCATAGGTCTCAGGTAGCGAAGAAGGGGCTGAAGAGTGGTAAAGAGGACTGATTTATAGACTACTATTTCCCATTATAGATGATAAAAGCCCAGGTTTTACTTGCGTGTTGATCCATGCAAGGGGGACACGGCGAGAGCAAGGCACAGAAGTCAAAAGAGAGAAAGTGTGTGGCTTTTGTGCCTGCTTTTTAAACCATTAATTATTCTGCCCCTTTGCTAATGGCATGGGAGGAGTCCCAGGCTTTTACTGTTTTGATTGATCACCCCACCCATCAATCCCCCAGGAGGACCCAACTGTAAGGTCCCTGGGGAATATCTGGGGCTTCTCCTCCTTCCAGAGGGTATCTCATTCTGGATGGCAGAATCTTGTGATGGTCTTCCATCAGCCATCTTAGGGTATTGATATCCATGTGTACTTCTTGCCAGGTTCCAGATCCATCTGTTGATTCCCTATTTTACTAGCCTGCTTCAATAGGGCTCATCTAATTTTTCTGGTGTCCCAGAGATTGCTGTCCTTTGTTGTCTGATATCCAGTATCTTGAAAACCATTGTTTTATGTATTTAGGGTTATTTCAGGTGGGAAGGCAAACCTGGTCCCTGTTACTCCATTTTGCCCAGAAGCAGAAATCTCTGAAGTGTTTTTTTTTTTAATATGACCATTTTGAACCCTTCGTTTTTTACTCTTGGATAGAGCTTGCTAACTGCCTGCTACTGACTTCAAAGACCTAAGCTGGTGGGTCTTTCTTCCTTTTGCCTTGTCCTGGTCCCACCTGCTTTTATAAGTTGAATGTGTCTTACACTGAAAACATATCCAGCAGTTTTTCTCTTCCAGACATAAGATAGGAAAGAGAACCATTCCTAATGAAGACAAGAATAACCTCTTTGCCTCATACTTGGAGTTTTACATTCAATATAATGTCCTCATTGTATGTCTGTATTAGTTTCCTGCCTTCTAAAAGAAATGCCATACAATGGGTGGGCTTAACAACAGGAATTTATTAGCTCAGGGTTTCCAGAGATAGAAGGCTTGCTTCTTTCTAGGGTTGATATCTTCTGGCTGGCCTCAATCTTTGGTCCCTTTGGGTTATATATATAATATTATATATATAATCTTTGGGTTATTTTGGCTTTTCTATCACATGGCAATGTACATGGTGTACTTCTCCCCTCTTCTGGATTCTGTTGACTTCCAGCTTTTCACTGCTCCCTGTGGCTTCTCTTTCTGTGACCAATTACTTTGGCTTATAAGGACATCAGCTATAAGGGATTAAGACCCACCCTCATTCAGTTTGGGCACGTCTTAACTAATAGGGCCTTCAAAGGCCCTATTTACAAATGGATTCCCACCCACAGAACAGGGATCAAAACCTGAAATGTCTTCTGTAGGGGACATGATTCTATCCCCAACAGGGCCCTTCACATGTCATTAAAGAATGCCAGAGTTTCCCCTTCAATTAGATTTAAGTGGGGTTAGGGTAGAAAATAAAATATGTGCAACAAATTGAGGATTCTGACATGATTTCTGTGGCTTTATGCCCATCTCTGTGGAAATGTGTGAATCTGTTGGAAATGCTGGCTTTGCTACATGAGAGGCTGTCTCAAAAGCCATGGGAAAATTGGCATGAGTGATTATCTAGATATACTTACATGATAGATACATACAATGATTCCTTGATTTTCTGAACATGTTTTAGAAAAAGATTTGTAGAGCCGAATAATGATAAAATAGATGTCCTAAAAATGCCATGAGCATAACAGTGAAAAAATGTTTTTTTTTTTTTCCCACAGAAAAGCTCTTATCTCTACAGTCAATATTTGAGGCATGCTCATTGCTGTTTTGTCATATTCCGTCAAGGAGTGAAAATGTGGATTCATCTCTAAGTGATTGATCATCACAGCTTTATTCTGCAACATTAGGAGAAAGATTAATTGTGGTAGAATATGCACTTTAGACAGCCGTTCTGATTAGTAAGTAGCCTGATGAAGTCAGAAGGATTGGATTAGTTTTTAGAAGCTCTCTTGTTTCTTCAGGAGTGCTGAGAACCAGTGATACATTTTGCAAAAGAAGAAAAAATTCTGCAAATTAAACACTAAAAAGAGGATAAAAATGGGCATATTCTTTGTCTTTTAAAAGGAATTCCAATTTTTAAAAGAATCCATTACTTATATGGGGGAGTGTGTTTATTCACAATTTCAAAATTTTGTAATATCCAATAAATAGTGAGATCAGAAAGAAAATGTATAGACCATGACTAATGGCATGTAAAAAACAAACAAACAGACAAAAATAACAGCAACCAAACAAGGCCTTGGCAGAAATAAGACTTGGAGGATTTATCTACCAAAGCCATGTCATTTTTTCCTGAGAAGCACATGCCAGGCTCAACATTAACATATATTTGGTTTGTTCAGTGTGCTGAGCTGGGAGGTAACTAAGGAAACACAAGACATCCTTATGTGAAGAGATTTCGATCAGATTGAGGACACTGGACACATGTTTAAAAAGATATTTGGTGTCAGATGTGAGCCTGAGATATTCTGAGGTGTAATTGATGAGCTAATTCTGGAAGAAAAAATAGAATTTATGTTCTTACTATTGCTGAAAAGCTTGTGTTAAAATATATCCATGAATAACTATTTATTGAGCTATTACCATGTGCTAGCTAAGGTTCTAGCAGGTGGTAAAACAGCACTAAGCAAATAAAAAGACCCTGCTCTCGTGAAATTTAATTCTAGTGGGATTAACTGAATAGAACCTTATATGCTAAAGGCAGAATTGAGCAGAATTTTGAAAACAGAATTTGATAAAATATACCATTACCAGAAAACCCCCTGTTTCACAGATAAAGGACTAATAAAGTACCCTGAACATAGCTGGCATGTTATGTACAAGGTACTTCCTGTACATCATGTCTCTTCCTTCTGAAACCATTTGAAGCAGGTTATTCTCCTCATTTCCAATAGAGAAAACAGAGGTTCAATCAAATTATGTTACTTACAGAAAAGCTTGGAATCAAATCCAGGTCAGTTTGATATCAATATTCGAGTTCTTTCCATGACACCATGCTGGGTCTCTAATTGGGACCCTTGCTTGGTTGGGTCATTTTCCACAGGTATTTCTGCCAGTTCACTTTCAAGCATGCCTGTGAGACTCTTCTATCTCTGGCTCCTCTGAAAAGGCATCAAGAATCTTAAAGGCTGTAGTCTTTTTGTGTTATAGGCCAGAGGGAAAAAAACAAGGTACTAAGGAAAAATAGAAGGATAACTGAAGCACATTCCCAAATGGTCTACAGAACAAGGCACATCACTCCCTCACTTCCAGGATGCAAATGATTGTAAATGCAGAGTATGTCAAGAACTTGGCCTTGGCTCATTTGGCCTGGAAGGTCCTCTCAGGGTTGGTTTGGATGATTCATCAGGAAATGAAGCTGCCTCCTGCCAGTGGTCTGTGGTGCAGTAGGGGGCGATTTGGAACCTTGTCAATCATTTCCAGAGCTGAAGTGGAGAAGTTACTGTGCTTACATTAAAAACTCAAAGTAGGGCACAAGCCAGGGAATATTTTAAGCTTACTATTTATCCAGAGTGCTATATATATCAGAATATGATATAGACTTGATTTAATTGTCCTGCTGAGGATGTATTTAAGCATGCATGAAACTTTCCCTAGCCTTGATGTTTTCTCAAAGCCTGCTGAAAACCTCAGTGCCAATCTGAAGTAGGCAGACTTTGGCTCTGTGAGGAAGGTGGAAGGGATTCCATGGTGGAATGCTGGAGGTCCTTTCACTTCTGAACAGTCCATTTCTAAACATTCTAGCTCCATTCCAGCGGGACTACAAGAGCAGCTTTCAAGAAGCTGGGAGGCTTCAAAGCACCCAGGAGGCTCCTCAAACTGAAAGGAGTCCTGTGGCCTGTAGGAATCTCTTTAAGAAACTGTAAATGCATGACCTTGAGGAAAAGGTGCACTTTATGAAGTAAAAAGCCCTCATGGTAGCTGGCAGGTTATTGAAGCCTGAGAAGTCTGATAGTGGTGTCAAGCTGAGCAGTCAATCCTGGACACTCAGGAGCCCAGGGCTGTAGAATCTCTCCCAAGTTTTGCTTTGTTTCCTATCAATGGTGTTAACAGCTCTGCCAATGTTCAGCCATTGTGGGAGGAGGACAATGCTCAGAGAGAAAAAATCAGTACAGTATTGTTTTATTTTTATGCCATATCCAGACAGAAAGATCTCATCTATTCATTGTAATACATTTGTCATTTTCATCTGAATAAATGCAAGGCCATGAGAAAATGCTGATACCGGTTGTCAGAGAAAACTATTTACAATTGTCCCTCCCTTCTTTCTTTAGGCATTTTCATTATAATCTTTTCAGCTTCACAGAGAGATGAACAAAACTCGTGTAGTGAGTATAAAGCAGATGGCCAAACTGCGCTGATTATGACCTTCACTTTTATGGTTGACAGTGTGTGTTGGGGCGGGGAGCAGAAACAGAAAGACTGAATAGAAGATTATTGTGAAAACGAGTTGACTTCACTAGTTTAGCTCCATGTTCTGGGAGAGAAGGTACTTCTTTCTTTCTTATTACAGCTCCTTGGCTTGGGTCCCGTATGAACACCTTGAAAATTCCTCCCTCCCTCCCTCCCTCATTTCTTCCGTCCCTCCCTTCTTCCCTCCCTCCCTCATTTCTTCC